>BSBK01007528.1:0-692500 GCA_027943335.1 Chamaecyparis obtusa
ATATCTATCTATCTATCTATATAGCTTTGGGTTACAAATATTTAATAAATTAATAGGGCGAAAGTAAGGTTGGGAATCTATCCATTTATCAAATGATAAATTTAAAAATTTGAATTGGACACTAGTGACTAAGTGTTGAAGTAGACCAACATTTGAGTGTCTAATTGTCTTTTTTGGATTTTGGGTTAAAAAAATTTGTTGTACATTTTAAGGGTTTGGGAAAGCCCAAAAGTGTATGTAAACCTATTGATGACAACTTTAAGCAATGAAATAACTATATTAATTCTTAAATGTGTCTATAGGGATGGATGACAAAGTGCAAGAACATGGTGAAGATTATGAAGAATGTATTTATTTATCCTACAAAATGAAAGCACAAAATCGAGCCTCTCGCTATATTAAATGACCTTATACATGAAAATATATAACACAAAATACCAACTCATGTAGGAATAGAAGCATATAATCACCTATTATTCATTATATCATAATAGTCCCTAAAGACTAGTACTATAAAGTATGGTGTCATATGAGGAACAATGGATCTCAAAGAGCTTTATCTTATTTATTGTCAACAACCCAACCTTGTCAATATTGACTATATGTAGGTATCACAATTGTTGAACTTACAAGAAAACTAAGAGGTGGGGGTTGAATCAGTTGTATAATAAAACCTTAAACATTTTACTACTTGATTTATAACCTTTACTACATGCATCAATAATAATATAACAATGAAAAAACAATGCATTCCACACAATAGAACAAGTGAACACCAGAGGTACATGGAAACCCCAATGAGGAAAAAAACCAAGGTACGAATCTCAAAATATAAAATAATTTACACAACTTTTTTTTGAGTTAAAACCCAAGGAAGCAACTACTCCCAGAAATAATGGTTCTATGGCTATGCCAAAGGAAGTTCACTACTTATTGATTAAGATAGCATTTATAAAATAATGTAAAAACCTCATAATGACATAAAGAACAAATTAGTATCCACCACAATACAAATTGGCCATCATCAACCTTCAACATGCTTCTTTCGATAAACTTTAAGAACTTTTGAATGTAGATATCTTTAGCTCACTACTTCTGATAATCATTAGGAATTTCATTCACATAATTCACACTCTTAGGCTCTTCTACAACTTGAAAATATTAAAAATGATTTAATCTTTAATTTGTATCCTCCAAGAGCTTGAACAAACTTTTACAAGTCAACCATGATGAAATGTATGAACATGAAATGTGCAATAACCACATAGGTTGGCCCCAAGCACCTTTTCAATGGAAGGAAAGTGTAAGAGGACCAAAAAAAGAGATAAAAAGGACCCAAAGATCATTAACACACTTCTCCATGTTGGCACAAACTGAAAGCAATCAAACCAAGTCATCTAGACAACCACTTATACTTTCAAACATCCAATTCAATCACCAAAGAGTACTAGGATAGTTTGGAAACATCATATCAACCCCAAAGGAACATCATATGAAATTTGGTAATATTTTAGCACCATCCATATATGCAATCAATTCCAATTAATCTGGCGCTTGAAAAAACTAAACTTGAGAAACCTAGCACCATATACAACTAGTCAACTAGTCTTGAGATATAGCAATTAGAATCAAACTTGCAAAACAGTTGGGCATTTGAAAATTGAAGGGTTGTAACATGATAATAATATAATCACAATACCAAAATCACAAGAGAAAAGATTGAAGTGAGGAGAAATGCATAACATTATGGTTTCTATTGGAAACTACAATTGAAGCAATTGTTGTATTGTCATTGATGTCAAACCTTATCTGGTAAGACTATTGCTATCTAAGAAAGTACTATATTTATTTGATTGGTGAGAAGGATTAGGGAAAGGTTGATAACAATAGCACCTAAGGAAAGGTTGAGTTATTTTGATACTTCAATGAGTACTTGATTATGTGGCACAATGATAAGATAATGTATTGCTTATCTAAGCAAGAAGGAAGACTAAGCAAGTAGGCTTAACCAAGCAAAAGTGAAGAAATCTAGTTTAAGTTGAGTGATGTTAGTGTTGACCAAGCTAGTATATGCCAAGTGAATTCAGTGTTGACTGAACATCAGTTAATTGCCAAGGAAGACAGTATTAGCTGACGAAACAGTTTTAGTGGTGACCAGGCTACCCAGTGAAGACTGAGGAGTTGAACACAGTATTGACCGAGCGTTAGTAATTTACATTTGAGGAAGAATTCAGATTCCTAGTTGACATAGTTGAATTCTTGGATTATGTAAAACGTGTTGACTTTATTTATTGATTGTATGGAAGCATTTAATGCACTGTAAAAATTTTTATTGTGATTCCATAAAGAGATTTTAGATGTTTCTAGAAGGATGGATGAAGAACATAAAGTTGGAAGGATTCGATGAATCTAACCTAACCCTAAGATCTACGGAAGAGATTAAGCAGCAAAACTTGGATCGACCTAAACGAAGAGGTATTAAGGAAACCTAAGCATGAGGTTGAAGATAGGGGATGCTAGAGTTATTGTTGTTGTGATTGATTGTATAAGCAAAAAAGGTTGAAGGAAAAGGAGTTGTGATTGCTTGAAGGGATTTCCGAGCATATCAGTGATGGAGATGGAAATGGATCATAGTCAGTAAGCCAACATATGTGTACGGAATTGGATCTATTATTTGCAAAGTGAGTTGTATGTTTTTCAGATCAAACACTATTTACTTTCTAACCATTGTATCAGTTTGAAATCCTTTAATCAAGGTTGGCCTAACAGTCATTTGTATAAATACTTTGAACAAGGTTGCATTCTAATGGAATGTATGTAAGTTCTATAAAAAGGTGCACTTTTAACAAAGTGGTTGAAATCCTTTTAACCCAGTCACACCTGATAGTGTGTTTGTAACCTTTGATAGGGTTGGATTTTCATAGAGCTCACTTCAGAAGAGTGAAAACATCAGTAACATGTTACAAAGTGGTTTTTCCCAAATTAGGTTTCCACTATAAATCCTAGTGTTAATGCTTGTGTGAATATTTTGGTTTGAACATTTCTGTGTTTTGCAAGTTAAATACTATTAGATAATGGACTACACTATTATATGTTTATGTTATGTATTCAGTAATGACCGAGTAGCTGTTGGTTGTTAGATCTGCTTTGTTGAAGAGTTTGAAAGTTTATTTTATACATCTGGACCTAAGAACAAATGATTCACCCCCCCCTCTCTATTGTTCTAAATCATATTAACAATTGGTATCAAAGCTATTGGTGCTTATAGAGAAGAAGTTTAAAGGTACTTGAAGTAAATGATCAAGATGTATAAGAAGGAGGTACCGAAGCTAAATAAGGAGAACTTCCCTACATGGTAGAGTCTGATGAAACTGCATCTAGCCGATATTGGTGATTCAATAAAGTATTACATTAAGCATGACTATGTTACACCTATTGCACCTCTAACAGTCGAGGAGATGAGAGCTAAACAAGAATGAAATCAAGCAATGTTGGAGATGCCTTAAGCTATCCAAAATTTGAAGACATCAAAGATTGCACAAATGCAAAGCAAATGTGGGACACTCTTGCAAACATCTATGGTGGTGACATAAATGTACTAAGGGCAAAAGTTGAAAGCCTAAGAGGTAAATTTGATGAAATGAAAATGCAAGAAGGTGAGAATATTGCTCAATATTGTGGTAGAATAAAAGAAGTTGTAAATGCTATTAGAGGAGCCAATGGAACTATTGATGATGAAACTATTATTGGAAAAGTTTTGAGAACTTCGCGTCCTATTTATGCCATCAAAATTTCAGCAATTCAAGAATCTAGATGTAACCCTAATAATACTCTTACTTTGGAAAGTCTTGTTGGTAAGCTTACTGCTTTTGAGCTTTCAAATTTTGATAACTTCATTGCTGCTAACGTTGAATCTGCATTTAAGTCACAAATGGTTCTAAGTAAGTCAAATAAAGAAAAAGAAAGATTCATCAATGAGAGTGAAAGTGAAAGTGACACATCTGATGAAGAACTAGAGGATCTTGAAGCTCTTATGGCCGAAGATTAAAAAGGGGGAAAAGGAAAGTATAAAGGTAAACTCCCTATCATATGTTTCTCATGTAATAAAGTTGGTCATATAGCTACAAGATGTCCTGATAGGGATGACAAGGATGAGGAAAGAGATAACAAGCATAAAGACAAAAGAGAAGACAAAGGTTATCGAAGGTACAAGGACTACAAGGGAAAAGGTAAGAAATCTTGCTATATTGCTAAAGAAGAAACTAACACTGATAATGATGATTTTGAAATTGAAGTAGTCTATGTTCCTATGAAAGATGAGTCTGATAAGGATGAGAAAAATGCACTGGTATCCTATGTGAACAAAAATGATAAGTGGATTATTGATAGTGGTTGCTCACACCACATGACTGGTGACAAAATTAAGTTTGATCCCTTAGATCATTACAAAGGTAGAAGTGTTAAATTTGGTAATGATGCACCATGTCCTATTAGAGGTAAAGGATTGATTAAGCTAACTGATAAGATCACTTGTGAAAATGCTTATTGGGTTGAAGGTCTTAACTATAATCTACTAAGTATTGCACAACTTAATAACACTGGCTACCAAGTGGAATTTCATCATAGGAAGGATAAGATATTTGATGCCACTGGTGAACTGATTGGAAGTGGAGAATAGACAAGAGGTAATTTATTCTATCTAGACCTATCTTAAGAAACATGTATGATTGCACAACTTGATGATATATGGTTATGGCATAAGTGGCCATGTCTTGTTAACTTTGATAATCTGCTAGAAATTAGTAAAAGAAGAAAGTGAGAGGACTGTTGAGATTGAAGAAACCTGAGAATGTAATGTGCAAACAATGTTAGTTGGGTAAGATGACAAAGTCTAGTTACAAGAGTGAGACTTTTACTTTTGAGAATGCTTTAGATTTGGTTCATACTGACCTTTATGGACCTACGAGTGTACAAAGCTATTATGGTGCTAGATATTTTATTCTATTTGTTGATGGTTACACTAGAATGATGATTGTAATGTTTCTAAAAGAAAAATTTGATGCTTTCAATTTTTTAAGTGGTATTTGGCTAAGGTTGAAAAGGAGACAAGTAGGAACCTGAAGTATCTCAGATCTGACCGAGGTGGAGAATTCATATCCAATGAGTTCAATCTATTTTGCAATGATAGAGGAATCAAAAGATAGATGTCTACACCTAGAACACCTCCATAGAACAGTATAGCAGAGAGAAGGAACATATCTATCATGGATTGTGCAAGAACATTGATGATCAAGAAGAATGTTGCACAAAAATTCTAGAGAGAAGCTGTAACTACAGTTGTTTATACCCTAAACCTAGTACAAATAAAAAAGGTACAAATATTACACCTTATGAGTTATGGCACGGCTATGCACCTAATGTGAAGTACTTTAGAATTTTTGGGAGCAAATTTTATATACTAAAAGACAATAGGAATGGAAAATTTGATGCTAAAAGTGATGAGGGCATATTCCTAGGTTATTCCACAAAAAGCAAAGCTTACAAGTGTTTGAACTCTAACACTAACAAAATTGTGGAAAGTGTAAATCTCAAAGTTGATGAGTATGCAGAGAAAAATGAATAGGAAAGCAAGAAAGAACCAGAAGATTATAGATATTTTGTATATATAGAAGAAGGAGAGGCAAGTGACAAACTTGCACCTAATGCAGAGTCTTAGGTAAGCAATGTCGAGCATTAGGGACAAAATGCCGAGCGACAAGAAGAACATGTCGAGTGACATGAGGAAGCTGTTGAGTATCAGGAAGAGGTTGTCGAGCATTCGATGAATTTTTTGTTCATCATCCACAAATATATTACAATCTGTGGAAGTTTGGACTTCTAGATATCTTTGATTTAAGTTCTTTATTCATATTTTATAATCATACATCGGACTCTATTCTTCCTAGCATATTCACCAATTGACAAGATCAAAATTAACATTACATTGAAATCCAAATAAATTTCATACTCCTTCCTTACTTTTTCACTTTTCACTCTTATTTAATCAAATTTAAACATTTATATTTAAATATCAACTCATTATTTATCTAAATTTATTGTAATTAAAATTAAATCTTGTAATATTGTGTTTATTAAAAAAATAAGAGTGATTTCTAGCAACTTGAGATTAAAAACATGAGCCTACAAGAGTAAGACAGAGAATGCAAATACTTTCATATATTATCTTCAATTGATTCATACATATCAGGCTGTAAGGTCTTCCTAGTTTAGGCCAGATATTACAATCAAGTACATAAGTCCCCCAACATGCGAGAATCTGTCAGCAATCTCTAATTTTTCTATCTTCTATCTTCTATCCAAATAAACTGACTCCCTAAACACTAACCAAACAACTACATTTATACAAGAGGCTACTGAACCAAGTCAGCCTTCAGATCCACCATCAACATAAGGAATGATCAGACCTAGGTCCACATGCTTCACAATGATAAATACCAGCATTAAATCCGCGACCAAATATAAATGCAAGAGTCAGCCTCAATAGAAATCAAAAATAAACAACTCGGTAAGCAAGGAAACCAAGCGCCCGAGCGCCAAAAAAATTCACCAAGCACCAAAGAGATAACTGACCAACATCGGTAAATGAAGGAAACCAAGCAACACCGAACCAACTCGGTCAAAGAAGGAACTGAACAACATAGAAAACTTAAAACATTTTTTTAGTAACACGAGATTGCCAAGGACCCGATATGCTCCTGCATCAAATTCACTTAGTTAGCAATTGAATATGATGGGTTAGGATAATATAGGAGACAAAGTATCTCCCCTATATTCAGGGTCTTGTTTTGATTGAAGTCTTAAAAAAATATTGATAAGATGAATATTTATAATGATTTATAATATTTAAATATAAGTGGTACATGTACTTTTCAATATGTATATATTTTCAAATAAATTTAAAGTTATAATATGTTAAAATAATAGTCATAAAAATAAAAAAATATAAATAATGAAGAGTCTAACTTTTTGGAGTTCTAAAGTCCAATAGGAACATTAACAATTTTTAATACTATATTCAAAGTCAAGAAGTTAAATCATAATTACAATAATATTTTTAAGTTTTAGTAATAGTTGCATAATTTTCATATCTATCTCTAGTCAATAGTTCAAAAATAAAAAAAAATGTGTATATTGATTGAGGTAGGTTGCAAGACGGGTGAGTAAACTATGCACTCAAAAAGAATCAATCTACATAGTGCATATATTTTCTAGAACCAATCTAAATGTTTTTTAGAAACCTCAAGAGCAAATTATTGAGGAGTAATATAGATTATTGAAATAAAAGTAAAAGCTAATGTCAACTCCTAAGAAGTATATAGAACCAAAGAGTCATGATACCATCTCACAATAAAATCAAAGGTACATAAAATATCACAAAACTAACTCCTTGTAGTGTGATTAAAATAACTAATCCATTATGTATGTTTTAATTCTTGATTTCAATCTTAATTTAATTACAATTGTATAAATAGATTAATGCAATGATTATTTATATCTAGTTCACATGAGAGAGTTGATGTCTTTTAACTTCCTTGGAATTTCTTCGATTAGTTACAATAAAAAAGTATATATTAATATATACTATAATGATGTATACACCATTAGAATGTATTTGTCATCTTGTCGATGATGTATACACTAAATAAAAATAGAATGTAATAATATATACTATAATAAAGTATAAAGTACTAATTGTATTTAAATATATAAAATATGAGAGTTGGCTCAAAAGAAACTAGAGCTAGATTATGTTATAAAAGTAAAACCAAGAAAAGGGTTAGACCATTTCTAATCGTAGAAATGGAATCCAAAGGTTGGGTAAATAGCTCCTAGATATTTTCATTTGATTATAATGACACAAGAATTAGTGATAAATGCTAGTATCTTTAACAGTTTGACATTTCGATGTGGTGTAAGTCACCTAAGTATCGGGACACTTCTTTAAGCCTTTCGGATGGCCTACCATTATTATCTAGGTCGCCTATAAATCATGGTGTTTGTATCCTTCTTTTCTCTTGAGACCTTAAATTTTTCATCAAATAATCTTCTTTGGTTCATAATTCTAATCATGTATATGGATATCCAAGATATATCTTCAATATTCTAATAATTATATATGAAGTTAGATTGGAAAAGAAAAGTGGATTTTGTTATTTAGAGGACTATCTTAGTTAGTCCTCTAGGTAATATTTTTAACCTTTAACTATATCCTTCAAAAATATTGGTTTTATTTAATAAATTAATAGGGAGAAACTAAGGTTGGGAATCTATCCATTTATCAAATGATAAATTTAAAAATTTGAATTGGACACTAGTGACTAAGTGTTAAAGTGTCCTATAGACCAACATTTGAGTGTCTAATTGTCTTTTTTGGATTTTGGGTTAAAAAAATTTGTTGTACATTTTAAGGGTTTGGGAAAGCCCAAAAGTGTATGTAAACCTATTGATGACAAATTTAAGCGATGAAATAACTATATTAATTCTTAAATGTGTCTATAGGGATGGATGCCAAAGTGCAAGAACATGGTGAAGATTATGAAGAATGTATTTATTTATCCTACAAAATGAAAGCACAAAATCAAGCCTCTCGCTATATTAAATGACCTTATACATGAAAATATATAACACAAAATACCAACTCATGTAGGAATAGAAGCATATAATCACCTATTATTCATTATATCATAATAGTCCTTAAAGACTAGTACTATAAAGTATGGTGTCATATGAGGAACAATGGATCTCAAAGAGCTTTATCTTATTTATTGTCAACAACCCAACCTTGTCAATATTGACTATATGTAGGTATCACAATTGTTGAACTTACAAGAAAACTAAGAGGTGGGGGTTGAATCAGTTGTATAATAAAACCTTAAACATTTTACTAGTTAATTTATAACCTTTACTGCATGCATCAATAATAATATAATAATGAAAAAATAATGAATTCCACACAATAGAACAAGTGAATACCAGATGTACATGGAAACCCCAATGAGGAAAAAACCAAGGTAGGAATCTCAAAATATAAAACAATTTACACAACTTTTTTTTGAGTTAAAACCCAAGGAAGCAACTACTCCCAAAAATAATGGTTCTATGGCAACGCCAAAGGAAGTTCACTACTTATTGATTAATATAGAATTTAGAAAATAATGTCAAACCTCAGAATGACATAAAGAACAAATTAGTATCCACCACAATACAAATTGGCCAGCATCAACCTTCAACACACTTCTTTCGATAAACTTTAAGAACTTTTGAATGTAGATATCTTTAGCTCACTACTTCTAATAATCATTAGGAATTTCAATCTCATAATTCACACTCTAAGGCTCTTCTACAACTTGAAAATATTACAAATGATTTAATCTTTAATTTATATCCTTCATAAGCTTGAACAAACTTTTACAGGTCAACCATAATGAAATGTATGAACATGAAATGTGCAATAACCACATAGGTTGGCCCCAGGCACCTTTTCAATGGAAGGAAAGTGTAAGAGGACCAAAAAAATAGATAAAAAGGACCCAAAGATCATTAACACACTTCTCCATGTTGGCACAAACTGAAAGAAATCAAACCAAGTCATCTAGACAACCACTTATACTTTCAAACATCCAATTCAATCACCAAAGAGTACTAAGATAGTTTGGAAACATCATGTCAACCCCAAAGGAACATCATATGAAATTTTGTAATATTTTAGCACCATCCATATATGCAATCAATTCCAACTAAGCTGGCACTTGAAAAAACTAAACTTGAGAAACCTAGCACCATATACAACTAGTTAAGTAGTCTTGAGATATAGCAATTAGAATCAAACATGCAAAACAATTGGGCATTTGAAACTTGAAGGGTTGTAACATGAAAATAATATAATCACAATCTCCAAATCACAAGAGAAAAGATTGAAGTGAGGAGAAATGCATAACATTATGGTTTCTCCATAAAACCTATCTTATTGTCAATAATATAGTCTGGTAGTTAGTTATCTCTAACTTCCACCATAGGATGAATCAAGACATGAGAGTTTGGATATATCATTTTGAAAGATCTATGAACCTAACTTCCAATTCACATAAGTATTTCTTCAAGAACAAAGAAATGTGGAGAAAATAGACCTAATCTAGAGACATAAACACTTGTACAACATATTGAGCAATAATAATCTATTAATCAAAATCATAAACTTTAGAACATCAAACTAATGATTTTTAGATCATCGTGCATTAATATCATTAGGTTAGAACATGTAATCAACAAAATACTTGGCATCCACTTATGAATGTCTGATCGGAAACTATTTTGACATCTAACTAAGAATGTTAGTCATCCAAACATATGTTAATTTCATCTACAACACATACCACACCATTTCTATCATCATGAATCAACATGTTAGAGATAGTCAAAGTCACCATTGTTGAAGTGTCTAGGACCCTTTCTAGTTCATTTTGTTTAAACATTCATTTAGCGCATCCCCTTGAAAGTTCTTCCTTGCGGTAATTCTTCAAGTGTCTATGTCCTTCAAAGTTTGCCAAGTTCAAATTCAGTCTTCCTTGGACGAAGCTTTTCCAAGACTCATGCCTCACTTGAACCACTTTGAACCACTTTAAACTCTAGTTCAAAGCAGTTCAAAGTAGTTCAATGAATGTTTTCTTTTCTAACGATTGTTTTTTGCAGGTGGGCCCTGGCCTAAACTTCTTTTGAGCGGTGAACCACTTCGAACCACTTTGAACTCTGGTTCAAAGTAGTTCGAAGAGGTTTGAAGATAGATTACGGGAAAAGTAGTAGGGGAAAGGATAGTTGATGGGACACATGGCATAAGCTTACAGTGCAATGATGGTTAAGTTTTTAATAAGGGCAGTTTGAATTGACGGGAATAATAAAGCAAATCTTGGATGAAGTTTTTGGGTGACGATTAATGAAATCGTTAGCACAAGCAGGAGATATCACTTGGGGGATAATTAATAATGATATTAAAGATGGTGGATTTCAAGGACATCCTATTGCTGAGTCATTACTATTCACATCATTTGGAATTAATGTCCCTGACTTATGCTCATTAAAGTCAATTTTTCCGGACATTCATCTTTCGAAATATAAACAGCTCTGTAAGTTTTTCTTTCTTGCTATTTTCTGGTGGAGTCTCAGTTGTGGGAGAAGAATTTGTTTCAAGTCTATGTAA
Source organism: Chamaecyparis obtusa (assembly GCA_027943335.1). Lineage (NCBI taxonomy): Eukaryota > Viridiplantae > Streptophyta > Pinopsida > Cupressales > Cupressaceae > Chamaecyparis > Chamaecyparis obtusa. The sequence continues at coordinate 11,255 of BSBK01007528.1, forward strand.
ACAGGTAGCTCCTAAAGTTTTTCCTTATTCCCTATTGTTGTTTGATGTATTCATTCGAGGGGGAGGGGAAGTTTGTGTTTTTATTTCTGAGGAAGAGATGAGGTCCAGTTTGCATTTCTTCAGGAACGTCAAGAATTTGCAATGTCGAACTCCTATTGTCTCAGATACAGACCTGTTAGGGATATCAATAGAGAAAAGAGCATTTGACCTCACAAACTGTGCAACGGAAGATTATAGCTTAGAGTTCCTATCGAGTGGATTATTAGAAGCTGTGGCTTTTCCAGTGTCAACTGTATGCCCAGAATTGGTTCAACAATGTATTAATAGATATGATGTCAAATCCAAGTGCATTTTGAATGTAGAAGGCCAAACCCTTATGCCAGTCAATAGGGAGACTATTATGGCTATTTTTAAAATCCTAGAGGAATCCCTTTTCAGTTTTACTTCTACCCAATCTCTAGCTCAATACAGAGAGAACGTAGATAAAAACCGGAGTCATGTGGCTAGGAAGTGGACTCAAACCGATTACAAAGGTGGGTCTCATTTATCTAAAGTTCTTACCAAAGATCACATGAAACCTCTTATTCATGATGTAATAGTGTTGCTTCACTGAATCAAAGGTTCAAAATAGGTTCTTCTGTATGAGGAGTGGATGTTTCATTTTATTGAGATAGTCTTGGAAGGAGGGAAACATATTGATTGGGTGGAAATCATTGCTAGTTCTCTGAGGGACCAACTTAAGCAAGCTCAAGCCATTAAAAAATATTTCTTTATGTCTTCCTATCTGATATACTGCCTAGCGTGCATACAAGACTTATCTGCTATTCAACACGTTCCTTGGAATGAAGATCTTTTTATTTATAAATACTGTCCATTATTAAGAAAAGATAAAATTTTGGAAAATTACAGGAAGGTTCATAACATTTTCCTGGGTAAATTGTGTCAACAACTGGTAAGGGTCCCTAACCAAAGAGTTTCATTAGAGGCACAAAAATTGATTCAAACTTATGGAAGTCTATATATGTAGTTCCCACATTTCACCTACATCTGGGTTGGTGGTTTTGATGATGAACCTCTCAGACTCCCAAGGTTCGCTTTTGACTATTTCATTTTAGTAGAAGTTTGTAGGCAGTTGTTTGTGGTTGTTAAAAATACCATGCCAGAAGAAAAATGGCCTTCTATGTTCCTGGTTAAAATTGGCAATTTGGCCTGTAATAATATGATGGATGCTTTGGTGATTGGAAGCAACCTATTGAGTTTTCATCTATAGTTTTATGAGTTAAGAAGGGGCTTTGATAACAAGGGCTTCACTAGGCAAGTTCTAAGCTTGAGCAATTATCCTTCACCTAGTTCACACCTCAAGGACCTATGGGAAGATCTCGGTGATGAGGAGGCAATCTCAAAATGAGATCATTCCAAGTTTGTTATTTCACAAATCAAAATGTTGCAATTACATTTCGATATTAAGGGTGTGGAAGAAGATTATTCCAAAGTCATAGGTTCAGAGGTAAGAAATATAGAGGCAAGAAGTCCCCTGGATATAGATTGGAACAGGAAAGAAGAAGATGATATAAAGTTGAGGGCCCAAACCATTTTTGAGGTCATGAAAAATTGGTTGTCAAAAAAGAGAAAGAAAGGAGCTAAGTCCCCCCCTCTTGAATAGCATAGTTCGGGATCAACCTTAAAAAATGTGAAACATGCCCCTTCTAATGTATCTCCTATGGTTCCAAATGCAAGTAAAATTACATCTCCTAAGAAGAAGGTGATTCCAGGTGGGCATCCTACCACACCAAGATCATGACCTAGAATAAGGTCAGAAAGACGTTCTCAAATGACATCTTTAGGGCTTGATTATCTAGATGTTTAGATCAATGATGAAGATATCTCCTTTTCATCGGATCAGCAAGAGAAGGTTCAAGAGGTCCTTACCATTAATGCAGAATTACCTCAAGTTGAAAGTACTCCGGTCAGAATGTCTAACAACCGAATGATGACTAGTTCGGTTCCTCCCTGGCTAACTGAATCCGTGAATAAGAGAAAGAGCTACAAACCCATTTCACTTCCCATAAAATAAATCATCACTAAATATGCTACCTAGACCCCAAAGAAAAAATAATGAAGAGTGTTGTTAGGATATCTACCGACCTGTCTACCGAAAAGGTGACTGCAGAAATAGCCACTTTCGGGCCTAAAGAGGGAATTCAGGAACTAGAGGCTAAGGACTTTGAAATTACAAAGATGGAACTTGGTGTTCTGAATAGGGATTCTAGGGATCACATATTTAAATTCTCAGCTGATCATATGCTTGGGCAGTCCCAAAAAGATGGGAGGGAAAAATGCGAGTTGAAATAGTTAGTTTCTACCATGGCTGAATTTCTTTCCTCGCTCACTAATGATGAAGTACTGCCGTTGGCCTAGTCTTCACAAGATTTTGATCCAAATTTAGTTGAAAATCAAAGGTTGGTTAAGCAGATGTAGCATGGGAGAATTCTGATGGAGGTCGTGAAGTCTTGGATAAGCAATGTTATCACTGAAGGAAGTTCTTTCATCTGCGAGTTCATATCTACTTGCCTAGATGGAGAAGGATTACTCGATGAGGTACAAACCTTGGTTTCGAACTGGGAAATAGAGGAAGAAAAATGCATAGCGATCATCACACAGGTCTGAGAAATAGAAACCTATGGTGTAACTAAGTTCTTAGCTGAGAATCCAATGAAGCTGGTAGATCCATGTATGCTATTTGTCTTGAAGCAGAACTTCAGATGGAAAAACACAATGTTCAAGGCTGCAGTCTCCTAGGCCAAGGCAATAGAGAAAGAGGTGCTGGATATGCATGCGAACACCCTCAAAGACATTAAAATAGTGAACCCCTCAAGTATTTTGCAGATTAACGAGGGTAACAAGGATGCAGATGCCATGGTCAAAGTCTTTACTGATACCATGAATGCCCTCAAAGAAAATGAAGCACCTACATTTCAAGATTTCTCCAGGATTGCAAATGTGGAGTCTATGTTGCTGCTTAACTAGGGTTAGTTGCCAAAGTAGGCGGATAGGATTAGGGAACTGAGGTGGGAAAAGAATGCGACTCAAGCGAAGCTTTTAGGCCTGAAGAATTTGCATTTCCAGCCAGCCCAAGAACTGGTGAACGTGTTTCGGTCTTGGAAGCTCATACAGACCGCCACATCAGAAAGCCTCGATGGGAGTTAGTAATTTTCGGGACAACTTTTCCCTTGTTTTATGTTTTAAATGACACGTGTTTGGAAAATCTATTTTTAGTTATGTAAACTGGTTTAAACTGTTTTTCTGGTGTCCGAAAGGTCAGGTTTTTTTGGAGGCTCTCTCGGACTTGAAACTATTAATGTTGGGGCATTGAATAGTTCAGGGGTTAGAAAAGATAGATAGGAAATAGATAGTTTCTTTTTGGTAGTAGATAGTTAGCGTAGTCTTTTATTTTCCGAAATAGCTGTGATTGATTTTTTATTAGACTTTGATCCAATCTTATATAAATATATGAATGCATGGCATGGTTTAGATCTTTGAATCAAAATATGGAATGTATGAATTGCTTTGGAAGTTGATACATTTAAATCTGTGTATATGTTATTCATATTCAGTCCCTTTGGGTTTCTTTTTAGTTTGTCTTTCTTAAGTTACTTTATAGGTTCCTTTGTTTTCAGAAATAGTTAGTAAATCTCAGCTCTTTCATAGTGTGGTTTATTAGTTTGCTAGTTCTTAAATTACATCAATACCTAGGAGTATTCAAGAGTTCCTTTCACATTTTCTAGTTAAAAGTGTATATGTTTACTTTATTATTGATAATTCATTGAAAATATTGAAAGGAAGCTGAACCTTAGAAATTCAGAGGGAAGCAATTTCTTATGCTTACCCAACTGTTGATGAACCATTTGTCTTAGGAATATAGAGTCTTTATTTATTTTCATTTAAAAAGAAGAAGACAAATCTGTTCACCAACAGATTTTTGGCGACTCTACTGGGGAGAGTCTAGTATAAAACACTAGGTTCTCCATTTATTACAATGCTACAAAATGGTGTTGCCACACAATGATGTGTTTCCTATGTTACAACCAAATCTAGAATTCAGAGACACACAAGAAGACATAATCTCAAGCCTTGGTGAAGCAGCGTGGAGATTTAGACATAGTAATCAATAGTTTCATCAAGTTTGAGAAGTGCTTGAGAAGGAAGAAGAAATAGTTGAGCAGTTGAGGGGTATACCAGTTTCTCATGAAGTGGTTATAGTAAATAGACTTGCGCAAGCCCCAGCCAAAAATTAAGATCATTCCAGACATTGAAGCTGGCAGAAAAGAGATACACCAGAGGTGATAGAAGTAGAGGATTGGTTGAGGAAGACTTTGAAGCTTTGAGAAATCTTAGTTTTGAACCTGATCTTAATACCCGAAAGAAGAAGGAAACCCAAACATTTAGCAGACCTTCTTCACCTCCACCTAGCCCATTTGTTCCACCCCTTTTTTGAGCCATTATAAGGCCAGGTACTATTGCACCGACTATCCTTAATATCTAGCCTTTGAATTTCCAATTACCTAACATGGCTGCCAATCAACCCTGGGGTCAGAATATTGGCCCATTGAACTTAGGAGTTAATCAACCTACAGACTTGCCTAAAGGTGCTAACCAAATTTTGCCCAAGTTTAGCAGAGATGGGAAAGTAACCTCTGATGACCATCTAAGTGCATTTCACATTGCTTGTGGTGTTATAAGTGTTCCTACTGAAGAAGTGGCAGTCAGACTCTTTGTCAGAACCTTGGTTGACACTGCCACTGACTGGTTCAGTCATTTACCCAATGGCTCAATCAAAAATTGGAATCACATGAAAACTACTTTTGAAGCAAGATTCAAAACTCTTGATAATGAATTTTCTCTGTTGCAACAACTCAGTCAAATGAAGAAAGAGATACATGAGCCGATGCAGGAGTTTGTGGCCAAATTTAATAGAATCTTGCAAAGGATACCGATAAATTCTACACCAAGTGATGAAAATAAGAAGATTTTCTTCTTAAATGTTGTCCCACCTGACATAAGCTTTCACCTATTAAAAGATGGCATGGCTAACTTGGCTGCTGCCCAGATGCAAGCTATTGAGCTAGAAGATACTTTCATAATGGCTGGAAAGTGGAAGAGAGAAGTTCAAGCTTCAGGGAGTAGTTCATCTTCTACAACAACATATCCTATGATGCAGAGGTTAATGAATGATATGGCTATGCTCAAAAGGTAGCAGAATAAGGCAAGTTCTCCATATTAGTCCCCTTACCAAGATGTTAGCCGAAGACAGTATAACCAACCTTCAGGAAAAACTCCTCTTGCCGAGTTCACAACCAAGATTGCAGATTGAACCCGCACCAAGAGAAACAATGTGTTCTTTCCATCTCATGACAGATCATGATTGAGAGTCTTGTCTTGATTGGTTAAGGTGTCTCCAAATCAATGCCACAAGGGATACCATCAGTATAGAAGAGGTGCGAGAAGAGAAAGACTCACCCAATATTGGTTTATCTAGTTCTTTTTATTTGGAGTATGAGCCGGGCTCTAACAGAGGTGGAAGTGTTTTGGCAACCTTGCAAGATCCTGCTTATGCAATCTTTACAAGAAATCAAAGAATGCAAAAGTTTGTCCCTGGTTCAATTGCTGCTAACGTTGATGCTAAATGCAAGGAAGATGGAAATGGAGAAGCTCCTGCATGCCCAAAGGGTCATGAAGTGAAAATATTACCAAGAGGTAGTCCAGTTCCTTCCTCTCCCTTTGACTTTGTTGAATTCTGTAAAACCTCCATGATCTCTATTTCCCCTGTAGAATACCTCAAAATGAATCCTAAAGAGCTGGATAAACTGGTAAAATATGTTAAGGGAGAGTCAAGTTCAGGTTCCCAATCAGATAAGCCACTCATAGGTGAGACAACCACAGTTGAAGAACCTTTGGTCTTTAAACCCCAAGATACCCCACAGACACCAAAAGATTGTCCCTTTGTTAATACAATTGAAAGAGAAATAGAGGAAAGAAAGCCTAATCCCTTCTATACCTCCTTACTGCTAAATGTTCAAAAACTTAGTAATTGCATTATTGACTCTGGCACGTCAGATAATATCATGCCTACTCTGGTTGCAAGAGCCCTTGGTCTCACCTTGACTAAAACCTATGGCCATTGTTATTCTATAGATGGGAAACAAGTGTCGTTAATGGGTTAGGTCAAAGATGCCCAAGCCGTTCTAGCCGCATACCCTGACAAATGTCTGAAATTGACTATCCTGGTGGTAGATATCCTAGCTAGGTATGGTATGCTGCTCAATAGAATTTTTTGCAAAGATTTAGGAGGGGACATTAAGATGGACTGGTTAGAGGCCATGATCCCAGTTGGTAAGAAGAAAGTGAAACTTGAACCTGAACCTAAAAATAAATATACTATGGTGCCTTCGGACAACCCAAAAGCTCAAATCCTGTATGAGGAGTGTCATTTTGGTAACTATGTTATTTTGGCCGATCTTGAAGAAAATGATGAAACTTCTTCTCAAAAAGAAGAAGATATATGGAAGATGGAGTTCGACGGTAACTGTTCCAATTCAGGTTCAGGCGTGGGGGAAGTTCTTTTTCCTCCTAATAAAGAATTTATTCCTCTTTCTTTCAAGCTATATTTCAAAAATACTAACAATACTGCAGAGTATGAAGCCTTGCTACTGGGATTGGAAGAGGTGAAACTGAGGGGAGTCAAGAAATTGGTTGTAAAAGGTGATGCTGAATTAATTGTGAAGCAGGTGAAAGGACAATTCTCTATCAACAATGAGAGGTTAAAGCACTACAAAAATTTGGTATGGGATGAACTAGATTTCTTTGACGCCTTCTCTATAAAATTTATACCAAGAAATCAGAACACTAGAGCAGATGCCTTGGCAATATCCGCTTCATTATTGTTGCCACATCCTGATTTTAAAACCCAGAAGTATCAAATTGAGATGATTTACAAGCCGAAGGTGCCTGATAATGTGGAGTTTTGGAAAATCTTCGATAATGATTCTCAGCTTAGAGATTTTCTATAATGTGCTGCAGGTTTTTTTGATGTATATGTTGAAGGATCAAATAGTGATTGCAAATAAGTTTACGAAGATGTTGTAGGTAGTGATGGGGTGATTCAGCTGAAAGGTAATAAAATCCCAAGGGTCTTGTATCTCTAGAACATTTGTTCAAAAGAAAAGATGATAGTATGGTTAAAGAGAAGATATCCCATGTGCATAATGCCAAAGAATATGATAAAATTGATATAGGAGAAGGGGATCCAAAATGGATTTCAATTGGTCCAACGTGTACTTCAACTAAAAAAGAAAACCTGATAAAGTTACTTACAAAATACAGGGATGTCTTTGCCTGGGGGTATGAGGACCTGAAGAATTTCAGAGGAGGTCTTTTTGAACATCAAATTCCTTTAAAGCCTGGTGTCACCCCATTTCTCCAAAAATTAAGGAACTATAATCCTAAAGTATCGGAAGCCATTTTAAGAGAGGTGGAAAAAATGCTACAGGCTAGGATTATCTATCCCATCCACCATTCAACTTGGATTTCCAACATAGTTCCTGTGAGAAAGAAACATGGCAAAATTGAGATTTGTGTAGATTTCTGTAACTTGAACCAAGCAAATCTAAAAGATAACTATGCCCTACCTGTGATGGAGCATATTCTTCAAGCTGTTATGGGATCTAAAGTCATGTCTATGCTAGATGACTATTCTAGATACAATCAAATCAACGTGGTAGAGAATGACCAGCACAAAACAACTTTTATCACTCCATGGGGGACTTATGCCTATAGTCATATGCCATTTGGGTTGATTAATGCAGATGCCACTTTCCAGAGGGCAATCAATTCCTCTTTTGAGGATCTCTGAAACAAAATCATAGTGGTGTACTTAGATGATCTCACTGTCTTTTCGAAGAAGAGGAGTCAACATCTAAAAGATCTTGAAATAGTGCTCTTGAGGTGTAGAAGTCATGGCATCTCCTTGAACCCTAAGAAACCAACGTTCTTTGTGGAGGAAGGAAAGCTACTAGGTCATATAATTTCAAAGGATGGTGTTCAGATTAACCCCGAAAGGGTTAAAGTGATTCAATAGCTCAGCCTACCATTAAGTAGAAGCAGATTGAAGTCATTCTTGAGCCAGGTGAATTTCCTATGTGCATTCATCCCTAAGTTCTCATAAATTACTAAACCTATGATTGATATGATGAGTGAGAAGTGTTAGGATTAACAAGGCAGAAATAACAATTATGTGCAAATATAACTAATATCAGAAAATAATAAACCACACAGAATAGAACACAATGGCACACAGATTTAACGTGGTTCACCCAATCCCTGGGCTACGTCCACCAACAGCAAGTCCAATATTATTATTATCCAGTGATTACAACCTGATTACAATCCGTAATCCCTTACAGCCCAATTCTGCCGCAAGTACTAAAATCATACCTCGTAAAAATCCCTAACCCTAAGCCATATTATACAATATTTTCCCGCTTTAGGGTTAGAATGAGTTATAAGTAGTCGGCCCAAAAAACCGAAAAAAAATAGTCGGCCTCAAAAAAATTTTCCTCGGGGGCTGCGCCCCCGAACCCCTGCTCTTGGGGGCTGCCGCCCCCAAACCCCCGCTCGGGGCCCGGCCCGGCCCCGAACCCCGGTGAGGTCGGGAGGAAAAGTGTATAGTACTTTCCTGGATAGTACTTTCCTGATTAGTCACCACAAGCTAACAATCTCCCACTTGGTGACTGATCAGTATCCACACTATACCAAAAAACCTCCCACTTGGAGACTGATCCTGTAGCAATACCGCTACCCACATGAGGCTCCCACTGGATTGAACCACCTTGGACTCAGTTGTTCCTTTATTTGTTCAGTCTAAAAGACCAACTGAAGCTGAACATGAGTTCAACTTCTCCCTTGTTACTACCTTGGTAAACATATCTGCTGGATTATCATCAGTATGAATCTTTTCCAGCCTTAACTGTCCATCATCCAAAACTGATCGAATGAAATGGTACCGCAACTGTATGTGTTTTGTCTTTGAGTGCAAAGCAGAATTCTTTGCAAGATGAATGGCACTTTGGCTATCTGTATGTAGAAAATTATCCTTTTGTGGATGTCCCAATTCTTCCATGAAGAATTGAAGCCATATCATCTCCTTGGCTGCCTCTGTAGCAGCAACATACTCTGCCTCTGTAGTGGATAAAGCAACCACCTTTTGTAGTCGAGAAATCCAACTCACTGCTGTCCCACCAACAGTAAATATATAACCTGTAGTACTCCGCCTGCTATCTATATCTCCTGCCAAATCTGAGTCAACATAGCCTTGTACAGTAGTAGTAGAACCCCCAAAGTGTAAACACTTACTGGATGTGCCTCTCAAATATCTGAGAATCCATTTGACTGCATTCCAATGCTCAATACCAGGGTTACTCATATAACGGCTAACGACGCCCACTGCGTGTGCAATATCTGGCCTAGTACATACCATAGCATACATTAAGCTCCCTACAGCTGAAGCATAAGGTACCTTAGACATTTTAGTCTCTTCTTCTGGTGTCTTGGGACACATATCCTTAGTCAATTTCAAATGACCAGGCAAAGGTGTGCTGACAGCTTTGGCATTTTCCATACAGAAACATTGCAACACCTTCTCAATATAATCAGCCTGAGATAGAGACAATTTCCTATTTTTCCTATCTCTACAAATTTTCATACCAAGGATTTGTTTTGCTGCCCCCAAATCCTTCATAGCAAAAGATTTTGCTAACTGTTGTTTCAACCCCTTAATGTGATCCATGTTAGACCCAGCTACAAGCATATCATCAACATATAAACATAAAATAATGTAGCTGTCATCATCCAACCTCTTAAAATAAACACAATGGTCAGAATGACACCGACTATATCCATGCCCATTCATAAAAGTGTCAAATTTAATATACCATTGCCGAGGTGCTTGCTTCAAGCCATATAAACTTTTCTGCAATCTGCACACCAAATTCTCCTTACCCTTGACCTCAAATCCTTGTGGCTGAACCATATATATTTCTTCATCCAAATCACCATGAAGAAAGGCTGTTTTAACATCAAGCTGCTCTAAATGCAAATCTTCAGTAGCCACAATACTTAAAACAGTACGAATAGAAGTCATTTTAACAACTGGAGAAAAGATCTCATCAAAATCAATACCATGTTTCTGTGCAAATCCTTTTACAACTAATCTGGCTTTAAATCTTTTCGTACCTCCATCCTCTTCTTTGATCCTGTAAACCCATTTATTCTGTAAAGCCCTTTTACCTGCAGGTAACTTACATAAATCCCATGTCTGATTTTTCAGCAAAGAGTCCATTTCATCTGTCATTGCAGACTCCCACTAAAGCTTTGTATCCACCTGCACAGCTTCATTATAACATTCAGGTTCACCAGCATCTGTTAACAGAATAGAATACAAAGATGGAGAAAATCTTTCTGGAGGTCTACTTAGCCTTGTTGACCGTCTAACACTCACTGGGGTGTGTGGTATTTGTTGTTGCTGTTGTTGCGGAGCATAAGGAACTACTGGAACATGAACTTGTGGAGTATCATCCAGTACTACATAGTCATTTTCTTTCTTCTCATGCTGCAGCAACAGATCTTTGTACAATACTTTCTCATTGAATATGACATCCCTGCTTCTTACAATTTTATGATTTTCAAAATCCCAAAGCCTATAACCAAATTCATCAATGCCATACCCAACAAATACACATTTCTTTGACTTAGCTTCCAGCTTGGTTCTATTTTCAGAATCTATAAGTGCAAAAGCTTCACAACCAAAGGTTTTGAGAAAAGAATAACTCACCTTCTTACCACTCCATGCTTCCTCTGGAATACCATAGTCCAAAGGAGTAGAGGGGCCTCTATTGATTAAATAAACAGCAGTGTTCACTGCCTCTGCCCACATATTTTTGGGCAGCCTAGCATGCAACCTCATACTCCTTGCACACTCCATTATTGTCCTGTTCATGCGTTCAGCCACTCCATTTTCTTGTGGAGTCCTTGGTACAGTTTTCTGCCTACGAATACCATTAGAGGAACAATATTCTTCAAATTCTGTGCTGCAATACTCACCACCATTATCAGATCTGAGACATTTTAACTTTTTACCAGTCTCGGTCTCAACCAAGCATTTCCATTTCTTAAAAGTTTGAAATACATCAGATTTCTATCTAAGGAAATAAATCCATACTTTTCTTGTTGCATCATCTATAAATGTAACATAATACAGAGAGCCACCAAGGGAAGATACCTGAGCTGGTCCCCATACATCTGTATGCACAAGCTCTAATCTCTCATTTTTCTTTTCCTTCCCACTCTTCACAAAACTAACTCTCTTTTGTTTTCCATAAACACAACTTTCACAGAAATCCATATTGACACATTTCAGACCAGGTAAAACTTTCTTTGAATGAAGTAATTTCATACCTTTTTCACTCATGTGCCCGAGTCTGTTGTGCCACAGTGCTGTGTCAAAATCTATAGCAACAGTTTGATGTTCTTCCTGCTCAACTGCAGCCACTGTTCCTGAGCATTCATTATCTTTTGAAACAATTAAAGTAGAAGGAACAGTATGACCTGTACAAAGATATAAGGTGCCTACTTTCACACCTTTTGCTACTACTAAGGAACCTTTTGAAACCTTCCAATTTTTATCGTTAAAAGTAACTGTGCAACCCTCATCACCTAGTTGCCCTACTGAAATTAAATTCCTACTCAGCCTTGGAACATGTCTTACCTCTTGTAGTAGCCAATGATTCCCATTCTGCAACTTAATCTTAATTTTTCCCTTTCCAACAATCTGACAGGGTTCATTATCTCCCAAATAAACTAGCCCAAAATCCCCTTGGACATAATCAACAAAATAACTTCTATGGGGTGTAGCATGAAATGAAGCCCCAGAACCTAAAACCCATGAATCATTAATACTTTCTAAGGACAAGAGCAAAGCATCCTCCTCAGATTTGTTACTTACCACATTTGCCTCCTTGTTTCCATCATTTTTGTCTCCTTGATCTTTCTTCCGAGACCAACAATCTTTCTTCTTATGACCTAGTTTTCCATAGTACCAGCAATCATTTGGCCCTTTAGATTCAGACCTCTTTCCCTTTGATTTTCCTCTTGATTTCCCACGATTTCCAGAGTTGTTTCCTCTATCTCTTGTTCTGCCTCTGCTTTCTGTGTTCAATACACTACCCGATGTGGATGCCCCTGAGCTTTTCCTACGAATTTCCTCACTCAATATAACACCAATAACATCATCATACTTTAGGGTATTAGAACCAGAAACAGAATTACTAACAGCCATTACCAAGCCATTCCAGCTTTCTGGCAGAGAACACAAAATCAAGAGAGCCCTAACCTCTTCATCAAAAGTAATTTTAACTGAGGTTAATTGACTTGTAACTGTATTAAACTCATTCAAATGATCAGTAACTGATCCACCTTCTACCATTTTCATATTAAATAAACGCTTCATAAGAAATACCTTGTTTGAAGCTGAAGGCTTTTCATACAACTTCGCTAGGGTTTCCATCAGATCTTTAGCTGTCTTTGCTTCAGTAATATTGAATGCCACCGATTGTGCCAGGCATAGACGAATACTCCCCAATGCCTTCCTATCCAAAATATCCCAATCCTCCTAAGACATTGATTGCTCTTTCTTGGCTACTCCCTCTAATGGCCGCCATAGATCCTTCTGATAGAGATAATCCTCCATTTGCATCTTCCATAACTGGAAGTTCTGCCCATTAAACTTATCAACCTTCAGCCTACCCTCTTCTGCCATTTCTCCCACTTAACCGAGAGACTCTCCCACTAACTCGTGAGACCTGCTTGAGAGAATAGATGAAAGAACGAATGAAATAACCTCGCTCTGATACCACTTGTTAGGATTAACAAGGCAGAAATAACAATTATGTGCAAATATAACTAATATCAGAAAATAATAAACCACACAGAATAGAACACAATGGCACACAGATTTAACGTGGTTCACCCAATCCCTGGGTTACGTCCACCAACAGCAAGTCCAATATTATTATTATCCAGTGATTACAACCTGATTACAATCCGTAATCCCTTACAGCCCAATTCTGCCGCAAGTACTAAAATCATACCTCGTAAAAATCCCTAACCCTAAGCCATATTATACAATATTTTCCCGCTTTAGGGTTAGAATGAGTTATAAGTAGTCAGCCCAAAAAACTGAAAAAAAATAGTCGGCCTCAAAAAAATTTTCCTCGGGGGCTGCGCCCCCGAACCCCTGCTCTTGGGGGCTGCTGCCCCCAAACCCCCGCTCGGGGCCCGGCCCGACCCCGAACCCCGGTGAGGTCGGGAGGAAAAGTGTACAGTACTTTCCTGGATAGTACTTTCCTGATTAGTCACCACAAGCTAACAAGAAGATTCCTTTCAAGTGGAATGATAATGGGCACAAAGCCTTCAAGAATATTAAAGATGTAATATCTTAGGCACTTGTGCTAAAGAGTCCCAATTTCAAAAGGGATTTTATCATCTATTGTTATGCTTCTGAGCATACTCTATCAGGTATATTAACACAAAAAGATGAGAAAGGACAAGAGGCACCCATAGCCTTTATGAGCACACCTTTGAAAAGCCATGAGCTCAAATACTCCCAGATGGAAAAAAATGCCTTTATCATAGTAAAAGCAGTAAAATAGTTTAGGTATTATATATTACATTCTCATTGTATAGTTTTCATGCCTAATACTGCGGTGAAAAGTATTTTGACTCAGAAAGAGATTGGTATGAATAACAGAGTAGTTTGGATAGCAAAAATTTAGGAGTATGATTTGATGATTAAACTGACCAATTTGGTAAGGGGGAAAGGCCTATGCAAGCTAATAGTAGAAGATGGTAAGCTGTCTAAGAAAATTAATGAAGTACCAATGGCGTTGTTGGTCAGTTTAACTAATCCTTGGTTTTTAGACATGGCTTATTTCCTTACTTATGGTGAGTTCCCTAACCATTTAAATTCCAAGGAGAGACGTAACTTGAAATTAAAAGCAAGTAAATATGTGATATCCTAGGGGACATTATATAAAAGAGGCATAGATGGAACCTTCTTAAGATGCATGGACGTTGAGCAACAAAAAGAACTTTTGAAGGTATTTCATGATGAAGCCTGTGGAGGCCATTACTCCTCAACAATGACTGCATTGAAGATTCTTCGGAATCATTTTTACTAGCTTGGCATGTTCAAAGATGTGTACCAGTATGTTTGAAACTATGAAAAATGTCAGCTCTTCACTGGGAGACCTCATCTTGCTGCTTTGCCTCTTAAACCTATAATTGTTGATGAGCCCTTCAAGCAATGGGGGATAGACTTCATGGGACCTCTGAACCCACCATCCAATGCCGAACATGTTTATATTCTCACGGCCACTGATTATTTTACCAAGTGGGTGGAAGCTATCCACACTAAGAAAGTGAACTCTCAGGTGGTGTGTGAGTTCCTCTTGAATTATATTTTTGTCAGGTTCGGGGTACAAGTTAAGATAGTAGCAAATAATGCTACTTACTTTTCCTCTGAAGAGATCTCAGCTTTTTGTTATGAACATGGCATTTCTCTAGCTCATTCCTATGACTATTTCCCACAAGGGAATGGTCAATCCAAATCAAGTAGATCCTGGTGGCAATCATGAAAAAGTTGATGGATGATAACCCCCATGAGTGGTATTAGAAGTTGTTTGAAGCCTTATGGGAAGATCGAACTACTTTGAAAAGAGCAATTGGAATGGTCCCCTTTGAACTAGTATATGGGATAGGAGCACATGTTTCTCTACCTTTGGAACTCTCCTCAACTAAGCTTCAAGCCGTCATTGAAGATTAGTATTTTAAATATCCTCTGGAGAAATGAGTCATGCATTTGAGTAGACTAGAAGAAGAAAGGGAGGAATTGGTGGATCATATCACAAAGCATCAGCTGAAGGTGAAGCAGATTTTTGATATGCGGGCTCAGCCCTGTAAATTTATGGAGGGAGATGAAGTTCTTTTATGGGACAAAAGACAGGCGCCCAAAGGATCTCACGAGAAATTTGAATCTTTATGGAAGGGCCCATTTATCATCTCTGAAACTCTTGGTTCAAATGCTTTCAGATTATCTTATCCAGATGGTGTGAATTTGCCTTTTACCTAAAATGGGTAGGACCTTAAACTATGCAAGCTTTAATGATGCACCTAGTCAGTATCTATGTACATATTAGGTAGTTTTTCCCTGCTTTCCTTTTGGTGTGTTGTAGTGGTCTATTTTTCTTTCCCTTTGTAAGTTTTATCTGCAAAAATAGTTTTCAGAGTTCTCTGCACATTGAGTAATATGCAGTCCCTAGCTAGAGCTGATGTTAGAGACAATCAGAGTCACCATTGTTGAAGTGTCTAGGACCCTTTCTAGTTCATTTTGTTTAAACATTCATTTAGCGTGTCCCCTTGAAAGCTCTTCCTTGCGATAATTCTTCAAGCGTCTATGTCCTTCAAAGTTTGCCAAGTTCAAATTCAGTCTTCCTTGGATGAACCTTTTCCAAGACTCATGCCTCACCTGAACCACTTCAAACCACTTTGAACTCTAGTTCAAAGAAATTCAAAGTAGTTCAATGAATGTTTTCTTTTTCTAATGATTATTTTTGGTAGGTGGGCCCTGACCTAAACTTCTTTTGAGCGGTGAACTACTTCGAACCACTTTGAACTCTAGTTCAAAGTAGTTCGAAGAGATTCAAAGATAGATTATGGAAAAAGTAGTAGGGGAAAGGATAGTTGATGGGACACATGGCATAAGCTGATGATGCAATGATGGTTAAGTTTTTAAGAAGGGTAGTTTGATTTGATGGGAATAACAAAGCAAATCTCGAATGAAGTTTTTGGGTGATGATTAATGAAATTGTTAGCACAAGTAGGAGATATCACTTGGGGGCTAATTAATAATGATATTAAAGATGGTGGATTTTGAGGACATCCTATTGCTAAGTCATTACTATTCACATCATTTGGAATTAATGTCCCCAACTTATACTCATTAAAGTTAATTTTTCTGAACATTAATCTTTCAAAATATAAACAGCTCTGTAAGTTTTTCTTTCCTGCTATTTTCTTGTGGAGTCTCGGCTATGGGAGAAGAATTTGTTTCAAGTCTACATAAACAGGTAGCTCCTAAAGCTTTTCCTTATTTCATGTTGCTGTTTGATGTATTGATTAGAGTGGGGGGGGAGTTTGTGTTTTTATTTTTGAGGAAGAGATGAGGCCCAGTTTGCATTTCTTCAGGAACTTCAAGAATTTGCAATGTCGAGCTCCTATTGTCTTAGATACAGACATGTTGGGGATATCAGTAGAGAAAATAGTAGTTGACCTCACAAACCATGCAATGAAAGATTATAGCTTAGAGTTCCTATCAAGTGGATTATTAGAAGCCGCGGCTTTTCCAGCATCAATTGTATGCCCAGAATTGGTTCAGCAATGTATTAACAAATATGATGTCAAATCCAAGTGCATTTTGAATGTAGAAGGCCAAACCCTTGTGCTAGTTAATAGGGAGACTATTATGGCTATTTTTAAAATCCTGGAGGAATCCCTTGTCAGTTTTACTCCTACTCAATCTCTAGCTCAATACAGAGAGAATGTAGATAAAAACTAGAGTCACGTGGCTAGGAAGTGGACTCAAACCAATTACAAAGGCAGGTCTCAGTTACCTAAAGTTCTTACCAAAGATCACATGAATCCTCTTATTCATGATGTAATAGTGTTGCTTCATGAAATTAAAGGTTCAAAACATGTTCTTCTATATGAGGAGTGGATATTTCATTTTATTGAGATAGTCTTGGAAGTAGGGCAACATATTGATTGGGCGGAAATCATTGCTAGTTCTCTGAGGGACCAACTTAAGCAAGCTCAGGCCATTAAAAAGGATTTATTTATGTCTTCCTATCTGATATACTACCTAGAGTGCACACAATATTTGTTTTCTATTCAGCACATTCCTTGGAATGAAGATCTTTTTATTTATGAATACTGTCCATTATTAAGAAAAGATAAAACTTTGGAAAGTTACAGGAAGGTTCATAACATTTTCCTGGGTAAATTATGTCAACAACTGGTAGGGGTCCCTAACCAAAGAGTTTCATTGGAGGCACATAAATTGATTCAAACTTATGGAAGTCTATATATGCAGTTCCCATGTTTCACCTACATCTCAGTTGGTGGTTTTGATGATGAACCTCTCAGACTCCCAAGGTTCACTTTCGACTGTTTCATTTTAGCAGAAGTTTGTAGGTAGTTATTTCTAGTTGTTAAAAATACCATGCCAGAAGAAAAATGGCCTTCTATGTTCCCAGTTAAAATTGGCAATTTGGCCTGTAACAATATGATGGATGCTTTGGTGATTGGAAGAAACCTATTGAGTTTTCATCTACAGTTTTATGAGTTAAGAAGGGGCTTTGATAACAAGGGCTTTGCCAGGAAAGTTCTAAGCTTGATCAATTATCCTTCACCTAGTTCACACCTCGAGGACCTATGGGAAGATCTTAGTGATGAGGAGGCAATCTGGAAATGAGATCATTCCAGGCTTGTTATTTCATAGATCAAAATGTTGCAATTACATTTTGATATTAAGGGTGTGGAAGAAGATAATTCTGAAGTCATAGGTTCAGAGGTAAGCAATATAGAGGCAAGAAGTCCCCTAGATATAGATTGGAATAGGAAAGAAGAAGATGATATAAAGTTGAGGGCTCGAACCATTTTCAAGGTCATGGAAAATTGGTTGTCAAAAAAGAGAAAGAAAGGAGCTAAGTCCCCCCCTCTTGAAAAACATAGTTCGGGATCAACCTTAAAAAATGTGAAACATTCCCCTTCTAATGTATCTCCTATGGTTCCAAATGTAGGTAAAATTACGTCTCCTAAGAAGAAGGCAGTTCTAGGAGGGCATCCTACCGCACCAAGATCATGACCTAGAATAAGGTCAGAAAGACATTCTCAAATGGCATCTTTGGGGCTTGATTATCTGGATGTTGAGATCAATGATGAAGATATCTCCTTTTCATCGGATCAGCAAGAGAAGGTTCAAGAGGTCCTTACCATTAATGCAAAAGTACCTTAGGTTGAAAGTACTCCAGTTAGAATGCCTGACAACCGAATGATGACTGGTTTGGTTCCTCCCTAGCTAACTAAATCTATGAATAAGAGAAAGAGCTACAAACCCATTTCACTTCCCATAAAAGAAATCATCACTAAATATGCTACCTAGACCCCTAAAGCAAAAAGAATGAAGAGTGATGCTACGCTATCTACCGACCCATCTACCAAAAAGGTGTCTACAGCAATAGCCACTTTCAGGCCTAAAGAGGGAATTCAGGAACTAGAGGCTAAGGACTTTGAAAGTACAAAGATGGAACTTGGTGTTCTGAATAGGGATTCTAGGGATCACATATTTAAATTCTCAGCCAATCATATTCTTGGGCAGTCCCAAAAAGATGGGAGGGAAAAAAGCGCGTTGAAACAGCTAGTTTCTACCATGGCTAAATTTCTTTCCTCGCTCGCTGATGACGGAGTACTGTCGTTGGCCCAGTCTTCACAAGATTTTGATTTGAATTCAATTGAAAACCAAAGTTTGGTTAAGTAGATGTAGCATGGGAGAATTCTGATGGAGGTCGTGAAGTCTTGGATAAGCAATGTTATCACTGAAGGAAGTGCTTTCATTTGCAAGTTCGTATCTACTTGCCTAGATGGAGAAGGATTACTCGGTGAGGTACAAACCCTGGTTTTGAACTAGGAAATGGAGGAAGAAAAATGTGTAGCGATCATCACACAGGTTTGAGAAATAGAAACCTATGGCATAACTAAGTTCTTAGCTGAGAATCTGATGAAGCTGGTAGATCCGTGTATGCTGTTCATCTTGAAGTAGAACTTTGGATGGAAGAACATAATGTTCAAGGTTGGAGTCTGCCAGGCCAAGGAAATAGAGAAAGAGGTGTTGGATATACATGTGAACGCCCTCAAATACATTAAAATAGTGAACCCCTCGAGTATTTTGCAGATTGATGAGGGTAACAGGGATGTAGATGCCATGGTCAAAGTCTTTACGGATACCATGAATGCCCTCAAAGAAAATGAAGCACCTACAGTTAAAGATTTCACCAGGATTGCAAATGTGGAGTCTATGTTGCTGCTTAACTCAGGTCAGTTGCTAAAGCAAGCAGACAAGATCAGGGAATTGAGGTGGGAGAAGAATGCGACTTGAGTGAAGCTTTCAGGCCTGAAGAATTTGCATTTCCAGCCAGCCCAAGAACTGGTGAACGTGTTCCGGTCTTGGAAGCTCGTACAGACTGTCACATCAAAAGGCCTCGATGGGAGTTAGTGATTTTTAGGATGACATTTCCCTTGTTTTATGTTTTAAATGACACGTGTTCGGAAACTCTATTTTTAGTTATGTTAACTAGTTTAAACAGTTTTTATGGTGTCTGAGAGGCCAAGTTTTTTTGGAGGCTCTCTCGGACTTGAAACTATTAATGCTGGGGCATTAAATAGTGAAGGGGTTAGAAAAGATAGATAGGAAATAGATAGTTTCTTTTTGGTAGTAGATAGTTAGTGTAGTGTTTTATTTTCTGAAACAGATGTGACTGATTTTTAATTAGACTTTGATCCAATCTTATATGAATATATGAATGCATGGTATGGTTTAGATCTTTGAATCAAAATCTAGAATGTAGGAATTGCTTTGGAAGTTGATACATTTAAATCCGTGTATATGTTATTCATATTCAGTCACTTTGGGTTTCTTTTTAGTTCGTCTTTCTTAAGTTACTTTATAGGTTCCTTTGTTTTCAGAAATAGTTAGTAAATCTCAGTTCTTTCATAGTGTGGTTTATTAGTTTGTTGGTTCTTAAATTACCTCAATACCTAGGAGTATCTGAGAGTTCCTTCCACACTTTCTAGTTAAAAGTGTATATGTTTACTTTGTTATTGATAATTCATTGAAAATCTTGAAAGGAAGCTGAACCTTAGAAATTCAGAGGGAAGCAATTTCTTATGCTTACCCAATTGTTGATGAACCATTTGTCTTAGGAATATAGAGTCTTTATTTATTTTCATTTAAAAAGAAGAAGACAAATCTGTTCCCCAACACAACACTAATGTCAACACACAACTCAACAACAATACTTGTTTCCTTTATCAAGAGTTGACATAATTTTCTAGATATTGCTCCATATATTGTTGTGAAAGACAACACATGCTACTCAAAAGACAATTGTGATAATATAGTTCATCGATGATAACATTTAAATATTACTCGTTGTCAACCATAGAACTTTATTCTATATTTTCAACAACCATCTCATTCACATTGAAATTGTCTACTTTATATCTTCAACAATTAGTGTCTGAATCCTTTTGTAAAATGCCTATTTGGGTTAGACCCCCTTACCTCCCACTTCATTTTTGGGTGGATCCTCTCCTAGAGGAAGTGGGTCAGGCCTTGGGATATTTTCTTATGGTTGATGTGGATTCTTCTAACATCCTTCACTCTACATAAGCTTGTATTTTGGTCGATATTGATTCTTCTAAGGTGTTGTTGATAGAGATCAAACTCTAGACTCTAAAGGATTCCTAGGTTCAGCCTTTGGACTATGAAGGGATTCCCTTTAGATATTGAATATGCTTCAAGACTAGTCATGTTTTAGCTAAATGTGATTTTTAGAAAGTTAAGTTGAAGAATCCCTCCCCTTGGTGGAATGGTGCCTCTTCTCAACATTACACGGTTAAGAGTTCTTCTCAATCAGATGGGCATGGTCCTTCTCTGAAGCCAAATTTAGGCTCTACTTGTTCTTCTCCCATGGTTATTTCTTTTGATATCTCATCTAGTGATATCATGAATGTTGTTGTCCCTTCTATTCTTTCTTTAGATTGTAGTCTAGTTTATCAGTTTGAGTCTATTGTTCCTCATACTAGTTATGCTAATTCGTCTAGTTCTATCCATGTTGATGGTACTGACAAGGTCACTCTTGGAGCATTTTTTGGTATTTTCCCTACATGTATCTATCCTTCTATGGTTGTCTCTAGCCCAGGTTCTCCATGAATACTTGGTTCAGCTGGCTCTTCTCTTAATATTGGTTTTGTTGGCTCTCTACTTTGCATTGGCCCCTCTTTGGGCATTTCAGTGCTAGATTCATTGTCTTGGTAGGAAGAGGTTGCTAAGGTTAAATAAGGTTGGATTAGTGTCTAAGATAAACATTCTAGGAATTTTCCTCATTTCGACATGACCCTGATTCCATAAGAAAGGATCCAAAGGGTATTTTTCTAGTTTTTAGGTCTTTCTAGTTTTTGGGTGTCTACTAGTCTTTTAGCACCATTTTGTGTAGTGGTCTTTATTGAAATTTTTTTTATAATATACATGTAAATTATTTGAGGTCCCCTTCAAAACCTTCTTTTTCTTTTAATCAAAAATAAATATTTCCATATGTCTTCAACAACCAACTCCATATGTCTTCAACAATTAGCTTGGAGTGATCAACATCTATATTAGGTTGATAACAACATATTGAAATATAATATCACATCTTCATCTTCATCTTGCATCACTCCATCAGGTTAACAAAATATCCATCAGATTGACATCAATGAAAACAAAACAACATATTGCAACAATCTCCCCCTTTTTCATTGATAGAAACACCTCTTCACAAAGTATCTTCTCTCCCCCTTTGACATCAAGGGAAAAGGGTAAGGGGACATCATTTTAATTTGCAACAATAGCATGCTCCCCCTAGATGTATGAATATTATGTACCTTTTCTCTATAAGAATCAACAACCTTACTACCTACTCCCCTTGGGAGGTAGCCTCCATTAGTTAAAGATAAAGGTATATCTTGAAATGATCATTTTGGATAGATGCACCATCTATGCATCTTACTTTGAAGGAGGGGCAAAAACCCCTTACTTATTTCTAAGATGCTCAAATGTGTCCTTTGAAATATCCTTTGTAAAGATGTCTACAATCTGATCCTTTATAGGAACATATTCCAAATTCACTTCTTGATCTGTAACTTTCTCCCTAAGAAAGGGATACCATATAGATATATGTTTTATTCCTCAAATATCATAGGATTCTTTGAAATATTAGTGGTGCTTTTATTGTCACACAAAATAAGAATGATTTCATCATATATTACCATAATCCCATTCAAGGTTTTCTTCATCCACAACACTTGAGTATAGAAAATTTTTGTTACAATATACTTTATTATGCCATTGATAAGGAAATTGAGTCCTGCTTCTTACTCATCCATGAGACTAGTTTCTCCCCAAGAAGAAATCACCTCCACTTATATTTCTTCTATCATCTATGCAATCTACCTAATCAACATCAATGTATAAACTCAAAGGGAAATTATTATCCTTTGGATACCATAAACCATAGTCTGGATTTCTATTCAAATATCTAAAGATCCTTTTAATTTCCTTAAAATGATTTTATTTTGGATTATCTTGAAATATTGCAACCAAACACATTTCATACATGATATCAGGTCTAGATCAAATATAGTAGTCCTCCAATCATAGATCTATATTGAGTCTGGCTAGCTTGAATTGACTGATCACATTTTCTCAAATGACAACTAGTTGCCATATGATTTCTCACTAGTTTGTAATCATCTATACTAAACTTCTCTAGCATCTCCTTAACATATTTAGTTTCAGAGATAAGCATTCCATATTCAATTGCGTGATTTGAAGTCCAAGAAAGAATGATGATTCATCTAGTATAGAAATTTCAAATTCTTTATGAATCTGTTTAGTAAACTTATTACACATTGCATCATCTCCACCAAATATTATATCATCAATATACATAACAACAATAAGAACTCTTTCATCCTCTACTTTGATATAGAGATTACTATTTGCAATACCTTTCTTAAATCCTTGTTGATGTAGGTAATTTTATAATCTTGGATACAAATCCCTAGGAGCTTGTTTGAGTCCATCTAATACCTTCATAAGTTTTCACACCATGCTTGGGTCTTATAATAGTTGAAAATCATACATTTTCTCAATGTAAACTTATTCTTCTAGATCACCGTTCAAAAATGTAGACTTGACATCCATTTGATACACCTTGAAGGTCTTATGGAAAATAAAAGTAAGAAACATTACGACTTCTTTCATTTTGTCCATCTGAGAAAAGGTCTCTTCAAAGACAATTCCTCCTACTTGATAGTAGCCCTTACAAACCAACCTTGTTATGTTCATTACAAATTCCCCATCTTCATTTGGCTTGTTTTTGAATACCCATTTTTTCTTATTACATTCTTATCAGTGGGTCTTGGAACCAATTCCCAATTCTAATTCTTCTCAATCTTATTGATTTAGTCTTCCATTGTTTTTATCCAACATCCATCTTTTTTTACATCCTTGATAGTTCTTGGCTCTATCTTTTATTGAAAAAATAATTCTACTTGTTCATTTTCCCTTACATATATTCTGTTGGTTTGCACACTTTCATTTTTGTCTTCAATTATCTAATCTTATAAATGATTCTTTTGAACATACTTGGTAGGAGTCTTAGGGTTCTTCTCTAGATCTTCTTCCATTTCTCTAGGTTCTTTTTCTTCATGTATGCATGATGGAGCATCTAATTCATAGCCTTTTAATTCACATGTGTTTTGATGTAGTTTTTTTTATATCAAATTTGGCATTTTCACCGTCAACCACCTTTCTCAATCTTTAGTTGTAGCATTTGTGAGTCTCACTTCTTATAGAATACCCAAAAAATATTCCTTCATCATATCTAGAGTAAAAAATTTCCAAATCTTCTTCATCTTTTCTGATATAACATTTTCTACCAAAAACTCTCAAATATTTGATAGTGGAAGCTCTTCCATACCATATTGCATAAGGGGTCCTAGTTTTGTTCACTCTTGGTTGACCCCTATTTAGAATGTAGACTGCAATATGAACAAACTCTCTCAAATACATATCATATAAGTTGGCTTCTTTAAGAATAGTTGTAATGCCCCACTAGGGAACCCAGTAGAATTTAACCTAATACATGTTGCTATGTTTATAGAATAATTCTTTTGTTAAGATTTTAAAAACAATAAAAATAACAATGTGTAACAATATAATCATAAGATATAAACAAGTACATGATAAGTACAACTCAATACAGTTAAAAATTCTCAAGGGTCCCATGACATAGAATTACATATTGTTAAGTATTTTAGATTAAGAATAATTACAAATATCTCATGTACAAATGAATAACAAGTACATCCAATACCATAATGTATAAATAAAATTATACAACATCCTTTACACAAGTCCCAGGATATGTCACAATAACCAAATATATAGTAGTATAATATCTGAAAGGAATCATCTATAAAGAATCGATACAAGATATAAGTATAAGCATCATAAGATAGATACGAGTAAGCCTCCAATGAAGAACAAGAAGAAGATAACAACAACAAGCATCATCCAACACCATTATAGGAATGTCAAAATCTCAAATTGTAAAAGAAACACTACCACTCGACCTCGTGGAACCAAAGGTCCACTCCTACCGTGTTGAGGAAATAAAAACAAACCCCACTTGGATAACTAACTCAATTAAAACAACTAAGCAATGGGTCCTGAAGTATTTCTATGTCAAAAGGTACTACCAACTAATGATAAAGAAAAGATAATAAATATCCAAAATACCAACATGTACAAAAACACCAAATACCAGAATATCAAACAAATACCAATCACCAAATACCAAAATAGACCACCAGGTAATACTACAATATCAAAGACTCACCACTAGAGGCAAATGCAAAAAACTAAAAAGGATACTTAGGCTACAAACTATGGGAGTTTCATCACATGGCCATCTACTTGAGTTATCCTGGACTAGTCACACTGGACCCCAAACCCTCAAGTATTGATTTACCTTGGATTGGCCACTCTAGGCTCTGAACCCTCCATATGACCCACACAGAACTAGAATACCCTCTCATGAAAATGAGGAATTCTAATCATACCTACTCTCTAGATATCATCCCATTCCCATACTTAGCCTAAACAAGTGCTCAAGGCATGGGCGAGGCATAATCTCTAATTATCTTTTTAACAAACTCTCCAAATTTTAATTACTATGTTATCACTTATTAACAAACTTACAATAGGTTACCCTGGTACTTACCACTTTGGGTCTCGAACCCCCATTGTAAGCCACTCCCCTAAGATGCATCTATTCAACCTCCCCTAGGCTCACAAGTCATAAATAATCACATAGGTCTCATAAAAGTAAAATGATCAAATTCTAGTCCACAAAAGACATCAGGGACACCCACTGGTCCTCAAACCAAAACATCATAAAACACATTCTTAAGTTCTTTCGTAATCATAAGTTTCAATAGAACAAGGTTGGATCTACAAGATCGAATCGATACAACATTAACATGCATGACATAGGAACACATATGCAACCATAGAAAATGACCCCCAAGCCTCTGGTCAACCAATCCCCCAAGTCAACTTAAAACCCTCAATAATATCTAAGGATATAACAAGGTTCAACAAAAATCCTTCAAATCAAAATTTCAAACATTTACAAGAAAACATGATCCCTTAAAGAAATCTAATTAATTTTAAAACATAACTAGTTTGATTATAATTGCATGTGTGTGTAACCATGTAAACAAACATATAAAAACAATAACTCCCATATAGAACTTAATATATCGATTTCCATATCTATACTAAAAACATCCACATATAAAAAAATAATAATGATAACCCACCAATGATACCCCTTTTTTTAAACAAACATTAATATGAATTAACAATATTAATATTTAATAATAAATGTAAATTAAATAAACTAACTTAAAAATTAATTTAAATAATTTTTAATTAAATTAAAAATTTAATAAAATAAATTTTATTAAAACAAAATACCACGTGGGGTGGGGTTACGACCCCACCCCATGGCCGTCGCTTGCAACAGCCTTGACTATCGTGCGACAATCTTTACTGTCGAGGGGGTTGGGGGTGGGAACCCCTACCCCCTTCTACATTTTAAATACTTTTTTTTGTTATTTTTTTTCAAATTTTTCTCACCAGTAATTAATTCTAAGACAAAACCAGCGAGTCTCCTTTTTTTTCACTTGATTTTCTTTTAATGGCTACTAGGGTTTCTTATATATATATATATATATATATATATATATATATATATATATATATATATATATATATATATATATATATATATATATATATATATATATATTCTTTTGAATATGATTTTCACATGAAATTTCAAATTAACTTTCTATGCAGAATATTGAGACATATTATCTATTCTTTCTAGGTAAATACCCTAACTGAAAAAACTCACACAATTTCCTAAAATTTCTTCCCAAGTTTTCAAACCACCTAAACAGAATACTAGATCTAATTTAATATCAAACTAATCCAAAATTTCACAATTTTTTTTTTGATTTAAACAAAAACTCAATTTCCAATCCATTCGCATAAATAATTCCAGACACAAAGTAAACAATCTTTTCAAAGGAAGAATTGTACAAAAAAGAAAGTTTCAAACCCTACCTCAACAATGCCCGAAAATTCAAAAACAAGAAGGATCCAATTCAACCTTCAAAATCCAAGCTTTCCAAAAATCTCAAACAACACCTTCAAAATCTAATCTTTCCAAAAATCTCTCAAATTCATCCAAGAGAGCTCCTCCAAAACTTGATAGACGTAATTGAAAACAATACCTAGAAACCCCTCATAAAGAAGACCTATCCCTCCTTGGGTTTCCAAAATATGCAATCCCTAAAAATAGAACTCAACTCTCCACCTAGTTTTCATCAATTCACTTTGCATGATTAATTATAATTTATTAATAAAAGAATGTACTTTTCTAATTACAATTCCAATCTCAACTTTAACTTTAAAAATCTAGTTCAATTTTATTAAACTAAATGTGCAACTTAAATTACATATAAATATTTAATTAATCAATAAATACTTTAGCTTATAAATAACTATGCAATTTGATAAATTAAATATTAAATAAATTAAATATGCCTTTAATTTTATATTTGGATTTTGATGATTAATTAAACCCTTTTATTCCAAATTTAGACTTTTAATTAAGTTTTTAATTAAACAAAGGTATTTAATTAACCCTTAATAATTAAATATTCCTTATATTTAATATTTTCCTATTCATAAAATATAATCATTCTAATCTCATAATTACTCCTAATTTAATTATTAAAATCAAATAATCCACACAGGCAAATCCACTTAACTCACAAAACACAAAAATCAACTATCTCCATATCAAACAAACACCAAGGAAGGGCTCACGAATTCATATCACCTTGACGAAGTTGGATGGGTAGAAACATATACTTGCCCATTAGTTAGGACAATCAATGGCTTGGGTTGGGATTTGGATTTGTATGTTATCTTCCCTCTCTTACCATCGAGATATTGTGATAGGGCACATTCATCCTGGTAATTTAGGGAATACGATGCTTGGTACCTACAAACCTGCATAAAAGATGAGCATGTACATACATGTATAAATATAAACAAGCAATGGCAGGGATCTATTGATCTTGTGGATCTCACAAGCAAATAACTATGACTATGTCCCTAAAGCACATCAGGCACATCAAATAGAAATATAAAACATACACATCAACCATACACATGTAAGTATGGGGTCAGTAAAACCATAAGCATCAATGATATCCTAACATAAAAATCATCATCATGAAATAACCATAACATATAAATAACAACATCATTTGCATTTAATCAACATGAAAATAACCAAAATATCTAATTCACAATTATCCAATATAATGTCATACATTCATATCCTCAAATATCCCTGAAATAAATAACACACAC
Organism: Chamaecyparis obtusa; assembly: GCA_027943335.1. Taxonomy (NCBI): domain Eukaryota; kingdom Viridiplantae; phylum Streptophyta; class Pinopsida; order Cupressales; family Cupressaceae; genus Chamaecyparis; species Chamaecyparis obtusa. Next base: position 39,258 of record BSBK01007528.1, read on the forward strand.
ATGAAAGTGGCCTAAAAGAGTTTGGCAATAAAACTTAAAAGAAAACTATGGGAGGGGCATTACAATATTTCTTTCCATCTCTTGTTCAATCCTATTCTTTCTTTCCATGACTCCCTTTTGTTGAGGAGTTCTAAGAGCAAATAGATGGCTTTTTATTCCAAACTCTTCACAAAATCTATCAAACTCATTTGAAGTGAACTCAAATCCTTTATCAGGTATTAGAAACATGATTTTTAAATTCATTTCATTCTCAAAAATTTCTTAAATCTATGGAATGCTTTATGAGTTTTTTTAAAGAAAAGAAACCTATGACATCCTAGTAAAATCAACAATAAGTAGCATGAAATACCTATCACCTTGGAGACACCTTGTTTTGGTAGGTACACATAGATTAATATGAGTAATCTCCAAAGGTCTTGTGGTAGAATACTCCTTGGTCTTGAACCTTAACTTTTTCTACTTTCCAAATTGACATTACTTGCATCGTGTATTTGTAGGCTTAGCAATATTTGGCATATCTCTCACATGTGTATAACTCATTTTCATAAGGCTATCAAAATCATGTACTTGTAGGCTTAGTAATATTTGGCATATATCTCACATGTGTAGAACTCATTTTCATAAGGCTATCAAAATTAGTGTGTCCCATTCTCCTATACCATATCCAACCTTGCATATTTCCTTACAATATCTCCATCTTAATTTAGCTTGTTTCTGAATACCCATTTTGTTCCTATTACATCCTAATTAGTAGGTCTGTGAACCAAATCCCAATTTTGATTCTTCTCAATCTTATCAAGCTCTACTTCCATTTCTTTATCCAATGTTCATCTTTTCTTAGACCATTGACAGTCCTTGGTTCTATTTTTTATAGCAAACATAAGTTTACTTGTTCATTTTCTCTTGCAACTCTTCTCCTGGTCTACACGCCTTCATTTTTGCCTCATATTATCTAATCTTCTGAATGATTCTTTTGAAAATACTTGGTATGATTCTTAGCATTGTTATTTGAAGCTTCTTCCTTCTCTAGTGATTTTTATTCATCTATTCATGAGGGTTCATCTGATTCTAGCTTTCCAATTCACATGTGTTTTGATGTTGGTTTTCATCAAATATAACATTTGTAGTGTCAACCACCTTTCTCAATATTTTTTTGTCTAGCATATATAAGTATTTCTTCTTATGGAGTATCTAAGAAAAATTCCTTCATCATATCTAGAGTCAAACTTTTCCAAATATTCTTCATCTCTTCTGATATAATAGTTTCTACCAAAAACTTTGAAATATTTCATAGTAGCGAATCTTCCACACCATAACTCATAAGGGCTCTTAGTGCTATTCACTCTTGGTTGACCTTTGTTTAGAATGTATATTGTAATATGAAAATCCTCTCTCTATATGTATTAGATGAGTTGGCTTATTTCAACATAGTTCTTTCCATCTTTAGGACATTCAAATTCTTTATTTCCATGACTTTATTTTATTGAGGAGTTCTAGGAGTAGATATATGCTTTTTTATTCCATGCTCTTAATAAAATATATCAAAATAATTTGAAGTGAATTCACCTTCTCTATCAAATCTTAGACACGTGATTTTTGAATTAATTATTTTATTATCAACCATTTCCTTAAATGCCTTAAAACTATCAAATGCTTTTGATTTTTCCCTAAGAAAAGTAACCCATATCATCCTAGTAAAATCAATAATAAGTAGCATGAAATACCTATCACCTTGGAGACCTATTTTTCTATTATGTCCACATATCTCATAATGAATCAACTCTAAAGGTTTTGTATTAGAGTAATCCTTGGTCTTGAAGCTTGTCTTTGTTTTCTTTCCAAATTGAAATTCCTTGCAAAATATATTTGTAGGCTTAGCAATCTTTGGCATATTGATGCAGGAGCATCTTGGGTGTAAGAGCAATCTTGCATCACCCAAAAATATTTCTATTTTTAAATTCAATAAGGGCTATCATGTGCAGAGCTGCTATTTATGGAAAGTTACTATTTTTGGTAATTTTTGTATGTGCTCAGAATGATCTGATTTCTTTCTTGGAGGTTCATTTTGGTCATATAAGTTTGCCAGTAAAGTTTCATTTCCAGATCAAGTGTATGTTGGAAGATATTGAAGATTTTTGGTATTGGCAGCAGGGTATAGAAACTTTGAACTCAATTTTGAAGGCTTTAGACGCCCCGAATGAGGTCAAAAATTTGGGTGACGGGTGCTTGCGCGGGTCAAGCCTGTAGAGTGCTTCGTGGCATTTCTGAAATGGGGTTATAATAGCCGATCGGGTCAACTGGTGATGACTTATGGTCTTCGGAAGTTGGGCCACTTGAAATGGCAGAAAATAATTTTCTTCAAAATTTCTGTTCAGGTTTCAAAAGTTATCTTGAGCCGACTATGATGTAATAAAATGTAAAATAAAATAATTCTAAGTTTGGTCAGCCTTATTGGCTAAAATTCTGGAACCTTCCCAGGCGGTGGAAAATTGCCTATATAAGGAAGGCTGTATTATTGTCTTAGGTAGTTCAGAATAGTTCTGGGTAGTAGATCTGGGTAATAGTTCGAGGCTTTGTCCTACAGAATATTGTAAGGGAATGCCCATGTGGCTTTGCATATTGTAATTCTAAAAGTGTGTAATTCCACATTTGTGGAGATAATAAGAAGCCAATTTTCTGTTCCTGCATATTGTTGTTGTTTCTCTATATCTGTTATGTGTTTGTGGTATTAAGGGGAGCACCTTTCATCAGGTGGTATCAAAGCAGGTTTTCCTGAGTGTGTAAACAGATCGCCGACTGTGAGGCAGTTTGCACCAGGACCGTGGTTAGGGTTTCGGCGCGCATCACAAAAAAAAATGCCTCCACGAAGGGAACGTGGCGGAAGAGCGGGTGTTGTAACACCTGAGGTTAGGGCACTGCAGAGACAAGTGCGAGCATTGCAAGAAGAGATTCGTAGAAGAATGAATCTTAATGTCAGAGATGAAAGAGAGGATGAAGCTGAAGAAGAATATCAAGAAGGAGAAGTCGAAATTGTGAACCAGGAGGAAGAAAGACTTTTTCGGACGATTTCCAAGATTGGGAAAAGACCTAAGATTGAGGTTCCTACATTTTCTGGAAATCTTAAGCCAGAGGAATTGATCGACTGGATCAATGAATGTGAAGAATATTTTGAGTATGAAGATGTCGAGGATCCTGATAGGGTCAAATTTGCGAAGGCCAGACTGAAAGGTCATGCGAAGATATGGTGGCAAGAGATTCAGTTGGACCGAAATAGAAGGGGAATGGAGAAAATCATGAGATGGGATCGGATGGTGGATAAATTGAAGTGGCAGTTCATTCCTATTGATTATGAGCTTGACCTACTGAAGAAAATGCAAAGTTTGAAGCAAGCAGGAAGATCTATTCAGGAGTATACAGAGGAGTTCTATCGACTTCTCATCAGAACAGGCCATGCAGAAGCTGATAAGGAGAAAGTTGCCCGATACCTTAATGGGTTAAGGCCAAGCATTCAGGAGGAGTTGAATCTGGTTTGACTGAACAGTATTGAAGAGGCATACCAGTTTGCCCTAAAAGTAGAGGAAAAGCTGAACAAGAAGTTTGAGAGCAAACAAAACGGAAGAGGTTGCGGTGGACGATCTGGTGGACGGTCATATGGTGGCCAAAATGAAGATCTGAACAAGAAGGATGAGGCCAGTAGCAGTCAGAATCAGAGAGGAAATAATTCCAATCGCTTCCAAGATCAGAATAATAGAGATCAAAGAGGAAGAGGAAGAGGACAAGGATCTGGAAGAGGTGGCTTCCGTGGAACATGTTTTTCACTATGGAGAAGAAGGTCATAGGGAATTTGAATGTCCTCAGTGCCAAGGTAGAACAGATAGGAGAAATGAAGGCCAGGCCAGAGTTGCACATGTAGATGAAGATGCCAGATCATCAAATTCTGAAGATGCTGAAAGAGGAGAAACGTTGATTAATAGAAGAGTCCTGTTGAGTGGTGAGAATGAACCTGAGCAAAGGAGGAGCCTATTTCGCACCAAGTGCAAGTGTGAAGGTAAATGTTGTGATGTGATTATTGATAGTGGAAGCACTGACAATTTGGTGTCAGAAGAGATGGTGATAAAGTTGAAGCTCAAGAGACAGAAACACCCACATCCATATCGGATTGCCTAGGTACAGGATGACCACAAGGTCATGGTCAATGAACAATGCCTGGTGAAGTTCAAGATTGGTGGATACCAAGATGAGGTATTGTGTGATATCATATCTATGGATGCATGTCATATGTTGTTGGGTAGACCATGGCAGTTTGACAGATGTGCTGTACATGATGGTCATGCGAATACCTATTCCCTGACAAAAGATGGAGTGCGACATAAGCTAAAACCATTGAAGGAGACTGAAGAAAAGGTATGTGGTAATGCAAGGATAACTTTTGTTGATGGAAAAAATTTCCTAGATGGTATGAGGCATGAGCATGTATGTTTTGCTTTAATTCCAAAAGCTGGTAAAGAGGAAGTAGAAGATGTTCCTGTAGAAGTTGCAGATTTGTTGAATGAGTTTCAAGATATTGTATCCGATAACGTGCCTGATGGATTACCACCAGTCAGGAAGATTGCTCATCAGATGGACTTGATCCCAGGAGTGAGTTTTCCGAATAAGGCAGCACACAGAATGACACCTGCAGAAAGTGAGGAGTTGAACAGACAAGTACATGAACTGTTACAGAAAGGATTGATCCGTGAGAGTTTGAGTCCCTGTGCTGTACCAGCAGTATTAGCACCAAAGAAGAATGGAGAATGGAGGATGTGTATAGATTCTAGGGAAATAAACAAGATCACAATCAAGTATAGGTTTCCATTGCCACGAATGGATGATATTATGAACTGTTTGAGTGGAGCTGTGTATTTCTCAAAGATAGATCTGAAAAGTGGATATCATCAGATTCGGATCAGAGAAGGAGATGAATGGAAGACTACCTTCAAGACAAAGGAAAGACTATATGAGTGGTTAGTCATGCCTTTTGGGCTAACCAATGCACCGAGCACTTTCATGCGGCTCATGAACGAGGTTCTGAAAGAATTTCTGGGTAAGTTTGTCATTGTTTACCTAGATGATATTTTGATCTTTAGTAAGACATTGGATGAGCATATGATGCATATTCGTATGGTATTTGAGAAGTTGAGAGAAGAGAAATTGTTGATTAATTTGAAGAAGTGCAGTTTTGTGAAGAAAGAGTTGGTGTATTTAGGGTTTGTAGTTTCAGGAGAAGGTCTAAAAATGGACCCAGAGAAGGTACAGGCTATCCTTGAATGGCCTATTCCAAGGAGTGCTACTGAGGTAAGATCTTTTTATGGTCTAGCTAGCTTTTACAGAAAGTTTATCAAAAATTTTAGCAGTATTTGTGGACCCTTGACTGAAACAATGAGAGGGGATAGAAAAGAGTTTAAGTGGACTAATGGGGCAGAAAAGAGTTTTCAATTGTTGAAACAAAAAGTTACAGAACAACCAATTTTAGCACTTCCAAATTTTAATAAGGTGTTTCAAGTAGATTGTGATGCTAGTGGTACTGCAATAGGAGCTGTTATGAGCCAAGAAGGTAAACCTGTTGCTTATTTCAGTGAGAAATTAAATGATGCCAAGAGAAAATATTCTATTTATGATCAGGAATTTTATGCTATAGTTCAGGCATTGAAAAAGTGGAGGCACTATCTGCTTCCTAAGGAGTTTGTTTTGTATACTGATCATCAAGCTTTGCAATATTTGAATAGTCAAGGAAAATTGAATCAAAGGCATTTGAAATGGGTTGAGTTTTGCAGAGTTATACATTTGTTTTGAAACACAGGAGTGGAAAGTCTAATAGGGTTGCAGATGCTCTTAGCAGAAGGCAACTATTGCTGACAGAAATGCAGATTGAAGTGGTTGGGTTCAAGGAACTCAAGAATTTGTATCCAGAGGATCCTGATTTTGGTGAAGCTTGGAAGGCTTGTACAGAACCTGTTACTCTAGACAGGATGAAATGGCTGGATTTTATCATCCAAGATGATATGCTATTCAGAGGGAGTCAGTTTTGCATTCCATGAAGTTCTATCAGGGAGAATCTCATCAAGGAGAAGCATAGTGGAGGATTGGCTGGACATTTTGGTCGTGATAAAACCCTTGCTTTGGTTGGTGAGAATTATTATTGGCCACAATTGCAGCAAGATGTGAAGAAGTTTGTACAGAGTTGCAGAGTATGTCAGATGGCGAAAGGAGTGAAGCAGAATACAGGGTTGTATCAGCCATTACCTATACTAGAGAAGCCTTGGGAGGATATCAGTATGGACTTTGTTCTTGGTTTACCGAGGACACGGCGGGGACATGATTCAATTTTTGTAGTAGTTGACCGATTTTCAAAGATGGCACATTTCATTCCCTGCAAGAAGACTAATGATGCTGTTCATGTAGCAGAATTGTTTTTCAGAGAAGTAGTGAGACTTCATGGTTTGCCAAGGACCATAGTTTCAGATCGGGACACTAAGTTTGTTGGATATTTCTGGTGTACATTGTGGAAGAAGTTGAAGACAGATTTGAAGTTTAGTTCATCACATCATCCATAGACTGATGGACAGACAGAGGTGGTGAATAGAAGTTTGGGAAATTTGCTGAGATGTTTGGTTGGAGATAAGCCAACAGGATGGGATTTGATTTTACCACAGGCAAAATTTGCATACAATAATTCTATCAACAGGAGCACTGGTAAATCACCATTCCAGATTGTCTATAGAAGTAGTCCAAGAAATGCATCTAAATTGAGGAAGATAGATAAAGGAGAAATAAGTAGTGCTGAAGCTGAAGATTTTGCAGAACACTTGAAGAACATCCATGGGGAGGTGAGGAAGCATATTACCAAGATGAACACATAGTATAAGGCTAAGGCAAATGAGAAAAGGAGGTATAAGGAATTTCAAGTTGGTGATGAAGTCATGGTTCATTTGTGGAAGGAGCGGTTTCCAGTTGGTACATATAACAAGCTGAAAATGAAGAAGTTTGGACCATGTAAGATATTGAAGAAGCATGATTCAGGAAATGCATATGAGGTAGAATTGCCTAGTGAGCTGAATATTTCACCAGTGTTTAACATTTCAGATTTGACAGAGTATCATGAAGGAGGTGTTGAAGATGAGATCACAGCGGCACAGTGGAGTATTCCAGCAAGTAGTTCAGACACCAAAGAGATTGAGGATATACTGGACAGTTGTGTTGGCAGAAGCACAAGGAACAGGACATATGAAGAATATCTGGTCAAGTGGAAAGGATGACCTATTGAAGATTCATCATGGCTAACAAAGGAGGAGGTTAACCATCTTGGTTTTCTTCTGCACACCTGAGTCGTGACAGGGTCACTTCTCAAATTACCCTGGGTGTCTGATGCAGGAGCATCCTGGGTGTAAGAGCAATCTTGCATCACCCAAAAATATTTCTATTTTTGAATTCAATAAGGGCTATCATGTGCAGAGCTGCTATTTATGGAAAGTTACTATTTTTGGTAATTTTTGTATGTGCTCAGAATGATCTGATTTCTTTCTTGGAGGTTCATTTTGGTCATATAAGTCTGCCAGTAAAGTTTCATTTCCAGATCAAGTGTATGTTGGAAGATATTGAAGATTTTCAGTATTGGCAGTAAGGTACAGAAACTTTGAACTCAGTTTTGAAGGCTTTAGAGGCCCTGGATGAGGTCAAAAATTTGGGTGATGGGCGCTTGCGTGGGTCAAACCTATAGAGTGCTTCGTGGCATTTCCAAAATGGGGTTATAATAGCCGATCGGGTCAACTGGTGATGACTTATGGTCTTCGAAAGTTGGGCCACCTGAAATGGCAGAAAATAATTTTCTTCAAAATTTTTGTTCGGGTTTCAAAAGTTATCTTGAGCCGACTATGATGTAATAAAATGTAAAATAAAATAATTCTAAGTTTGGTCGGCCTTATTGGCTAAAATTCTGGAACCTTCCCAGGCGGTGGAAAATTGCCTATATAAGGAAGGCTGTATTATTGTCTTAGGCAGTTCAGAATAGTTCTGGGTAGTAGATCTGGGTAATAGTTCGAGGCTTTGTCCTACAGAATATTGTAAGGGAATGCCCATGTGGCTTTGCATATTGTAATTCTAAAAGTTTGTAATTCCACATTTGTGGAGATAATAAGAAGCCAATTTTCTGTTCCTGCATATTGTTGTTGTTTCTCTATATCTGTTATGTGTTTGTGGTATTAAGGGGAGCACCCTTCATCACATATCTCTCACAACATGTGCATAACTAATCTGCATAAGACTATCAAAATTGATTTATCACATTATAATATTATATATCAAACTATCATTTTATTGTGTCAAAAGGCATTTTATTGCATTTGCATCCTTTAGATACAATATATTGTCGTCAATGCTAGATCCTTTTGTCATTGATTTTCCAAAGTCTTCTTTTCCAATTTCATAACTACCATCATGAAATGAAAGATTGTATCCTTTGCTACACATTTTTCCTACAATGATAATATTATGTGTAAGACCCTTGACATGGAGCATAGTATCTCTTATACTTTCCATCAATGCTCATTGTTCCTTTTCAACAAATTCTCATAGAAGTGTTAAATCACTGAAGTTGACTAGTCTTTTATCCCATTTTGCAAAATTGATGATTTTTCTTTTATACCCAATCATGTGATTTGAACACCCATTGTCAATTACCCAATAATTTTCTCCTCTTTCACATGAAAGGTAGTAAACACAGATATATCAATGTTATAGCCAACTTCTAATGTTTAAGACTTCTTTATACATCTTTTATTGTTAGCAACATTATTTCCCACATGTAGGACCATTAAAAGATATGCTTCTCTTTTGTCATTGAGTGTACTAGATTCCTCATCTTCTATTGAACGACTATCTTCTTTGGCATAAAAAATTATTTTGAAATTATTTCCTCTAGGATTCTTGTAACCATTATCTAATTATCTTAAAGGATATTTAGAAACATAATGACCAATCTTTCCACAATTAAAACATTTGAAGGGTAACAATTATTTTTTAAATTTTATAGTTCCCATTTTCAACCTATGAATAAAGTTTTCATCTTATTCATCATTAGATTCATTTATCTAATTAGATACATCATTCTTCTCCTCTTTCCTGACTCTGAGAGTTGCTTCTTTCTTAATACCTTCTTATCAAATTACCTCATGTCAAAAACAACAAGTGTACTATATAATTAATCCATTGAAGAATTGTTTAAATATCTATCTTCCTCAATATAAGAGACTTTAGAATTATAGGATTTTGAAAGTGATTTAAGTACCTTTTGAACCATAGGTTCTTCTTCAAGCTCTTCACCAAGACCTCTAATGGTTTTGTCACCTTCATCCATCCAAAGAAGATAACCAGTGAGGTTTTCATCCTCTGACATCCTCATGCTTTCAAATTTTCCTCTATAGATATACAACTCGACTTGTGTCACTTTAAGCCTCCTTTATATATGCTTCTCAGTTTTTCCCAGACATCTTTTGTAGTATTGTAGTGCATAACCTTCACCAGTTCAAAAATTGTTAACCCACTCAAATAGCATTCTTTTCATTTCCATTACTCTAATAAGCCTTGAAATTTGTTGGTTCAATTGGTGGACTATTAAGAGGAGTATATCCATCATTGATTTCTTGTCAAAATCCATATCCAAAGGAACAAAGATGAAATTCCATCCTCAGTAGCCAAAAGTTGTATTTTGTTCCATCAAACCTAGGCATCTTACTAGAGCTCTCATGTTCCATCCTAGATCTTTCTCAAGCTATTAGGATTTATTCTGAAGAACTAAGATCTGATAGTTATTATTGATCTTACAAGACAACTGAGAGGGAGGGTGAATCAATTGTATAATAAAACCTTAACATTTTTAATACTCCTTATGTTATAACATTTGTACTTCATGCATCAATAATAATATAATAATGAAAGACAATGCATTCACACAAGTGAACAATTAATGCAACTACACCCTAAAATAATGGTTTTATATCTATTCCAAAGGAAGTTCAATAATCCATTATTATGATAACATTTAGATAAGGTGGCTAAAACCTAAGAATGACATAAAGAACAAATGAATGTCCACTGTAATATAAATTGACCATCAAAAACCTTTAACACACTACTTCTAGAAAACTTTATGCACTTCTAAATGTAGATACCTTCAACTCACTACTTATACTCTTAATTAGGAATTTTGATTGCACACTTCACACCCCAACCCACTTCCACAACTTGCACATCTTCCAAGTGATTTGATTTTCATTTATATCCTTCGTAAGCTTGAACAAACTTCTCAATGTTAGCAATGATGAAATGTATGAGCATGAAACCTACAAAAACCATATAGGTTGGTCCCAAACACCTCCATAATGGAAGGAACTTGTAATAGAACCAAGAAAATGGATAAAAAGGACCCAAAACTCATTGACACACTTGTCCAAGCTAGTGTAATCGACAAATCAATACCAAAATCAAACCAAGTTGGCCATACAACCACTTATCCTTTCAAACATCCAATTTAACTAGCAATAAGTACTAGAATTGTCAAGAAACATCATGCATGTAGTGCATCTCCTATTTGCTTCCTACATGAAATCCCTATGGATGTAGCTATGACATTATGTTTTGGTGATTCCATTGTGCAGTTGGATAAGATCTCCTTGTGATGCCTTTTTTTGGCTTTGGATGTTTTATTGTTGCTTAATGTGATTGGTTGAGTTCACCATATACATGTATTGTATGATCATGTTGGATCTGTGAGAGGTTGGTACCTTCATTGTGATATAAATTATGCCACTACATTGGCAATCTTCCTATGTTCTTATGCCTAGTTATAAGAACCATGGTGGTGTATCTTGTTCCTTACCTGATTCGGGATGCCGAACCTTTTGAGTTATGTGGAATTACTATTCTCTTGGGTATCTAGATCCAAGATTGATTCTTTTATGATATTCTATGGTTTTTCACATGTTATGATTTTATATTAGCACTATGAGATGCACCTGATTAATGTACATTCTTATGTTCATTTTTTATATCACTACTATTGCTATGATGGTACCTAGTTTATTTTATATATGAGGATATACTAATTATTATGATGTTATTACTGATTCCTTGTGATAGTGCGCATTATCATGTTGATAGATATGTTATTTGGGATTTTCTATGATATATGATTAAATGTTGTAAAATGATTATTTAATGTTTTAATCTAAATGAGATGTTTATTTATATTGTATGTTGAGGATTAAATATGGAATGAATAGTGTTATAACACTATAATACATATGAATGATTATGTCACTAGAGAATCCTCTTCCATTAGGTGCACTTTAATTATTACTATTATTATTTTTGATGGGTAATAGGCTGAAGCCAAGATCAACATGGGGCTCAAGAAGGCTTGAACCCAAGACCTGCCAAATGAGAGGCTCACAACTTACCGCTACGTTGTGGGGTGTTCCCTAGGTGCACTTTAATTATTATATGCATGTGCTTTGGCTATATATATTGTGTGTGGTTGCACTTGTTGTGTGCATGTTTTAGCGAATAGGTACCAAACTGTAGACACCAAACTTTGTCCACATGAACACATTTAGCCTTATCCTATCCTAGCCAATTAAATAATTATATATTATTTATTTAATAATATTTTGTCTTTACCTTATCCCTAATGAAATAAAATTATATTTATTTAGTTAAATTTATCCTTTATTTTACCCTTATCAAATAAATTTACATTAATTTAATTAAAATCATCTTTATCCCTTACACTTGATTAAATAAATGTATATTTATTTAATCTCTCATATCCCTAGAGTATAATTAATAGTAATTTAATAAAAATAAGTTAATTAAACTCAATTAATCCTAAGTTGATTAAACTAACCTATCCTAAATCCCCCCACCTTTTCCTAAATCCTACCCAGTAATTAACCCTTCATTAATTAGCTTAATTTCTTGATTCCTACACCATTAACAATTCCTCTAATATACAATTGTCTCACACATGTGAGCACAATTTTATAAAAAAAAAATTTCAAATTTCAACCCACCTCTTACACATAGTAGCTATACACACTAGAATGGTGCACTTCTATGAACCATTACATGCAAGGTTGCTCAAGAATGAGGCCTCACAAAGGGGCTCATAGCTCTTTATGCATGGAGTTGCAAGGGATTATGATGTATTTGCTTTCAGCTAAAGCTACAAGCTTGTGACCTTGCTAGTCAACCATGCAATGAGAGATTCAAATGAGGACAAGGGCAAGAGTGTCAATGTCCTCAAGAATCACTATGAAAATGCGATGCAAACTAGTCTAGAGAGATGAGAATGCAATGCAACTAAGCTATGAAATGGAAAGAACAAGTGTTACAAATCCCTCCTATTAAGCTATGTGAAGTTATGCTATTGCATGAAAGGAAATCTAAGCTATGAAATGAAGCTAAAATGAAAGAATGAAAGACTAAGAACAATAAAGTTTCCAAAAGCTCCAAAAGTCTCCAAGAATTCCTGCAGCATAAGATTAGTATTCAAAACATGGTATGAAAATAGAGGAGAGAGCTTTCCTTTTATAAGAAATGCAAAGGAATGGACCATTGAGATTAAGAGGCAAAAAGTCTTAATCGGTGGTGGAGATTGAAAGAGGAGCAATCCATGTGCACAAGTATCCTCCAATGAGAGTGAAGTGTTGACTTTTGAGCCTCATGTGAGACAAAAAGTGTTTTTTTTCTTTTTGTAAAATAGGAATAATGCTTTATTTGTGCAACTTAGGATAAGAGGAAAAGTGGGGCTTTTTATTCAATCAAAAGGGGAAGAAATATTCCTTTTAATTAAATAAAGACTTAGGATAAATGGTTAGCCCAAGGATAAAAATCCAATATATGATCAAAATTAAGACTTGATCAAGAAATTGATATTGTTGAAAATATTGATTATTGATAAAATTGATTCAGGATAAATAAATCGAATAAATGGGGCCCAAAGTCTAGGCGACCATTTTAGGGTGCATACATTTGCCCCTCTTTGACTAATGTGTGATCGATTTGGGAACACATACAGTCAAAGAAGAATTGAAATGTGAGATCGATCTGGGATCACAAAACAACTCAGATGTAAGGTCGATTCGGGATCACACCCGGACAAACATAGACAAAGGCCTTTGAACATGAGGTCGATTCGGGATCACATTCAAAGTAAGAGATAAGAATCTCAAATTTGAGCGAAAGCTCACAAAAGATGTCTGAATCAAGAGAATCAAGGAAATCAAGGATGAGAATCCCATAAATACTGCCCCCTCAGAGTCAAAATCGAAATCATAGCGGGGAGAACAGCGAATTGATAAAGATTTGATCAAATCAGAATGAAATCATAATCGGATGTAAAGGTCAATAAGTTAACCATTAAAACATGCCCCAGCCTGATTGAGAAAGATGCAGTCAAATGTGAGAAAGGAGTGAATTGATTGAAGATGAATGAAAGACTAGAAGTTTGGAAGATATGAAAATTAAGAAATGACGATGCCCCAACAAAGATCGAAGGATTAGGCCTCAAAAGATTTAACCGACCGCGCAGAAGAAAGTGAAAATTGAAATGTGATTTTGACTATCAAGATGACCTCAGATTTCAATTTCGAGTCCGAAAATGGATCTAGGACGTTGAAATGAGCTAGGGGTGTAATTTTCATGCAATTCTGAGGTGTTTTAAAAATTGGTCAAAAGTCAAAATGCTATAAAAGGGGTGAAAATGTCATTTTTAAAAATCATTTGTCTTATAGTGATTTGAGAATCTTGAGAGCTTTAGAGAGAGAAAATGGCCCAGCAAGCAGGAGTTCCCATCCACAGGCATCGATTCAAGCGCACCCGGTTGCACAACTGGCCACCACACTATCCTGCCCCGGTATGTTTTCAAAAAACTCAAGCTTTTTGAGTCATTTTTTGCATTTAATACCTTTTTAGCCCATTTTTCAAATTTTTAAAATTTCAAATTTTTTGAGTTGAGTGAAATATCACGCGATACTTTAGAAGTATCGCGCCCTTTGGGGAGAAGTGTCGCGTGATACTTCGCGGGTCCCCAAAGTATCGCGTGACCATAGACACCAGTATCGCACGATACTGGATGAAATATCGCACGATACCAGGTGAAGTATCGCGCGGCCTAAGGTATATCGCCCTGCTATAGGGAGAAGTATCGCGTGATACTTCTCCAAAAAATAGTATCGCCCAAGTTAGAAATTTGATATTTGATGCATTTTTGAGCAAAAATGACATGGGTCTAGACAATGTTACATTTTAGAGATGTTTTATACTAATTTTTAGACATCCATCATGATATGTGCTAATAACTGGCTTGGTTTTTTGGCTTGCAAGAGGTCTTTCCAGCGCTGATCATCAAAGCACCGAAGGTGACTGGGTTGCGATGTGTCTGATATCTAGATGATTCGGGCAATGCCGATATCAGGGCCATGGGATTCCGATATTTATTGAGATATCCTTATATCAGAGCTGACCATGGGTTGTTGACTGCTCTTGCCGAGAGATAGCATAGTGAGCACAACACCTTCCACCTACCTACCAGAGAGGCATCCATTACTCTGGAGGATGTCTACAGGATCCTACGAGTGCCATGTCATGGTGAGCCTGTGAGTATAATCATGTTTTGAGATATAATCATAAATGTAATATTTCCATATAATGAAAACTGACATGATTTGTTTGTTGGCACAGGTGTACTATAACCAGGATGCCACTGAGGGGCACCGACTGATCCAAGAGATGTTCCATGATGTTACGATTCTGGACAGGCATGTCAGCTGGGAGAGGCTGATAGATGACTTTGGTAGAGATTATTCAGTGCCATGCATAGTGGCGTCTATCATTTCACAGATCCTAATGACTGACCGCAGTCAGAAGGGTTTCCCACTTGGATGGGCTATATTACTGGTGGATTTGGTAGGCAGGCCTTGTCGGATGGCATGGGGTCCTACCATATTGGCAGAGATGTATCACGAGCTACATGAGATTGTATATAAGGATGGTTAGACTTGAGCTTGCGGTGCCATCCTAGCACAGGTGTGGGCTTGGGAGCACATCACTGTGGTGCACCCCAGAGTTCAGCCAAGGGAGAGGAGGTACCCCTTTATATACAGGTACCTAGGATTCATATCTCATGCCCATACTGGGGATGTGACATATTATAGGAGGATCCTAGATGAGATAGCCTCTTTCACATGGAGGCTATATAGGGAGGTGGAGGTCTGGGGAGATGCAGCCGATGAGCTGAGCTATATGATGTGCACTCGGCCACTAGTAGGTTGATATGCCGAGATAGTGGAGAGATTTTATATCACTCAGGTGTGGTGGTAGTTTGGGAGGCAGCAGTGAGTCTCGACAGAGACTACTACATATGCCAGGGCTAGGGATGAGGAGGGTCATGGGTGGCTACCCATGTTAGACTATCAGCAGGCTGTCATAGAGACAATGAGTATCAGGAGCGAGCATTGGGAGTATTTCCTAGATGTGGCAGATGCAGAGGCTGATGCAGCATACAGGGTAGAGTGGCAAAGGGTGCTATTCCCTCAGTTTATGATACCAGATGCATAGGTACCAGCACAGGGAGGAGATGGAGGAGATGACGGGGGGGGATGAAGGAGACAGAGGGGATGGAGGGGATGGAGGAGATGGTGGGAGGGGGAGAGGGAGGAGGATGGAGAGAGGAGAGGGATCGAGATCAGGTGGCCAAAAATGGTCATGGGGACAGAGATCGGCGATGCCTGAGGATGAGGCGAGACCAACTCGCCGGCAGGCAGAGGCACAACATGACCAGCCTGCGGGTTGTGATGATCTAAGAGTGAGGATACAAGCTCTCGAGGCTGAGATGCAGCAGCTCCAGATTACTATAGCAGTGAGAGACTAGCAGTTACTAGATCTGAGAGTGGAGCGAGATCAGCAGATAGCCGATCTCAGGGTAGAGATAGCACACCGTGAGGCGATGGCATAGGCAGATGCGCTAGAGATCCGACAGGAGTCAGCGAGAGCAGCATATTATCACAGACTCTACCTTCAGGCCATTCCAGAGGGTGAGAGAGCACCATCATATTCTTAGAGGGTAGGGGTATCAGATGCGGTACTTGATAGGAGAGCCATGCCTCCTCCACCACCACGAGCTCCTCACGAGGGTGGTAGCAAGTCCTAGGGTTAGGTCTTAGGTTGATAGATGTTTAGACATATCTTGAGACATTGATCCAGATTATGGGATCCCATATTGTATAGTGTATCATGACATTGATGTATATATGAGATTACTGGATGTTTGATTGTATCATGTGTTTATGTCTCTCTTGTGATGGATGTATCAGTTTATGTATATTGTCTTGTCATTTTGCTCAAAAATACTTATGTACATGCTTATGTATGTTCTCTCTCATAGATGTATGTTTAATTCTCATGTGTATGATATAGACTCATGTTTCTGGAAATGACAGTTGTGATATAGATATGATGATATGATTAACCCCTTGTGATGAACAGGAACAGGTTTGAGATGAAAAAGACAAGGAGTGAAAGACATGATCAAGAAGAAGGAAAGATGAGCGCAGTCGACTAACAGATCCACGTAAGATGAAAAGGAGAGCTCTTTCCATATGCAAGAAATGCAAAACTAGACTATCATGACCCTAAAAATGCAAGCTACTATGAAAGTGGTTGACTTGCAAGGTCACAACGCTTATAGACATCTAATTATCATCATCGAGCATTATTGGTAGCGTCGTAAGATCATATAATGCACACTAGCATAACTATGTGGATATGAATATGATCTTTATTAGATAGAAATGTGGGAATCTCACCTAGGCATCAAAGACATGTAGGTCAAGATGACTAATGCAGTGAGATTACCTAAGTTTGATATGGCGAGATTATGCTTGTAATAAGACACATGAAAATCAGGATAGCTAGAAGCATGCACTCGCATAAAACAGTCAAGGATAATACCTTGTCAATCCATAGTGTCAAGTAAGACCAGCATAAATGCACATGACAGTTAGGATCAACAAACTATACCCACAAGCAGATAAAGAAAGAAAACATGTTCTCATACCCTCAATCTTCTAGCTATGCATCATCAAAAATTTCTCAGGGAGAGACCACTCATCAAAGAAATCTTCATAAACAGCACACAAAGAAAAAAAAGTCAACATATCTCAAGCGAGTTGATTGTTTAAGTGTGTGTTTGTTGGTCATAGAGTCAAACTCTGGTTATCACATCTGCAAATGAGAAATATCGCATCATACTTAGACTATTGGGTAAGACATCTGATAAGTGTTAAGAAACACTTGACGCAAGGGTAGTGTTGAAAAACACTATTTTGGGGTGGTGTTGAAAAACACCTGTTGTGAAATGCCCCAAGAGACAAATGCACCTAAAGGACCTATGCGAACAGTTATGCCCCCTAGACAAAGATAAAGACCAATTCTAGACCAAGTCAAATAAGGTCAGGGTATGATGGAAAGGCTCAGTGTCAAGGAGGCATGCTAACAAATAGGAATGCAAAGGCCTTAAGTAGTGCCTGTTGTAATACCCCAAAAATGGGCTATAAGTTCATTAATCTCCTAAATATTCAATTCGAACGAAATCGACATCAAAGTCCTAACCTAAGGCACATCTAAACATCATCGAATCATAATTGATTATCTTAAATTTTGCATCGGGGAATATTCCTAGTAATATTCCTAATTATCTTAATTATCTTTAATTTTATAATTATTTGGCAATAAATCACATTTATCCTAAAGTTTGATTAATTGAATATTTTCATATTTAATTAATTAGATTTAATATTTGCCACTTAATTGTGTAATTAAATTTAATTATATCTATTATTAATTATATTATTTAATTTTGACAATAAATTAAAATTCCTATCTTTAATTGATTAAATTCTTATTTAATTAATTAAAGCATGTTGTCATTATTTAATAATATAATTTTTAATAAAAGTTTGATTAAATAATTGATTAACCCATAAATCAATTGTTTTATTTTTAAAAAAGCAGTTAAGTTGGAAATAAATCACTTTATTATTAAATTAATTCATAAATAAAACATGCACAATCATAAAAGAAAACAACTATCAATTATCAATTAAAGCTAAACTCTATTTTGAGTTAAAACTTAGCTTTTGCATGTTTTTGTGAGTTAATTATCTTTTATTTAAAAATAACTCAAAAATCAAGTTGAGTTATTTGAGTGATTTATGGCTTTTTCCCATGCACCTCCAAAGCCCTGGATTTCTATAAATTAAAGGCTCAGCTCTTCACAAATCATCTCATATTTTGCACAATCACGCTGGAGAATTGGAATTGAAGAATCAAAGCTCTTGCGAATCGACATCTTTGTGAGATCAATCTTATTTTTGCATTCATATTACATATCATTGTTAGATTCATAGCATATCAGTTTTCAATAGCATTCATAGCATATCAGTTTTTATCATTCTTATTGCATAGAAAATATCAAAAATATAGATTAATTACATTCAATTTCATATCCATCTTTTGCATTCAAATCCTTCATTTAGGTGTCGTCTAGGTCACTGATCTCGATTACAATCTGAGAACATTAATCTCGCACCTATTAGAAGGCAGTAAATCGCTTGGTTAGATAGCTTTCAATTTTGCATGATTTTGATTATAGCTAACCTCTAATGTTTTACTGAGTGTTGTGTCTACAGATCAGGTATAATTTTCACACACACATTTTTGTAGGCCCATTCTGATACTTGTTCTGATACTGGTTCTGATACTGGTTCTGATACTAATTCTGATACTAATTCTGATAATTGTTCTGATACTGGTTCTGATACTGATTCTGATACCGATTCTGATAATTGTTCTGATACTGGTTCTAATGCTTGTTTTGATACTAGTTTTGATACTTGTTCTGATAATTGTTCTGATACTGGTTCTGATACTTGTTCTGATAATTGTTCTGATACTTGGTATACTTGATAGCATCTTTTTCCAATTGCAAACTCCCAAGCAAGATCATATCGTGCAGTCCCAATGTCTAGCAAGGTGGAGTACAAGAGGGATTAGCAAGCTGGTGGAAGAGATGGAAGACAAGAGAATAAAAGATAATGAAGGGAAGAAATTCTCAAGGGAAAACTCCTCAAGAATACCCAAGCTATGGAAAAATTGTCATGCAAAGTGCATTTGGACAAGCAATGAAAGGCTAGCATAGGATAAGTCACAAAAGTGTAATGCCAAAGTAGGAAAGGATGCAATCCAAAGGAGTAGACATGTCAAGAGGCTTCATAGCACTGTGTTTTACTCTTTCTTTCTTTTTTTATTAGATCAAGACCAAAGGGGAAAAGGATAGCGATAGGTGAAAATGAATGGAGGAAGATGGATATGAAGGCTAAACATGGAAGGAATGAAAGCAAGATCATGGTAAGATAGCTCACAAAATAGTCAAATGTTCGTATATAGATCAACAT
The DNA here is from genome assembly GCA_027943335.1 of Chamaecyparis obtusa. NCBI lineage: Eukaryota > Viridiplantae > Streptophyta > Pinopsida > Cupressales > Cupressaceae > Chamaecyparis > Chamaecyparis obtusa. The sequence goes on from BSBK01007528.1 coordinate 58,805, forward strand.
TGTCAAGATCAAAGAGAGAAGACGGAATGGATGAAATATGTAGAAGAACTACGCATGATGCCTGATTGCCAGGTTTTCATCATGGTACTTATCCAAGGTGCCACAAGGAAGTGGTTTTCACCATAGGATGAATTTATTTCTCTTTACTTTTGCTACCAAGGCGCCTGTTTCCAAGTTTTCACCAAGGCACATTTTCAATTTATTTTATTTTCTTTCTATTTTTTCTCTTTTTGGAAGAAGGCAAGCTTTTTAGATAATGCTCCTTGAAAGGATAAACCATGATATGCCAAGGATTCAAAATGATATGCTCAAAGATGCTGATAGGGAAAGGAATATGGAAGACAAAAATGGAGGATAGGGTTTTATGTAAAGCGAGTGAGGTTGGAAGATAGGAGGAATAGGCAAGTGAGGAAAAAGGATAGGAGGTAGAAGGATAATGCATGGAAGGATTGTGAAAGGGTAGATGGAAAGGAAGGCAAGATCAATGTAAACACACACCTTGAAGGGTGGCGAGAGGGTGGAGGAAACGTGAATGAAGGAATACGTGAAGGAATATGGTGAATGGATAGCAGAGGTTGAAGTTTAGGCGCATGAAATGGAAGAATATTTTTGGAGGGAGATGAAGTGGAAGCCTTTGGAAGCTTGAATGTCAATTTCACTTTTTTCTCAACACTAGACTCTTTCAAGAGAGACTTTGGAATCCATATAGTCGTAGGCTTTTTATTTCCTTTTGATGATTGAGAGATAATATCTTGAATGATGGATTTTGGAACCCATACTTGTCTTGTAATTTTTTTCTTAGATATCTCTTTTGACTTTATGTTTCCATGTCTATTAGAGGAGACATGGTGATCTTCTTTTTTTGATGGATTCTTGTATTGCTTCTTTTTCTTGTATTGAACATTCAAGTTACTTCCAAAAGACTTGGGATTTGTGGAAGAGGGAGGATATGACTGGTTTAGATGGGTGGGTGGATGAAAAGGATTCAAGGGTATGCATCTATGTTGATCTTGAGGAAAGATGGGAGATGGAGGTATGTAAGGACCCAAGATGGATGGAAAATTAGGAGAGTTAGGAGGGGAAAGTGAAGGGACATAAGGACCCAAGATGGAACGAAGGTGTGAAGATCTTTGCAGTGGTGGAAGAGGTCCAAGGATGGAAGTGGAAGACGCAAAAGGATAATCGATAAGTTCATCATCATCTATATGACAACCAAGGATATCAGCATCTTTAGAGTGAGCATTAGAATTTTCAATAAAATCATGGACATCTTGAATAAGAGCATTTTCTTTGATAGGATCATTCAAAGCTTGCGAAGACATAGGAAGAGTAGAAAGTGGAAGTGAACATGGAGTGGTAGAACAAGAAGATGAACGACTTTGATCTTGACAAGGATCTTCGGATAGCATAAGCGCATAATTTTTCTCTTGTTTTTCAATAGGCTTAACATTGAAAGTAATAGTACTATCATCAATAAGCTCAATAGTGTAAGTAGTAGCTTGATCTTGCTTAGGAGAACCATGAAACAGATAAGAGACATCATGAAAAGGCTTGGATGACATGGAGGGTTCTTGATCTTGATCTTTCTTTATGTTCTTTTCTTCATTATTTCTAGCGTCCTCTTGACATGGAGCCACTTCTAAGGACAAGGAAGCATGTTGGGATTGTATGGATGACTTTGGAAGAGATGGTGGAGGACTAGCTGAAGTAGGGATTATAGCATATGAAGGCTTAGGCTCTTTAGGTTTATCATTATTGAAAGTCTTTGCAGCCAAGTGAAGGTTAGATTGAGTTTCTTTAAGAGGTAGCCCTGGAGGATAACTATAGGGAACCACATGAAAAGTATCAGGGCTTGTGTCGGATGAAGGTTCTGTGAAAGATTTGAAAGACTCAGAAGCTTTAGGAAATGTACGAGTATTGGAGGAAGTAGGGGATAGAAGGGAACCATCACAAGACAAAGGTCCAACATTAACACGATCTTGCTTGAGAGTGTAATCTTTATTTTCAGCCTGAGAGTTCTTAGAGGAGAGATCCTTATAGTATTGACATTTCAAGCTAGCACGATGTATTTTATAGTCCTCAGCAGTAGTAGATGGATCATCATCAAGGTATTGTCCACAAAAGCCATCAAAATCTCTTTCAAAATCAGAATCATATGGATCACCATCACGATCTATCCAATGTGATGGCCCATTTGTAGTAAGCAGGAATGAACGATGAGGAGGACTCTTAGGAACAGAGGTGTCATAGGTATCATTACATTTTCTGTCATCATAGTCATCATAGTCTTCAAAGCTAGATGTGTCACTCTCCGTGGAAGAGGTATCATATTGCTCAATTTTTTTTCGGGGGCATGGTGACATGTACAAGTCTTTATCAAATGGAAAAGAGTATAGAGGTTCCTTTTCTTTCCCAAGTTTGTCAAGCTGGACTTGCATAGCATGTATCTGTTTCATTATAGTGGCGATCAGAGCTTCTTCCTCTTGTTTACTGATTTTTTGAGACATGTGTACTGATTCTCAATAGCTACTGATCTATTCTTGACACAATGATATTTTTGACAGATTCTGGAACTAGGCTGGAATCATTGGATATCTTGCAATTTGACAATTTCTGACAACTCTCTCAAATTTTTCCAAACGACACTCTGCATTAGAACCAGTATCAGAACAATTATCAGAACAAGTATCAGAACCAGTATCAGAACAATTATCAGAACAAGTATCAAAACTAGTATCAAAACAAGCATTAGAACCAGTATCAGAACAATTATCAGAATCGGTATCAGAATCAGTATCAGAACCAGTATCAGAACAATTATCAGAATTAGTATCAGAATTAGTATCAGAACCAGTATCAGAACCAGTATCAGAACAAGTATCAGTATGGGCCTACAAAACAAGTATCAGAACACCTATTGGGGCTACACCTTTCACTTTAGTTTATGGGTCTGAAGCGGTACTGCCTATTGAGGTTGAAATCCCATCACTCAGGATCAGAATGCATGGACTTGTCACTGATGAAGACTACAAAGTGTCTAGGTTACAAGAACTGGAATTACTAGATGAGCGCAAGCAAGTAGCATATGATCATCTCAGATTATATCAGAAGAGAATGTCTAGAGGCTACAACAAGAAAGTCAGACACAGAGAATTTTAGATTGGTGATCTAGTGTTGAGAGAAAATCCTAAAAATCAATCACATCAAGAACGCAAGGGGAAGTTCGAACCCAACTGGCTGGGTCCCTTTGTAATCACTGCTACTTTTGGCTCTGGTGCCTATCAACTCTCAATGACTGAAGGAGAACAGCTCTGAGAACCAATCAACGTTCTCCATCTGAAGAAATTCTATGCCTAAGGCATTCAGTGCTTGGTAAATATCCTGAAAAAAATCTTAAAAATCAGAAAAAGTCCTGAAAAAATGAACATCTTGGTGAAAACCTAGCAATAGGCACCTTGATGATTCACAAAAAAATCAAAAAATATCAAAAGTACAAAAAAATTGAAAAAATGAAAAAATACAAAAAAAGAAAAAAAAAAAGTGCCTTGGTGAAAACCTGGAAACAGGCACCTTGGTAGCAAAAATAGAATCTCTACCAAGATGGTGAAAACCTGGCAAACAGGTGCCACTTGTTCCAAAATGCTCCATCTATCAGCACAATCTTGGTCTTTCCCAGCTTTCAGTCTTGCTTTAGTTTGTACATATCTCCCGGTTTGTTCCTGCATTTCCAGTTTTCATAAGTCGGCCTGTACACCAACCAGCTCAAGCGTTTGCATCCTATCAATGTTCACACTTGGGGGCAATCAATGTCATATCCTATGGTCTCCCATGTATCTTAGATGTGTCATATCCACTCAAAATCCTTTGAAGCTTCAAGTTGAATCAGTCAGTCAGTCTCGTCTCCAGAAAGGATTTTTGCATCAACAACAATCAAACATCAAAACTCAACTGAAAACAATCTGTGCTTTTTACATGCTTTTATCTCCTTGTATGCTTACTGATTCGCATTGAGATTTTTGCATATTGTGTCCCTTCGAGCTCTTCGATGATGTCCTTTATAGGATTTAGAGAGTGATGACTGGGGGCATAATCTTTTCTTTGTCTTCTGCTTATATGTGAAAATCTAACAACTTTGGAAATTTTGGATTGAAATGGTGTCCGACTGTAAGAGCCTCTATCTCGAATTGGATGGCCATGCGTACCTCGACCATTGATACCCAGACAATTCAAGGAAGTTTGATCTAACTATTATCTTTTTGAGTAAGTTCTTTCTCCTACTGTGGAACGCAATCTTGCCTAAGGATGTGAACGATAAAGGGTCACTACGGGTAATTCACATTGGATTTAGAATGATCTCTTGAGCTGTTTGATGTGTTTTTAATGCAAGGTGTACTCAGGTCATCACAATGTTTATGTTTTGATGCTTGTACAAATTGCTATATCAAAATGGACATGATATTCAGGTCATCCTGGCGCTTGTGCCTTGGTGCTTATATCTAATCCGACATTTCGAAAACAAAATCAATATTCATATATCTATGGTTGTTGACCAGTGGGTGTTGTATTGATTCTTGCGCATACAAATCGATATTCATATGTCTATGGTTTCATGGCTAGTGGGCATTGTATTGATTTATTCGGTTACCTAAAAGTTCAATGATGATAACAAATCGACATATGATCAGTGACTAGGTCCTCAGTCTTAAGTTGCATTTCATTTTGCATGTCTCATTTCATTTTGCATGTTGCATGATCTCACAATGATTAAACGAACTTCAATGCTTAAACAATTCTCCATTTGTCTCTTCAGTCTAACAAGAGCTGAATCTCACACGAAGGTTCCTCTAATGAAATAGCAAGTAGAATCCTTTTTCGGGATCAAAATTCAAATCTGAGATCATTCATATTATTAATTGCTTGCATAATCAACCTTCAATCATCACAGAAATCTAGTATTCAACTTAACTGATTATCTTACATCACACTATCAAAATTTCAACTTGGTCAACTATGGTCAACTCATGGTCAAACCTAGTCAAACTTGGTCTTTTTAGACCTCCAAATGATGCAGAATGTGTTCTCGAACATATATAACCACTTCTCAAATCAATTAACATGCTTCTAAACTATCAACACTGACTTTTCTTGTCAGATTTCAATTTTAATCTCGAAGGGGGCATGCTATTGCACATCATTCAAAGTCTGTAAATCAAATTCTATCGATCAAATCTATCAATATCTTTCATCAGTGATTAAGACAACAATCACGTCTAGTCACTGATTCATCAAAAGTCCTCATCGCTCGGGGCAAATCTATCATCACTTGGGGCATATCAGATTCATCGATCCATATCAATCTGGTATTCTCCTAATCTTGTAAACTGTATCAGTTTTTGCAACCATCAGATCATAGTGTTCTTTCCTTGGTTCTTCGACAACTGAAGGGTTTGGATGTGATACTTGCTAGTTCTGCTAAGACAATCGAGTCTAGAACGGGTCACTCACTTCTTATCAATCCTAAGGTTCAGAATCAGGTGTTTTGACACTTTTTCGCAATCATCGGTTCATTGCTGCTATAGTGAACATTATCTCTGGTCATTCAGGACCTCCTATCTCAATATCTTTCAATCGGTTTATCTTTTGAATCAGTTTCATATCTCTATCAAACACAGACTATCTTTGAACCACTGCGCTTCGCACAGTAATTCAAAGAGGGGCAAAATGTAATACCCCAAAAATGGGCTATAAGTTCATTAATCTCCTAAATATTCAATTCGAACGAAATCGACATCAAAGTCCTAACCTAAGGCACATCTAAACATCATCGAATCATAATTGATTATCTTAAATTTTGCATCGGGGAATATTCCTAGTAATATTCCTAATTATCTTAATTATCTTTAATTTTATAATTATTTGGCAATAAATCACATTTATCCTAAAGTTTGATTAATTGAATATTTTCATATTTAATTAATTAGATTTAATATTTTCCACTTAATTGTGTAATTAAATTTAATTATATCTATTATTAATTATATTATTTAATTTTGACAATAAATTAAAATTCCTATCTTTAATTGATTAAATTCTTATTTAATTAATTAAAGCATGTTGTCATTATTTAATAATATAATTTTTAATAAAAGTTTGATTAAATAATTGATTAACCCATAAATCAATTGTTTTATTTTTAAAAAAGCAGTTAAGTTGGAAATAAATCACTTTATTATTAAATTAATTCATAAATAAAACATGCACAATCATAAAAGAAAACAACTATCAATTATCAATTAAAGCTAAACTCTATTTTGAGTTAAAACTTAGCTTTTGCATGTTTTTGTGAGTTAATTATCTTTTATTTAAAAATAACTCAAAAATCAAGTTGAGTTATTTGAGTGATTTATGGCTTTTTCCCATGCACCTCCAAAGCCCTGGATTTCTATAAATTAAAGGCTCAGCTCTTCACAAATCATCTCATATTTTGCACAATCACGCTGGAGAATTGGAATTGAAGAATCAAAGCTCTTGCGAATCGACATCTTTGTGAGATCAATCTTATTTTTGCATTCATATTACATATCATTGTTAGATTCATAGCATATCAGTTTTCAATAGCATTCATAGCATATCAGTTTTTATCATTCTTATTGCATAGAAAATATCAAAAATATAGATTAATTACATTCAATTTCATATCCATCTTTTGCATTCAAATCCTTCATTTAGGTGTCGTCTAGGTCACTGATCTCGATTACAATTTGAGAACATTAATCTCGCACCTATTAGAAGGCAGTAAATCGCTTGGTTAGATAGCTTTCAATTTTGCATGATTTTGATTATAGCTAACCTCTAATGTTTTACTGAGTGTTGTGTCTACAGATCAGGTATAATTTTCACACACACACCTGTTTCTAGGTTTTCACCACTTGGAATCTATTTTTATTTTTTTATTTTTTATTTTTTTAATATTTTTTGCTACCAAGGTGCCTATTTCCAAGTTTTCACCAAGGCACTTTTTCTATTTTTTTGAACTTTTTGCATTTTTTGATTTTTTTGTATTTTTTCAAGACTTTTTATGCTTTTTAGGATTTTTTCAGCATCATATATCAATTTTTTTGGTATTTTTTCAAGATCCATAAAGTATGTACAAAGAATGCCCCCAGATAGAAACGGGCATCAAGGATAGAACTTGTTGAGGTGCACAATGTTGATGGGATCAGGGAGCTATTCTCCATCTGGATCTAAGAGTAAATATGCACCTGTACCAAAAGCAGCTGTGATGACATATGGTCCAAGCCAGTTAGGTTCAAACTTACCCTTTTGTTCTCTATTCTATTAGTTCTTAGGGTTCTCTCACAAAAAAAGATCACCTATTTGAAATTCTCTAGGGAAAACCTTCTTGTTGAATGCCTTGGACATACGCTTCTGATACACTCTCATATGATCAAAGGAAGCCTTACGCTTCTCATCTAAAAGTTCTAGTTCCTGTAACCTCATGGCGCAGTAATCCTCATTTGTTATCAATCCTTTGAGTGAGACTTTGAGTGATGGGATCTCTACTTCTAAAGGTAATACCGCTTCAGCACCATAGGTAAGGGGAAAAGGCATGGCTCCTGTAGGTGTGTGAATGCTTGTTCTATAAGCCCATAGTGCTGGATTGATTTGCAAGTGCCAATCCCTACCATTCTTGTGCACCGTCCTATGAAAAATTTTAAGAATGGTTTTATTAGAGGCTTCTGCCTATCTGTTTCCCTATGGAAAATAGATGGAGGACCAATGTTGCTTAATTTTAAACTTTTTGCATAAATGCTTTAGGTCCTTATTCTTGAATTGACCTCCGTTATCAGTGATAATCTCAAAAGGCACTCCAAATCAGCAAATAATATGATTCAAGATGAACAAAGAGATAGTCTTCCCTGAAGCAACAACAAGTGGCACAACTTCCACCCATTTTGTGAAGTAGTCAGTGGTAGTAATAATGAACTTATGTCCACCTGATGAGTTGGGATGAATCTGCCCAACCAGATCAAAGACCCAACGCTGAAATGGCCAATGAGAAATAGAAGGGATCAGCTCCCTACCTGGAGCATGAATCAGGTTTCCATGTTTCTGACATTTTTCACATGACTTAGCAAAGGCTACTGCATCTATCTGCATTGTGGGCCAATAATATCCGACCCTAAGCAACCTTCGGGCCATGGCAAGACCATTAGAATGTCCACCACAAATGCCCTCGTGGATGTCAACTAACGCTTGGTTGGATTCCTCCTTTTCCAAGCACCTAAGGAGCGTCCCATCTAAACCCCTCCTATATAAATCACCAGAGATAAGGGTGTGGCGAGAGGTGTTATGGATGAGGTTTCGGCATTCAGAATGATTGAATGTGTTAGGGATGATGCCATCACGAAGATATGAATAGATAGCACCATATCGGGAAGACTCGTGTGTGACAATGGTACAAATGACATGGCTTTCAGATGAGTCAAAGATGGGATGGTGTAGCTCTTCCACCAGAAATTCAAATCTTGATTAATGTTGTTCCAACTGAAGGAGTGAAGCTAATGTGGCCATAGCATCTGCAGCTTTGTTCCCTGTCCTAGGGATCTATTGAAATGTCACAAATGTAAAGTAACGTTTCAATGAGTCAACCATCTTTTTATAGGGTATCAATTTATCATCCTTGGTGTGATACTCCTCATTGACTTGGTTGATGATTAACTAGGAATCCCCAAAGACATGTAACTCTATTATGTTCCATTCTATAGCCATTCTCAATCCATTGGTTAAAGCTTCATATTCTGCAATATTATTCGTACATGGGAATAAAAGTTTGTAAGACTTTGGAATATTGTACCCATGTGGAGAGACAAATAATACTCCAGCACCTAATCCATTTTGTATGTGGGAACCATCAAAGAACATTTTCCAAGTGCGAGTAGTCATATACAAGATGTGTTCATCTGGAAATTCCACTTGAACAGGCATACTATCCTAAATTGGGAAATCAGCTAATTGGTCAGCAATAGCTTGCCCTTTTATGGCCTTTCTTTCAATGTACTCTATGTCAAATTCAGTTAAGACCATCATCCATTTAGCAAGTCTACCCGTGAGGGCAGTCTTACTAAGCAAGTACTTAAGAGGATCAATTTTTGTAACCAAATGTATGGTATGAGCAAGCATATAGTGTCGCAACTTTTGAGAGGCAAACACCACTGCAAGACAAGACTTCTCAATGTTATTGTAATTGATCTCATAGGGGACTAGAGTACGGCTGATATAGTATATGGCCCATTCTTTCCCAGTATCATCTAATTGAGCTAACAATTCCCCCAAGGAAGACTCTGTTGCTGAAATGTATAGAATCAAAGGCTTCCCTGGAATAGGAGGTATCAAAACTGGAGGATTAGCCAAATACTATTTATTTGATCAAGGCTCTTTTGGCAATCCTCATTCCATACACAAGAAGCACCTTTATGCAGCGTCTTATTAAAGGGTTGTGCTCTATCTACCAGCTGTGAGATAAACCTCCTAATTGACTGGAGTCATCCCTGAAGACTTCTCATCTGACTAATGTTTCTCAGAGGTGGCATGTCTAAAATTGCTTGGACCTTTTCGGGGTCAACCTCTATACCTTTTGCTGATATTATAAATTCTAAAAGTTTTCCTGAGGTGACACCAAATGCGCACTTCTTTGGATTCAATCTGAGTTGAAACTGTTCCATGCGATCTAGAATTACTTCCAAATCATCGAGGTGTGTGTCCCATTTTCTTGATTTTGCTAGGGTATCATCCACATAATCTTCCATGTTTTTGTGCATCATATCATGAAAGATAGTGGTCATAGCTCTTTGGTAGGTTGTTCCTGCATTCTTTAACCCAAATGGCATGACGTTCCAGCAATAGGTTCCCCATGCACATGTGAATGATGTTTCCTCTTGGTCTTCGGGAGCTATTTTAATTTGATTATATCCTGAGAAACCATCCATTAGAGAGTATATGTCATAGCCCGCTGTCATGTCCACTATCATGTCAATGTTTGGAAGTGGAAAATCATCCTTTGGGCATGCTTTGTTTAAATCTCTAAAATTTGTGCATACACAAATGGACCCTTCATGTTTGGAAACTGGTACTATGTTTGAGATCCATTCTGCATAATTGATGGCTCTGAGGAATCCAACTCTCAAAAGTTTTTCTAATTCCACTTTGACAAGGAGAGCTACATGTGGATGCATTTTTTTGAGTCTTTGTTTCACTGGTTTGACTCCTGGAGCTATGGATAAGTGATGCATTATAAGATTTGTGTCAAGCCCTGGCATGTCTGAATAGGTCCATGCAAAATTAATTTTCTTCTTTTGTAAGAATTGTATATATGCCTTGGTCTCTTCTTTCGATAAAGACTGAGCAAGATGAACTATTTGAGGAGTTTCTTCTGTGTTCAAATTGACTGGTTTTGTTGGCTCAATCAATACTAATGATCTATCCTAGAAATAACTCGGCAAGTTATTAAGTACCCCATCCTTAGGTGCCTCAAAGAGGTTTTCACCCTCAAATAAGTCATCTTTTTTTACTATTTTTGGTTCTGATACCGCCACAAAGTGGTTTTCGCCATCAGACCTATTTTTCTTTCTTTCTTTCTCTTTTATTTTTAGACTGAGGTACTTAATATCAGGCTCCGTCATACTTGTTGTTGGTTCACTGGTGGAAGAAGCCACGAGTTCAAGAGCATTCAGATAGCAGGCAATTTCGTAATCATTCTCAAAAGTGAGGAATATAGGCTCTTGATGGCGCTGAGACCAGTCAATTAGGTCATAGTGAACAAGGGGTAGGTCAATGACTGGTTCAATATTATTTATGTGAAAGGTGTTATCTCTGGTGACCATACAATTGGGATTCATCAAGTCTTCTCCTAAGATACCTGAATTAGGACTCATCCTACCAAACGAAGCATCGTCCACTAAGGCAATTTGAGGAGTACAATCCTCTAGTCCTACACTAAGCTCGTTAGCCACATCGGGTTGGGTACTATAAGCATGGACAACATCCATGTCCAAATCAACTGTTGCATCTGAAAGTGAGTCCCATTCATACTCATGGGAGTCTATGTCTGAATCATCATTTGGGCCTCATGATGTAGAAGCCTCAAGGTTAGGAAGGGTTTCCCCTTCTCTAGTGCTAGCATTGGTACTATTCGTCGCAGCTAGGATAGCAACACTTTCCATTATCGATCTAGCAGTCATATAGTCACTATCCGTCGTAGCTAGGATAGTAGGACTGTCAAGTATCAAATCTTTTTAATCTCCCCAAAGAAGATTTGTTGAAGGCACCCAATCATCAGACATGTCTTGTTGATTAGAAAGATCAGGTGTATAGTCTAAATCATTGTCACTGTCCGTTGTAGCTGGGATAGGGACACCTTTCTTCTTCTTATTTTCAAAACCTAAGCCAACTGTGGACTTATTCTTTCATCCAAAAAGGGCATGGTCAAGAGGCTCAGCTTTAGCATCCAACCTATGGCTAAGGGGACCATATCCTGGATAACCCATATTCTTAACCAGTGTATACCCTCTCCCATAAGCTTTAGGTGAAGGAGCAAAGTTCTCGTTGTGTTTGTATTTTTCCTCATGATAGATCCAGTCCCTTACGGCAACTTCCTCTTTCTCATCCTGAATAGGAACCGAAGACTCAACAAATTTTCCAAATAATATCATTGCTGATGACGAAGGTTTCATATTTGGTGATGGTCTCCCATAAGACCTAGGAGAGATTGGCATTTTTGTAAAAGAATCAATTTTATAATCTCCCATCCCAAGATCTATGGTCTTAAACTTCTGCTTGCATTGTTCAAGTGAACTACTAGGACTGTCAGCTTCCCTATTCAAAGGTACATGTGATCCAATAGAAATGTTATTAACTGACAAAGCACTATCTCCAGGTATGCAAATTTCTACACCATTATGGGGAAACTTAACAAACTGGTGATACGTTGATGGGACTGCTTGCATTTCATGAATCCATGGCCTACCTAGCAAAATGTTGTAGGCTAAAGGTCCAACATCAACAATTTGAAATAAGATATCTTTTTCTACTGGACCAATGCGAATAGGCAAAATGGCCAATCCCTTAGAACTTCTTTCTGCTTCATCATATGCCTTGATTGTGATCTTTTTCCTTGTGTCAATGACATCTTTGGAATATCCTAGAGCCTTTAACAAAATCATGGTACAAATATTGAGCCCCGCACCCCCATCTATCAATACATGCCTGACACGGGTTTTATGAATTATGAATTCGATGTGTAAGGCCAAGTTATGTGGGTGATTGATGGATTTGTCATCTTCTTCTGAGAAGGTGTGGTAATGAGGGCTAGCCAAATGGTTGACCATATTCTAGAATTGATCAATATCTAAGTTGTTAGGGACACTGGCTACTCGCAAAGCATCTTCAAGGACACGCTTATGCTTAGGGGACAATTCTAAAAGTTCAAAAATAGATATCTACGCGGGTGTTCATTGTAATTGGTCAATAAGATTATAATTGGAATTAGGACCAATGGCAAATTTAGGAGGAACGCCCTTGGGCATGAGCTGCTTAGACTTGCTAGTGCTAGGACCTCTGATAATAATGGGAGCTTGAGTCTGACCCCTAGTGATAGCATTGAGGGACTGGGGCATTCTTCGTGAGTGAGGACCTCTTATCACCACAGCGGGTCTTTCATCAGTCATAGGAGTTGAGTCCACATCATATCCATAAGGATCTTTCCCTCTCATCATGTTGATGTTATCGTCAGCCACTTCAAGCATGTTAATCACATTTTCAGCATTTGTGTATGTATAGTTGATAACAGCCTTACCATGCTTGTTGTTAGAATTTTCCCCTTTTTCATATTTGGGCAAGGGTTCCTTAAAATCCTTATGATCCGCATTAGTGGTTAAACCATCAACTTGTAATCACCCACTTTCAATGAGGTCTTGGAGAAGATGTTTAAGCCTAAAAATTTTTTTGATATCATGTCCAATTCCATTGTGGAAGACACAAAAGGCTTTCTCATCCCACCAATGAGGTTTAGGATCGGGTATGCGGTGCTTGGCAGGATCCTGAGGTTGCACCAAATTATGAGCAACTAGTGTTTTGAAAATGTCGGCATAGGAGTCCCCAAGTTTGGTGAATTGTCTCTTTTCCTTCTTGGGTTTCCCTTGATACTTTGATTTATTCTCTTGTTGTCCTGAGGACGCTTGTAGCTTCATGGCTTGCACCGCATTGGAGAGATTAAGAACTCCTTCATTCTTAGGTTGTGATGAGTCAACAACTCCGTCATTGACCACCTGTTTATTCTTGTTCCAATAGGCGTTCTTTTTGTCCTTATAACCATGATTGTTGTTGTTTTGGCCATTGTTGTTATTAGTTGATTTAGCCAAAATTCCTTGTTCTTTTAGGACATCCTCTATGCGACATGCCACTTCTACCATGGTATTGAAAGAATTGAATGGTATCTTTCTTACCTCATATCTTAATTCCGGCACTAAGTTACTCACAATGATGTCTATTCTTTCCTCTTCAGGAATTGTTCTGGGATATTTTGAGCACAAACGTCTCCATCTTTGTAGGAAAGTGACAAAAGGTTCTCCTTGATTTTGTTTAAGCTTGCACAAATCAAGCATTGTGACCGACCTTGATAGATTATAAGAAAAATGCTGAACAAATCTTTGGATGAGTTCTTTAAATGACTTTACTGGAGGAGTAAGGTTGGTGAACCACTCCATGGCTTGACCTTTGAGACTCCTCAAAAATAATCTTATCAAGTAGGAGTCTTCATGATGAAAAGAAAAGCTCATTATGTAGAACTGTTGAACATGGTCATGAGGGTCACCAACGCCATCATATTTTTCATAGGTTGGAAACTCAACTTTCTTAGGGAACTCAACCAACACCACACTCTTGTCAATCGGGTTAGGACATATGGAGTCCAAATTAAATGTGCTCTTAAGAGCCCTCATCCTTTCTATGTCCTTCTGCATTTGCATGATCACCTCATTGGTTGAAGGATTATGTTTCTTAATCTTTTGGTGGACATCAAAATCATATGGAACTTTAGCACCCTTGTTGATAAGGCTTTCTAGGAATTGATCCTTGTTTTGTTCCACATATCATTCTACATATGCTTGAAAGAATGGTTCTTGTTGCATAGTCATAAAATCCATATGGTCAAATTTGGCATAACTTCCTCCATGTTGTGAGCCATGATGTGCTCATTGGGAGGGTTGCTTTGAATGTCTATGAGGTGATCATCTCTTATGATGATCATATCTTGAAACCCTTCTTCCTCTAGGACTTGGGGATCGTGAGGGTGTCCTTGATCTTCTTCTAGGACTTGGCGAAGGGGTAGATGGGGGTGAGTTGGTCCCACTATTAGTTCCCCTCCTGTTGAATTGGCTTTGGAGTTGTTGTGCGTAGAGTCTATCTTCTTCTTCTTGGGTGACTCTTTTCTTTATATCCAACAACGCACGTTCCTCTTCTTCTAGTTGTCTGAATTTTTCCTTTTTAGCAGCTTGTTCATCCAAATAGGCTTGCTTCTCCCTCTCAATGCTTCTCAATCTTGTATTTGCATATCGAGAGGTGTCTTTAAGTGGGGAGGATGGTCTCGAATGCCTTATTGCATTGGTTGCATTTATGTGGTGATCACTAGATTCATTGTTCTGGTCCTCATGTTGTGACCCTGAATCTGAGTGAGCTTGCTTATGATGTCTCTCAGCTCGTTGGTGAGCATCAAAATACCTCACCTTGTTGGGAGGTGACCCGGGTGGACTAGCATGAGAAGAACCACTGTACTCTCTTCTATGTCGTTGGAAGATATCCTCAAGAGTTTGATTCATGGATTCTCTTTGTTGTCGGGTGAGTGTGTAACTCATGTCCATACTTGATGAAAGGGGTACAAAAGAGGTGCTCACTTCACTAGGATTAGCTTCCAAATTAAAACAAACCTCAGATTCACTCTTAGGTGATTGATCAAAAAGGGGTCCTTTTCCCTTATGCTCTCGATGAGTCTTGATAGGTGGCAACTGGCTAAAGGCAATAGGGGGTCACTTCCCTTGATTGACTTGGTACCTTGTCATAACTGACATGAAAGAAAGATACTCTCAATGATAAGGTGACCTCCCAAAGTGTCAATGCCAAACTAGGATAATCAAAGTCCTCTATTGTCCAAAGAGAAATGAGAAGATAAAAAAAAAGGGCTTTACCAACACTGTCAAAGAGGTGCTTCAAATCAAAGGGTGACTACCCTTGCACTTTTGAACCAGGAGGTTGGACTAGGCCAAAATATGATTGAAATTGAGATTTAAATGAAAGCGATTTGGACAATAAGAGCACTAAAATTTTCCAAGAATGTAGCTAACAATCTTAGAGATGAACCTTGGCACCAAGAATGACCTTCTAATTTGACAATTATTCCAAAGTGATTTCATAAATCAGATGATGCTATCCCAGAGAACTAAAACTAGAAATTTAGAGTCAAGACAGGTCTCAAACGTCAGAGCAAGAAGCCTACTCTAAGACCTAACCTGATTAACAGCAACTGAAACTGACCAAATTGAAAGCACGACAGAAATTACCTAGGCGATATACTCCAGGCTACTGGGGCGATATACCTATAACCACATGATACTTCGCCTTATGTCAGGTGATATACCTTATAAGAGTCAGGAAATACACTCCAAGAAGTTCAAGTGATAGTTCGTCAAGGGTGAACTATCGCATGATATTTCTTCTCAAAGCAGGCGATACTTTTCAAACCTGCGAAGTATCACGCGATACTTTTTTCTATAGGCGCGATACTGTTGCAAAATTACTTAACTCTTGACTAGAACTGTGTAAAATTTACATTTTTGGGTCTGCTTGGTCAAAATTTTCAGTCTGAGGGTTGATGTTTTCGATTTCAGTCACAATATCAGCAGAATTTTGGCAGGTTTGCAAACAGTGAGGGATCAAACATGTCTCAAAACACTTGAAACAAGGGCAAAAGCAACCTTGCCAAGGCAAACACTTGTGATATCAGAATTGAAAAAGCACCTTATGAATGCTACCGATCATTTGTATGTTGAGAACGTTTACACTGGTATCACACAATCGAAGACACTTCAAGCAATATCTACCTACAAGACAAGGCTCAATACTTACCAACTTAGCCTACAACTTGATGCCCCCTTGCCTCACACCAAGTGGTTACCCACAAGAGATGTTGGCTTTGTCATGGAAGTGTCAAATGACACAACCAAAGGGACACATATGGTGAGTATCTTAAGGTGATCCAGGTAAACCACTTGGATCAATCCTTGCACTAAGAAGATAAGCGGCTAAACAAGGTGGCTTCTATCTAATGGTTCTTAATAAGGATTTTCGTTCACAACACCCCTCTTGCTCCTCATAAAGGACTAGGACCTCACGGCCTCAAGAGTACCTTAAGCATTCTTGTTCAATGTTTTCCCCATGGTCGCAATCCCATGAGCTACTCACATCAAACGAAGATAAGTGTTATGTCTACCAAGGTTTTTGGTGTCCTTGATAGCCTTGAGATTATAGTGAGTTGGAATCACTTGCCACCAAGGAAAATGATGACAAGGTTGTCCCCACTTGAGTCGTTCCTCTTGATTGCTCAAGAGCAGGCCCACTAAAGGATTCTAACAACTAAATAAAAAGTGGATCAACTCTTGAGGTTCAAGGTTTTTGATTCACCACAAGGGTGTAGAGCATACTCCCCTATCTCAAGAATCTCTCCCAAACACACCAAGCAAAGAGATTCAATTACTCCCTTGCTTCCAAAACCTTAAGATGGGTCAAGATTTTCTGATTCACCTAAAGGTGAAGAGCATACTTCTCCTACCACCTCAAAATATCTTTCACAAGGTTTTAAAAATTCCTAATACAATTAGTGAATGCCACACTTGAAAGGAAAGAAAATAAACAAGCAAGATTTTTATTTATTTTTTTGTTTTTATGCTCTTTGGGCAGCCCTGCAAAAACTGTTAGTAGCCCTCTTTGACATGCGATTTTTGGTAAGCTTCTCAAGAAAAAGGCACCTACAATCACAACTAGTTAGGCTCACAATGTTAGCAAAATCCAAAATCTAAATACAAATGATTGCAAGAAACTAATTTACCTAAGCTAAAAGATGCAGGTTAGGCCTATCTAAATATAGTAAAGCAAACCAGCAAACTAAATATGATCAGATTCGGATGATAAAGCTCGAACTGCAGGTCTCTGTCAGATCAGACGATATACCCTGAACTTCACTAGTATCGCGCGATATAGTTTTCTATACCCACACAATATACCTCAATTCGGGTGATATACTGCACAATAGGTAGGTGATACTTTGCACGACACCAAGCGATATACCTCAATACCGCCGTACGGTTCTTCTCTGGCGCGAAGTGTCACACGCGTATAGTAAGGTATATCGTGCGATATAATTGAGAAGTATCACGTGATACTCTGAGACAGAGAACTAGAACCTGCAAAATTTCTGAAAAATAATCTAAAAAATGATGAAAATGCAAGAAACTAAAGGGTAAAGCCTATCTACTCGGCCCCATGATGGGCGCCAGAAATATACACACTAGAATGGTGAACTTTTATGAACCATTACATGCAAGGTTGCTCAAGAATGAGGCCTCACAAAGCGGCTCATAGCTCTTTATGCATGGAGTTGCAAGGGATTATGATGTATTTGCTCTCAGCTAGAGCTACAAGCTTGTGACCTTGCTAGTCAACCATGCAACGAGAGATTCAAATGAGGATAAGGGCAAGAGTGCCAATATCCTCAAGAATCACTATGAAAATGCGATGCAAACTAGTCTAGAGAGATGAGAATGCAATGCAACTAAGCTATGAAATGGAAAGAACAAGTGTTACAAATCCCTCCTATTAAGCTATGTGAAGTTATGCTATTGCATGAAAGGAAATCTAAGCTATGAAATGAAGTTAAAATGAAAGAATGAAAGACTAAGAACAATAAAGTTTTCAAAAGCTCCAAAAGTCTCCAAGAATTCCTGCAGCATAAGATTAGTATTCAAAACATGGTATGAAAATGGAGGAGAGAGCTTTCCTTTTATAAGAAATGCAAAGGAATGGACCATTGAGATTAAGAGGCAAAAAGTCTCAATCGGCGGTGGAGGTTGAAAGAGGAGCAATCCATGTGCACAAGTATCCTCCAATGAGAGTGAAGTGTTGACTTTTGAGCCTCATGTGAGACAAAAAGTATTTTTTTTCTTTTTGTAAAATAGGAATAATGCTTTATTTGTGCAACTTAGGATAAGAGGAAAAGTGGGGCTTTTTATTTAATCAAAAGGGGAGGAAATATTCCTTTTAATTAAATAAAGACTTAGGATAAATGGTTAGCCCAAGGATAAAAATCCAATATATGATCGAAATTAAGACTTGATCAAGAGATTGATATTGTTGAAAATATTGATTATTGATAAAATTGATTCAGGATAAATAAATCAAATAAATGGGGCCCAAAGTCTAGGCGACCATTTTAGGGTGCATACAGTAGCCACCCTTAATCTTACACACTTGTCTCTCACAACCACCTTGAGCCTTTCAAATCTTACACATTTTTCCCCATATATCCTTGGGATACTCTCACACATGTGTGACACCTTGAGCCTCTCAAACCTTACACATTTGTCTCCCATTCTTTTTGAGCCATCCCTTTCATGAGTTGCTCACACATGTGTGAGCAAGAACTCACCTTTTTGAATGGTCAACTTGTTGTCCTCAATTTTGACATCACAAAATTGAGGCAACCCTACACAATTTTTCTCATGGATTCATAGGTGTATCCTCTATGTTTCAACACATCAATAAGGCGTCATGAAAGGAATTCATCATCCTTGAATTGTACCTTATGTATCATTATTTATGGGTTCTTTTTGAAGGTTGTTGTCAAGTTAAATCCCCTTGCTTGTCAGGATGAGTTTTCTTCTCTGACTACATGCACTTGATTTTTGGTGATCTTCAAGTTCTTATTCCTCATTTTCATTTTTCTTGAAGAAGTTTTTTGTCTTATTTTTCCTTTGAGTCAATGCTCATTTGAATTCTGCTTGGTTCGAGCTAACTTAGACCTCAATCAGAGTTGTCTAGTTCAAGTTATGAGGGAAAAGGTGGGGTTTTTCAGGGCAACTACATATTTTATTAAAATCCTCTAAAAGGTGGACTTTTTAGTGGCAATTGCATGTAATTAAATTATTCTTAAATTTTAAATTAGATTTTGTCATCCATTTTAAAATTTCAACTCATTCTGAGTTGATTTAATCATAGTTTTAAATGTTTTATTCAAATTAGGCTTTTTAAAGTGTATTTTTATGTTACTTTATTAAAGACTATGGTTATTAGTTTAATTTTAATTACATGAGATGTTTTTAAGTGCAAAGGTGTGTTTTTCATTGTTCATTGCATATATCTATATGCATATAACTCATTAAAAACACTGCCAAGTCCTAAAATGCAAGTTAGTGGGGTTTTTGAATGCAGTTACATATTTTAATTAAAATATGTTACTTAATATGTGGTAAGTGGGGAATTTAGACTCGTTTACACATGCATTTTTAGATAAATATGCTTTTATCTCTCAAAAGCACGTTATTACTCTTTAGTGGAAATTTTAAACTTAAAAACATATATTTTTGCTTCTATAAAATATAATCAAATGATGGGTGGTGGTTTTAGGTAAAATAACATGTTTTTATGTTATTAAAACCTATTTTCATCTTGTCTAGTGTTTGGTGGAGTTTCAAAACTAAAAAACATATGTTTTCTCCTCTAAAAAGACCATTATTATGTCTTTACTAAGACTTGCTTGTTGATTGGGCCTTAGAGCATATGTTACTCATCTTTAAAAACCCATTTTTAGAGAGTCATTTGCTGGGTGGTGATTTTTTATCCGAAAACATATGTTCTCTAATATCCAAAATGCATTTTAACTCAAAACACACCTAAGTGGCATTTTTTTAGAGGGAATGCACACAACATTTTTATATGATAATTGCTCTCACAAGCCCATTTTTATACCTTGCTTGTTGAGTGGCAATTTTTATACTTAAAACATGTGTAATATGCTTGAGGAAGCTCATTTTTAAAACATTTCATATTTGGTGGTGATTTTGGAAGAGAAAGCACATTATTTTTACATGCTATTCTCTTGAGAAAACACGTTTTCTTCCAAGTAATTGCTGGTGGTGATTTTTACTTGAGGAGCATATGCATTTGGTTTGTTTCCAACTTGTTTCTCTGTCATTTTCCTTAAAAAAATGGTTCATTGGAGATCAGAAACATCATTCAAATCCAAACATTTTCAATCAAGGGTGGATTCTAGGGTAAGAGATTTCATTTTTAGTTTGTTTATTGTTATTTTTGAATGGATTTAAAACCCTAGGCGCCATTTTTGAAGGCATTTGCATGTGTGTTGGATTTGGCCAAAGAAGTTGCTATTTCTCTATAGATAAATTCTCTTTGATTCAACACTTGTCAAGCTTTGAATCTTGACTGAAAGGGACATTTATTTTGGAAGAGAATTGAATTCTATATAAGACTCTTCTTTCTCAACATTTCTAAATTCAAAAATCTTCATGATCTTGTCCAGATTTTTCAAAGATTACAAAGACTTCTTCCCTTATCTAATGTAAAAGAGAGGTAAGTTCATTGATTTTATTGTATGGTATTTATGCAAATCTTACTATTTCATTTCATTTTCTGATTTTCATTAGTTTTATGTCTTATTTTTGTTCTCCTTCTTCTATCTTCACTTCTCTAAAGATGCATATGCAAAATATCTCATCTTTTTGCATATACAGTCAGGATTAAAAACCCCACTCTTGAATAAATTATTTTTCAAAGAGGGAGGGGAAAAGTTTTCTTTGCACCATTCTTCATGCACAATGTGACTTCGCTCCTAAAAATTCCACCTACATAAGCCTTTTATATCGCTGCCACTTGACTTAAAACTCATGATGGTAAAGAATCTCCATTTTATCATAAAACAAACATCATATCCCTTCAATTGCACTCATGTTCCCTCTCATGCCATTTGTTGTTCACATACATAGTCATCCCCCAGAAACCCATAGTTTGGTTTTTCATGATGCTTTCAAGCTAAAACTCATTTCTTCTCTTGTTGTCCATCATATAAACAAAAATCACAACTTGTATTTTTTTGTTTGCAAAGGTGCAATGGATCCATCCTTTGAAGATGTTCTTATGTTTTGGAATTTTTGTGTCATAGTTGCTTGTGCTCACAATCTTATTATGTCAAGCGAGGTTATACCAAGTAAAGGAAAATAAAAGAGGAAAATGAAATATCAATATGATCAATATCATAATTCTATTCCTCCATCTCAAGTTGTTTCATATTGTGAAGATATCAAAGAGACAGATGTTGCACATATGAACATTGATATTTTTCTCAAAAGAGTGGATGTTGTTGCAACAGAGGATATGTTTTGTATAAAATAGAGTAGCATACACATGGTTTCTACCTTTCCTTTTGCTTCTCTTGAACCAGAGTTTGAATTTTCTTGTGCTAAGAATTTTGGTTATGCATTCATAACTATCAAGGGTCATGATGGAAACACAATCATTATTCTAGATCCTGAGATTATTGGTAGGATCTTTTGAGTTCTTCCTGCTTCATTGGTCACTAATATTTCAAAGAAAAAGGCCTTGGATAGATGGAATGAAGATACAACATATTGCATCAGGTATGTTAATGATAACTAGTTGATCAACAAGATACCGAACCTTGTGAGATGGCCAAAGGGAGTGGGCCACACATATTTCAAGGAGGAAATCAACGATCTTATCACCTTTCTCAGTCATATTGGAGGCCTTAAAAATTCTAATACCTTTGAGCCTTGGATGTATAAGTATATCTCCCTATTTGTAAGAAGTAAATAAAAGAAGATCTTTTGGGGAGAAATGATTAGTGTCATCCTTTGTGAACAATTATCTCAAGTCACTACCATTGGGACATTCTACATGAATTCTTACCTAGTATATATTGTTGTTGCCTTGGGGTCTTTTTTAGGACTCACTACTAAGGGAGATAGAACATTGGTACTTGTTTGGGAATATTTTGATTAGTTACCTTCGAGGGCTAGTCAAGTGCATTACCATAGGGTGTAAGATGCCTTCTATGGGTATTACATGTGCTTGTTTGATAGGGATCTTTGAAATAAGTGTGTATCAGATGAAGCTTGGATCAAGGTAAATGAATATGGTTGTCTTTTCTTATAGTTTCCAAACTTCACATATATGCAAGTTGGGTATTTCAGAGGAGAGCCATATACACTTCCACGATATCCCACTGACAGAATCATTCTGATGGAGTTGGTAAGGAAACTCATGGCAGTTCAGGCATATCAGTCCACTTTGCATAGACCTAGGGTGGGGATTTATTCAAATAATCCCTTAAAGATTGGTGGTTGTTCTTTAGATACTATTCCTTAGGAAAAGAACATGAAATTCAAGCTTCAAAGAATCACATTGAAAAAGTTCATGTCAAGAGGTTGTTTTAATTAGAGAGGCCTTAATGACAAGATGATGAGACAATTTATTCATGTACACGCCGTGAAGATATATGGATTGATTTGCGTATAGAGATGGACATCTGGAAAATGGACTATTGTTGGTTAACTACCAAGCAAATAGTTGATTTCAATCTTGTAGAGATTCCTCTTGGCATTGTTGATGATGATGACATTGTTGATTCAGATTATACCAAGCATCATGTAGAGGATTTGCCTATTCTTCCTCTAGTGTGGTCATCTAAGGAAGGTAAATCTATTTGGGATCATTTTCAATCAATTCTTGCTAGCACCAATAAATGGTTAATAAGAAGAGGCATGAAGTGTATCTAAATTAAGTCGGGTAAATATTTTGATCCTGCTAGTCCAATTGGTTTAAGATTGGAAATCAAAGGTAAAGGTAAAGATGGTGCTTCTACTTTAGTATCAGAAATTCTAGCTGCATCCATTCTAAAGCTTTCCATCAAAGGAGGTAAGGCTACATGAAGGGTAATTGAGGTGAAGACCGTATAGTCCCAAAAGATCTAGATTGATTCTAGTGAGGATGAGATGCTTTAGTCAGTCAAGGTAACCTCTATGGTATCTCCACTTGTGGATGTGTCTATTGCTACCACACTTCTTGATTCTACCCCCATGTTCAATGAATCTCTTGGTTCACCATTAGACACAATTATGAAAACATTCACCATGGAACATGCTCCTTCATCATAGGATTTAGTTTTGATAACTCAGGCTCTCCCTATTTCATTAATTGCTCCAGCAATTTTGTCAGTAGATCGGTATCAAGGTTTTGAGAATGTGTTTGACACATATTCTATGACTATCCCCTCCATGGCAGCTTCATCAGTGACTATAATATATACTACTTCAGTACAATTTGAGCAGTTTATGGCTGAAGTAACTCAAAATAGTCTTACTCCAGTGGCTATTCAGATAGAGAATCCTCCTATTATGACCACAATTGTGCAAGATAACTCGGTCACTACATTGGTTACCATATTTGCAATAGAAAAATCATCCTTCTCTCTTCATCCATGGCTCAGCATAATTACTCAAAAAAGGAAGAAGGAAGAAATTCCTCCCAAAGATCATGATTGCAAGAAAGTTTTTAAGACTAATGACCCAAAGAACAAGAAGGTAAAGATGGTTTCAAAGGTCATGGTTGATAATAATGAGATCAAGTATGTAGAGGTAGTTGAACCTCTTGTAGATTAACCCATAGAAGAAATGCAAGCTACTGATTATAAATTCAACATGATTTAACTGGGGAGACAAACACGTCTAGGTTGTTAACAAGATGTACATGATGCTGTAAATTTACTCACTTTGAGGAATGATAAGTTATGGGAAAATAATAATAGTTTAAAGAAGGAGAATGCACGACTTCTTGATATTATAAAAAAAAATGAAGTCTTCTTCTTTATCATTTAATCTTGAGCACACAAAGAAAGTATAGAGGAAAGAAAAGGCTATAGTTGAGTGGGGCAGTCATTTAGAATCACAAGGTCTATAAGTTATTCAAGATGCTTTAAAAATCTGCAGATAGGGAAGAGAGGTTTCAGCCAAGCTAAATGAGCTCATTACTTCCTTTAATCAGCAACTCAAATTCTTAGATGCTGATCTTGATGTCTGGAGGAGTATGACAGAAGTTGATCTGGATGTTTTATGTGATTGTGGGATTATTTCTTTAGTAGGAATGTATTATGACTATCTGCATTTAATGGTTAATAAAGAACAAGTTATAAAAGGATTGAAGATAGAAAGTAATGGAGTAGGTGAACACCTTAATAGTTATGAGTGTGTGATTAATGGTGGATTTTATCAATTGAAGTGCCAATTAATCATTGAAGGAGGTGAGCTCAGTGAAGATAAAGTTGTTTTGGCAATGTTCACAAAATTTAATCATTTGCAATTAGAGGTGAATGATTTTGACTTTGGCATGATTGATGTATTAACCAACTACAAGACTTCGTTGGATAGTTTGAAAAATAAGCTGATTGAGTATAGGAATGCTAGTTCTGAAAGTGCAAGCTTAATTCAAAAAGTGACAGTTGTTACACATCATATAGGAGCTCCAGATGAAGCAGTTGTCCGTGAATCTCTACAAAAGTTTGGAGATTTTGTGGATACTTTGTGAAGATATTTTGTCCTACGTACTTTGTGTTTTATTAGAATAGATATGAGAGATTGTATATTGAAGTAAAATTTTTTGTAAATATAGGATAAACATGTACCTATATAATCACTTCATACAATCAAGTTGCATGTGCATTAGGCATGCAATTTTGAATAAGTCAAAAGGTTTTTAGTTAGTTAGTTTTGAATAAGTCAAAGTGGTTGAGGCTTTCCTTATTTCTCTCCTATTTTCTATATAAAGGAGAGAGCTCATTGTAAATGCATCTTTTGTTTGAAGCAAGAAAGATATACTCGAGATCTTGTGTGGTGAAAACTTTGTGTTTCATTGTATGAATTTTCAAAAGTGAATGAAAGTGATAGGATTTTCTAAACTTTGTGTTGCAAATCTTGTGATTGAATGATGTTTCCTTATGTTACATTGTTTAATCATTCTTGAATTCATTTTATAGCTTAACTTGTGTAAATCATTGGAGTTTCAGTTCGCCTTTTGAGAGACTTTGAGCTATAGGAGGAGGATTTCTATAGTTAATAGTAGCTGTAAATATTGAAAGTTGTTCAGACTTTGAGCTTCAATATTGAGTATTTTTCTTTTAATTTCAAAATCATTTGCGAGAGACTTTGAGCCTCACTATTAGTTCTTTTTTTCCTCAAATAGGATTAATCATAAGAGACTTTGGTCCCTTGTCTTAACCCATCAAATATATTTGTAACTGTTGCCTTAGGAGTTCTTATGTCAATTGCCAAGTCACCGATATTATTGTAGCAGTAGGAAATCCTTTTAGAATTAATAAGTTGTTTTTTCTTGTGAATCCTTTCTTGAAGGAGAGGAAAAGGTTGAATGAATCACCCTTTATTTGATTTTAGTTAGAATCCTACTGAAGCTACCTACAGTAAAAAGGGAGCCTCCCTTATTGCTGAGAGGAGAGATTTATCTCATTATACCGTTGCCTAGAGGGATTTTGCGTATACAAATGTCATTCTAAAGGATAAGGTTCAAAAGGTGTTTCTCTAAGTTAGTCTCAAAAGGCCAAGCTTGATTTTCTTACCAATAAAACTCCTCTTGAATGAACTACCAGTCGTGTGTGAAAATTGTACCTATTTATAAGACACAACACATGAGTAAAACATTATTGATTAATGACAAGAAAAATATGCAGTAATAAGAATATATCATTAACCAGGTGATTTACTTCCTTCTAGTAGATGCGAGTATGGTATTCTCAAATCTTGACCAAGATTAGTGACAATACAACATCTAAACAAAGGATTTGAATGCAAATGGATGCATAATTTAACCTAAGTTTTTGGATTTTCAATGCAAATAGGAATGCAATCTAGATGAAAATTGATCTAAAATTTGATATCAATGAATTGAATCTAGCTATGAATGCAAAAACAAGAAAATAATGGTTAGAAATTAATCACAAAAAGTTGCACAATCTCAAGAATTCGATAGTGTAGCGTTGCTCTTCTCCAAATTGCACGTGGTATCAAATTATAGGATTGAGGCCTGTTTATATAGAAATCTAGGGTTTGAGAACTCATGGAAAGCCAAAAATCACTCTATGATAAACTCAGATTGATTGGTGAGTTATCAAGAAATTAGAAGTAGTTATCTCACAAAATCATGCAAATCAGCTTTTTAACTCGTAATTAGAAGTTGAGATCACTTAAATCTATTTTTCGACTCACAATCACATGTTGAGTTTGAAAAGTTAACAAATTGAATTCCATAGTTGTTTTTTAGTTTAACTGATCTTCTAATTTTTGCATAGATAATTATTCGATTTATTTAATTTCCATGTGTTTTATTCTCAACTTAACTAGTTTTGATTAAAAATAACTGATTTATGGGTTAATCAATTATTTAATCAAACTTTATCCAAAATTAAATCATTAAATTTGACAATTCAATTTTAATCAATTAAATAAATATTCAATTGATTATTTTTAGAAATTGTGACTTATTGTCAAATAAAACAATATTAATTAGGAATAAAGTAAATTAAATCTAATTAAAATAATTAAGTGGATGAATAAATTTTAATTAATTAAATATTCAACATATTCAATTAATTGACTTTGGATAAATCAAATAATTTCATTTATCGCCAAATAATATTTAATTAGAGATAATTAGGAAAGATTAGGAATATTCAGGAATATTCCCTGATGCAAAATTGAAATAGGATCGATTAGGGTTTTGATAATTTGATATGAAGATGTGTCTTAGGTTAGGACTTTGGGGTCAATTTTGATCGATTTGTGAATATAAGAGGTCAATGGTATTGAACCCCATTTTTGGGGTATTACACCAGTTATCCACCATCCAAGAAGAGCAGCCTTGTTCCAAGTGAAACTTCACTTTTCTTCAAGAAGCCATTAGTTCCATTTTCTTTTCCTAAGATGGTTGCTAGGGGTCCATGGGGAATGGCTTTTGGTCCTTTGGATCTTACTCCACCATTACACCCATTACCGCAAGGTTTGTGGAATAATTTTCCCAAATTCTATGGTGATGGAAAACAACATCCTGATGAGCATATTAAGGCATTTTGCATTGCATGTGGTGTGCTTGGTGTGGAGTATCAGGATGTCTCTGTGAGGCTTTTCATTGAAACTTTGTAAGGTATTGTTGTAGATTGGTTCTACAATTTGGCCACATGAGCAATCACTAATTGGGATTCCTTAAAGACCAAATTTGAAGAACGTTTTAAGCCTGCAGAAGATGAGCATGCATTGCTTGCTCAACTCACTCAAATGAAGAAAGATGCACAAGAGGGTATGTAAGAGTTTATTGCAAAATTCAATAAGTTGGCCAATCGCATTTCAACTTCTTCACAACCTATTACTAAAAGTCTCAAGTGTTTCTTCATTAACACTCAACTTCCAGAGGTTAGTTTCTTGCTAAGGAGGGTTGTTCCTATCAGTCTAGCAAATGCTCAAACTTTGGCAACTGAAATTGAAGATGATCTTATCATTGTTGGTAAGATATGAAGGGATTGTTCTAAGGGAAATCTGAATGATGTTTCTTCTTCATGAAGTATGAATCCTATGGTACAAAAACTAGAAAATGAGTTACTTTCTTTGACAAATAAAATTTCTCAGAATTCTTTCAATGCTCCGTACAAAGATATTCCTTGGAGAAAATTTCCTAATGCTGCTCACAATTATGCAAAAAAGAATCAAGAAAAGTTTCTTCCTCTTCCAGAGAGGCTTTCACTTGAAGCTCCCCCTATTAATCAAGCTACATGATACTTTGAGAATGATCAATCTGGTACTTTACCAGAAGATTATCAAATGGAGGATAATGCTTCCCTATATAATGAAAGTGACGGAGTAGCTGGCAACTCTAACATAGGGTATGTTTACTATGAAGATCAAGACCCTAAAGAATGTTTTGGTCATGCTTATGTAGTTATGACACGTTCCCAGATGTAGTGAGCTAGACAAAGAGATGAAGTTGCCAAAGAAAATGTTGATGTAAAAATACTTGTCACACTTGCCAAAAGAGGAACACCACTGCCTACTCTTTCCAAAGATGCAGCTAAAGACCAAGTAAGTATGACCAATACTCCTGGTATTTCTTCTAGTATACCAAGACCCAATGTGTCTAATCCTAAACTTCAAGATGAAGCTTTTTCCTCTTCTTTAGCCAGTTCATTTCAAGCATTTAATATTATAGATCATGCTAAGAAGACTAAGATTTAGATGTCTGAGGTTGAATACTTAAAAACCTATCCATATCAATTAGAAAGGCTTAATAATTTTGTTAAAGAATCACAACCCACCCAAAATCAAGTTGTTTCCCCAAAACCTAAATTTTTTTCCAATAACTTAGTTATGATTCCCTCATCTATTTTAGGAAAAATAGAGCCTTTCTACATTTCCTTGCTTATCAATGGTTTCAAGTTAAGTAATTGTGTTATTGATTCTGGAGCATTTGATAATCTCATGCTAGCTAAAGTAGCTGAGGCCATAGGTCTTAATTTGACAAAGACTTTTGGAAATTGTTATTCAATGGAAAAAAAACAAGTGCCTCTTTGGGGGAAAATCAAGGATGCTTAGTTTGCATTCGCATCTTTCCCTGAAAATAAAATCAAGATGACTATTTTGGTCACTGATGTTCCTGCTTCATATGGCATGTTGCTTGGTTAGAATTTTTGTAAATATGTGGGTGATGAACTTAACATGGACATGTCTAAAGCACGATTACTTGTGAAGGGAAACATGTAGAAACTACTTCCTAAAAGGGAAACTAAATATGTTATTGTTAAGTCTAATGATCTTCATGCCCAAATTATTTTTGAGTCAGCCGGAATGGGTAATTATTACCTTCATATTAATGATATTTTAGAATTTTCCAAGGATTGGCCTTTGGATGCATCTATGTTGTCTTGTGTTTCTGATACTGATAGATTTGTGGATGCAATTGAAAATCAAGTAGCTGATAAGGTTCTTGCAACATCTATGATAAATGAAGAAACTATGGAAGTGAATGATGCTATGAGTTCTTCCTTTTCATCTAATAAGGAAAGTACTTCTAGTTCAAATGAAGTATGGACATTAGAATTTGATGGTAGTTGTTCATCAACTGGTTTTGGTGCCAAAGTACTTTTAATTTCTCCACAAGGTGAGCTTTTTCCATATTCTTTCAAACTACACTTTGATAATACCAATAATATTGCTGAATATGAAGCTTTGATATTGGGTATTGATGCTACTCTAAGTAAGGGGATTCATATTTTGCATGCTCAAGGAGATGTTGAACGTGTGGTATGTCAAGTCCGAAATCAGTAGCAAACAAGGAATGAAAGACTCAAGCATTACTGTAAAAATTTGGTACATGATTATATTGAAGGTTTTGATGCTTTAATATTTCCATGGTTCTGAGAGAATTTAATGGTAAGGTTGATTCTCTTACCACCTCGATGACACTCTTGATTCTCATAAGAGTTTTGAACAAGATAGATATTCTATTCAGTTGGTTTTTCATCCAAGTGTTCCTGATAACTCTGAACACTGGCAAGTTTTCAATGATGATAATCAGATTATCAATTTCTTGGAGATGAGAAAATTTTGAAGAGCTATATTTCAAAGGTAGTAGTTCACCTCCTTGGGAAAATATCTTTGAAAAGGATCATGATACTGGAGAAGAGTTTATTCAGCTGAAAGGAAATGAAATTCCTCATGGCTTAGTTTCTTTGGAGTGATTATTTGACAAACATGATTGTTATGTCAAAAATCAACAAGAAGCTGGATCTGGTTCAGCTATGGAATTTGAAAAGTATAATCTAGGGCCAGATGTTGATCCCAAATTTGTAAATATTGGTAAATTTTGCACACCTGAAGAACAATATCAATTTATTGATCTTTTGTGTGAGTATATTGATGTTTTGGCATACTCATATGATGATTTAAAGGCTTTTCATCCTAAAGTGTTGCAACATGATATTCCTCTCAAAGTGGGAACCACTCCTTTCAGGAAAAAGAAGCAGCAATATAATCCCAAAATTTTTGGTACTATTTTGGTAGAGATCTAGAAAATGTTGGATGCTAGAATAATCTTTTTGATTCAACATTCTACATGGGTGGCTAATATCATCCCGGTATGAAAAAAGAATGGCAAAATCTACATTTATGTGGATTTCTGTAATCTAAATCAAGCATCCTTGAAGGATAATTATTCATTTCCAATCATGGACCATGTTTTGCAAATAGTGACTGGCTCTTAGATGTTATCCATGCTTGATGGATTTTTTGGCTACAATCAAATTGAAGTCAAGGAAGATGATCAGTACAAAACCACATTTACAACTCTGTGGGGTACTTTTTCTTACAACAAGATGCCCTTTGGATTGATCAATGCAGGTTCTACTTTCCAATGGGCTATGGATTTAGCATTTCAAGACATCAAGGATAAGTTCATTGTGGTTTACCTTGATGATCTTACTATTTTCTACAAACAAAGGAAAGATCATGTGTATCATCTGCGTCAAGTGTTGGAGAGGTGTCATCGACACAAAATTTCTCTTAATCCTAAAAAGTCAATTTTTGGGATTACAAAAGGTAAAATTCTTGGACATATTGTGTCCAAGGAAGGGATAAAGATTGGTCTTGAACGGGTCAAGTCTATTTAGAGTTTTTCATTACCTACAAGAAAAACTATCATTCATTCTTTCTTCAGAAAGGTAAATTTCCTATGAAGGTTTGTTCTAGACTTTACTGAGAAGACTCGTCATATTTCAAATATGATGAAAGGAGCATCAATATTTCATTGGAGTGCTGAAGGAAAGGTTGCTTTCAAAGAAATTAAAGAAGAAATTTCTCAAGCATCAGTGTTTGTCCAGACTATACTAAGAAATTTATCATGTATAGTTATGCTTCTGAACACACCATGTCAGCTATTCTCATGAAAAATAATGCTAAAGATATAGAATCCCCTATTGCATTCATGAGTTTTCCTCTTAAGTCACATGAGTTGAAATATTCTCTGATGGAGAAAAATGCTTTTGCAGTTGTAAAGGTAGGCAAGTACTTTAGATTTTACATTCTCAACTCGCATGTTGTAGTCCTAGTTCCTGATACAACCATCAAGTCAATCTTGACGCAATAGGAGTTTGGAACAAAGAGAGGAAATTGGATTACCAAAATCTAGGAATATGATATTGAGATTAAACCAACTAAGTTAGTCCATGGTAAAGGTTTATGTCAGCTTATGGCTGAAAATAAACCCAAGGAAGCAACTCTTGAAGATTTACCTAGAGTCTTGTTTGTAAGTACAATTGATGAATGGTATTCTAACAACGCATACTTTCTCACATATGGTGAATGTCCAACATGTTTGACTTACAAGCAAAGACAAAGTTTAAATTTTAGGGATTCTCATTTTATTCTTTGGGAAAGTGGTTTGTTTAAATGTACCATTGATGGCATATTCCTTCATTGTGTGGATAAAGAAAAACAAGATAGGTTGCTTGAATCATTTCATGACTTGGCATGTGGTGGGCATTTTTCAGTAGCTTGGACTGCTCATAAGATTTTGTGAGCAAGATATTACTGGCCAACTCTTTTTCAAGATGCATATAGCTGGGCATGAAGTGTGACCATTGTCAGTAGTTCATAGGGAAGCAAAAGCTTTCTTTGTTACCTTTAAAGCCGGTAGTGATTGAGGAACCATTTCAACAATGGGGCCTTGATTTCATTGGTACGATCAATCTAGTATCCTATGTAGGGCATATATATGTTTTGACTACTACTGATTATTTCACTAAGTGGGTGGAAGCAATTCTTGTAAATAATGCAACATCATCAATAGTATGTTCATTCTTGAAGGAGAATATTATTTCTTGCTTCGGGGTACTTAATAAAATTGTCATAGACAATGCTTCAGTTTTCTCTTCATCAGAGATCACCCAATTTTGTTTGAGCATGGTATTACTCTTTCACATTCTTCTGAATATTATCCGCAAGGAAATGGTCAAGCTGAATCAAGTAAAAAAAACTAATTACTATCATTTGCAAGCTCGTGGATGAAAACCAAAGGTCCTGGTACAAGGATTTATTTGATGCTTTGTGGGAAGACAAAATTATGCCCAAGAGAGCTATTGGAATGTCACCATTTCAACACCTTTATGGTTTAAATTCAAAAATTCCCATAACTTTGGAGCTTCCTTCTCTTAAGTTGGCTAAGGCCATTGAAGAAGGAACTTTTGAGATTTCCTTGGATAAAAGAATCATGTTCCTGCATCAGCTGGAGGAACAAAGAACACAAGTGGTGGATTGACTTACAACACATCAGCAGCAAGTCAAGAAGCTTTTTGATAAAAGAGCTAAGCAGAGGGAATTCCAAGTTGGTGATTGTGTCCTACTTTGGGATGAAAGGTGAGAACCAAAGTGAATGCATGGTAAATTTGATTCTCTCTAGCAAGGTCCTTTCACAATTCATCAAGTGGCTGGAGAAAATAGTTTCTTGTTGGCTTACCATGATGAAACTCCTTTTGCACTTCCATTTAGTGCACAAAATCTGAATCATTATTTTTAATGAGCTATAGATAAGTACCCTTTGTACATAATGTCCAAGTCTTTTAGATTTTTAGAATTTTGAGTCTTTTTGTTTTTAGTCATCTGACTCTATAGCACAATAGAATAGGTAAAGGCACTTAGAGGCCTGGATTCTACATTCCTCTTTGTTTCTAAGAACAAACAAGGTACATTCCCTAGTTAGAGCCAGTTGTTGTCCTCAATTTTGACATCACAACATTGAGGCAACCCTACGCAATTTTTCTCATGGATTCATAGGTGTATCCCCTATGTTTCAATGCATTGATAAGGTGTCATGAAAGCAATTCATCATCCTTGAATTGTAACTTATTGTATCATCAGAAAATGGAAGCACTCCCATTTAGGACTAGTTTATCCATCTGATTAAGTGGTTTGGGGTCATGTCGAACACCTTGAATGGGTATTTGACTTGGATCTAGATTTTTCCCCTGTTCTACCCCATTTTCCACTTCCTTCCTACCTAATCCTAGCAACGTGCTCTGAGAATTTGAGGTTCTTGACCTTAGGATCAAGGTTGATCTTCTGGGTCAAGGTTGACCTTTTGGGTCAAGGTCAACCTCAACCCTGACTCAAGGTTGAAATTTCAAAATCCAAAGGTTTTCGGATGTCGGGTTTCAAAAAGATTTATTTCCCTCTTTTGGGTCGGCTGTTTCGGGCTTCAAAATGGTAAACTCTTAAATGATATTTAATTTAAGTCCACTTCCAAGGGTATAGGATTAATGAAAATTTATTTTTCTTATGTCGGCCTCTCTAGAAGTTTGTGTCCTAGACTAGTATAAAAGGAAGCTTTCTCCTCTCATTTCAATCCATCTACACATCTACATATCATTATCACTCAAGCAAGATAAATCAAGCAATCAAGAAACAAGCACAAAGGAGAAGGAAAGCATATAAGCATTCATCTATCTTCAAGCATTCAAGCATTCAAGATTCAATTCATCAAGGAGATCCATTGGTAGCCATTGAAGGATTCAATCTCTATGGAGCCCTCTTGTTGAAGATTTCTCCATCCATATCCATTCAAGCTTCTTCCTATTCCAAGATCCATTCAAGATTGGTGTTGAAGATATAAAGACAATTTATTTGAGACATCCTACATTCATTTAGAGTATCCATACTTGTGGATTCAAGGATTCAAATCCTCCACAAGGGTTTCAACATAAGCAAGGTGAATTGTTCCATTTACTTTGTTTATTTATGCAATTTCAATTCAATTTCAAGGTTAATTCCAAAATCTAGGTTTGACCAAGGCAAACCCCTCATCCAAACAAAAAAACCATTTTTCTTGCAAGTGCAGGTGCAGAATAATGAATTGCAGTGCAAATCTGGATACCCTTTTCGAAAAACTTTCAAGATCCATGAATAGAATTTCCATCAGAGAAGCGCAGGTCAAGGTTGAAATAAAGGGGTTGAGGTCAACCTTTATTTAGGTCAAGGTCAACCTTTCTTAGAAAAGGAAAAGATTTCTAGGTTTTCTCTGTCTCTATTTTCCTGTCCTAGATCTGGTTACAAAATTTCTAGATATTCAGTACAGACACCAGAAAACAACATTTTCCAAATCTGCTATACTTTGAGGTTAGTATTTGTCTTCAATTAAATTAATATTTTAATAATCTCTTCAATAAAGGAATGTAATATTTTCCTCTTCCTTCATATTCTTCATTGATTGATTCATTTATGCATTGACCATTTCCTTGTGGTTAATCTATTTGGATCTTTCTTTTGGGAATTTGGGGTTAAGAAGAAGATCTTACCTTCCCCAATTCTTTATATGTAGAGGCTACCATATTACATTTTGGTGAACACAACACCTCCTTTTTATCCTCTACATTTTTGGTGAACCCATGATAGCCAACTCTTTCTTTTATGGTGTTAGATCTTGTATGTATTAGCCTTATTTTATGTGTTTGCATTTACATTTCAAAAATAAAACAAAAAAATCATATAAAGAAAAAATAAAAAAACATTTATTTGTTCATGCTTTGTTTTTTCTTAGTTTAGTTCATTTGCATTTCATTGTATATGAGATTTACTACCTCTAGTCCTACTTATAATATTCTTGTTAGAAGAAGTCGTAAACTTATGGGGTTCTTTGATCCTGAGTCTTCCTCTCCTCTCCTTAGGATTCTAGATGACAATTTGATTACTCATGATTCCAATTCTACTATGGAGCATAAATCTTCTCACTCATCTCATGATGAGGATGATGCTTTAATAGTTCATCTTGAAGAATTCCAAAAACTTTCAACTGAACTTGATAAAATGGGAAATTGGCTTATTCAAGAAAACCATAATCAAGATTCTATTCAAG
This sequence comes from Chamaecyparis obtusa, assembly GCA_027943335.1. Classification (NCBI taxonomy): domain Eukaryota; kingdom Viridiplantae; phylum Streptophyta; class Pinopsida; order Cupressales; family Cupressaceae; genus Chamaecyparis; species Chamaecyparis obtusa. The sequence continues at coordinate 93,893 of BSBK01007528.1, forward strand.
CTATAGAGGCTCTTAAGAAAGTCCTTCATGATAGTGATCAAGATGTTAATCTCTTGCATGATATTACTCATCTTGTGCATTTAAATGTTAAACCTTTGGCTTAAGAAGCTCAAGAATTAGGATTCACTCCTCCTGTCACTAGTGAGGAACCTTCTTCCATTCCTTTACCTAGCATTCCTACTTATACTCCTTTAGTGACTAAATCAGTTCCCTCTCTTCCTATGAGTGTTCCACATGTATCTCTACCTACTTCAAAACCATCTTATCATAGTGTTCCTTTACCTATTCCAATCCTCTTCCAACTATGGTTCCAAGTGTTCCACCGGTTGTGTCTTCTATTCCTACCACTTCCTACACTTTCCCTAGTGTTTCTAATGTTTCCATGCCTCCTTATTCATCTAATGATTCCACAATCATTAGTTTGGCTCAAACTGTGTCCTCTTTACAACAACAACTTTCATCCTTAACTCAATCAAGTTAAGTATTCCTACATGTGACATGGGTAGTCCTTTATCGCTAGACATTATTTGTGCTCCTATTCCTCAACAAGCCGATATGCCTCATCTTGAGAATTACAATGGTAAGGGAGACTGTGTCACTCATGTTAAAACATTTCAAATCCTTTGTAGTGACTATGCTCATGACCATAGGATTTTAGCCAAGTTGTTTTCTATAACTTTTCGTGATAAGGACTTGCAATGGTATTGTTCCTTGCCTCCTTATTCTATTGATTCTTTTCGAAAACTTGCTAATGCTTTTATCCAATGGTTTCAAAATAACATTGGTCTACAAGTGTCCTTAACTAATTTGATGCATTGTAAACAAAATACTAAAGAAAAATTTACTGAATGTATTGGTAGATTTAAGCATTTGTATGCTCAAATTTCTTATCCTATTCCTGATATTCATATTCAAAGTATGTTTATTTCAAATTTACAAAAGGATATTAGAGATAAGATTCTGTTTACTGAATTTACCTCTTTTCAACAACTTTGTGTAGCGCTTCATCATTATCAATTACAAGTGAGTCAATTTGAGAGCAATACTCCAATGGCTCATGTTCCAATTGATAAGAGTGATGCTAATCCTAATCCCAACAAGTTTCAAAAACCTAACAACTATGTCAAGATAAATAAGCAAGAAAATGCAGTTGCTGATCAAGTTATTGTTGCATCAAATAATGCCACTTCTGCATGCATTGCTTTTCGTCTGAATTGTACATTTACTCCTCTTTCTAAATCTTTGCATTCTATTATGAGTAAATTGTTGACTGCTAATATGATTACTTTACCTCCTATTTGACCTCTCTTACCTACTACAAGGGCATCCAAATCCTTTGATTCCAAAGCCTTTTGTCAATACCATCATCAAAATGGCCATGATACTGAGAAGTGTTATTATTTAAAACATAAGGTTCAAGACTTAATTGAATCTAAAGCTTTATCTGTTGATAATTTTGATGGTAGTGGAAATAAATTTGTCTCTCCTCCTAATCAAAATCTCCAAATCTATACAAATCCTTTGCCTACACATGATACTAATACCATTGTTCAACCATCTTCTATGGATATTGTTTATGATTCAAAGATGGATGATCTCAATCATATTGTTAACCATGTGGAGCATGTTGTTTTTTCTCAATCTGTATCTCCACCCCAGCCTCAATCTCAACCTCAACTTCAAGTTCCACCTCAACATAAGCCTAAACCTCAACCTAAACCTAAACCTTGAAAACAACCTAAGAATAAAAGACCTAGGGAACTCTTGATTACCTTTGATGATTTTGAGACTATTAAAGCTCCCGATGGTCCCCTCTATATTTATGCTAGGATTTCTAAGATACCTACACATGGTTGTATTGTTGATCCTACGTCCTTAGTCAATGTTATTACTAAAGAAAATCTTTTTATGAAGAAATTATAACATAATTCTTATGAGACATTTGATGTGTGGATTCAAACTTGTAATGGTTTACTTTATCCATCATTTGGTTCTATTAACTTGCCTATTGAACTTTGTGGTAAAGTTGTGGACACTACCTTCTTTGTTGTTGCTACTTTTGATCAGTTTCAAGTTAATTTTGGTTTGCCTTGGTTGAATGTCATGCATGTTGTTGCTTCTCCTATCCATAAGTGTCTTAAATTCATTCATGATGAAGAAATGAAGATGATTAATCATAGTTTATATCAACCTTCTAGGCCCAGGGATTGTGCTACCCTTGACTTCTTTTGGCCTTCATTGCCAAATTCATGTCCTTCTCGACCTGATAACATTTTTTTCTCATAGCAAGCCTATAAACATCACAAGATTCTTGAGTTAAGCATGCCTCAAATGGATCTTAACCTTGGTATTTTTCCCATGCCTTCCATATCTCCTTTATCCATGGCTTCTAGTTCTATTAATCAATCTCCTAGTGTTGATTTTCAGCCTACTAAGAATCCTACTAATCCTCCTATAGAACCTATGAAGGAACCTATGGTTGTTCCTCCTAGTTCTCAATACATTTCAAACAAGACAAAACATAACCGATCTACCAATGAACATTGTAAGAAGCGTCGAGCTCAAGCTAAGGCCCATGCCTCTGTTCTTCAAAGTTCTTTACCTTCTTTTGACCAGCCTATGCCTAATGTGTTAGAAGAAGTTAATGTTAATAATGATGTTAAGATGAATGATTATGATGATTCTATTTGTATCTTAGATTCTATTTCAATTAATCTTAATGAATAAGATACTCTTGATGATCCTAATTATGCTAATGATGAATATGAGACTATTGACATTGATATTGATATTGATTTACCTAATATGCTTTCAACACAATTGATAATTACACCTGGTATTGAACATAAAAATTCTCAAGAGGATCCTTGTTTGGAACTGGCTATTATTCCTACTGCATTGGATATATTCCCTCTTGCAAGTTTCCCACCTTCCCTAAATGATATAGAATGAGATGGGGAAAGTAGGCGATGTGCTTGATTGGCTTGTCCTTCATGGTATCTTTTTGTGTGTTTGTCTATTGTATTGTGCTTCTCCCATAATGTGTTTGCTAAATGTTTGTTAGATTCTTTTTACGACCCTTGTTACTTTGTTGGTTCAAGGTGATAAAGGAATCAAACCTATTGTACTATTCCTCTATATGTATCTCGATTCTTCTATATGTTGTTTTCATGTTATGTTTTACCTTTTCTATTGTTCGTAAATGTTTTCCTTGTGTAGTCCACTTGGATTTGTGACTTGGTAGCACTGACTATTTTTGGTCTCCATGTTGTGATCTGAAAAGACTCTTCTTCTTAACTCTTGTGTTTTCTTTCCTCCATTATGATTGTAGTTCTACTTTCTTTGGGGAATGATGTCAATTCATTTGCAATAATATCATATATAAATATTATCTTATGATCATACTTGACCCCATGGTAGGTAGATCCCTTCTGTGTTCTTTGTATGTTTATGTGGTATTTCCCTTGATTTCTCTTTCCTTGGAGGCATCTCGTAGTGGAAACATAATTAGTGGAGTTGTTTATGTTTCCATTCAAGCCATTGCTCTTATTAAAGTGTTAGCAATGACTTTAACATGGGGGCATACACTCTGCTCACTTTTCACACACACACACTTTTAATATATATATTTTTTTCAAAGCTCTTTTCTCCCTTTATGGATTAGTGACTAATCCTTAAAGCATGGATTTTTATCTTATAGGATCTCTTGATCCCTCCGACTTCAATTTTCAAGTTTTGATCCCTTAAGGTCAGAGGTATCCTTAAGATTGGATCTCTCTTATTTTGGCTTTACTCTTTTGGAATAGAATATTCTTGAGGATGAATCCTTGATGGGTTGATTAGTGAGTAGCCACATTCACTAGGCAGTTCAACTCCATATTTCCAGTTGCATTGTTTCCTTGTGTGGTTCACAATGGGACATAAGTTCTCATTGGGTGAGGTAATCACACCCTCTTCTCTCTTTTTCTAGAGATGTCTCTCTTATTGTAAATCTTGGAGTTGACAAAGACTCAAGTCCCTGGGGGCTTGAGGATTCCTTTGTCCCTTTGATTTCAATAATATTGTCTTTTTCTTTGTGATCTCCTTTACCAAGATTTTGCATTGAGTCCATACTCTTGCTAAAGTGAGGGCTAAATGTATCATCAGAAAATGGAAGCACTCCCATTTAGGACTGGTTTAGCCCTTTGAGTAAGTGGTTTGGGGTCATGTTGAATGCCTTGAATGGGTCTTTGACTTGGATTTGACTTTTTCCCCTATTTTGCCCCATTTTCCACTTCCTTCCTACCTAATCCTAGCAACCCCCTCTGCAAATTTGAGGTTCTTGACCTTAGGGTCAAGGTCAACCTCGACCCTGACCTAGGTTAGGGTCGACCTCGACCTTGACCTAGGTTGAACCAACTTCATTTGTAGTGTGTATTGGCAATGATAGTGTAAGGAGAGGCTTTCCTTATTAAGGAATTCTTTTGGTTATGAGATATTTTTGGAGGGATATTTTGGCTAGTGAGACAGTCATAAATATCTTGGTAACAAGGGGAATTAGGACCAACAATTTTTCACACAAACTTAGACTTTAGGACCTCGAATGTAGGGACCATAAGTTGTTCGACCATGAATTCATATTGGGTCACCTCAGGTGACATGTCCATCATAGAGCCTACAATGGCCATATAAACTGCTTCCCTATTTCTTATTCTAGGGATATTCTTGAATGTTATCTACTCAAAGTGTACCTTGAGGTCTTCTACCATAGCCTTTTATGAAATCAATTTATCATCTTTGGTGTCATAGCTATCGTTGACTTGATTGATAATTAGTTGAGAATCCCCATAGACTTGTAGTTGTTGGATATCCCATTGGATAGTTTTTTTTAGACCAATGAGAAATGCTTCATATTCTAATAAGTTGTTGGTGCAATCAAACCTTAGCCTATAAGATCTGGGAATGGAATCTCCTTGAGGAGTTATGAAGACTATTCCAACTCTTGATCCTTTCTGTGTAGAGGAGCCATCAAAATATAACTTCCATTGTTTTGTCTCTTCTATAGTAAATATCCCTTCATCGGGGAGTTCTATCAACATTGGATGAGTAGATAGTAGAGGTGGATCTACTGGTTGGTCTAAAACTACTTGGCCTTTGATTTATTTTCTATCAACGTAGTCTATGTCGATCTCACTTAGTATCTTGACCCATTTGACAAGGTTCCCTACTAGTGCTTCTTTGTTGAGTAGATATTTTAATGGATCGATCTTGGCAATGAGGATTGTCTTGTGGCTCAACATATAATTTCTAAGTTTTTTTTAGGGAAAAACTACAACCAAACATTCTCTTTCAATAGAAACGTAATTCAATTCATAAGCCACAAGTGTCTAAATGATATACTATATGGCCCTTTCTTTTCCTTTTGATTCATTCTATGTTAGTAATGCCTCTAGTAAGTGTTTTGTTTATGATATATACAATAGTAAGGGCTGATCTAGAATTGGTGCTACTAAGAGTAGTGCTGATAGTAGGTAATATTTTAGTATTTGGAAGGCCTCTTGACAATTCTCAATCCATTCAAATTTTATGTCTTTAAGAAATAGGTACTGGATTGGGTGGAATTTGTTTGTCAATTGTGATATAAACCTTCTTACTAATTGTAACCTACCCTGTTAGCTTCTCAAGTTCTTCATATTTTTTGGGGGAGGCATTATAATTATAGCTCTTACATTTTTAGGTTAATCTCTATTCCTCTCTAGGAGACAATAAATGCCAACAAATTTCCTGATGTGACTCCAAAGACACATTTCTTTGGGTTTAGACCAACTTTATAGTCTTCAAGTCTATCAAATATTGGGGCTAATACTAATAAGTGTAAATTTCTCTCTAGGGACTTTGCCAATATGTCATCAACATAATCTTCCATGGTGATGTGCATCATGTCAAGAAAGATAGTCATCATTGCCCTCTGATATGTAGCTCCAACATTCTTTAGCCCAAATGGAATGACACACCAACAATAGGTTCCCCAAGCACAAGTGAAAGCTATTTTGTGTTGATGTTGAGGTGTAATTTTAATCTAGTTGTATCCAAAAAAATTGTCCATTGCTGATAGCATCTTATATCCAGAAGTGAGATCTACTATCATATCAATATTTGGTAAGTGAAAGTCATCCTTTGGACATGCCAAATTCAAGTCTCAAAAGTCAGTGCAGATTATTATGATGCCACTTTATTTTGCCATTGGTACCAAATTTGAGACCCAATCAGCATAGTCTATAGGTTTGATGAAACTTGCATCTAGTAATTTCTTTAGTTTTGCTTTGACTAATAATGCGATCTTTTAGATGCATATTGTGGAGTTTCTATTTGTATGCATTTTCCCCTAGCTTTAGTGGTAAATGGTGAAGTAATAAATCAACATCTAATCTAGGCATGCCTGAGAATGACTAGTCAAAGTTAATTTGTTAGCCTCTAAAGAAATGGATGAATTTATTTTTTTCTTATTTTGTTAATGACTCTACCAAGTGTATTAATCTTTGTGTTTTTGTAGTGCCAATATTTATTATCTGAGTTTTCTCTGGTAGAAGAGGTGACTTCTTTTCAGTAATGGGAAGTATATCAATCTCTCCATCCTTAGGCAACTCTGAGAGGTTTTCACCCTCAGATACATATTTTTTATTTACCATTTTGTGGCAAGTGGGTGCCTTTCAATTTTCACCCAATAGCCTTATATTTTATATTTTATTTTTTTGACTAGAGGATTGATATAACTCCCCAAAATATGTTGTTCTATCTAGTTCAATTCTAAAACCTTCCTTGTGGTTCCCCATAGTTATGCTTTGTCTTAGCCCAAAAAATTCAGCAATAGCTTCATTATTCTCAAATACATCTATGGTTGGTGGATTTTGTTGTTCGCAATCTATAAGATCAAGGTAAACTAAGGCTATCCTATCCTTGGTTAGGAAGGAAGAGATGGGAAGTTTTGTTATGGTATTAATATATGAGTCATTTAGTGATTCATAGGTTTTAGATGAGGATAAGAAATAAGGCTCAGATCTATTCTAGAATTGTGAAATCCATACTTTGTGATTTGTAGGTTTATCTTGTAAGGATACTCAGACGATGGCTTTGTCAAGATGAAGGGTATTTGTGGTACGTGGGGAATCCCACTTATAATTATTAGAGTCTATGTTTGAATGGGACTCCTCAAATGTCTCAACTTCATTGTAAATACAAATTTTAATGTCACTAGGTAATGAGATGTTCAAGATGCCCCCTGTAGGTGGTCTATAACCTAAACCTTGATGCTTTCAATTTTGAGTAGGATCTATTGGCTCCACTTTTCCTTGCTCTTTCTTTCCTAGGCATGAACATCTATTGTACCCTTTATTTTGGACTATAGTATATCCCTTTACATATTCATGTACATGGATTATGTTCTCTAGAGGTTCTTCATCTATATATAACTAGGAGGATAGATTGTCTTCAATGATCTCTTCATGTATATCTCCCCATCTTGCAAAAACCATGGGTGGACATACAATCGTTAGTTTTTTATTCCTCTCTAGAGGTTTCCTTAGTTTTCCATATGACCTAGGTCAAATAGGTAAATTGCCTACATAGAAGAAGTCTGCACAGGTGTACTCTTCACATCCTTTTTCTTGTACTTGGATTTGTATTTTTGATAAGGGTTTTGTTGTTATTTTTTCCAAACTTGTGGGGTCTATTCTTTGAGAAGAAGAGATAGTTGATGCCTCTTGATTGTTGGGTACCTAATTTGAAATAGCTCCTCTGAGATTGGTGCAATATATTAAAGGGTTTTTGTCACTAGGTATGGTGATTTAAATTCCATCATGAGGGAATTTCAAACACTGATGATATGTAGATGGTACTGCCTACATAGAATGGATCCATGGCCTCCCTAGGAGTATGTTATAACCCAACTCTAGATCTAGTACTTGGAATACAATGTCTTGTGTTGCTAGACCCAATCTAATTGGGAGACTTATGATGCCATTGTAAGGGCATTATTCATCATCATAGGATCTTATTATGATATTCTTGGTGATATCTACACAACTCTCAGAATAGCCCAATGCTTGTATCAATTTTAGGGTATAGATATTCAGATCTTCTCCTTCATCTATCAAGACTCGATTGATTTTGTGATGGTGGATGAAAACTTCTAGATGTAAATGATCATTGTGAGATGGTTTGTGTGCTAGAAGATATTTCTAGTGAAAACCATGTGATGTGGAGTGGATAGATACCCTAACATGGCTCGAAAATCATCAACTTTTATATCTTTTGGGACAATTGATTGTTGTAGGGCTGTTTCTAATGCTTCTTTATGGTCAAGCGAGATACATAGTAGTTCATAGATAGAAATTTGTGTTGGAGTCTTTTTCAAATGGTCTATTAGATTGTACTGACCTAATGGTGGGATAGATGACTCGTGGGTATAACAAATTTCAATGTGGCTCCTTGTACTATTATTTTGGTACAATGGATGGTAACAACACAAATTTTTTCTAGACCTTGGATGGTGATGGTGTTTATGGTTAAATTTGGATCTAGATTAGTGTAAAAGAGGTTTTCTTGGTTTTTTTTTTCCTAAGGTAGATGCCTTACCTTTTTTGTGATTCATCAATGGGGTTTGGAAAACCTTATGATCTTGGTTGGTGGTTCCAGAGTTTGTGACCACTTTGATCTCACCATGGTTGTTGAAATATTGGACAATCTATTTCAGTTGCAAACAACTTGATGTCTTATGTCCCTTTGTTCTATGATAGTTACAGTACCCATGGTCATCCCATCATGTTGGTTTTCTAGGACCTTCATAGTGTCTTATCTTGGGAAAAGTGACTGAGTGTGACTGTATCAGTTTCTTCAAGATTATCTCAATAGGTTATGTAAGAGGTGTAAAATATCATCGAGGTGTAGGGTTCCTTCTTGCATAACTTTGTTGGGTAGTATTATATGCTTGTTCTAGATTTTGCCTAGGAGAAATGTTTTTAGCATTGTGGGTTGTTTTTGTTGGTTGGGTATGTTGGATTGGTACTAGTCCTTGCACATGTAGCACTAGTTGTGCCATTTTAGCATTGACAACCCCATCATTTTTCATGTTCTTGTTTTTAGACTAGTATTTAGTTTTTTCATAAGGTGTTAGAGTATTTGTCTATTTCTTGATGATTCCCTTCAAGGTGAGGGATATTTCTACTTTTAGCCCTTTCTCAGTTAGTTCTTCAAAGGTCTCAATGTGTTGGGAGTTAAGTTCATACATTAGGTCTAACTACCAATTTTCAATGAACATGTGGATCTTTTCTTTAATTGGAACATGGAAGGATGCCTTGGAGGCAATATTTCTCCAATTTTGTAGGAAAGAGGAAAATCTCCCTCCATTCTTTTTCTTGGTGGTGCAAAGATCTATTAATGTTACTTCCATGATAATGTTGTGTGAATAGTGTGATATAAAGTTTTCTGCTAGTTCATTCCATGTCCTTATCCCAGGAGGGGGTCTAGAAAACCAATCCATGGATATACCAATAAGATTGCAATATGGAAAAATTCTCATAAGATATGTATCATCATGAGAAAATTCTACGCAAGCAGTGAAAAACTCCCTTATGTGATCACATGGATCACCCTTTTCCTTGTACCTATCTAACTTAGGTGTGATAAAATTGGAAGTAAAAGGTGCGATATGTAGTGTCCTATAAAAAAGATAAGAACTGAGGTCTATTGTGGTGTAAGACCTTTTAGAAGTACCTTTTTTTAGATTCATGAGCTGCTGCTAAAGGGTTTGTAACTATTGAGCAAGTAGATCAGTGGGGTCTGGTGTAGTAGGCAGTGTGTTAGGGTCACTAAAAGGGGCTCCATTATTTTGGGATGATGTAGGTATGTATGGTGGTGGAAGATGCTAAGATTCTATGTGTATTGAGGTACTAATATGTACTAAGATGTTGGATTATGTTGCGATGCCATATTATGTTGGGGTGCTAGATTGTGTTGAGGTATTGGGATGTACTGAGATGTTGGATTTTGCTAAGGTATGGGATTATGTTGGGATGTTGGATTTGGAATGTACTGAGATGTTTTGTTTTGCTGAGGTACTGGTGTATTGTGGGGTGTTGGATTATCCTGAGGTACTGGTATATGCTAGGGTGTCAGATTATGCTAAGGTATTGGTATATTTTGGGGTGCTAGATTAGGCTAAGGTACTATTGTAAGATGGGAAGTTTTAGGCCCACTTACCATCATTTTTTGGATGAAACTAGAAAAAATTATTGAGTGATCTAGATTATTTGGAGGTTCCCCTTGACTGATTTGGGGTTGTCTTGAATTAGAAGAGACACCTGGAGGGGCACCACTATGAGGCTTTAGTTGAGGTGATCCTAGTAAGGGTAGCCCCTTCTTTGGTTGGAGAATTGTGTTGGAGCAACATTCTGCCATCGTTTGTGAAATACTTGTAGGATGAGTCAAGGACAATATAGATGGTGTTGTTGTGGTAGCAAGTGTAGCAGATGTAGATGGAAAGCTAGAAAATAATAGATTGGTGTATTGGAAGATATGGTGACCTAGGAAGCATTTTGCATGGAATTGGTGGATGGGAGGACTGAACTAAGTGGTAGAAATGTTGTTGAGGCTACCCAAGATAGTGGTACATGTATGTCTTCCACTATGGTGGATGTTTTGAACCCACTTTGTAATTTAGCACCTTTTTGAATGAGCATGTGAAGGTATTTATTCAGGTCAGATTCCAACATGGATTGTGAATTTTTTTTTAATTTCGCTTCAGCTAGGGCTAAGTTAAACTCTTCTTTCATGCATCTAGCTATGATTTCTTCAGGGGAGAGTTCATGCACTTGCAAAATATCATTTGGTGTTTTCTCCTAGCGTAAAAATATCTCAGGATTGTTGAAGTCTAATGCCAAGTTTCTTGGTGCAAATTCAATTTCTTGATGGGGATCCTGGTCGAGGATTTAATTGTACTCCATTGTGTCCTTACTCTTCTTTTATTACGTGTTTGGAAAATGTGAGTCTATGATGAATGCGGGACAACTAAGGAAAACATATTCTATCTTTTTTAGATTTTTAGATATGGGATAATAATGCAAACTAGGAATGAATAATCAAATATGATGTCTAAATTGTAAGTACCTTTCCCTAATAGAGATTCTAGAAACTTTGAAGGTAAACCCTCTAATAAAATACCCAAATGATAATGAGGACTATATTGACACCAAAAGGTATGACAAAAGTGATAAATTTTGGTAATAGTGTCTTTCTAAGACAAATATTAACCAAAATGACAAGGTTCTTGTGCTGAGGCTAGTAGATAGAGATAGTGTTGATGATGTCAAGATAAAATGCAAGACCACTATAGGAGTGTCCTAGGAAAATGAACCCTCTAATTTAAAAAATGACTCTAGGAAGTGTAATACTTTAACCCTAAGAAATGCAAGTTATGTTTTTGAGATTATTTTGATTTTGGAGACTAATATGATGACTATGAAAAAATGCAATATTCTAAGATATGTCTTTCTAAGTATACTGATCACAAGGAACCAAGATGAAATGTTTGTAGGACCAATTTTTTGTAGTATAAATCTTGTTGGATACATCTTGTAGCATAAGCATTGTAGGACAAATCTCGTAGGAAAAATGTTGTAGGGCCAATTGTTTTAGGAAAAATCTTGTATGACAAATGTTGTAGGACCAATTGTTGTGGGACCAAATATTGTAGGAAAAATGTTGTAGGACCGATTATTGTAGGACAAATCTTGTAGGACAAATGTTGTAGGATCAATATCATAGGACCAATTGTTGTGGGACCAATTCTTGTAGGAAAACTATTATAGGACCAATCTCAACAAACTCAAAATCAGTGTGTAGCTGCAAGAATGACTCAAAAGAAATGATCTATGTATATTCAACAATTTTTTCAAGCTGTAAGTTATCATGAAGTAAATCACAACAAAAGTAGTATACATACAGTTTAATCTATGGTCAAATTTGGCTTCATCTAAAATATTATAGGCACATTTCTTGGGTGTCTGTCTTCTCACATAGCATAAGTGCCACACAACTAGAGTTAAGAAGCCCTTAAAGGTATCTGTGCTATCACCTTTTCTGCTTATTGTTTCCATGTTAGCGAAGATCTCTTTTGCAACAAAATATCCCTAGGACATATATGATGGGAATCTTAGGGGGGATTATTTTCTAGCCTCCCCTTTCACTATAATAAGACAAATGTTTGGAGGTAAACCAGGTGGCCTCTAATTAACAAGTTGTAGTAAGTTCTATGGAGTCTCCCCAATCATTTTGTATGAGTTTGACTCACTTAAGAGCCTATTTGACCATGTTGGCTACCTAGGGACACTTCACCTGATCCAGACTATCATCAAAACATCTCGCATGAGCTTGAGGAGATAAGACCAAAGTTTTCTCAAAGTCTTATTTATATACTGACAAGAAGGATTTGCCAATTTGAGGTCATCCTCTGTAATGGGTTAAGAGAAACCTCTAGACATACCTCTCTAAAATAAAATGGTTGCTAATCTAACAAATTGTGCAAGTGCACCAAGAAATTCAAAGACCATGTTAATCGTATCAAGCATCAATAGTCAAATGTGAACTCATTTATCATCCATACAAACACATGAGTTCAATTTTAAGACCAAAAAAAATGAGTTTTGTTTTGTCCAATTTTAGATGCACCAAAGTCCAACTGTATTTTTTCTTGTTTTATTTTATTGCACCAATCTCAAATGTTCTTTGCCTTATTCAATTTTTAACCACCATGTCAATTTTAAGCACCAAAATCAGATATGGAATGTGAAATTTGAGCATGTATTGTTCATTTTAAAGAACCAAAATGAAAGATGAATCGATTTTAGATTAACAAGATTAAAACTTTCTTCTAAGCCACATGTTAAAAAGAAAAGTTAGTACCCCCCCAAAAAAACCTAGCAATTAGTTTTGGAATTCTCTGAAAGAAATAAGGTTAATGTTGTGACAATTAAGTTTTTTAGAAATTATCCATACCTTCTCCACATAGGTGTCAATAACTCCTCCTTCTTTGATTTATACCTCCAAAGTATTGATTCCTTGTATCTTAGCTAGTATCTTGTTTTGTTTTATCTCTCTTTCTCTTCTTCTCTACTCAATGGGCTCCCGAATCTTGACTTTTTTTTGTGTTTTGATGGTCAAGTGCATATTTTCAACAATGAAAATGTATCATTTTATAATAGAGAATAATATTTTAGAAAAAAAAAGAAGGAAATCTTATTTTGTAGTTTTGAAACAATGTTTTTGATAAAATGATTATCACCTGCACTTGCACACAAAAAGAAAAAGTTTTCAAATATCTATATATAATTTTTATTTTTTTGAAAATATTTCTCATCAAAAATAAAAACATAGAGAATATACCCACTATAGGATTTCAAGACCTTTCCAAAATGTAACTTTTTCAAAAAGAAATGCTAATTTGTGTTCAGAAATAAATTTTTATGAAATATCATAAATTTTTTTAAAAAAATAAAACAAAATTGAAATTTGGATTGTAGCTTTCTTATTTCATAAAAAAACATGCAAATTTTTTTTTCAAAGCATAATTCTTTATTTTGTGCCCTAGGGACCCATTTTATTAGAACATACCAGTTTTAATAGATCTACCTTTTTTGTAAATATTTTCCAACAAAATTGAAATCACAAATAATAGACCCCCATTATAATGTCAAGAGATTTCCAAAAATGTAAACTTTTCAAAGAAATATGTTGATTTGTGCCCAAAATTGACTTTTTGTGAAATATCATAAAAAATTTATTAAAAATAATTAAAAAATCCAAAAATTCTAAATTTTAGACTATAGCCTCTCTATATTAGTACAAACCTGTAAAAGAAATTGCATAAACAAATTCCAAGTGGTTGGAAAGATATGACTAAATTTCACGTCGAGTTGACCATTTGTAATTGGGTAATAATAGGATCAATAGAAACCTGCAATAACATATAAAATCTCAACCACAAAGAAATTGTTAGAGAAATTAGTATTCCCAATATTTAAAAAAGGATGTAAGACAAATAATAAGCATAATTAATCAAACATTATGAAATCAATCCAAAACATGAATATGCAAACCATAAAATCCTTACTTGGTGTTTTCCTTCTCATGCAATGTGGGTTCTCAGAATTGAGCTCAAGATCATGCCAACATAAGAACTCAAAGAAATTATGGCTTTTTTAATAAGAGGTTTATCTCTCTATTTATAAGATTTAGGGGTTTCAACCAAGAATCCATGATTGAAGAGCCGATTGACTATGATTGGGGAGTTGAACTCAAAGTGAGTGAGAGCTCAACTGAGTTGATTGCTTGGTTTAACATGATTGATTGATATGTCAGTAAACAGATTGGATTGGTGAGATAACTAATTGCATGGATTAGAAGACTGAATTGATGAAAGACTTAACTGATTGATGAGGGAGGAATTAACAATGTAGACTGAATAGTAAGGAGAGGGAATTGTGGAGTGAAGAGTTGTGATTGAAAAGCTAACTCAAAGTGAGTGTGAGTTAGGATTTAGGAGGATAGTTATGATTTAAATAAATAAAATATTATTTATTTGCAAATGTGGAGATATTTTATAAATAAATAATTAAATATTTATTTATGAGAGGAAGTGTTAGTTGTAATTAAATAAATATAATTTATTTAATCATGAGAGGGGAATAATTAGTTTAATTAAATAAATATCATTTATTTAATCATGAGATAGAATTAGATTTAATTATTATCAAAATACAATAATTAGGAGGAGGGAACATTAATTAAAATTTGGTTATTTAATTAATTATAATAAGGTAGGGTATAATTAAATAATGCTATTTATTTAATTATATTATAGATGAATAGATGATGAATTAATTTGTTTAGACGTTCAATAATTAAAGTAATTAATTAAAATCACTTAATTATGGAATTGGGGAGAAACAATGATTTTGATCTTAGAATATGGTAGAATGACATGATTAATTAAATAATAAAGATTATTTAACAATTTAGGAGGAATGTTAGTAATGTCATTATGTTAGAGAAATAGGCCAGTTTTACATGTCTACAATAGGTGCATGTATGCTCTGTTAAAGTCACTCTTGTTAAGGTGTTTGCAATCTCTTTAACATGGGGGCATACACTCTGATCCTTGTTTCACATTTTTCACACACACACACACACACACACACAATGATTCAATACAATTTCTTATGTGGATGGATAAGGAGATAATTTTTCCTTAGGATTATCCTCCTATTTAGTTATCATGCCTTGTGCATTATTCATTGGATCCTAAGAATGATCTTCCATTTCTAGATCCCTTTGGAAACTATGCTTTCCTTAGGACTTATCTCTTTTTCTAAATCAATTAATGAAGACAAATCTTTCCTAGTAGACTATGCTTCACTTGGTTATCTTTTGTTGATGGGTTGACTAGCATCTCATAGCTTTCTAAACCTTCAATTTCATCTTTTGTAGTAGTGTTTTCTCTTTACATGATGCATAGCAAGTCAAACTTTACTAGGCTAGTTCGTCATCTCTCTCTCTCTCTCTCTCTCTCTCTCTCTCTCTCTCTCTCTCTCTCTCCCAGTTTGGATTTGATGAGGACCTAAGTCACTTGAGGGTTTGGTGTTTCCTTGTCTCATTCAAGTTTTCTAATGGTGAAGACCTTTCTAATGTATTGTGTAGGGATCATTAGATGTTTATCAAGTCATCCTTGGCCCTTCAAAAAAGGGATCCTAACTTGGACCTCAATGATTCATTCTTTATCTCAATAATGGTCTAGGTGAGGCTTCCTAGACTTCCACTAGAGTACTAGAATGAGGATGTCTTTTCAAGGATAGCTAGCTCATTTGGTGAGCTCTTATCAATAGATCCAAAGATGATAGTGAAATCCAAGCTAGTTTATGCTATAATTTGTGTGAATGTCCAGTTGTCAAATCTACCCCAAACCATAAAAATTATCTCAAAACTTGGTAGATGGCTACAACCCCTAGAGTTTGAATCATTTTCTTTTGCCTTCTTTGTGTGCAAAAATACTAGACACTGGGCTAAAAAATGTCCTCATAAAATTTAGAAAGACAAGAAGAATACCCATGAGCAAACGAATGATCAGAATAAAGTTTGGAGGGAAAAAAACCCTTAAAAAAGTGGGGATAATGAAGAAACTTAAAAAATGAAAGAGGGAAACCCTAAAGTCTAAGAAAAAATCAATCAGCCTAGTAGGATGGAGGAAAGTGCTCCCTTAAACCAAGTAATCAAGAAGGAAACAAAAAATAATGCTAGATCAAAGGACTCATAAAAAAGTCCTATCCATGAGGTCTTAGAGGATGATAAAAATGACAACAAACTAGAAATAGAGAATATTCTTCAACTCAAGGAGGGCAAAATAAATGAGAGCACACCTAAAAATAATGAAGTGGGAAGCGTCTCTTTCTCTTGGGTTGAAGATTACTATAAGGAATTTTAAGGGTCCTAGACCCAAATAGATGTTGAAGATTAATATAAGGAAGTTTTGGGGAGATGAAGCCCAGGATTTGGAAAAACATATGGATGAGATGGATGAGGATTCCTGGACAAAATTAGGGAATAAGAAGATGAAGAATGGAGAAAGAAACATCTCAGATAGGAAAGTAGAAATTCAGAACTCTACTTTCTCATCTCAAGGAAGACTGGTAACCAGAAGAATGAAGGTTGATGTGGGAACACCCAAGAAAAACCAAGGGAGGAAATCAATAAAGTATATCACCTCCTATAGAGTTATTTTGTTGTCATTAGTTGTGTTAAAGTCATATTAATTGTCAAATTCATTCGGTAAAGAAAATAAGTCAGTCGGTGAATGAAGAAGGACTCATAGGAGTCAATTGGTAAAGCAAACAAGTCATTCAGTAAAGGCATAGATAGTTTCAGTAAAGGGTAATGAGCGATAGACACTGAGCAGTGCAAAATAGTTACTGAGTCAAAGAGTATGACAATAGTTACTAAACCAAGAGTATACATGTTATCAAGTAAGAACAAAATATGTTATTGAGTAACATGGGCTGCCATAGCAGATACATTGAATCTAGACACTGAGCATAAAATGTTTTACAAATCTCAAGGAGTTTGTTTGGTAATGCATTGGAGATTTAAATGTGAAGATTGTGCATGATTACAAGATAAGATCCACCAATGAAAATTAAGTGAAACATATACATTGGAGATGTAACCATTGGTAGCATCGTTTACAAAGAAGAATCTAGAATATTTCCATCGCTTCTAGATCGAGTATAAAAGGATCAGAGTATGAGGATCAGAGAGAGAGAGAGAGAGAGTAGATAAATTGTAGAGAGCAGGTGATGATTAGTCAGAGATAAGTGTGAAGGTGATGAACAAAGAATCTACCGAGTAACAAAGTAGTTAGAGAAGAATTGTGAATGTGATTCAGAGTTAAGGCTACTGAGTACATAAGTTGAATTGTGAAGTGAAATACAGAATGAGGTAAATGATATTGATCATATTGAGTTTGATAAACATACATTGATGCATCATTACAGAAAATTTATGTACTAATTTATAGTTTAATCAGAATTGTAAAATCTCTTAACCGAGTAGGCCCTAATAGGTCTTAATTTGTAAATCCTTTAACATGGTACATCTCTTAGATTAGAGTTGTAAAATCCTTTAGCAAGGTAGACTGAATAAGTCTTTATACTCTTAGAAGGGTAAATACTCTTAATAGGGTAAGCTATCAAAAATAGATAATTTTGTATCTCTAACCAAGAAATTTTTTTACTATAAATAGTAAAGTATTGTGGGTGCCATCCCCACCTCAGTTTTTCCTTAGACCAAGGATTTTTGTGAAACCAAAAATCATGGTTTTATGAGTTGTGTTTCATGATTTTGATTTATATGTTTTATGACAATGTATGCAAAGTTTTTAATTTGGTGAATGGTTAGAAAAGTAGTTAAAAGTTTTTGGAGTACTGGTTCACCCCTCCCCTCTCATCACTTCACTTTCCATAATTAATCCAACAATTGGTATCAAAGAAGTGTCTCTTATTCAGAAGTTTAACCACTTAAGAGGAAATATCTGAAAACTATAGGTATCGAGGTAAATCTCCAACCGAGAAAGAGAAAAATGAAACTGTTCAAGTAAATGTTGATGAAATAAGAGATCAGATGAATAGAACATGGAGAATGGAGTCTCTAGATGATGGAACTACACTTGGAACAATTGATGGCACCTCATCCTCTAGATCATGTACACCTATCTTCACCTAATCGGTCAAAGGTATGTGTAGGAACTGTGAACTAAAATTAGATCTTAAATCGGTTCCTAAAATTTGTGCAAAGATCCATATGGGCATATTTAGATGCATTTGGATATATGGTGAAAAGTCAACATTTCATGTTTTGATCGGTGAGAGTCTATGTTATTTTGTTTCATTCGGTGAAAGGAAGTGTAATTGGTAACTGGTGAAAAAGGAGTCGGTAAAGCATTAAATGCTAAAATTATAACTATTGGAAACCCTAATCAAGGAAAAGGTATAAATAGACCCTTTGTTATTTCATTTTTACCTTATGTTTTCAAGAGCATTTGAACACTTTGCAGAAACTAGTCCTCTGGAGAGCATTTGAGTGATTGATTGAACATATCTAAGCATAAGCAAGCATAATCAAGTGATTTATGGTTTTTTCTTGAGCTATTAAAGCACAACTGAGTTTATATTCAAATGAAACCCTATCTCGATCAAGCATTTATATCTTTGAAGAAATGACACCTAAAGTTCAAAAGTTTTTTGTCATGGAAAAGATTGATCAAATCAATCTGAAGTATAAGCTACCACCAGCTAAAGCCACCGAACCTGATAAGATGGGATCCCTATCTTTGATCCCTCAAAGAGTAATTTTTATTGAAGACATTCGTACCTTTATCCACTACAAGATCAAAGAAATTTTTCAAGCTGACATTAACACATCCTACCAAAATCTGTATGTAAATGGAAAATTGAAGGACGAGCATATCTATTTGGAAACCAAGGGTTTGAAGCATGCACTACATGTACCAAGTGTGTTCAAGACTAAATGGATGAGAATTGTATTGAGCCAAGTTCATGACCAATTCATGTGGCTTGATGCACTAGTCAAGAATACAAAAGATGTCCTACATATTGTGACTGGTTATCCAATCGGTGATAGACCAAAGACACATAAACAAATTGACAAGAACAAACTGTGTGAGTTGACACAAGAAAAATGGGATGGAAGAGGCCTCAAATTGTCACCTGTTAATGATCCTGAATTAAGATTCACTTGCAATTTCATCTCCTATCGAATCTTTCAATCCTCCCAAGTAGATAGTGTACTGTGTGGAGCTATGGACTTAGCCTATAAGATATTCAAGAAATATATGAAGATCAATCTATGTGAGATCATATTGAAGCAATTTGATGATAAAATGAACACCATCATGAAAGAAAAAAACCAATACTTTGAAGTTTGGTTCATTTTTTGTATGTATATTTTTCTAGTTTCAGAACTTTTTCCCATCAACCGGTAATGTAGAATGGGGTGTGGATAAATTGATCATATATCAGATAAATGGGATCATTCAAAGTTTAGGAGATAAATTTGATATTATAATGAATGACTATTTTTCTAAGTTCCAAACCAGAATGCACAAGAGATTTAGGATTCCACCTCAACTAGTGGAAAAGTACCAAGATACTATTTGTTTTAAAGTAGACACTAACACTTTCATAATGGAGGTCATGGAGCCAATGACTATTTGGTTACAACCTATGGGATATGAGGTGTACATTGACACTGCATCATAGTGGATTGAAGCTTGATTAGCTAAACTGGTAGATAAGAGAGAAAATTGATATGGGACTTATGAAGAAGTGAAGAACAAGATATAATTAGGTATATTGATACCTAAGGCACAAAAGAAAATTAGTAGAATGATCAGTAGTTTGTTAGAGAATCTAGGAGTTACTGCTGAAGAAGATGAAGCTAATCCTTCTAAGATCAAGGGCAAGAAGATAAGAATGAAAAAGGAAACTCCAAGCCCAATAAGCACAAGACTATTGACAAGGTCTTCATCTACATTAAGAGAGAAGAAGAAACTAGAAATAGAGAAATCAAAGCCTAAAACATATATGAGAGAAAATAAAATATCTAGTAGACCAAGGAGAAAGCTAAATCTACAAGAAGACAATGAGATTGAATTAGAAGACTTTGAGAAAATTTAAAGTTGTGCAAAACCAACCCCCAAAACCGAGAAACTTATATGAGTTTATTGAAAATATCAAGAAGTATGGAGGTTTTTCTAGAATAAAATATGCAAAATATGAAACAAGAAGTGATGAAGAGAAAGAAAATATTGAGGAGGCATTTATGTTTACATTGCACAAATTTAGAACTATTCCGTTTGAGATGGCCAACTGAATACATGATGAATTATACAAAAAGAGAGATGCTAGATGGAAGTATGCTATGGCATTTGAGAAGAAAATGAGGGAAAGATCCCTAGCTATCACTATACCTGAATTGTCAACAAGAGGGATTAATGAAGCATTGAAGGACTACTCAAAGATATTTCTTATCAAAAGAAGAGCATTGAAGATTATGGTCTGTAAACTAGAAGTACAAAATGAGATAGATGGTATATGGAGAAAGATATTATTTCCCGACCAACCAATAGAGATCAGGGAGAACCAATGCAAGTCAGATCTTATTGACTTGACATTAGAAACATATGAACTAATTATTGAGGATATAACTGAAAAAGACCTAGTAGAAGAAATACCTCATGATGAAGATGTGATAGTAATCAAGGTTAAGGATATTGAAGAAATGAACACTAATGATTCAACTAAGGCTAAATTGATGGATGTAGATCTAGTTATTGAACAAGTACTTGATTTTCTTGAGATAAATGAGGTTATCTCAAAGGTTACAAAATAAATCCCTACTAATGTAGAGGAGTCCACTGAACCAATAAAAGAGACTAAACATAAGGACAATAAGGACACCAAAGAGACCGAGACCACAATAGATCAAAATACAAAGTCAATCATCTCTATTGAGACTACAGGACAACATTAGTCACAAGAACAAGAGAAGGAGAATCCAAAGGAGAAGGAAAAGGATAAAGAAGAAGAGAAGAAAGAAGAAGTTCATGAAGAGAAGAAGGAAGAAAATTAAAAAAAGAAAGAGAAGAGAAAATAGAAGATACAACTACAACTACATCTGATGCAAAGAAGACATATCATTCCCCAAAGTTATCTATTGGAGATAGTGTGCAAGAAGAAATGAAAAATTCAAAGAAGAGAAAGCATGAGAAAGAAAAAGTTGACTTAAGTAAACCAATTGTGATTCCAAAGGTAGAAATCTCCACCCTAATCCCTAAAGAGCTATTTGAATTTGGAGATCTACATAAGAAGAAAGTAGCACAGGATAAATTTCTAGCAAAGAAACTAAAGACTAATGTACTAGAGAGTGTTAAGGAGATACCATGTGAGATTGTCCTTGATACTAATATAAATGAGAAGGGTGGTATACATAGACAATTGGAAGAACTAGTAAAATAGATCAATCAACCTGGTACTGAGACCACCGAGTACTTGATGCAAGTTCAAAAAAGAAAATGGAAAACAACATTATTGAAGAGTTAATTCAATGAGTTGCACTGGATAAGGTAACACTTTCTAAGTTGGTTAATGAATTGGAAAAGAAGCTGAAAGATATTATTTTATTATTTTAGAACATTTTTTTAATTTCAAATTTTACTAAGGATATAAAGGAGAAAGATGAATCTGTTGAGAAAGAGCTGACTGAGCATCTAACAAAGGTAAGAACCAAGCATGGTACATTTCAAGTATACTATCAAAGGCTAAAAAATTTAATGGGAGTGCAACATGGGATGAGAAAAGAGGAGAATAAAATAAGAATTAAATTCATGGAGTTACAAGCAATTTTGATACCCCAGATTGAATCACTACAAAAGCATGTTCATAAGGCAAAGGAGTTAGTGAATACCCCTGATATCAGTGCTATGGATAGCATGATGAGTCTTGCAGCTAACATAGGTGAACAAATTATGGTGTTAAAGACACTAAAGAAATCATGGGAGACATCCCTTAAAGAAGGACAATAGAGGTACAAATACATGTTTGATAAGATTCCTCCACTAAATCACAGTAAGTAATTTTGTTTTTGGCATTTTTGTCAAAAAAGGGGGATAGGCATAATATGTAATGTATATGGGGATAGATATATGTATATAGGGAGTACTTCCATAGGATAGTAATGAGTAATGGATAATAGATAATTATGAAGCTATGGAGATATAAGGTGTTATATTGAGAAGTGTAAGAAGTGTATATATGGTCAAAATTTTGATAACTTTGAAGTTTTTAACAAAGATGCCAAACTAATGCCAAAGGGGGAAATTGATACTCCTATAGAGTTATTTTTTTGTCATTAGTTGTGTTAAATTCATATCTATTGTCAAAGTCATCCAATAAAGAAAATAAGTTAGTTAGTGAATGAAGGAGTCATAGGACTTAGTCAGTAAAGAAAACAAGTCATTCAGTAAAGGCAAAGATAGTTTTAGTAAAGGGTAATGAGCAAAAAACATCGAGCAGTGAAAAATAGTAACTGAGTCAAAGAGTATGATATTAGTTACCGAACCAAGAGTATATATTTTACCGAGTAAGAAAAAAAATGTGTTACCAAGTAACACAGGTCGACATAACAGATACATTGAACTTGGGCACCGAGCATAATTATTTTTATAGATCTCGAGGAGTTTGTTTGGTAATGCATTGGAAATTTAAACATGAAGATTATGCATGATTACAAGGTAAGATCCACCAATGAAAATTAAGTGGAACATATACATTGGAGATGTAACCATTGGTAGCACCATTTAAGAAGAAGAATCTAGAACATTTCCACCTCTTCTAGATTGATTATAAAAGGATCAAAGTATGTAGATCATAGAGTGAGAGAGAGAAGAGTACATAAATTATAGAGAGAAGGTGATCATCAGTCAAAGATAAGTGTGAAGGTGATGAACAAAGAATCTATCAAGTAACAAAAAAGTTAGAGTAGAATTGTGAATGTGATTTAGAGTTAAGGCTATCGAGTACAAAATTTGAATTGTGAAGTGAAAGACATAATGAGGTAAATGATATTGAGCATATTGAGTCTGATAAGCATATGTTGATGCATCATTAAAGATAGTTTATGTATTGATTTATTGTTTAATTAGAATTATAGAATATCTTAACCGAGTAGGCCCTAATAGGTCTTAATCTATAAATCCTTTAATAGGGTACATCTCTTAGATTAGAGTTGTAAAATCCTTTAATAAGATAGACTGAATAACTATTTATACTATTGGAAGGGTAAATACTCTTAACAGGGTAAGCTATCAGAAATAGATAATTTTGTAGCTCTAATCAAGAAATTTTTTTACTGCAGTAGTGAAGTATTGGGTTGGTTTTTTCCACTGACCAAGGATGTCTACAAAACCAAAAATCATGGTGTTATGATTTGTGTTTCATGATTTTGATTTATATGTTTTATGATGATGTATGAAAAGTTTTCAATTTGGTGAATGGTTTAAAAAGTAGTTAAATTTTTTTTGAGCATTGATTCACCTCTCCCCTCTCAATACTTAACTTTCCATAATTAATCAAAGAATCAGGGAGCAAGAAAGAAAATAGAACATTGTGGATGGTAGACAATTGACTGTCCTGGAAGTCTTCTCTCCTATTAAAAATGAAGATAATATCATGGAATATAAGAGGGATAAATAGCCCACACAAGAAGGATGTATTGAGAAATATAGTTAGATATCATTATGATTCAATAAACTAAGACGTCAAAGGAAAAATTAGAAAAGATTAAACTTTTCAAGATGTGTAGAGTGGCTGGTAGGAGTTTAGATGGAGCTTTTAGAGGAACGACTATTTTATGGAATCATAATTTTATTCAAGGAACACCTCTTTTTGTTGATAATAACATGGTTGTTATTAAATCTCACCACATTAGAGATGAATTTTATTGGGTTTCTTCAAATATATATGCCCCTAATACTAGGATGGGACAAGTGAAATTCTGGGAAAGACTGGAAAAAATCATGATGTCTTTTCAAAATATCAGTTGGATAATTATGGGATACTGCAATACTCCTTTGAAAGATAATGAAAAGCAAGGAGGTTCTTTCTCTCAGGTTGAAAGTAGGATGCGTGCTTCATATCTACCCTGCCATGCTTTGTGCATGTTGGCATTTTCTTGGGTGACAATTAGCATGTCTTCTTGGAGTTGCATAATGAGGAGTTCATTTTCCCTTACAGCTTCCTCTGATTAGTTCATTGCTTTTTCAGAGGATGTTGATGCCTTGACTTCTGTGTTTCTTTCACTTTCACTTTTTTGTTTCTGTTCAATTAGTTTAGTCATCCTCAGAGCATTCATCTTTTTCTCCCTTTTGAGATCAACAATCTGACTGGTTAGGATCTGATTCTTTTCCGTAAGCTCAGAGATTGCTTCCTCAGCCTCATCGGATCCACTCTGCCTAGAGTGTTCATTGATTGTTTTATTACTCTCGTTTAATTACAGAGCTGGCTCCTTTCTCTTTGCAAGTGATTTCCTTAGTCTATTCTCCAGCGAGGCAATAATGTTATTGGCTTCCTCTAGCTGTTTCTGATACCGGTAACCCTCTATGATCCTTTTCTCAACCTGTTAAACTTTTTTGTATAGAGAAACTAGGCTCTGATACCAATTGTTAATGCTTACCGGTTACTAAGAGGGGGGGGGTGAATCATTAAATTCTCTTTTCTTTAAGATAATTCTCTTTTCTTGTTACTATCCTTATAGATAAATACAATATAACAATCATTCATAGGCATAAACAGAATCAAACAGATTAACACATGTATTTATACATGGAAACCCTTAGTTAGAAGGAAAAAACCATGATGAGACAGAGCTCACAACTTCACTAGTATCAAATGAAGGTGACCTATTAGGAGCTTACAAAGCACTGGTTAAGGTGCTACCCGATTATGGGATTTTACAAAAGATCGGTTAAGATCTAAACCCTGTTAAGAGTTTCCTAGTTACAGGACTTTGAACATCAACACAGATGTCACCCTGTTAGAGGATTTTTACAATGAACCAACTAGGTTCACCCTGATAGAGGGATTTCAATATGCTTTTAATACTTTATTAAAGTAGTGATCTATTATGACACTGATTATCTAATTAGATCATACCTGTAGATCTCTTCCCCAATTTGTTTGGCTGTTGACTTTAATTTCTTACTTCACCTTTGTGCTTGTAGCACTCCTCAAAATATATCTCTCATCTGCTCTGTGCAATTTCCAACTATCAACAACAACAACAACATATCTTGCATCCTATGACCTATATTTATACAATAGTGAACCTCTTAACTCATAGAATCGTCAGGGAATAAACTTAACCATAAATCATGCAACACATAGAGGCTATGCATTGTGATCTGGAGTTTACCTTGAGATCATCTGTAGAATTAAAGCTAACTTCTGTTGAAAATTTAACTCCACCTCTGAGCAATGGATGTCCCATGTAATCAGGCTTTTAACTTAAACTATAACTCAAACTAATCCATAAAGTCCGAATCAGATCTATCTTGTAGTTAGACCAGTATACCCTTATACTCAGTTTGTCCCTATATACCTCATAAGACCAATTTTGAGTTCTTTTCGGTCTATTGGTGTATCTATCAAAATATTCAACTGGTTCAAACATTATTTTCTTTATCCATCGGTGTCTTTAAAGTAATGTGAGCGACCGATGATCCTTGACTGGTGGGAATGGGTTTTGTGAAATACACTAATGACAACTCATATTGCTAACACTTTTTCCCCAATCAAACTAGGAGGAGAGTGCAAGTCCCTAATGATATGATTATTAGATTCTTTCCAAATATTCCAAATCAGATGAGGAGCATCAAGCACCCACATCCTCCTAACAACATTATGAGACAACAAACAACTCCATTAGAGAAAGAATTCCTGCAAATAATCAAGTAATGTCCAACAGACATTCCACCTTTGAAAAAGATTAGCCTAGACCTCAAGGGAATAAGAACTGTTTAGGGGGGAAATGGTGTTGATGAATTTAGTAATTTAGACTATGTGAGATGTGTTCATTAATTAACCATTTCCACACTAACATTCAACATACAAGAGAAAGCGGGTCTTCCAGGTGTAACTCTCAATATAACTTAAGTTAAATTAGCAAAACCCAAGGAGATATAGGGATGCCAATGATAAACACAAATTATACTAAGGAAGTACACAAGCAAGTCCTCTTTCATGCAATGTAAGATTTGATTAAGGTTGTGTAAATGTACTTGTAAAATTGAACTAATTGATTTAGCAATATAAGAAATAGAGATCTAGGTGCTAAATGTAAGCAATCAGCCTAATTAAGATGTGAAAACATATCTAAACTAAGATGTGAAATAAATAATGAGGTATTCACCTTTAGGTATGAAGAGGAATGTGCTTTTCTTCTCTAAAAATTATTGTTTTAGAGCTATAACTGAATTTTTGACTGCAGATCTGTGATCATAGCTGAAAACCCAAAAAATGCTGAAAATCCCAAGCTATCAGGAATAGGTCAACCATGTCACCATGTTCCCAAAGCACTTTACTAAAATTGACCTAGATTTTTTTGGTAGATCTCTGTCTGAAACTTCCAGATTTGTACCTACAATTCTGAGATCCTACTCTTACATACAAAAAACTAGGTTTTTGGGGTTACGGTGGATAAAGGCTTGCCTTGGTCAAGCCCTAGATTGAGGAATCAACCTTGAATGTAAATGTATAAATGAAAAAAGAAAAATTTAAATATTCACCTTGCTTGAAGAAACCCTTGTCAATAAGGATTTTGTTGTGTTTGTATGTTGACCTTGAACTTGCAATGTAGGAAATCTCCACAAATGCTATAGATCTACCAAAATCACTTCATGGAGCCATCCATGTAAGTGTGTATCAAGTGAAGAAGATGATGAATGCCTCAGTTTATATCTCCTCCTTTGATGACCAACAATATGCTAGATCTTGAAGAGGAAAGATTCCCACAAAGCATCCTTGAATCTTTGAAGACTTGAATGCTTGAACATTATCATCAAATTGTCCTCTTTTTCTTCTTCTTTCTTGAGTCCTTATTTTTCAATTTTTCTTCTTGTGTGCCCCCAAAATGAGATGCATAGGCTTCCTTTTATACTAGTTTCTAGGCGAGAACACAAAGCGAGCCAATAGGGTCACCACATTTTGAGAATTAAATCCCTGAGATAATACTAGATCTAAGGCTCACAACCCCCAAGGAATAGGTCAACCTGGTCAACCTATTCTAGGGTTTTCCCATAGGGAGCCAACCCTGAGGTCTCAGAGACTGCATAGTTGAAAAGGGATAATATGAGACTGAGCAAGAGAAAAAGGGAACTGAGATGAATCAATCCATGGTCCAAAAAGTTGACAAAGGATAGGAGCTAAAAGGTCTTAAATGAGGAGTGCATCCATTTTAAGATAGTAGAAGAATAATGAAGGAGGTGTGGAATGGATTCAACTTCATTAAAACAAAGATAACATCTATTGGGAAGACATAATCCTCTTTTACATAAATCATCAGTAGTCAATATCTTGTTTTGAAAAAATAACCAATAGAAAATATTAATCTTAGGGATGAGGGACTTCACCCACACCTTAGCCTACAAGTGGCTTTCACATCCTTTGTAAAGAATTAAAATAGCAGAAGAAATAGAATACCTTCCATTAGAATTATGGATCCAAACCAATTGATCTAAGATATTAGCCCTGAAAAAACCATGCCTTCAAAGCCGGATTGATAGGTTCAAGAGTAGGGTTCAAGTCCTTAAGGTTAATCCAAGAATGGCTCCTCTAGTAATCACTCACCAAAGTTCCCACTGAAGCTTTACAATTATCCACCAAATGACTAAAATTTGGAATACTAGACAATGAAATATCTAGCATCCAGGAATCATCCCAGAACTTTATCTTCCTACCATCACCCAGTTTCCCCCTTTTACCTTCAGTAGCAAGACCCTTAGACTTTTGAATGGAATTTTAAATGTGAGAACCATTTATCCATTGAGTAGAAGAGAAAAAGTCCTCAAGAGTAGAAAAATCATAATTGTATTTCCTTCTAATTATCAAGTTCCATTCCTTATCTTCACCCAAAGATTTTCCATATCTGTTTAGCCAGTAGAGCTTTATTGACCATTCTTATAGTTCTTATCCCAAGACTACCATACCTTTTAGGTTTACACACATTATCCCAAGACACATATGGAATTTGGTTCTTCTCTTCCACTCATGACCAAATAAATCTCTTTTGAATTCTTTCAATCATTTCATAAAATTTTGCAAGGATTCTAAAGAGACTCGTAGCATAAATAGGTAGATTTTGAAGGGTCAACTTTCAAAAGCTGGACTTTTCCATCTTGACTCAAAAAATAACCTTTCCATCCTACCAACTTCTTATTAAATCCATCAATAAGAGAATTCCAGAAGGAATCAGGAGGTTTAGATCCCAAAGGAATACCCAGATAGAAAGAGGGGAGATTAGCAATATTGCAGCCTAAGATAGATGAAATTTTGCGATGGCTATTAGGTGGAGTGTTAATAAAAAAGATAGATATTTTATTCTAGTTGATGAGTTGACTCATGGCATTTGTATAGGTAGAAAGGACTAACTTCAAGATTTTATCTTCTTTCACAGTCGAAGAACCCATCATGATCGTGTCATCAAGAAATTGTTCATGGTAATAGGTGAAGTTGGTCGAGTAGGGTTAGAGGCCTTAGATTTTTCCTTCTGGCACACATTTATTAATATATCTACCCAAGCTTTTAGCCATAATAGAAAACAAAATAGGGGAAAGTAGATCACCTTGTTTGAGCCCTCTAGTAGGTTTAAAGAAGTTTGAATAGGCTCCATTAGTAATGACAATAGTAGAGGAAGTAGTGATAAGTTACAAAATGAGATTAACCACTCTAACCCCAATCTCAAAAGCTTTAAAACCTTACACAAAAAATACCAATCCACTTGATCATATGCCTTTGATAAGTCCAACTGCATAAGAAACCCTTGCTTATTGGACACTTCCAAAAAGTGTATATTCTCATGAACAAAAATAATAGAGTCAAAAATCTATCTTCCTAGAACAAATCCATTATGTTGGTGACCAATAACAAAAGGGAGGAAAGAAAGAATCCTAGTAGTCAAAACCTTAGAAAATATCTTATAGAAGGAATTACACATGCTGATACGTTTGAAACTATCTAGAGAATCAACTCCCAGTTTCTTAGGAATGAGAACTAAGAAAGTAGCATTCATCTCCTTTAGAAGGGATTGGCAACCAAAAAATTCTTTAACTGCATCATAAACTTCCTTAGACTCAATATGTCAGAACTTTTGGAAGATTAACATAGGAAACCCATCTAACCTTGGAGACTTTTCCCCTTCAAACGAGAAAACAACTTCTTTGATATCTTTTAGGGAAGTAATAGCATATAAATATTTATTTTGAGCTCAATCCAAAATCAGAGGGATAGAAGAAATAAGAGCCTCCTGATCCTCATAACTCAAATTAGAATTAGAAGAGAAGAGGTTAGAAAAATACCTAAGCATTTCAATCCTTATATCTTCTTCTTTGTCAATGCTTCCATTCTCCACTTGGATATAGGATATTATTTTATTTGCCTTGTGTTTAAGGGCCATCATATGGAAGAACCTAGTGTTCTTATCTCCAGCTTCAAGCCAAAGAGCAGATGATCTTTGTCTCCAAAAAACCTCTTCTTTGGATATAATATCATGTTACTTTACAAGAACCCCATTTTCTTTATCAATTAATTCCTTAGTGTATCCTATATCCTAGATTTGGTCTTGCACACTTTTTAGATCAAGTTGAATCGATGATTTAGATACAAAAGTATCTCCAAAAACCTTCTTATTCCAGTTTCTAACATTTTCTTTGACATATCTCAATTTTTTAGCCACTTTGAACGTCATTGTTCCTTCAATTTTGATTTTCCACCATTATATAATTCTATTTTCCAATTCAAGGTGAGCCATCTTTTGGATTAGGTATGGAAAGGTGAGTAATGAGAGGGGAGGGGTGAATCAGTACTGCAAAATAGTTTTAAACTATTTGATCTTTCTTCCTTAACCATTTATTGATTTCATAACTTTTGCATGCATCACATAAAACATATAAAACATAAAACATAACTCATAACATATTCATTTTGGTATCACAAAAATCCTTGTTAGAGGATAAAAACTGTGATGGGGATGACACCCACAAGACTTCACTACTGCAGTAAAAAATTTTCTTGGTTAGAGCTACACTGTTAACTATTTCTAATATCTTACCTTGTTAAGAGTATTAACCTAATTAAGAGTCTTAAGACCTATTAAGTCTACCTTGATAAAGAATTTTACAATTCTAATCTAAGAATTGTACCTAGTTAAAGGATTTACAATATAAGATTTGTTAGGATCTTCTTGGTTAAGAGACTTTACAATTCTTATTAATATTTAATCAGTAACAAAAACTTGTATGTTAAACTTGCATCAATCATATGCATATCAAACTCTTTATGCTCACTAAATTATTACCTCATACTGTGTTTCTCTCACAATATCAATTCAGTACTTGGTAGGTTCAATTCTAAATCACAATTACTCTCTACTCTTTACTTCTCTGTTACTCAATGGTTTCTCTTCTCATCACCTTCTATCTACAATCTCTACTTCACACATGCAATTTTCTCCTCACATGTGTACTAATCTTCATACTTAGATTCATTTATATACAATTCTAGAAGTGGTGCTTATAGATGTTCTAGAATCATCTCTACAAGTGATGCTAGCATTGGTTACTCCTCTAATGCATATAACATACTTAATTCTCATTTGTGGATCTCACCTTGTAATCATGCATAATCATCATATTTAAATCTTCAATGCTCTATCATACAATCTCGTCAAGATTTGTAAACCATTTTCTATTCAGTGTCCATGTTCAGTGTATCTAAATATTCTTCTGGTGTCAGCCTATCTTGCTCGGTAACATGTTTTCCTCTTTCTCGATAACTGTCTTATCTCTCGGTACATTGATGTAGTAGCTTGGTATAACTCAGTGCTCGGTGCTTGATTCTTCCTTGCTCGGTGTCTAAACTTGCTTTGCCTTTACTGAAATTACATGTTCCCTTATTTCCTTTTACCGAATAGCTTATGTGCTTTATCAACTTGTCTTTCCTTCTTTACCAAATTACTTTGACAATCCTTATGACTTCCTCATAACTAATGACAACAAAATAACTCTTAAGAGTATCAATCTCCCCCTTTGGCATTATTTTGGTATCTTTGTTAAAAACCTTCAAAGTCATAAAAAACAATTCAAAAATTATCCTGGTCTATATATCTGTATTCCTTAGTAAACTTATTACTCCCCATGAAGTATTACTTCTTGAATCATATCTATCCTTATAAATTATTTCCTCGTCTTTATTTATATACTATATTTCTTTTTCCTTTTTCATTTATACATATTTCCCTTTTTAACAAAAATGCCAAAATAGTAACTTACTTCTTATTTGATGGAGGGATCTTGTCAAAAATAGTTTTATACCTTTCATGAGCATCCTTCGATGATGCCTTCAATGTATCCTTTAGTTTTTGTAACAATATGATTTTTTCACTGATATCGATAGTCAAACTCACTATGCTACCCATAACACTAACATCTGGTGTGTTGACTAAGTCTTTGGCCTTATGTACCTATTTTTGCAATGATTCAATATGTGGAATAAAAAATGTTTTGAGTTCCAATAGATCCATTATGATCTTATTCTCCTCTTTTCTCAGCTCATATTGCACTCTCATTAAGTGCTTCAACCTTTCGTAATATTCTTTGGAAGAATTAGGCTTGGTGGAAACTTTTGATAAATGCTCGGTGAGCTCCTTTTCCACATTATCATCCTTCTCTTTGATATCCTTGGTAAAATATGAAATTAAAAAAATCTATTGAAATAATAAAAGAATATTTTGTAGCTCACTCTCCAATTCAGTAACTAAGTTAGAAAGAGTTACCTTATCCATTGCAATTGATTGAAGGAGTTCTTCAATCCCTTTAGTCTCCATCTTCTTCTTGTGCACATGCATCATATACTCTAATGTCTCAGTACCAGGTTGGTTAATTTGATTTACCAGTTCTTGTAATTGACTATAAATGTCTCTATTTTCATTTATATTAGCCTATGGTACAATTTGATGCAAAATATCTTTGACATTGTCTAAAACATTAGTCTTCAGCTTCTTTGCAATCAACTTGTCTTGTGTAGCTTTTCTCTGCAATAGATCTCTGAACTTTAAGATTTCCTTTGGACTCATGATTGAAATATCAACCTTGGGAATAACAATAGGTTGGCTTACATCAACCTCTTTTTCATGCTTCCTCTTTTTGGATTTTCCCTTAACAGTAGATGCCTTCTTTGCATCAGATTGTGCAGTGGTGGTGTCATTTGTTTTCTCTTCTTTTTCTTTCTCTTTCTCTTCTTGCTTCTTTTCTTCTTTCTTCTCTTGTTTCTCTTGTTTCTTCCCTTCATCTGTGTCCTTTTCTTTCTCTTTTTCTTGTTCCTTCTCTTGAACTATAGTCTCGATAGGAGTTACCGATTCTTGGTTTTGACCTTGTACAGTCTCAGTCTCTTTTGTCTCCGTGGTATATTTAGCTACAGCCTCTTGTGCTAGCTTTGTGGGGGCATCAACATCAATTGGTACATCTCTTGTTACTTATGAGATTACTTCCTCAATCTTAGGAAAACTCAATACCTTCTCAATAATAGGATCTTCTTATTCCATTAATCTTTCCTTAGTAGAATCATCAATGCCCATTTCTTGAGTTACATTGGCCTTGGTTGCCATGATGTCTTCATCAACTTGTATGTTCTTAGCAGGGTCTTGATCTATTATATCTTCAATTATAACTTCATCTTTATCTATTGTCAAGTCAATTGGATCTGATTTTCTTGCTTGTTCTTTGACCTCTTCAATAGTCGGTTGATCAATAGAGAAGATCTTTCTCCATAGATCATTAGAATCATTCTACACTTCCTCTAACTTATCGACCATGATTCATATTGCTCTACTTTTTACTCAGAATCTTTTTGAATATTATAGCAATGTGTCATTTATTCCTTTATTGGTTAGTTACATGACTATAATAGCTAGGGACCTCTCCCTCATTTCCTTCTCGACTGCTAGAGCATACTTCCATCTAGCATCAATTTTCTTAGATAGCTCATTGTCAATGTTTGGTGCTACCTCTACAGGTGTTGTTCTGAATTTGTGCAAAGTGGATATGACAACCTCTTTAATTTTATCTTTATCTTCATCACTTCTCTTCTCATATTTTAGTTGTTTCAATATTGAATAATCTCCATATTTCTCAAGTGTCGTGAGTAATTCATTAATATTTTCACTTTTGGTACTTAACTTTGTACAACCTTAAATTGTGAAATGTCCTCAGACTCAGTGTCACTCTCTTTTTGTAGCTTCAATTTTCTTCTAGGCATTCTAGTAGTCTTTTTCTCTCTAATGTAGGTTTTTGTCTTTGATGGTTCTATCTCTAGTTTCTCTTCTCTCTTGGTGTGGAAGTAGACCTTGTTGATGGTCTAACACCGATTGGACTAGGGGTCTCTTTCTTCATTCTTATCTTCTTCCCCTTAGCCTCTAATGGTTTAGCAACTTATTCATCAACAACAATACCTAGATTCTCAGACAAAGTATTAATCATTCTGTTGACTTTTCTAATAGCCTTAAGTATCAAGATTCCTATTCTAATTTTATCTTTAACTTCTTCAAAAGTACCATACCAAGTTTCACTTTTGTTAATTGGTTTCTCTAAAAGTCCTTTAATCTATATTGATGCAACATCAATATCCAGTTCATATCCCATGGGTGACAACCACATGCTTCTTGGCTCCACAACTCTTATTGTACATGTGTCGGTGTTAACTTCAAAACATAAATCATTTTTATACTTTCCCACAAACTGGGGTGGAATTTTGAATCTTTTATGCATCTTACTTTGAAACTTACCAAAATAGTCATTCATGACCACATAAAAATGATCTCCTATGCTTTAAATATATTCATTAATCTTAGAGATAATCAGTTTGTCTACTTTCCAAACTACTTCATCGATTGTAGGAAAGAAGTTCTAAAAATAAAATAAAATACATACCAGTAGTGGTTCAAACTTCAATGTATTGGACTTTGCTTTCTTGATAGTTTTCATATTGTCATCTAGTTGCTTCAGCAATACCTCACATAAGTATATCTTCATATCCTTCTTAACAATCTTATATGCAATATCAACTGCTCCACACGGTACACCATCTACCTGAGATGACTGAAAGATTCAGTAAGATATTATATTGCATGTGAATCTTAACTTAGGGTCATCAATAGTGGATAACTTCAAACCTCTACCATCCCATTTTTATTGTGTAAGATCACATAGCTTATTCTTGTTGGTTTTCTTACATGCCCTCAGTCTATCACTGACCGTAAATCCAGTGACTATGAGCAATACATCTTTGGTGATCTTAACTAGTCCATCGAGCCACATGAACTGATCATGTACTTGGCTAAGTATCATCCTCATCCATTCATGCTTAAAAACTATTGGCGCATGCATAGCATGGACCAAACCCTTGGTTTCCAAATGTGTGTGGTCATCTTTCAGTTTTCCATTAACACACAGATTCTTGTATGATGTGTCAATTTCAGCTTGGCATATGTCTTCAATTTTGTAATGAATGAAGGCATAAACATCTTCAATGAGTATAACCCTCGATGGGATCGATGACAGGGCTTCAGACTTATCTTTTTCAACAACAACAATAGGAGGTAACTTGTATTTAGGATTGATAGGGTCAATCTTCTCAACAATGACTAGTTTTTGAACTTTTGGTGCCATAATCATCTCAGAAATATTCTTCAAACAAGTAGGGTTTTACTTAAATAGAAATTATAATTCATTGACACATCTCGATAAACACTATAAATACCTTGAATGCACTTAATACATTTTAGAATGCTTGAATGATTGCTTGAATTTGTTTGGTGATCTCTTCTCTATCAAATGCTTCAAGTGCTCGTGAAATTGTAAGGTAAAAATGAAATAGCATGACCTTTATTTATAGTTTTCCCTGGGTTAGGGCTTCCAACGACTATATTATTTTCATTAAATTCTCTTTACCGACTCCATTTCACCGATAATAAAAATACACTTTCTTTCACCGAATGGAACAAAATAACTCGTACACTTTACTGATCAACATATGAAATGTCAACTTTGCAACTTATATCCAAATGCATCTTAGTATGCCAATATGGATCTTTGCACTAATTCTAGGAACCTATTTAAGATAGAATTTAGGTTATCATCTCCTACACATACCCTTGACCGATTAAGTAAATATAGGTGGACCCAATCTAGAGGATGCGGTGCCATCAGTTGTTCCAAGTTTTGTTCCATCATCTTGAGAATTCCTTCTCTAAGTCTTGTTCATATGATCTCTAATCTCATCAATATTAACTTGATCTTTTTCATTTGGTTGCTCCTTAGTTGGGGATATACCTTGGTACCTATAATTTGTGGCTAGGTGACCAACCTTGTGACAATGAAACCAAGCCATTCCATAGTTTCTCCATGATCTTTTATTATTCATACCATGCAACCTAAAGCAATTTAAAACAATGTGACCAAATCTTCCGCATGTAGTACAAGTAATTCTTGTACTATAGTCCCATGGTATAGTTGGTCCTTGTCGATTGTTTGCAGTATTCTTTCGATTAGGGACCCATTTCTCATTCCTTTTATATGACCTGCATTCTTCAAATTTGTGACCATATCTATTGAAATTGGTATAGTAGCCCTTGAAGCTTGGCTTCCTTGAATTGTTAGCAACTCTTGATCTACATTCAAATGCCTTGTAACCAAACTTATTATAGTTGTAACAATGACCATTAAACTTAGGTGTACTCATTGGATTGCCTCTTTTTCTCTTACATAAATTTGTTGCGTGTACTTTTTTCCCACAATGATAGCATGTAGCTTTCTTTGTCTTTGGTGGGATAGCAGCATTATCTCAGTTGGTTGCTTGTTTTGAGGAATCACCCTTCTTGGTAGTATTGTTTGCATTGTATCCAAGTCCAATAGTATCTCTCATTTTTCTCTAAACTCTTAGTTGTTCATACAATATCTTTAGTGCTTCTTCATTTCTTTTAAAGATTTCATTAGCATCTCTTTCAGATTTCAGATTATTTTTTAAATGTTCATTCTCATATCTTAGTTCAACAATCTCTCCAACTTTCCTTGTAGCTTCCTAATTTTCACTTACTAGTTGGTATGTCAAGTTGTAGTGAATTTGTGTCAACCTTAGTATTTCCCCATCTTTCTCATTTAGTCTTGTGTTCATTTTCCTTCTCTCATCTTCCACCATTATTTTGTCATCTTATGCTTTTTCTTTTTGTTCTAGGACTTCACACATCCTTACTGATTGAGCTTCTTATTCTCTTTTCAGTTCTTTCACCTGATCAACTAGGTTTTTGTTCCTTTTAGTCAGTTCTAATATTATAGCATCAGATTCATCATACAAGCTTCCCTCTAATTGTTATTCAACCTGATCTTGAATGTCTTTCAATTGATGTGCTAGCTCCTTTCTCTTTTTGATTTAATGCATCATTTTTCTCCTTAATTCATCAATCTACTCATTGGCCATTTGCAATTCTATTTCCATGTTATCAATCACCTTTCCATACCTATAGCTTTTCATCTCTCTAGATATTTCCTCTCAAGTGGTAAAACTTCTTAATAAGAGATTGAGCTCTAATACCAATTTTTGGATTAGGTATGGAAAGGTGAGCACTAAGAGGGGAGGGGTGAATCCGTACTATAAAACACTTTAAAACTATTTAAGATTTCTTCCTTAACCATTTACTGATTTCATAACTTTTGCATGCATCACATAAAACATATAAAACATAAAAAAAAACTTATAACACATTCATTTTGGTATCACAGAAATCCTTGTCAGAGGATAAAAATTGTGGTGGGGATGACACCCACAAGACTTCACTACTGCAGTAAAAAAATTTCTTGGTTAGAGCTACACTATTAGCTATTTTTGATAGTTTATCCTATTAAGAGTATTAACTCAGTCAAGAGTCTTACGATCTGTTAAGTCTACCTTGCTAAAGGATTTTACAACTCTAATCTAAGA
Source organism: Chamaecyparis obtusa (assembly GCA_027943335.1). Classification (NCBI taxonomy): domain Eukaryota; kingdom Viridiplantae; phylum Streptophyta; class Pinopsida; order Cupressales; family Cupressaceae; genus Chamaecyparis; species Chamaecyparis obtusa. The sequence goes on from BSBK01007528.1 coordinate 131,293, forward strand.
ATTGTACCTAGTTAAAGGATTTACAATATAAAATATGTTAGGATTTGATCAGTTAAGAGACTTCACAATTCTGATTACTCTTTAATTAGTAACACAAACTTGTATGTTAAACTTGAGTCAATCATATGCATATCAGACTCTTTGTGCTCACTAACTTATTACTTCATACTGTATACCTCTCATAATAGCAATTCAGTACTTGATAGATTAAATTTTGAATCACAATTACTCTATTCTCTGTACTGCTATGTTACTCAGTGGCTTCTCTTCTCATCACCTTCTATCTACAATCTTTACTTCGCACATGCAATTTTCTCCTCACATGTGTACTGATCTTCATACTTAGATTCATTTATATACAATTCTAGAAGTGGTGCTAGATGTTCTAGAATCATCTCTTCAAGTGATGCTACCATTGGTTACTCCTCCAATGCATATAACATACTTTATTCTCATTTGTGGATCTCACCTTTTAATCATGCATAATCATCATATTTAAATCTTCAATTCTCTATCATACAATCTCCTTGAGATTTGTAAACTATTTTCTATTCGGTGTCTAGGTTCAATGTATCTAAAGATTATGATGGTGTTGGCCTATCTTGTTTGGTAACATGTTTTCCTCTTGTTTGGTAACTTTCTTATCTCTCAGTACATTGATGTAGTAGCTTGGTATAACTTGGTGCTCGATGCTCAGTTCTGCCTTGCTCGATGTCTAAACTTGCTTTGCCTTTACCGAAATTACCAATTCCCTTATTTCCTTTTACCCAATAGCTTTTGTGCTTCACTGACTTGTATTTCCTTCTTTACCAAATGACTTTGACAATCCTTTTATCTTCCTCATAACTAATGACAACAAAATAACTCTTAGGAGTATCACCATCTACATTCTTTCAAATCTAAAATGTAACTTTCTCTTTCCCAAAAAGTTCAGCCACAAAGGATATAGGGAGATGGTTTGATCCAATCCTGGAAAGGGATGTAAGAGAGGAGTAACTAGTAATCCAATCTTGAGAATTTGGCACTTTGTCAAGCCTAACTTGAATGAGATCATTACCAATTCTTCTATTAGTCCAAGTGTAAGAAAGACCTTGCAAATCAAAATCTCATAGAGCTTGTTGATTGATAAAGTCCATTAAGTCCAGAAGCTGGCGATCGAGATATATCAACTCAAGGAACAAATGAAAGTCCTTGAAAAAAGGAATGAAATGCTGAGAAAATAAAATGAAAGCTTGGTCAAGCTTGATGAGCAATTCATAGCTCAAAGAAAGTACAATGATCACAACAATCTTGAATCCACCGATGCAGTCACCAAAGAGAACGATGAGTCAGCTGAAGTGAAGTCGAGAAAGAAGAACAAGAGGAAGCATGCCAAAATGAAATAGCTCCACCGATCTGTGACACTGAGAAAGGAAAAGTTGTACTTGGAGTAGACAAACCATTCATTGTTGGCATAATCAATGAACTAACAAATCCTACACTCCTAGTATCTCTAGAAAAAGGTAAGGCTTGCACTATGACCGTCAATGATATTGTAGCTGAAATTACAAATTTTGGAGAAATAAACAATGCAGCCAAATGGTATAGTGTATTAGCTGAGGAGGAAAAACAGGAAATTGAAAAAGCTCTTGTTGAAAGTCTACTAGATTTCATCAAGACTCCTAGGGATTATAGAGGCAAGTTTCCTCCTGAGTTAAATAGTAAGCTTCAAGTAAAATGGAGAACTGGTCTAGAAATAAATTCAAAAATTAATAAGGAAGCACTAGAAAAGGATAGACCTGGTCTAAGCGACACAAACATAAAACTTCTATTAGAAGAATCTTCTATGAATCTAGATACAAATTACAGAGTTGCCAAAATTCTCAATGGGTATGAGACTGAAGTCTTCAAGGAGACTTTGGATTTTTGGTAGCAGTATGACTTCAATACTCTTGAAGTAACAGGTCCTCAGGATCACAACACAATAATTATTGATCTTCCTATTCAGTTTACTACAACTGAGACTCCACTAACTGATGAACAGGAAGTTCTCATAGAAATGTTCACTTCTGGTGAACCGGTCAACTTGGGACAAACTTATGATAACATTCCTACTGACAGATCAGTTAAGGGAGATGAAGGAATCACTGCAAATGATCTTAATAAAGAAAAAGAGCAACAAGAAGCACAGGCTCCACCAAAAGAGCCATCACATCAAGAAGATGATGCTATGCCTAAAATACAAGTACAACAACCAAAAGATAGACTTGAAGAGGGAAATAAGCTAGATGAACAAGATAAAAGAGAACCTGAGCAAGCTCCAAAGGCACAGGAACAAGAAACTCTTCCTAGCTCCTCTAAAAGAAAGCTCTCATCCTCTAAAGAATTTGAAGAAAAAAGAAGTAAGATAACTGATACAATAGTTGACATTAGAAAAATGTCAACAAAATAGCTGAAAGAGCTCACCAAAAGAAAACAGGAAATGGTTCTGATCAAAGTAAAAGATATCCTATACAATTTCATACCGGATGCTGACATAGATGAAGACAAACTGGTTATTGACCAGCTGGAAGTGTTAGCTCAAACAATCAGTGAAGATCTAATTGATCCATAAATAGTGGCAATTGACCACTATGAAAAGAAAAGAGTAGAGATTCTTCATAAATAGGTTGCAAGTATAAAGGCTACTCTGTCAGACAACCTAAAAGTTCTTCAATAGCAGATAAAAGTTGTAGGAGGTTTGATGAGTAGAACATCAAATTTTGAGATATTCATGCAAGATTTAATTGAAAAAGTTGCACAAACCTTAGAAGACATACAAGCTTTGTCAACACAATTTGACATCAAAAATAAAACTGCGACAACCTTTAGTAGAGAAATGACTAGTCTTGGTCTAGTCCTGAGAAAGACAACTGACAAAGAGAATAAGAGAATCCAAGATGTCATAGGCTTTCAGATGCTTCTAGCCCCAACACTAGATATCATGCATAAAATAGATATTTCTACAGATGCTTTCATTAAAGAACTGGACTACAAAACTGTAGAAGATATGGAAAACATTATTTTGTCTCTAAAAGCAGCCCAAAAGAACATTGAAAGTGTAACTGGTCAATGGGCACCCTTCCTCCATTCTGCAAAGAACATCTATAAGGACATCTTCACAAGGCTACAAATGTAAGATTATTAGAATTGCTTAACCCTTTTTCCTATGGAGGCAAAAAGGGGAAGGAATGAATAGTGGAACACAAGGAATAGAGGAAAGAGGAAACTACATAAAAGCACACAAGGGAAGTTCCAGAGCACCAACATAGGGGAAGTGTTCTACACAAAGTCCACAAACAAAGATAGGCAAACAAAGAAAGGTACAAACTCACAGCCTTTGTATGAATGGTTTTGTGTAACATTTTTCCACCAATGACAAAGGGGAAGATTGTTAGCAATATGAGTTGTCATTAGTGTATTTCACAAAACCCATTCCCACCGGTCAAGGATCGCCAGTCGCTCACATTACTTTGAAGACACTAGTAGATAAAGAACAAAATGTTTTCACTGATTGACTATTTCGATAGATACACTGGTAGACTAAAAAGAACTCAAAACCAATCTTATGAGGCATACATGGACATACCGAGTATAAGGGTATACCGGTCTAACTGCAAGATAGATCCGATTCAAACTTTACAAATCAGTTTGAGTTACAGTTTAAGTTAAAAGCCTAATTATACAAGACTTCCATCACTCAAAGGTGGAGTTAACTTTTCAACAGAAGTTAGCTTTAATTCTATGGATGATCTCAAGGTAAAATCTAGATCACAATGCATAGCCTCTATGTGTTGCATGATTTATGGTTAAGTTTATTCCCTGGTGGTTCTATGAGTCAAGAGGTTCACTCTTGTATAAATATAGGTCATAGGATGCAAGATATGTTGTTGTTGTTGTTGATAGTTGGAAATTTCACAGAGCAGAGGAGAGATATCTTCTGAGGAGTGCTATAGGCATAGAGGTGAAGTAAGAAAGTAAAGTCAACAGCCAGGCAAATCGGGGAAGAGATCTACAGGTATGATCTAATCAGACAATCAGTGTCATAATAGATCACTGCTTTAATAAAGTATTAAAAGCATATTGAAATCCCTCTATCAGGGTGAACCTAGTCAGTTCATTGTAAAAATCCTCTAACAAGGTGACATCTATGCTGATGTTCAAAGTCCTGTAACCAAGTAACTCTTAACAGGATTTAGATCTTAACTGATCTTTTGTAAAACCCCATAATCGGGCAGCACCTTAACCAGTTCTTTGTAAGCTCCTAATAGGGTGCCTTCATTTGATACTAGTGAAGTTGTGAGCTTTGTCTCACCATGGTTTTTTCCTTCTAATTGAGGGTTTCCATGTATAAATACCTATGTTAATCTGTGTGATTCTATTTATGCCTGTGAATGATTGTTATATTCTATTTATCTAAAAGGATAGTAACAAGGAAACAAAATTATCTTAAAGAAAAGAGCATTTACTGTTCCACCCCCCCCCCCCCCCCTCTCAGTAGCCAGTAAGCATTAATAAAAAGTCTTTAGAAATGTGAATGAAAACCTTCAATTATCCTTAAAAGCTTCTCCTCATATGGTTTCTTCCAGTGAGGACCTAAGATCGATTAGAAACTGGAACATTGCTGGTCTAAAATGTGAAAATTTTAACAACAGGGAATGTCTGGTCTGGTCCTCTCCTCCTATGGGATTGGTCAAAGATAACTTTGACAAAGTTGCCAAAGGGAATCTAAGCCAAGCTGGATGTGGTGGTATTGTTGGCGATAATTATGGAAATTGTATTGGGGCTATTGCATTACCCTTGGGAGTTTAGACTAATCATGTGGCAAAAACCAGGGTAGCTTTGCAAACTATGAGGCTGAAAAGAGATCTTGGATGTAGGAAGGCCTGGCTAGAAGGAGATTCAAATAATATAATAAGATGTATCAGAGGAGATAATAATGTTTCTTGGTCTATACATCATATTATATTAAGGACATAAAAAGTACTATTCAAAGTTTTGAAATTTTTTGCTTATCTCATGACTATAGTGAAACTAATAAGGTGGCTGCCGATATTGCTAATTATGGGATTAAAAAGGAAAACATCATCAAATGGAGAGGTGGAAAGAAAATGAATGAGGTAATAATTAACCTCATTAGATATGATAAAATTAACAATAAAGTTGTGGTGATTCCAAGTGATGATGGAAATGACATTTAGCATCCTCAATCACAATACTAGGTCATAAAATCGTCAGGAGAGGTGAAGAGTAATTAAGAAGGTTAATTAAACACACACTTTGTGGGTGTTAAGTTTCATTTCTACCTTTTTTTCTAATTACAACAAGTTCTTTCAAATTTCTCTTTCTATTACTATCAAGCTGGGAGGGGATTTGAAAAGAGAAGAGCCCATCACCTATGCTTGGAGGATGGAGGAGAAGGTTTGGAGTATGCCAAGTAGAGGAGGCATCACGACCTACCCGGAGAAGCTACACGACCATGACAAAGACATTATATAAAAAACTTCACTGAATGCTGGAATAATGGCATTGTTACTCTTTGTGGTAAGAATCTTGTGCTAATTATTGAGGTGATAGCTGGCCTACCTATGTCTGGTATAAACTTTTTTAAGCAGAGGAAAGTTTCTAATAAGCCTGTGAAGATGTTTTTGAAAATCAACGAAGAAAGGGCTATTTTGGTGAAAGGTAAGTTATATTTATATGAGATAACTCAGATTAAGCCTATTTGGCAAAAATTTTAAAGGTTATCATGGAATACTTTGTTGTTGATGGCCGATTTATGAGGGTTCACAATTTTCATTTTGTGTTGCTAAATCACTTCATACACAAAACCATGGTTTCATTTCCTTTTTTCTCCTTATCTCTCTGAGAAACAACATCATGGAGAACCAAAATAATCCTAGTAAACTAATTCTACACAATGGGATCATTTATCTAATTTATGAATATTGTAGAGACACAATCTTGGAGGCTGGGGTGATCCTAGTTGAGCCCAAAGGGGAGAAAGGAAAGCAAAAAAAAGAGTGAGTCTAATGATGGGGAGTCTAGAAGAAACTCGCCACCTTTTGTGAAAAAATCTAAATTTGAGCTTTCTCTAGTGCTCAAATTTGATAAGGAAAAAGGCATAGAGATGGATGATGATGAAGAAGAAGTCAAAAAGCTAGAAGAAGAGATTATGGCTTGACTAGTGGTGGAGACATGGAAGATGAAGATAATGAGGGAAAAATTTCCTCTATTGCCAAGAAAAATATTATCAAGTTTGAAGTTGACGAAGGGATGGAGACCGAGGGCTCCATTGATGTGCAAGAGAACTCCTTCCATGTTGGGGAGGTTTCTACTTCTACTAAAAAGACTGAGGCTAGGGCTAGCATGGAGAAAGAGGAGTTGAATATAGAGGAGCAACAAGATGAGGAGAAATAGGAAGAGGGGAAGGTGAGCCCTCAAGTTGATAGTTACAAGTAGCCAGAAACTAAAAGAAATAGCAAAGAGGCTCAAGAGAGAGTTCCTATCTTGGTTGATTACAAAGACTCTATCAATCATGACATGCCTATTTATGTGTTTATGAATGATGAAGAGAGCCCTGATGAGAAGTAGCCCAATATAAATGAGGAGGTGCTGAAGGAAGCTTCGATTCAACTGAGTTCGGAGGAATTTAATGACAAAAGGGAAATTACTAAAGGTGTCCTCCAAATGGAATAATCTAGGTTTGTTTACTCATTTAGGATGGATAAATGGACTTTCCATGAAATAAAGGAGCTCCATGTCAAACATTGGGCTCTTGCTGCCAAATTTGAGAACCTTCTACAGAATATGGAAGATAAAAAAGATGAGAAGATGGAGGGGCTGAAAGAATTGGGGGTAAGTTTAATGTGATCTAGGGGTTTGATAATGTTTTATTTCAATAACAAAATTAGGGTTGTGTTGGATGAAGATTTGCATAATCTAAATGCCAAGGTGGATAGAAATGAGGCCATGCTCAAGAGGATCCTACAACATATCCATGAAGGTATGAAAGATTCTATTGAAAATCTTAAAGCATTATATGCTATGCTGGAAGACCTCCACAAGGACAAAGCTATCATAAATGTGGATAAGGAGACCAAAGATCCTACTAGTCATTCTCTTGGCCCAAGAAAGCACACTAGGGCTAGCCTGAAGAATAAAGTTATCACACTGCCTAAGGATCTTGTTATCCTTAAGGATTCTATCCAGAAACTCTCTATGCTAGAATAAGACATTGTTGGGAACTTGAAGCAGATGGTCTAATCCCTGGTGGTAGTGGCTTGGTCTTTTCTTTTATTCTTATGTGTTGGTTTATTGGTTGTTTCTGTTGGTAGGTTAGCATTTTTTTCATAGATATTTTTTTCTTTAGCTATTTATGAGTTGTGTTGCTTTTCTTTAGCAAATTTTCTTTTTTAAGGTGCTCAATGCTTACCTCTTCCATTTTTTTGTAAAGGGTTTTGGGGTCCCCTTCAAAACCTATTTTTGCATTAATCAAAAATAGGTGAAGAATCTATCAAGACTTAACTCAGAAAGTGTGGGATTTGACAGAATGTCCCAGAAGTTTCAAGAAAAATCACTGGGTATACAATGCCCCAAACTATCTATACCTAGGAATAGAATGCCCTGGGCATTCTATACCCTGCAAATTAGCTTCAGATTGAAACCATACATCAGTACAACCTTCTAGTTTATGTTTTAAGTACTTACAGGTTTCTATCTGATTTCTATCAATGTGTGCTTATTGAAACTTGTCATATTTTCTTATTTGGCCTTCTATCTTGCATCACCTTGTCATTTCTTCTCAAATCCAACTTACCCCAATTCATTATTAGTGAAAGATGATTGACTCATTTAATGCTTCTATTAGGTCATCCTCCTACTGATTGTGCAATTAGGGAAATGAGGGCAATTCCCCTTACATTACATTCAATCCTTACTTTTTCTTATTGTACAATTTCAAATTAGGGGTTGAAAATTAGGCAACACATTGAAATATCATTAAGTGATGGTTAGTTGGATAAAAATTATTGGTAAGTGTTTGTTACATAAAAAAGTTTAAGGTCTAGTTAAGACTAATTCCCCCCTCTCCCTTTCCCCCCTCTTCTCAATCTTAAGGTGTGTTCAACAAGCCCTATTATATTGTTGTGGATATGGTTGTGGATCTAGATATGGAGTTGTATCAAGATATAAGAAATAAGATAACCAAAGTGGAAGAAAAGATAAAATGAAGGTAGAGGCACAAGAGAACAAAGGACCAACAAATGGAGCTACACCAATTAGAGTTTGAGTTGAAAGAGCTATGTTGCTTGTTAGAGGAGTGAATTAAGCAATAGGAAGCAAGCGAGGAAATATAAATCCACAGAAAAAGTATTGAAGAGTTATGAGGTTTGAAAAAAATGGTGAAGACAAATACTCACCTTATGAGAAAAAGTTGTTTTCAGAGAGGAAAACCATTGACTTAAGAATTAGCCAAGGGGTGGAATTGTTAGAACAAGGAAAGATTAAATCTATTGAAGAGTTGGCAAAAATATTAATGGATAAAAGCCCTTTGAATGCAATCTTAAGGTGTGTTCAACAAGCTCTATTATAGTGTTGTGGATATGGTTGTAGATCTAGATATGGAGTTGTATCAATATATAAGAAAGAGGATAGACAAAGTGTAAGAAAAGATAAAACAAAAGCAGAGGTATCAGCTAACAAAGAACCAACAAAAGGAGCTATGCCAATTTGAGTTTGAGTTTCAAAAGAGCTACGGTGTATGTTAGAGGAGTGAATTATGCAACAATAAGAAAGAAAGGAAATATATATCTACAAGAAAAGTGTTGAAGAGTTCTGAGGTTTAAAAGAATGGGTGAAGATAAATACTCACCTTGTGAGCAAAAGTTATTTTCAGAGAGGAAAACCATTGAGTTAAGAATTTGTCAAGGGGTGGAAAGATCAAATCTATTAAAGAGTTGGAAGAAATATTGATCGATAAAATCCCTTTGAATGACATCTTCTAAGAGTCCTTGAGATCAAAAATAGATCTATCCATAAAAAATGAATGTATAGCTGAATTTGACAGAGCTATTGAATTGTGCTACCTCAAAGAAGGGGAAGGCATTTAAGATTACAATGCAAAGCAAGAAGTAATGAAATATTTCAATGAGAAGGAATGGAGTCTGTCACAAGAGGAGACCCAAAATACAACAAAAGTTTTGAATAGTTTTGAGGTTTAAAAGAATGGGTGAAGATAAATATTATCCTTGTGAGCAAAAGCTATTTTCAGAGAGGATAACCATTGAGTTAAGAATTATTCAAGGGGTGGAAAGATTAAATCTATTAAAGATTTGGAAGAAATATTGATAGATAAAATCCCTTTGAATGAGATCTTCTAAGAGTCCTCAAAAGCAAAAATAGATTTATCCACAAAAATGAATAGATAGTTGAATTCGACAGAGTTATTGAATTGTGTTACCTCAAAGAAGGGGAAGGCATTTAAGATTACAATGCAAAACAAGAAGTAATGAAATATTGCAATGAGAAGGAATGGAGTCTATCACAAGAGGAGGCCCAAGATATTGTAGCACTAGAATCAATCCACATTGGAGAGGAAGTTGCAATAGAGAGACAAAGGTCTTTGGGAGCTCCATATGTGATGAAGATTTAATACTTTTTAGAGAACACACATTGTCAAAAATAACTAAGGGCCCGTTTGGACCATGTCATATTGGCTGCTATTCCTGAGTTGCAAATTCAGAATTTGAAATCCATTGTTTGTGGTCGACATGCACAGATGGAATTGGAATTTTGGTATGCCAATTTTGCCAAAAAAATGGGCATACCATCTTCCACTTGAAAAGGTGGAATTGGAATATCGGGCTCGCATGCCGGTTTTCGAATGCCAATTTTGAAAAGGTCATCGGGTCCATGTGGGCGTTGTTATAATTTTTGACATCCACTTTTTATACCAATGTTTTCACATCCAACGGCATTATTTCCTTCATCCGTGTGATTACCATGCTGGAAACCCTAACCCCTAGTCTTCTGTGCTTACGAGAGCTTGTTCATTTCGGCCGCAACCACCAACACCTGGTCTTCTGTGCTTACGAGAGCTTGTTCATTTTGGCTGCAACCACCAACACTTGGTCTTCTATGCTTACGAGAGCTTGTTCATTTCGGCCGCAACCGCCAATTTCTTAGAATCCCCACTGGTTCAGAGAGGTAAGTATTATATTGTTCGAATCATTATCTAGTTGTAAACTATGTCTTCGTACTTGAAGAGAGTTGAATGATATGCAAACCTTTAAGATGACAGTTAAAATTTTATTATTGTGCATTATTAATACATAAAATGTTTCTTTCTTCTTGTAAGGTTAGTCTTTGTTTCTCCATTAAAATGCATTTCCATTTTGTTTACTGATTTCTGATATAACCCACGGGCTTCAAGGGCACTAAGAATGGAAAGGAAAAGTTAGATAAAAAAAGAGAAAGGTACCAAGGAGCAAAAACAAATAACATTGTCAAGGGATCATGGAAGTAGGAAACCCATTAGTGCAATAGCCAGATTTTGATACCACTGGCCACAGATAGTTAGCATGACCCAAATTACAATGTAACCCAAATACTAAGAGTGCAATATGAGCTTGTACCACACTAATTTGAAAGTAATCTGTGAGAACCCTCACCAATGATTTTTAAAAAGACAAAACCTGATACAGTACAAAAAAATTAGCTATGGTTTGTTTTGGTTGTTTTAAAATTAAGATTCCAATAGTGTCCTTTCATATAGGGTCCTCAAACATCCATTCGGTAGGGGCAATCATAAAATCAAGGCATGTTATCTCAAAACCAACAGAAACCCTATTTTCTACTGTAAATCATTTGTCAAGGAAGAACTGCAATGTTATCCAATAGGTTGACATCAGGAAGAACTACAGGATTCAGTAATGTGTGGAGGCTCTGAAGTAAGAATAGCTCTTTTTCTCTTCTCTCAATTCTTGCTGTCTCTAGATCTCCCTTAAGTTCATGTATCAATTCATTGGCCTCATAAAATTTCATATTTAGATTGGTCGATATGGCACGTGGAAAATCTATTGCTAAACTATCATCTGCTTGACCATTTATTAAAGCTTGAGATAATTGTTGAGCTATTTTCTCATGCTCTGGCTCCACATAGAACAAAGCTTCATTCAACTTATCTTGCATCTCCTTAATTTGAGCTTCTATTGTTGAAGAAAGCATAGTGCTCCTCTGCAACATCAAATTCAAATAGTTTACCAGTTCTCCAAATTGTTTGGTAATCTGGTCAACCGATGCATTGGATTGATAGAGGAGAAGAATATGACTGCTATTCTTACAGCGCTTTGTAAAAGAATATATTGCCTCCAGTGCATCAGCTAGACTTTGGAGTGATGCCTGAGCCTCTGAAGATGTGGCATTAGTGAAACATTCCTCCCTTGATAGGTCTTCCAACAGTTGCCACAAGTCCAATAGATAATACGCCATCATTAGAAAATTGGCCTTACATACAACAATATGACTGACAAGTCCCTTTGTTTCATCTATAGATCTAAAAATCCTATTCATCACATCTGCAGTTACCAACCCCACAGGCATGTTGTGGAATTCTATAAGTAAACAAACTTTGACTACTGGACAGCCTGGTGCGTCATGTCAAAGTACTATTAGAGAATAGAACAACAATTGCCTCAGTTGAGACAACATGTTATTCTTAAAAGCCCTTAGCTGTCTTGAACTTATCCCCAGATATTCGACATGTTTCTTTTTAAGTCAAATATATTTACAACTTTACTAGGATAACTGAATCATCATCAATAAAGTTATTCTACAGTTACCCAGAACTGCATGGCACTAATACTGCCTCGCATCAAATTCTTGCTATGTCTTAAAGTAACAATAATTTGGATCTTCTGGATCCTTGGACAAGCTTTCTCAGAGCCTCTTAATAGCTGAATCTCACACACTTCAGCACATCTTCTCACAATCTTGCTACTAATAAGATTGATTTGACGTTAAGAAGAACATGCAAAAAAAGTCAAGATATTAGCAGGCTTCCACAGTATAAACCCCATAAGGGAAAAATTCCCCAAAAACAAATCACATTAGAATATCTGTATGCGGTGTAAAACTTATATTCTATCCTCCTCAAAACATCTCCTTTGATCTTGCATTCCAAAATCTTGTGCCAAATTCTCACAATCTCCATTCACTCCTAATATAGAAACAAGTTTTGAACTCTGTCTATCCAAATATAACACAAACACTAATACAAGTTTATTTTTCAACATACATTTATACCAAACAAAAGTACCATTTTTTTAAAGTCAAAACAACATGGAACATATATATTTACGAAGTTTTTTTTTTAATCTATCCAACCTTTGTAACATTCCAGGAGATCACAAAATTGATAATATTAAAATAGGTTTTGAAATTCCTTAGGGTCCAAATAAAGATGAGACATTGGAAGTGAACAACAACAAGAGCATTGTATATTAATATTTAATGGGTGTTCCAGTTATGCAACCAGTCAATGTTTGGGCGGACATCTACAACAATTGATAGCATCTTTCCCTCCTGCTGTTACACCGATATCTAGAACTCAAATGTTCAATCAGCAAGACCTATAATTAATTTGACTCTCTGTATGTCTGATTACATGAACTGAACTAAACCTCCATTATGAAGAAAAACTTATAACTTTGCCAGTATCTCGAGCTAAGTTTCGTAATCAGTACTGCACATAATAAGTTGCAATCCAAGAAACCTAAAGCAAAAATCTTTTCCACTAAAAATAAACATGGCTTCCTACCCATAAATTCCAAATTGATCATTTCAATTTCAATCATTACAATTGAGAAACATCCTATCCATAAAAATAGCCATGCTGTGAGTAGGAATGACAACCATCCTAATAGAAATCCATTGTCAAACAACATTTGAAGGGCATATATATCCCTTTTCCCCAACTTCAATCAAAGCATAGGAGGCAAGATACTATTTATATTCAAATAAAGGTTTCTAAAGCATTTTCTACATACCCAATTCAAGCATATCCTTCTACCAAGGTGTTTCATTGTTCTACATTACTTTAAGGTATTTTGTCAAACAGTTCACATGCCTTATCTATGCTTTCCCATTTTCATTCATATTTCCTATATCAATGCATAGAGAACAGAGATGCTATAAAATTTTATTGAGCTACCACTGAGCATATCTCCCTCCTACTTGCAATTATTTTATCTCCTCTCCGAATTCATCCCCCCCTTTTTGTTAATCTTCACTTACATGTCCCAAAGCCAACTTGAAATGGAAAACACATAGCTGGAGAAACTTAAAGGTGACTTTTGATTTTTGCCCAAATAAATTTAACAACAGTGACAGTACTTGACTTTGCAGATCCTTGAGCTACTTTCTTATGCTCTTCATTCCTCCCTGAATTTGCAACTCCTTCATGCTTTCTCTTCTTCTTCATGAACCTGCAACTCCTTCACTTCTACTCAAAAATTTCCTTGCAGTCCCTTGTGTCCTCCACCAATGTTTTTCTATCCTTTATGCTTTGATGGAACTCCATCACCAGTTCCAATGCCCTTATTTCTGCACAAGCAGGGGGGAATGCCATCAAAGACCATTACACACAATTACAAGCAATGCTCGAGAAATCTTTGCCATATTCCTGGCTTAACACTGTGATGTTCATATGATTCTTGCAATAACTAAGAAGCTTCTTGGTCTTATTTTATACTAATGAGGAAGGTGTTTTCTATCCCTTGTGTAATTGCCACTTGAATATATTGGTATTGAACCATGCAAATGCTTTTCTTCTTGATAATGTCCTCATTTGTTCAAGAAGAAAAGCATTTGCATGGTTCAATACACAAGTGGCCATTACACAAGGGACAATCACTGTGAGATGTCAAAAATAATATCATTGCAGATGTCAAAAACAAGGTAATCACGTAGACGAAGGAAATAATGTTGTTGGATGTGAAAATGTTGGTATAAAACATGGATATCAAAAATTATAATAACACCCACGTGAACCTGACGACATTTCAAAATTGGCATTTGGAAACCAGAATGCGAGCTTGATATTCCAATTCCACCTTTTCAAGTGGAAGATGATATGTACATTATCATGTTGTGTTTACAGTGACTGTCCTTATTCAAGTGGAAATTACACAAGGGACAATCACTGTGAGATGTCCTCATTTGTGACAAGGATAGTCACACATGAGGACATCTCACAGTGACAGTCCCTTGTGTAATTGCCACTTGAATGTATTTCTATTCAACCACATTAATGCTTTTCTTCTTCAACAAATGAGGACAGTCACTCTAAAGACAACATGATAATGTACACTCACTGCAACTGTACATTATCATGTTGTCTTTACAGTGACTGTCCTCATTCAAGTGGCAATTACACAAGGGACAGTCACTGTGAGAACTTCTCATTTTGTGAAATTACACAAGGTACTTTCTTGTCAACATATGTTGTATACTGAACTTGCAACTCTATTATTTGATTATGCATTATAGTTGGGTGTTTTCTTATGTTGTTTCATGATTTTTTTGTTGGTATTTTTAGGTAATTCAATGGATCTCATTGATGATATTGATGATGATGATGATATTGAAATGGAAGGAGAGATTATGAGGAGGAGAAGAGTCCTACCTGTTGTTGTAGTTGTTCTTGCCACCCTTGTCGCGGCCATAGGGGAGTGTATAAAAGAAGGTAGTCGAAATATGCGTAAGCGCACGAGAGATGCAATTCCTTTTTATAAGCATGTTATCAACTCCAATGAGATGGATTTCCATGACCAAATACGCATGACTAGATGATCTTTCTTCAAACTAGCCAATATTTTAAGGCAAAAAGGAAGCATCAAAGATACAGAATTCCTCACGTTAGAAGAACAATTAGTCATGTTCCTCCATACTCTTGGCTACAATCTGAGGAATCGTAAGATTGCCCATAACTTTGGGCACTCTAGAGAGACGATAAGCTGATACTTCCACAAGGTCTTGAGGGCTATCTTGGCGCTCCATTTGGATTATTTTATACCCCCTAGTCCAAACACTCCTTGGGAAATTAGTGGGAAGGCCCATTTTGATCCATACTTCAAGGTATATCTCCCAGTGGTTTAAGTTTTTTTAGAGTTGCAATCCTATTATTGCGTGTTCATTAGACCTATGATTTATCTAACTACAGGACTGTGTGGGAGCAATGGATGGATCCCATATACTAGTCACTATCGATATCAACCTACAAGCTAAATATCATGATAGAAAAGGCAACTTGTCACAAAATATTATGGGAGTGTGTTCATTTGATTATAAGTTTCAATACATCCTTGCTGGTTGGGAAGGGTCTGCTGCAGATAGCCATGTTCTAGCTTCGGCTCTATCTAGAGCCGATCCATTGGTAGTTCCCCTAGGTTTGTAAAATATGATTATATTATTGAAGCATACGAAAAATAAGACAATGTTATGACAATGACATTTTGTTTTGTTTAGGTAAATATTATTTGGTCGATGCTAGATATCCAAACATACCAGGATTTCTCGTGCCTTATCATTGCACAAGCTACCACCTAAAGGAGTTTTCAAGAGAAAACCCAATAAACACTCCACAAGATTTGTTTAATCATCGACACTCCTCGCTTAGGAATGTAATAGAGCATACATTTGGGATTTTGAAGCAGCGTTTTCCTATATTGAAGCATGCGACGTCTTATCAAATCAAGACACAAACATATATTGTTCTGGCATGTTGCATACTTCACAACTTCATTATGATAGAGGACGGCCTTCCATCTGAGGTAGAATTTGAAGAGGAAGATGGTCATGATGGGATAGATGTACCAGTGCTTGAGACATATGGGTTGAGCCAGCGTGAAAGAGATGATTGGGCCAATTTTTGAGATGAAATAGCAAGAAGGATGTGGGAAGACTATAGATCTCGATCTTAGTTGGTTGAATAACTATTATGGCAGTGTTTAAACTAATGTCAGATTTCATAAATTTCACAAACTGATACTATACATTGATAAAAGTTTTTATGCCATATTTAGTATTGTCATGTTATATTCAATGTTGCTATATTTTATATTTAATGTTGCTATATTTTATATTTAATGTTGTCATGTTATATTTAATATTGTCATGTTATGTTTAATGCTGCTATATTTAATGTTGTCATGTTATATTTAATATTGTCATGTTATGTTTAATGCTGCTATATTTAATGTTCTCATGTTATTTTTAATATTGTCATGTTATGTTTAATGTTGCTATATTTAATGTTTACATAAGGTATGTCTAGGGATGTCCCAAATGAGGAGAGTCACTGTGAGATGTCCTCATTTGTGACAAGGACAGTCACACATGCGGACAGTCACTGTAAAGACAACATGATAATGTACACTCACTGTAAGATGTCCTCATTTGTGACTGTCCTTACAGTGAGTGTACATTATCATGTTGTCTTTAGAGTGACTGTCCTAAGAAGTTCCCAGGTGTAACAAGTTCTAAGAATATACCAATAGTTCTAAGAAGTTCCCTAGCACACAGTAGCATCTACAGAGAAGAATATACAACATGAGGGCAGTCACTGTAAAGACAACATGATAATGTACACTCATTGTAAGTGTACATTATCATGTTTTCTTTACAGTGACTGTCCTCATTCAAGTGGCAATTACACAAGGGATAGTCACTGTGAGATGTCCTCATTTGTGACAAGGACAGTCACACATGAGGACAGTAACTGTAAAGACAACATGATAATGTACACTCACTGTAAGATGTCCTCATTTGTGACTGTCCTTACAGTGAGTGTACATTATCATGTTGTCTTTAGAGTGATTGTCCTCATTTGTGATTGTCCTTATAGTGAGTGTACATTATCATGTTGCCTTTAGAGTGACTATCCTCATTTGTGACTATCCTTACAATGAGTGTAGATTATCATGTTGCCTTTAGAGTGACTACCCTCATTTGTGATTGTCCTTACAGTGAGTGTACATTATCATGTTGTCTTTAGAGTGACTGTCCTCATTTGTGACTATCCTTATAGTGAGTGTACATTATCATGTTGTCTATGCATCAGGTATGTCTATGGATGGTGATGTTCAAGTTGTCTAGGCAACTTCTTCTTCCAAGAAGGTGTTCTGGACAAAAGAAATGAAATGCAAGTTGCTAGACTCGCTACAGGAGCAAGTGCAGCTTGGGAAGAAAGCCGAAGGGGGTTTCAAGAAAGAGGCTTGGACTGCCATAGAAAGGAGGTTCAATAATGAGATGAAAATGAACCTATTGAAGGAAAACTTCAAGAACAAGCTAAAAACTTGGAAACAAGGGTATAGACTTATGAAAGACTTGAGGAATACAAGCGGCTTAGCTTGGAACGATACCACCCAAACTATGGATGCTGATGATAGTGTTTGGGAGGAGTTGTTGAAGGTAAAATGGTCTTCAAATCTCTTTTTAAGTTGAATATATCTTTTTAAATAATGAAGGACCAATAAAGAATTGAATTGTTATGCCATGATACAGAGAAAGGAATTTAAAAATGCTAGAATGTATAAGAGGCAGCCATTTCAGTACTATAATGAATTATCCTCTATTGTTGGGAATGACATAGCTGAGGGCACTACAGCTGCAATAGCTCAAGAGACGGAGGAGGATTTCATTGATGATGATGTTTTTAGTTATCATGGTATGGATAATGCCTATTTTGAGACTGCTGCTGATTTGGCTAATGATGGTAATGAATCTATTGATACACCTGTATCGAACCAATCTACTGCAAGCGGCAATGATAACCCTTCAACATCGTCAAGGAGGTTAAAGAGGAGGAGGGGAACATCGGTAGGTTCCTTGGATTTGATTTGTGAAACTATCAAAGATCTATCTGCAGGCATTACAACAGGCCTTGCACAGCCTCTGAGAGTGGACAAAGCATCTAGTTTGAGAAGTGAGGCAGCAGAGTTGTATAAAGCACTTAAAGCAATCCCTGGCCTTCGTGACTCTACTATAATTGAAGCATATGAAAATTTAATGCATGATCCACAATCAGCTGCACTGTTCTTGACAATGGATGAAGGGGAGAGAATCCAGTATATGATATTGAAGTTTGGACTTTAGTTGACCGATGTTTATTAGGTCTTCTATTTAAAATCAAAACTAATGTTTGTGAAATGTTGCTTTTTGATACCAGTTTTCTGCTATGGATTAATTTGTATTCTCTACATTATCTCTGGATTAATTTGTATTCTCTGCATTATCATGTTGTCTTTAGAGTGACTGCCCTCATTTGTTGAAGAAGGGATAGTTTCAACTGGTCTCCTCTATAGTTGTTACACCTGGTATATTCTTCTTTGTAGATGCTACTGTGTGCTAGGGAACTTCTTAGAACTATTGGTATATTCTTAGAACTTATTACACCTGGGATATTCTTCTCTATAGATGCTACTATGTGTCATGGTCCAAACAGGCCCATAAATGTGGTTGAATAGCAATACATTCAAGTGGCAATTACATATATTATAATGTATCTGTCTAGTCCCCATGACTACTCATGACAGTACAAGTGATATTTTTTTGGGGGTGGGGAAAGGTTCGAGACTTTCAGCTGTATGAAGAATCCTTTCTACCTAATACAAAAATGCACCCCATAAAACATCTGATTGGTTCGAGTATCTTTGAACTATTTGGGTCTGTTGACAACACTAGACCAGTGTCTACAAAATGACTAATTTCATGCAAGACAATGGCTCTATCTGACAGAGAGTCCATGCTAGGCTTCATGACTTGATGCATTTTACGTTGCCTTTGGGTGAAGATAGGGAACTGTAACTAGTATCAGTACTGAACATGCTTTTACTAGAACTACTTGTGCTAATGAATCAGAGCAAAATTACCTTTGTCCTCATTGAAATACATGTTGCATATATATATATCTTGAAATGTACATATGTGTTTCTCAATCATGAATTGGGTGTTTGCCTGTCAAGCATCAATTTGGTCTCTAGGAATTGTGCACTCTCTCTTACTTTTGAAAAAGCATTTGAGCACTGTGCTAACTAATGAAAACTCCCTATTTTGAGGCCCATAAACTGATCTTTTTATAGAATCTTGACCATAAAAAAAAGAGAGTGATGAAACTCAATCCTCTTTGAATGAGGTCCCACCTACTCTGCTTTTGGGTCACCGCAATATATAATGAAAGTGCTCATTATTGGCCACTTCCTTCACTGTTGTTTAGGATATGCTCAAGAGACCTACTGCCATTTTTTGGATACTGTCCAAAACAACACCCAAATCAAGGGAAGTAGTATGCAGCACAAGCAGATGGGAATAATATGAAAAAGAGTGAATTTAGTACAATGAGGAGGACAATAAAGACCAGTTCTGGGCGTGTTTTTTCTTTTGCAAGATATTCTCTTGAAATAAAGAATGACCAGAGGCAAAGAAGCTAGTAAAGCAAAAGAAGATGCCTTTAAAGGGTAAAACAACAAATATAAGATTTTATAATACCATTTTGAATATGATTTGTTTTATTACAAATTAGAAGTATCAGGCTTGTCATGTTCATCTTTTTCTTCATTTCCTACAAACTCCATTTGGAAAGGAACACACCCTTCCTCCATGAGATAACTTTTCCACCAATCCACTTCTGAAGCATTCACAAACCCTATCCACTTTTGGAGAAAGGCTATATTTCTTGCAATAATTGGCCTCCAAGCTTCCAAAGTTAGCTTATCCCTCATAGATAGGATCACAAGTTTTACAATGTCTGACCTAGAAGAAAGAGCATAATTATTCTCATTTGCATAGTCCACTAGATATGGGACCATGAGATTGTTGTTTTATTATTATATGAGAGCAAGAAGCTAAGATAAGGAACACAAATTGTGGCTTCAACTAAACCATTATATATCTCTTTCGAAGAGCTATATAACAAGGGTGTTTAGGAATACATACAATATTGAATGCTTGGAGCAAGGAAAAAGATGAAATGGATCACTAGTGATAGATAACAAGGTGTTGACATTTTGGTTTGCCATGGGAGACAAAGTGAAAAGATGTATGGTATGTGAGGCAAATTCATCTTCTACCATGAATTCCCTATTTAATTCAAAACCAAATATAACACAAAAGCCATTCCTATTTTGTATAGTTTCTCCACACATATTTACCATAGAAGTTTCTAGTTTAATTCTAGAAATAGTTTGTAGAGTGTTTGGTTCATGTGTGTGAGCCTACTTCATGTGTGTGGATTATAAGCATGCACTGTCAGAGTGTCTGAATATTGAGTGTCTTATTGCTATTGCTATTGTTTAATTTTGGGATTGTTGATATAGGTGCATTATTGAAATCGGTTTGATGGCTCTGATCAATGTGCCAAGTTGTCGATGTGGTGGTGGGCAGTGCCAGTTGAAGATTTCACGGTCAGTGGAGAACCCTGGATGATAATATTGGTGTTGTCCAAACAAAAAAAAGGTTGCTAATGTGTATATATTTAATGTTTGTAATGTAAATACTATTTATTATATTTAATGTTTGTAATGTAAATAGTATTCAATACTAATGTAGATTGGGCATCGCAGGGCTATCATGATTGTGGGTACTTTAGATGGGTCGATGACAACCCATCTACATCTATTCACCCATCTCCAGTCATCCACGATCCAGACATCCGCCCATCTCCACTCATCCACAATCCAGGATTTGAGTGCAATAGTTGTCAAGCTAGGACAAATGAAATTAAATTTTTACGATGCCTTCTCTGTATTGTAATGGCATATGTTTTGTGTGACCATATGCGTAAATGAGCTCAAGAAGTATTCAATTTTGTATTTTGATATTGTAATATGCAGAGATGAGTTCAAGAACTAGTCAATTTTGTATTTTGATATTGTAATATATGGATATGAGCTCAAGAATTATTCAATTTTGTATTTTGGTATTATAACTAAATATTATAATATGGATATGGCATAACTCCTCTTCGCCCCAAGTGCGCATATATATGGTCCACATAGTTTTTTTCACAATAATTTTTCATGTTTATAGCTTAGGTGAGCCCCAATCTGGTATTAGTCACATGATTTAACGTTGTTTTTGTGGTTATTGCTTTGTAGAATTCTAACCCAGGTTTGTAGAGGAATTTTGAGGTTAACATAGATATATCATGTATAAACTCATTTAATTGGTCGTGTTTTTATCTTGACAAGCGTGGATCATTCAGGTAAGAATCAAAGGGGGTCATAGAAGGTAATAATAATTAATAAGATTTTTTTTAAAAACTCATACAAAAGTTAGCAATTGAATGTACTTCATTGGTGTACTAACAAAAGCACAAAGCAGTTGTATGTTCTATGTATGCAGTGTCTACAGACAAAAACAAGAGTTCGGGCATGATAGAGCGTCAAAGACTCATCAAACTAAATTATAACATTGTATCTGCATTATGTAAAATGAGGAATGCCTCATTCAAGTTGTAACACTGTATCTACATTATGTAAAATGAGGAATGCCTCATTCAAATTATGTAAAATGAGGAATGCCTCATTCAAATTATGTAAATTTTATATCAGCTCATGATTTTGTGGGGCTAGACCGGAGGTTTTCTCCACCTGGCTCTTTCCTACCGGTGCTCCTATTGAGCTGGGTTGGCAACATTTTATAAAAAATAAATAATAAAATAAATGACTTGTTTATAAATTTGTGTATTTTGGGTCTACAAATTTTATATTTTATTTGTGTATTTTGGGTATACAAATTTTATAAATTTTATATTTTATTTTGGGTCTATAAATTTTATAAAAAAATTATACAAAATGTTACAATTTTTATAAACTTATAAACATAATTTTATTTCAAAATATTATAAATATTCAAAATCGCATACAAATAAAATAAAATAAGTATTCAAAAATAAAATAAAATATTATAATAAAAAAATTTTGGGTCTATAAATTTTATAAAAAAGTTATACAAAATGTTACAATTTTTATAAACTTATAAACATAATTTTATTTCAAAATATTATAAATATTCAAAATCGCATACAAATAAAATAAAATAAAATAAGTATTCAAAAATAAATAAAATATTATAATAATATTTTATTGCAAAAATAAAATAAATATTCAAAAACAGGAAAAAAATATGAAAAACATCATAACATTTGAAAAAATCACAAATTGTTACAAATAAATTAATAAAATAAATTCTCATTCAGTCAATATTCCAATTCCAAAATGCGCAGCCAAACGTGGAAAATAGATCTTCTCAGTCATCTTCCAGGTGGTCCAAATGGGTCGAACACATATTCCGGATATCATTTTGAGGATATGGATATTCCAGATTTGCAACATGTTCCAGAATTGACCATATCCTGCATTCCGTATGCCATGGTACAAACGGGCCCTAAAAGAATGTTTAGAGAATCTCATTAGTGAAGAAAAAGGAGTGGAAGATCAACACTTCATTGAGGAGGGAGCAAGGATGATTGAGGGAGAGAGTATAGATATGTTTAGTTATGGTATAAAAGACAATTTCCAAAAGGATTTGACTTATGAAACAAATCACACTAAGTGAAAAAAGAAGAAGTCCACCTCACGAAATATGAAATGGAGAACATGCCTAAATGACAAAATACAAAGAAGGAGAAAGTATTAATTGGAATATTTTGTTCCTTGAACTTTATTTATGTTTTTAATGATTTATGTGCAAGTGTAATTGGAGCTAGTAGGAATGATGCAAAGAGCAATGATGATTTTTAGTGGAGGTGGATTTCTAATCCTTCAAGAGGAAAGGGAAAGAGATAAAGAAACAATTGACAGAGGAGGAGGATCTTTGTAAGTTTGTTCTAATGATGATGATTTGTAGAAATATCTTATTTTGTGGAAGAGAATGTTGGGGTCTGATTCTTCAAGTAAAAATGATAGTTTTTAATAATAGTAATCTATTGAAGTTCCCCAATTCAAACACCATTGAATCTTTCAAAGGAGGGGAGAATGATGTGAATCATCTTCCATATTTTGACTTTGGAGATAAGAGAAATTGATATTTTTTACTTTCCTTTATACCCCATTCTTTATGTTTTGTAATGACAAGTTTGGCTTGTCCTATTCTTGTCTTTGTGTAGTGGTTTGGCAAGTAGGTGTCGATGTCGGGTGGCTGTCTACTTTTGGGGAAAAAAAACTTTAAAAGGAGAGGATAAAATTGCAAGGAGAGAGACTAAGATTGATTGTTAGGGATGTAAATTTTGTTAAGTGATGTATTTTTTGTCTGTGGATCAAGGAAATAGCACTGGTAAGGATGT
This sequence comes from Chamaecyparis obtusa, assembly GCA_027943335.1. Lineage (NCBI taxonomy): Eukaryota > Viridiplantae > Streptophyta > Pinopsida > Cupressales > Cupressaceae > Chamaecyparis > Chamaecyparis obtusa. The sequence continues at coordinate 154,652 of BSBK01007528.1, forward strand.
GTCGTTGGGCTTATTTGACTAGTCCCAAAAATGGAGATGTCCTAAAAACTTGAGGACACCTTGGGGATGTTTCATGGCTACCCCATATTATTAATGTTTGAGTTTTGATAATTTGTTTTACTTTGACTCTTATTCAAACTCTCAATTAAAATCATTGATCACAAATGTTGTATGTTGAGGTTCTATAATGTATATAAGCATGCTTTATCCATGTTTTCATATGAATAAATAAAATTTCCTTATATATTGAAAATTTCCTATATTTTACAAGCGTGTCCCTCCACGCCTCATCCCAAAAACTTGGGTAGCATAGGGCTTTTCCAAGTAAATGGAATATATGCCCTGAACTTAATCCTAGATTTATTTTCAAGTCAATCGATTTTAAGTTGTGCTCTACAAGGACTCATCCCCTCCCTTGGTACTCCTATCTTTATCCCTAAAACATTTTGAAGACTCGAGGACTTGGTTTCTTTTCCTAAGACAACCCTTTATACCAGTAGTGACTCAAATTTGAACTCCGATTTTGATACAAACCTACCTATTGCATTTGCTGATTAGGGACTGTCATATATTTTATATGTTTTTGTCATTTTATAATTGAAACTTGGAGCCTTTAGCATTTTGTTATAATCCTTGTATAATATGTATGCAAGTTGACAATGAAAATATTTAATTTTTTAATTTCTTTGTCAATACTTATGTGAAATCTCAATTCAAGTCTAATATTATAATGATATGTTTCTTTTTATAGTTGTCCCTGTCCCCTACCATCCTGTCCCACCCAGTTCGGTACTAAATTTTATATTCTATTCTCTGTGTAATGATGTCAAACAGTTTGCATTCATTCCTTGAAAGGTAGCTTACTGAAATATTTAAAAAGGTTCTGGATTGTATATCAATTGCTCTTGAAAAACTCAGATTTGCTTTGTAATGCGTAACAAAGAATATGAATTACAAGCACAAGCTCTGACAACAGTCTATTTCAGAATAAGTGATGAATAAGCTCCGACCTTATAAAGAACTTGCAGCATGTTGGCAAGAATTAATTGCTCCCCGTCTACCTATGCAGCTAACACAGATTGTCTGTTATTGACTGAGCATAAACTCCTCACGTTTCCTATAAATCTGCCAGTAGTTAAGGTTGTTGCCTAATAAAATGGAAGACTGTTTCCTGATCTGTTATCCACGTCTGAGTTTGTTAGTTTACAGTGGTTTGATTGTATTTGTTCTGCTGTCCACGTAGAATATAGTTGTTAAGAGGCCGAATTCTCTTTGTTTTCGAACTTAATAATATAATATTCAAGTGATTATATATATATATATATATATATATATATATATATATATATATCTTCACTAGTATTGATTCATGGTGTTTATTCAAGTTACAAAACATCAACACTCTCTTTTAGTAAAGGAGGATAAATCAATCTAGTGTCAACACTTAAGATCCTCACCATAGCTACAAAAAACTGCTATAATCATTAACACTGCTCTTAGCTAGGGAGGATTAAAAAAATATTACCTCAAAGTAATATGTGAGTATAGATAAGCATTTAAAGTTTATATCATTTTACTGATATTACAATCAATGGTCTCCAAATATCAACTCACAAGATATTCACCAATTGCTCAAAATGATTATCATGAGTAATGGTCTCCAAGTATCAAATCCATGATACTCACCCAAGTACTCAAAGTAATGGTCTTCAAATATCAAGTCCATGATATTCACCAAGTACTCACTGTGAGTATAGCTAATCATTTTAAATTTATATCATTTTACTGATATTACGAGTAATGGCCCTCAAGTATCAAGTCTATGATACTTACCAAGTACTCAGAGCAATGGTCTCCAAATATCAACTCATAAGATATTCACCAATTGCTCAAAATGATTATCATGAGTAATGGTCCCCAAGTATCAAATCCATGATACTCACCCAAGTACTCAAGATATCTAGTATGGTATGTGTGCACTAGTATCACATGTGTGATACTTACCATATAGACATGATAATAGATAGACTTATCATGGCATGTCTATAGATATTAAGTCACATAATATCCACCATGAAGATCTCTAAGTCATCTATGGTTTATTTAATGATATCAGCCTTATGATATCTACCATGATGTCTAAGAGATCCTAACCATCATGACATGTCCACAGATATCAAGTCACATGATATCAATCATGATGGAGATGTTGCAAAGTCGTCACCTCACAACATCAATCAAATACAAGTGTTCATTGTTGAAAAGTCATCACCTTTCTCCAATGTTCACAGGAAGGCCCATAAGTCTTGGAGTCACACACATGAAATTCACCTTGACTCATCTCAGAGGGTGGATCCATCATGGCTCATCCCAAAGGGTGGAAACAAGGGCTTTCACCTTAGACTTCTCTCTCAAAGAGAAGAATGCAATAACATACAAGATAATAGATCACAGATATTGAAACTCCTTTTCATCTAAGGCTTCATTCTCCAACATACCAAGTATATCTCCAAGGTATGCAACCTTCTCTCTAGCAAGAAAGTTGGTGAGAATATCAGTCATATGTTATGTAGTGATAATGTACCTTGAATAGCATACTTATGCACTATATCTCTTATATAGTTTGCATCACTCTAGGCGAACCCCAAGCTATGTAGGAGCTAGCATAAAGGCATTTCAGCTAGCACACACGAGACTCAATCTCATGATCAAGGTCCTCTGGATGCTCCCTTTAAGGTCTTGTAACAATCTCCTCACCTCCTCGTCCAAGGTTATTTTTAGATGAACTATCATACTCCCTCTGAATCTAATATCAACCTTCTGCGAGCAAGTCGTGTCTTTGTTCTTTAGTCTGCATTAAGCCATTTTCTTGAATGCCCAACCATCTACCTAAGAATATCATGACCTAGATATCTGCATAAAATCCTTCTAGCTCACATACATGGAACTTCATCATTTGAATCATAATTCTTTTTCCTTTTATAGTTTCCTGGTCACTAGGGGAAACCATCGTGATATGGTTTACTTCCTCTGAATCAATATGACCAAGATCCTTGGAAATCAATTTAAGGTAGATCTTCTAGATGTTGTATTGACTCCCTCTAAAGTTTTGAGTACTAATAAAATCAACATCTAACCATCTCGTTTAAGGTTGCCTCTGATGGTTCGTCAGAATTCTTCTGAATATGATATCAACCTTCTAACCTTCTCGTCCAAGGTTTCTTCTATAGGTTTGTCCCTCTAAATAATATTTTCTTTCTTTGAAGAAAAGTTTCAGCCATCAACTCAATCCCATGACTACAAGCATCAAGCTCTTTCTCTCTTTAATGCAATCACATATGCCTCTTCATTCATCCTGAAAGTATTTCAAATAGAGATATTATAAATAGTTCATAAAACTAAACTATCTCAAAGGAAAATACCATTGATAGAAGTATACAAGATTTAATATCCCAATTTGAAAGCATGAATTACAAACTCAAAAATTATGTGCATTAATAAAACATAAAATACTTTCTTTTATCAAGTATTTCATTCTGTAAGGTGAGCCCATATATAAAATATCATGCAAATTCACAAAATGATGTCGCCATTCTTGAACATTACCATAATTCTTCACATGACCTTTCTTGAATATCCAAAGGTTCTATACACTATGACAACCTTCAATATGATTGGATCTCCCTTAAAGCGATTAGGCTTTTATAGAAGGAACCTCGCTCTTTTACAAATTGTTTTTGCATAGACTCGTACACAATTGGTCATAACTTTTGAACTTGACATTTTCTTTCCAATCACTCCGATGAGACTCCTCTAAATTTGTTTATCACCAACATATCCAAAATTTAGCAAAATCCTGTTAAAGTTTTAAGAATCAGATCTAATCTAATAACATAATAGTAAATGAGACAAATCAGAGTAAGACACAACACAGTTTTACCCTGGGAAACCTTTATTAGGAAAAACCCAACATTTAGATCTAGTTGATTATCGTTTCCAATTTACTTACAACAATATCACTGAGAATTTTTTGAGGATCCTCGATCCACGAAGCAAATTAATTATAAAGAATAGATGCCAACAACTGTCCAGATCTGACTTCTAATTGGAGATGTAGCCCAGATGTACTGTGTGATCAGATGTGAACTGGATCTCCAAGATGAATTCACCATGAACCAGACCTTCATTGTTAATTAACTTAGGGCAGATTGCTATTAAGGATCACTGATCTTAATATATAAATCATTGTCAAGGTCACTGATCTTCAGTTAGATATAACTTGTTGTCAAGCTGAATATATGCAATCTTATTTACTGTTGTGGCACTTAGGTTGATGATGCCCACATATGAATTGATGAAGTTCGCCTATCAAACTAAGGAATTCACACATATTGATGCACCAAGAGAAGAAGATCGCATATTAATGAGACTGCATATAGCTCAGAGATTAATTTTCTTGTGTGTTATGATATGAAGTGTATATTTGATGCTTGCGGCAGTCCCTTATATACACTGCCCGAATCTTAAACCATGCAGGCCGACTTATGAAGAAGTAAATACTTTTGGCGCCAAGGAGAGAAGAGGGCTGACCTACAAAACAATTGTTGTGAGGGCCGACTCATGGAAAAACATTTTATTATGAGAGCCGACTCAGGAGAAATATAAACTAGGTAAGCCGATCCACTTAGAATTATTTTAGGCACCAAAGGGAAGGGCCCGAGTGCAAGAACTTGATTGTATTCACAAATACAATTTTGATTTATTTAAAGTAAATTAAAGATATAATTTAAACTATTTTAGATTCTGAAATAGCTAAAACATTAACACTCCCTCTTAGCTATGAGGGATCTAGCTATTACCTTACCTTTCCATCATGCCTACTTGTAGAGGATGGATGCATGCCTGAAGAACAAATCAACCATACCCATCATGCCTACTCGCAGAAGATGGAACCAAAGCATATCCACCATACCTACTCACAGAGGGTGGAACCATCATGCCTACTCGCAGAGGATGGTCAAGAATATCCACCGTACCTACTCGCAGAGGGTGGAAGAGGACAAGCCTCAAAAGATCACCTTGCATTACCCGCAGAGGGTGATTGCCACCATACATTGCCTACAAAGGGTGGTCTTATCCATTATTACACTTTCCACCTTGCATTGCCTGCAAGGGTGGTCTTTTAGTTCAACACCATCTTGCATTGCCCAAAGAAGATGGTTACAATAATAAATACAACTTCACCTTGCATTGCCTGCAAGGGTGATACACAAGATACATCAATGAGGCTAAGACTCCCTCTTAGCAGTAGATGAGCCCTACATAACTTCCTAAACACTCAAACATCCTTCAAGTGACAAAAAAATCAATCCCAATAGCTTCTCTTGAAGAAGCAATATACCCTGATTCTGAAGCACTCCAAGAAATTGATGATTCAACCAATTTCCTATTCTTAGAGTTAGGAAATCATATACTCAACCTTCCAAGTTAGTTCAAAAATCAATAGATCCAAGATTATTGAGCCAAAAGAAACACTTCTAATCCAAGAGAGTTACCATCACATTACCACATAGGTTAGACTATAGCAAACTCAAGTAAGATGAGAAAGTGTGTGACTCCCTCTTGATCCTCGCCCCTGCACAACTAAAAGAAAACTACAACACATATCCTTTCCCTAAAGTTAGTTTCAACAAAAATAGTTAGATCTCAAACAACATTGATTCTAAACTATCTAACACAAAAATACTTAAAGGAGAAAGTCTTCCTTATCTTCAAGGTTGAAAACTTCGCTTGGGTTAGCCTTTTGTTGAAAGAGTTGAACCTGACAATCCCTGGCATAGTGGCCAAATTTGTTACATTTGAAGCATTGGATGTGAGAGAGATCTTGGCTTCTTCCTTGAGTTGTTAGCATCATTGGATTTGAAATCGATGTTCCTCTTGAAGTTGTTCTTCTTCCAATGATCACCTTTGACCGATTGAGTAGCAAGAACTAAGTTTTCTTCATTACGGGTAGACTTGATCCCTCTTGATATGAGCCTAGATTCCTCTTGAATGCAGTCAGCATGAAGGAGATCAAACGAGGGAAAGTTACCTCTACCGCTTAAGCCTTGAATGAAGGGTTCCCATGAGGGAGGGAGACCATTGAGTGCAAGCATGACGAGATCCTTGTCTACAACTTCACTATCAATAGCACTTATTTTATCTCTTAATTTTGAAATCCTCATGAAGAACTTCATGACTGACTCATCCTCTTTCATTTTGATTTGAAGTAAGTCTCTTCTTAAGGTAAGTGTCCGGCTCATGTTGTTTACTTCGAACATATCTTCTAATTGTTTGAACACACTATTAGGATCTTAGACATAATCTATTAGGATCTTCTTGGCCTTGATAGCTTTCTTCTTGAATTGACTAAGCACTTTCGGATCCGTAGGTGTTTCAACTTTTTCATATCTTCCAACATATCAAGGACCTCTTACTTCGAACATATCTTCCAATGATCTTTGATAGAATCTATTAGGATCTTCTTGGCCTTGATAGCTTTCTTCTTGAATTGACTAAGCACTTCCGGATCCGTAGGTGTTTCAACTTTTTCACTTTGAACAAATTCCAGCAAGTCATGTTCTTCAAGAGCGATCAAAATTCATGCTTTCCAAGAGATGAAGTTGAGGGCACTTATTTTATCTCTTAATTCTGAAATCCTCATGAAGAACTTCATGACTAACTCATCCTCTTTCATTTTGATTTGAAGTAAGTCTCTTCTTAAGGTAAGTGCCTGGCTCATGTTGTTTACTTTGAACATATCTTCTAATTGTTTGAACACACTATTAGGAAACACACAATCTTTAAGTCTATCTTCCACCTTCAATCCTATCACCATTTTGACACAAGAAGGAAACACACAAAGACAACAAATCTAAAAAATACAAGTTAGATCTGATATAGTTAGCAAGAACTTGGCTCTGATACCATGTTAAAGTTTTAAGAATTAGATCTAATCTAATAACATAACAGTAAATGAGACAAATCAGAGTAAGACACAACACAATTTTACCTTGGGAAACCTTTATTAGGAAAAACCCAGCATTTAGATCTAGTTGATTATCATTTCCAATTTACTTACAACAATATCATTGAGAATTTGCTGAGGATCCCCAATCCACGAAGCAAATTAATTATGAAGAATAGATGCCAACAACTGTCCAGATCTGACTTCTGATTGGAGATGTAGCCTAGATGTACTGTGTGATTAGATGTGAACTGGATCTCCAAGATGTATTCACCATGAACTAGACCTTCACTATTAATTAACTTAGGGCAGTTTGCTATTAAGGATCACTGATCTTAATATATAAATCATCGTCAAGGTCACTGATCTTCAGTTGGATATAACTCGCTGTCAAGCTGAATATATTCAATCTTATTTACTGTTGTGGCACTTAGGTTGATGATGCCCACATATGAATTGATGAAGTCCGCCTATCAAACTGAGGAAGATGCACCAGGAGAAGAAGATCACATATTAATGAGACTGCATATAGTTCAGATATTAATTCGCTTGTGTGTTATGATATGAAGTGTATATTTGATGCTTGCGGTAGTCCCTTATATACACTGCTTGAATCTTAAACCATGTAGGCCGACTTATGAAGAAGTAAATACTTTTGGCGCCAAGGACAGAAGAGGGCCGACCTAGAAAACAATTGTTGTGAGGGCCAACTCAGGAAAGAACATTTTATTATGAGAGCTGACTCAAGAGAAATATAAACTATATAAACTAGGTAAGTCGACTGATGGTCGTGCGAATACCTATTCCCTGACAAAGGATGGAGTGCGACATAAGCTAAAACCATTGAAGGAAATAGAAGAAAAGGTATGTGGTAATGCAAGAATAACTTTTGTTGATAGAGAAATTTTTTTAAATGGTATGTGGCATGAGCATATGTGTTTTACCTTAATTCCAAAGGCTGGGAAAGAGGAAGTAGAAGATGTAACTGTAGAAGTTGCAGATTTGTTGAATGAGTTTCAAGATATTGTATCCGATAATGTGCCTGATGGATTACCACTAGTAAGAAAGATCAGTCATTAGATGGACTTGATTCCAAGAGCCAGTTTTCTAAATAAGGCAGCACACAGAATGACACTAGCAGAAAGTGAAGAGTTGAAAATAGATTTGAAGTTTAGTTCATCACATCATCCACAAATTGTATATGGAAGTAGTCCCAGAAATGCATTTGAGTTGCAGAAGATAGATAAAGGAGAAATAAGTAGTGCTGAAGCTGAGGATTTTGCATAACATTTGAAGAACATCCATGAGGAGGTGAGGAAGCATATTACCAAGATGAATGCGCAGTATAAGGCTAAGGCAGATGAGAAAAGGAGACATAAGAAATTTCAATTTGGAGATGAAGTCATGGTTCATTTACGAAAGGAGCGATTTCCAGTTGGTACATATAACAAGCTAAAAATAAAGTTTGGGCCATGTAAGATACTGAAGAAGCATGATTTAGGAAATGCATATGAGGTTGAGTTGCCTACTAAGCTGAATATTTCACCAGTATTTAATGTTTCAGATCTGACAGAGTATTATGAAGGAGGTGTTGAAGATGAGATCACAACAACATAGTGGATTATTCCAGCAACCAGTTCAGATATCAAGGAGATTGAGGACATACAGGATAGTTGTGTTGGTAGAAGCACAAGGAACATGACATATGAAGAATATTTGGTCAAATGGAAAGAATGACATGTTGAAGATTCATCATGGCTAACAAAGGAGGAGGTTAACCATCTTGATTTTCCTCTGCACACCTGAGTCGTGACAGGGTCACTTCTCAAATTACACCGGGTGTCTGATGCAGGGGCATCCTGGGTGTAAGAGCAATCTTGCATCACCCAAAAATATTTCTATTTTTGTATTCAATAAGGGCTATCTTGTGCAAAGCTGCTATTTATGGAAACTTGCTATTTTTAGTAAGTTGGTCATATGATCTCGGAATATTCTGATTTCATAGTTGGAGGTTCATCTCAGTCATTTCAGCCTACCAGTTGAGTTTCATTACCACATCATTAGTATTGGTGAAGTTATTGAGGTTTTTGGGTATGAAATCTTTTAGGTCAATTTTGAAGGTCTTAGAGGCTCCAAATCATGATTGACCCTCGGCTGACTGGCGCTAGCGCATGTTAGGCACTATAGATCTCGTCATGGCATTTTTGAAAAGTGGTTACAATAGAAAAATGGAGCTACGGTTAAAAAGTTATGGCCTTCGGAAGTTGGGTTACCTAAAATCATATTTTGTATTTCTTTTGAGCCGACCCTATTGTAATAATTGTAAAAATAAAATAATTTCATGTTTAATCGGCCTAAAAGGCTAAATTTTTGGAACCTTCTCAGGCGGTGAAAATTGCCTATATAAGCAAGGCTTGTAGTGTTGTCTTAGGCAGTTCAGGTAGTTTGGGACAATTTTGGGTAGTAGATCTGGGTATTGATTCGAGGCTTTGTCCTACAGAATATTGTAAGGTAAATGCCCATGTGGCTTTGCATATTGTAATTCTGAAAATTTGTAATTCCACGTTTGTGGAGATAATAAAAGGCCCATTTTATGTTCTTGCAAATTGTTGTTGTTTCTCTATTTTTGTTATGTGTTTGTGGTATTAAGGGGAGCACCCTTCATCACTGACCCACTTAGAATTGTTTGAGGCACCAAAAGGAAGGGCCTGAGTGCAAGAACTTGATTGTATTCACAAATACAATTTTGATTTATTTAAATTAAATTAAAGATATAATTTAAATGTTTTAGATTCTGAAATAGCTAAAACATTAACAAATCCAACAGTGCATTTGTGAGATATGGTCCTCGTACTGAGACTGTATTTTCTAGGACAGTCACACATTCACCATCAATAGACTACTCTCTTACATTTGCAACTTGGCTCCGATACCATGTTAAGGTTTTAGGATCATTGCAAATGTAATAGTACTATCTGATAGTATGTGTTTTCCAAATGCAACAATCTCTTGCATTTATATTGAGAAAGAGTCAAGAAGAGACATGTCTCTTCATGAGGCATGTCTATTCATTATTATGTAATTAATATAATGACAATTATGATTATATATATATATATATATATATATATATATATATATATATATATATATATATATATATATATATATATATATATATATATATATATATATATATATATATATATATATATATATATATATATATATATATATATATATATATATATATATATATATATATATATATATATATATATATATATCTTAAATATTATATTAATTTCTCTAATATTTATATATATGTATATATATACATCTCTATATATTAGTATTGACTCATAGTATTTATCCAGTTGAAACTACAAAACATCAACAGGACTCTAAGTCCATTGCATGTTCAATCCTCTATAAATTTTGGCAATGTAATGTTTTGTATTCATTTCTTTTCACTTCTCAGTGATCTTCTTTCAGAAACTTGAATGACCATTCTTTAGATGTATGCCTCTCCTGTGATATTTCACCTCCAATCAGCAAACTCTGATGACTATGAATTTGAACGGTTTCCTTTATCAATAGCTGTGGCATTCATCCTTCACAATCTGCAATGTTGCAACAATCATTTTTTTCAGATCTGTTGTGACCCTTGATAGCAATTTGTAACACCCCGCCAGGGAACCTAGGAGAGATTAACCTATAACTAGCTACTAAGTTTGGTGAACATTTTTTTTCTAAAGTTAACAAATAAGATAAACAACAGTGCATAAGCAATTACCATTTACTCACCTTAAACCAACATCCAAAACATATTACAAAACTCGAGGGTTCCATGACGTAGAATTACTTAAGAATAAATAAAACAACTAAAGAAAGATGACAAAAGATTCCATATCATAAATGATACAATTACAACTTACATCAATAAATACAATCCTTATGGACATCCATGATAACTAATAAACTGACATCCAATGCACATGTCGTAGGGTATGTAATAATAAATCTAACAAAGAAGTACAAAGTCCATATTAGGTATCACATGCGATACTCTAATATAGGACTACATAAATGAAAGATATGAAAAGAAACAACAAGAAGAATCAATGAAGCACCATAAGGGCATCCAACTGCAGGAGTACCAACAGTACCGGCACCAAGATGTCGAATCTCAAATGGTAAAGAATCACTACCACCCGTCCATGTAGAACCACAAAGGTCTACCCCACCGTGCTGAGGAGATAACCACAAACCCCAATCGGATGACCAAAACCAAACAAGGATAACCACTGAGCAAGGAATCCTGAAAGCTCTCTACTCAAGGTTTACAAAAATAAAGTGAAAGGTGGAACACACTAATCCAGAGGCATAAATAGAAACTCAGGAGATGATCTAGGCTACATGCTATGGGAGTGTCATCACATGTCTATCTACTTGAGTTACCCTAGACTGGTCACTCTGCACCCTGGACCCTCAAGCATTGAGTTACCCTGGACTGGCCACTCTAGGCCCCGGACCCTCAATATGATCCATGTGGGATGAGAATACTCTCTCAGATATGAGGAATTCTAATCATAACCATACTCTATATTATCTTTTTAATGATCTCTACACATTTTAATTACTATGTTATCACTTAATTACATAACCTACAACAGGTTACCCAGGTGTTGACCACTTTGGGTCCCAACCCCTACTGTAAGCCACTCCCCTAAGATGCACCTATTCAACCTCCCCTAGGCTCATAATTTCACAAATAACCAACATGTATTCAACTAGGTAATCCTAGATGCAGTTTCACACACAAGAAATTGACATGATTACAATGATACCATAAACAAATAATATCCAACAAGAGCCCATAAGGTCAAATCAGGAAAGATAATTCAAAATAAGCACACACAATAAACATGATACTGATATACAATCCAACTGATACAAAACCCTGCCTTTGTTTCCCCTAGGCCATCTAATGCCTGAAATCACATAATGCACATGCATATAGTCCAGAAATAAGATGACAACACTCACAAATAAAGATCTGAACAGGAACTACAAGCATCGAAACTTCATAATGAACATAAACCAAATAGAATATAGATCACATAATAATGATAAAAGAATCATAACATAATCAAGCATATTATGTCATTTATAAAAAGAATATTCCCTAATAACGATGTAGGAAATTTAGTAGAATAAAATGCCCAATTCTGGTAAAAAACATAACACTTAACAAATAATACCTTTCAGAAATCTAATCATTCAAAGATAAACAAATTTTAACTTTTAAATTAATAAAATAATTTTTGATTTATTTTGTTAATATACAAATTAACTACAAAATAACAGAAATAACAAAACTATATCAATAACTAATAATTAACACTAAATTAACTTTACAAACTAATTAACTAAAGTCCAACTTCATATAAATAAATTAATTTAATTAAACTATATTTAATTAAATTAAAATAATACAAAAATTAATTTTACTAAAAACAATCATTTATCAAAATACATTTAATAAACCATAATTTAAATAAACTAAACTAATTAAAAAGAATATAAATTAACATAACATAATCTAATTTTAAATTAACATAAAAATAAATTTAACATAAATTAAAAGTTGTATTAATAATAAATAAAAACTTATTATCAAATTTTAAAACACATAAAAAGAAAAAAGTAAAACTTTGGGGGGGACCCTGCGGGCCTCACACCCCAATCCACCTCGCACCCCGTGCTCTCTTTACCATGTATCGAGGCGCACAGGCCCCCGTAGCAGGGTACTGCTACGCCGTAGCAATGCCTGCTGCTATAGTAGCCGTGCCGAAGGGAAACATTGCAATTTTTTTTTTTTTATAAATTTTTTTTTTAAAACAAAAACAATGCATACCAAACCCCTTTAGTATTGTATATATATATATATATATATATATATATATATATATATATATATATATATATATATATATATATATATATATATATATATATATATATATATATATATATATATATATATAAACATATAATAAAGCAAACAATCCCTTAATAATATAAAATGAATGTATTTTTACAAATAAACCAATACGAAATTTAGGAACAAATACAATTCATATATTTCTTCTAACTTGACTTATTCTATTGATATTCTTTTGACAGAGAATATTCTTTTCAAATCTAAATAGGATTTTTTTGTTTTGAATTGACCAATCCTCCAATGTGTTTTACAAAACTCATTTGTCTCTTTTCATGACTATAATATTCTAATTTGTTTTGAGTGATATTTTTTAACAGAGAACAATTTTATACCAAAATTGGGTATTTTCCTAAACATGATTTCTTTCAACCCAAATTATTTATTTCATTCTCTATAGTCAAACTATAGACCAAATGTAATAATTCAATTTGTAAGAAAATTATAAACAATCATTCAACGAAATTTTGCCAAAGTAACACTACGATGCCAAGTAATAATAAAATACAGAAAACAACTACACTAGGGTTTCTAAATACCTAGATCTATTAAAACACAGAAAGACAAAATGATGTAAAAATGGAGATAATAGGCAAAATTCAATGCCTACCTTAGATCCAATGCCAGAAACTGAAAATGAAAACCCTTGTAGATCTGAGAATGAAACTCTCTCCAAAATCAAGCCCAACCCACAGATCTGAAAGCTATGTTGCAAACAGGTGCCCAATCCAGATGCACAGAGAAATTCAATTCAACATGCAGCCACAACAATCCACGAATTTCCAAAATACCAAGCACACAAGCTCCTCCCAAAAATCTTCTCCAAAACCTGTCTCCCTAAAAAATGAATGCAATAATCTCCATTCCCAAATTCAAGCAATCCCAAAAGACAACTCAAAAGCTAACTCACAGTTTAACTCCAAATCAAAAAATGACTCATAAGACAACTCCTAATCCAACTCCAATTCCAAAATTGAAAGTAAATACAATTAATTAATTAAAAATATCTTTTAAAAGCACAACTCAACTTGTCTTTTGAAAACTAGTTATCTTTTTAAAAACAAACTCCTTTTTTCAATTTTGCACATGTAATAATTTAAATTCATTTATTAAATAAATTAAATACTTAATGCATCACAAATTTATGCAATTAATTATTTAATCATTTAATAAAATATGCAAGCATAAATCAAATCATTTCCCAATTAAGCACATGTTAATAATTAAAATCTAAATTAAATAAATTAAATATTTAATACATCCTAGAACATGCATTTAAATATTCAGTTATTTAATAATACACTCTAGCATAATTAATCCTAATTCCAATTTCATAATCAATTATTTCCAATTAATTAAATAATTGACTTTGGATAATTTTCCAAATTAAACATATGAACATAATTAAATCATTAAATTCAACTATAATCCTAACATCGATAATCATATAAAATCACCTAAATAATCATAAATCAACTTAATCAAGCACAATCAAATTCAGGCAAACTGAAACCATGCATAGACTCAAGAACGGGATCCATGAATTCATGCCAACCAAGTGAATTCGGGTAGGGTAGTCAAACGACACTTGTCCAATCCTAGGACAATTAGGCTTCGGTTAAGGTTTTGGGTCTGTGTATTATCTCCCCTCTTTACCATTGAGATGAATGTTTTTGGGCACGCTCACTCCTACCAATTCAAGGAAGATGATGCCCTATACCTGCAAACCTGTCATCAAAAGATGAAGCATGTACATACAATATATAAAAGATAATGATAGGGTACGATTGAATGTGTGGATCTTGACTATGCAAGTAACTACACCTCCGTCCTCTACCACACAAACACATAATCACCATACACATGCAAGTATGGGGTAAGTACATCCTAATCAATATAAAACATATAATCTACCATCATAAAACATCATCATCTAATCTATGCATACACCTGATAAACATATGATAATAATCCATCATCATCATTAATGAAATAATAATCGATCACATGAAAAGTGACCTAAAAGAATTCGGTCATACAACTGAAACATAAAGCAAACTAAGAGCATCCTCCGGGTGGGTACTACACAATTTGTGTCTTTGACTAGTGCTTCTTTCTGTCTAGCGAACTGATTCACAAAAAACTCCAAACAACAACCACTGACTTCCTTTTTGACCTGATGCTTATTCAGCACTGGATCCTGGGCTCTCCCGTGAGGGAGGCTCTGATACCAAATGTAGAAAATAGATACACAAAAACATCTACATATACAACTGCTACAGAAGATAAAGGAGATATTATTATTGATTATTGATTGGATTGCTAAATGATTACATTGCCTTCCTCTTTATAGAGGACTCGATACAAACTTAGATTCAAAGACCAAAAACAAATTCAAAGCTACAACCTAACAGACTGCAGACATGGAGAGAAATGAGAGAATATGAAGTACAGTCAATGCAAAAGAATAGGAAACGTGCTTCAGTTCTATTCAGTTTAACTACCTGCAGGTAATGACAGTTCACCCACATCTTAGCTGCATATAGAGAAATATTCCTCAACAAATAAACTAAACATGGAGATGTGTAAAGTATTCCTTATTTCTAGACAAATGGGTTTAACCAACTATGTACATGGAGGAGGAGAAATTACGTCTTCCAACACAGCAGTAATATCAATTTAGAGAATACAGATATATATGATCAACTTTTAGGTCCCGTTTGTTTGCAGAATTGGAATTTGAGTCAAAATTTGATTATCTCAAAATCATGTTTTGAAATTCGAGGAAGATAGTTTGGACCATTTGGTTGACTGGGAAGATGACTGAGTCAATCCATCTTCTGCGTCTGGTTGCCATTTTCGAGATTGGAATTAGAATTACATTACCCATTTTGTGTGTTTGGTTCTACATTTTGAATTGGAATTAGAATTTGACAAGAAAAAATTTAAGTTTTTTTAATTATTATATAATGTTTTATTTAATATTTTATTTATTTTGTCCATTTTTTTATTTATATATTTTTTTATTAATTTATATTTTTATATAGTAAATCATAAACAAAATTTAACTTTTTTTTCAATATTGTGAATAGTAAAGTTAACTTTTTTTAATAATTTTATACATTATCTTTAACAATATTAAAACAAGAAAATAATTATACCATTGCTCGATATCACATCAAAATATAAATAAGTCGTATAGTCCACATATATATCTATTTCTGCATAATGACCCAACAAAATAGTGTGATTGTTGCACAAAGTAAACATCGTAAAAACATGACTTTGGCTTTATAGGTAGCCTCCACTTTTGCAATAGTTTTCTCGAACGCTTTACAAGACTTGCACTCGGCATCCACAATAGGTATATGTGTAGAAGGTGCAGATGATGTAGACAACATTGGGGTGCCATCAGCCCACTGAAAGTAGTCACATCCACTGCCATCCTACAATATAAATCTAAGTTAGTCTCGCTATAATGACTAATATTTATTATTTGTAAATATTTAAATATTGTGCAATTAACAACCTTTTTCTTATTTATGCAAGTTCAAAATTTACGCTCTAGATTAGTGTCTGTGTGAGACGTCCTCAACACACAGCGCACTCCATCACCATAGTCACACATAGGGACATTTATCATAGCCATCACCACTGTATCAAATGAATTTTTGTTCATTCATATAACAACATGACTATATTCTATCAGTAAAAATTGAAGAAGTTTCATTTATGTTGATATTACGAATTTATACAAAAAATATAATGACACAACTATAGCATCAGATAGAAGATGGGGAAGAACAATATCCATGAACTGAATGGTGGTGTGAAAACACACTGTTAAATAAGAAAACGCAAGAAAATCCACGCTCTACGCCCTTATGCCCCACATTCTTCCCATTACTTTACATATTGTTAGATGGTCAATCCTGCATCTACAAAGTAAATATGATTTTTTTTTAAAAAAACCTGTTTATTTTTAAATGGAATACACCAAGGAGTACCATCAGAAATATTGACCATTTACAAACATGGATAGTAAACAATCATCAAATAGCTCATTTTTTTTATCAACATATGTGGATATTTTTGGCATCAATGTTTGAAATAGCTTTTGGATTCGATTGTGTAGATAGTTTTGGATCACACTCTGTGATCCATCATCAAGATGAAAGAGACCAAAATGATTGCAATAGACCAAAATGATGGACTTTTCTTTCAATCATTTTGCTCTCTTCCATCCTGATGAAGGATCACAGAGTGTGATCAGAAACGTTGATGCCAAAAATATCTACAAAATCGAATCCATAAGCTACTTCAAACATTTTTAATGTCAGCATATGTGTGGTCTCAGAACTATCCATTTCTGTACCTATCACATGGTTTTTAAAAATGAATGAAAAATGAAAAGAAATTCAAGATGAAATAGAGCGTTGAACAAAGTAGAATTATTCCACTTAATTTCGTAATGCAACAGTAATAACAAGATGGTTAGGGTATATACATATAGAATCATGAACAATACATTCATTTACCAAAACACATTTATAAAACCATGTCTGAAGAACTAGAAATGGATAGTTCTGAGACTACACCTTAACAATGCATTAAATTAAGCATTCATCATGTGGTACTCCTTCGTGTATTCCACTTAAATATGTTAAAAGCAACAAGACTAACAAATGCAACAATATGTCTATAAAAGCACATTTAATGAAAATAGTGGTCAAGGGAGGGCATGCTTGTTTTCCCATTAATTCAACTCAAATGGATTGGACACCCTGCATGTATATCACTGGAGATTGAAGGATGGAAACCCCCTAATTTCCACAACTGGCTAGTTCACAAAAAAACCCTGAACCAGTCAGGCAATTCCTCACTAGTTTGTGATTCTGAGGTGGCTCCTGCAGCACCTTTGGTTGTAGATTCATCATGTTTTCTGGTAATGATATTGTTGTTGTTGTTCCCAAAAGACTAGTAAACTAAATTGACTATAAGTGCAATTTCTATTGTAATAAGAGGAGTGAACAGTTATTGCAAAAAAAAATCACTGCAAGAGTTCATAATTAGATCGAAGACATGAGGTATGCCCATGCAGCTTTAGAGTTTGATACAACACTTCTACCAAGATATTACACATTCTCATATAGTTGGATTGAAGACATGAGGTATGCCCATGCAAGGTTTGAACCAAAACATAAACATGACAAGAAAATCATGCAAGGTTTGAACCAAGATGTGTACCATCTAGCTCTAAAGAACACTTAGAATTACATTGTTCTGCTAAGTTTCTCATTTATACATTTTGGTAAATGATTATGACTTTGCAAGGACCTTTCAATTCTCAGTTCTCTATTTTATGCAAATCTTTGCTATCAAAACTAACAAAGAGTTCTACGCTTCACTAAATCTTCATCACCCTTCTTTTGCAATGATGAGTGTACTAAGTAATTGAGAAGAGATATGAAACTGTAAAGGGGTCTTTCCATGAATAAGTTAAGCACTTTCACACAAAGTGTATGAATTAATGTCTAACACTATAGTTCCTACACACATTTAAAATCACACAACAGTATGTCAACTGTTCGAAAGAATGCACTTGAAGGGAAAAGTATAGAATTAAGTTGTCATATCCCCAAATTCTATCAATTGCTCATGATCAATATCAGCTACCTCCATATTTGCTTCATCCACAGTTTGGGGGGTAGTCCGTACCATAAATTGTCTCCTAACAACCTCCAACTGTGCTTCTACCTGCTAGATGGCTCATGGATAGTATCATTCATTTCTACAATGTTGTTTCAGATAAATGTATTGACTCACATTATTGTCCATGCAATGGCTAGATGAATTCACTATTTATGTTATCCCCACAAGGCCAATAAAGAAGCTTTGGTATCACTACTATGATCCCAAGCTAATCAATTCTGAAACTACTTTGATATTGCTATAAAAAGAACATAATCCCAAATAATGCTTCATAATCCTACAGATTCCAAAGGTTAATGTAAACACGGTAATAAATAACCAAAAAATAACCAGCAATAAAACTGTGACAAGGTTTAGAACACAACAATTTATATGAGATTATTAGAATGGTCTTAAACTAATATTATACCTCAATAGAAGCCAAACTTCCCTGGTGGAGAAAAAAGCAATCACCAAGCACCTCAAAGAAGGATTGTGTCTTAACTTAGCAAAATGTATAAATGAGAAACTTAGTAGAACAGTGTAATTCGTAAGGATTTCACAGTGTTATCATAATTATATTGTTTAGTAGGTGGTCTAATGATCTGTGGTTGCATCTTATCTTTCCATGAATAAGCTCAAATACATTTTCCATACATCATAGTCAGCACTTGCACACAAAGTGTATGACTTAATGTCTAACACTATAGTGCATACACACATTTAAAATCACACAACAGTATGTCAACTGTTTAAAAGAATGCACTTGAAGGGAAAAGTACAGAATTAAGTTGTCATATCCCCAAATTCAGAATAGTCAGAATACTTTCTTTTCCAGCTTGCCATTGTTTTCTAAGAAAACAATGGCAAGCTGGAAAAGAAATGATACTTTTTTATTGATGTTCACAGCCATTGGCATACAGTCCAATCAGTGGATAAACATAACAACATCTTGAACATGCAATGTAGTCAGAAGGAGCAATAGTCCAATGCAATCACAACAATGAGCAATAGTCCTCAACAAAAGATATTCTACTTTATTTTATCGAAGCTTGTAATCTTTAGAACATCAATCACAAAGTATCATTTCTTACAGATCAATCAACATTATAAAAATATAGACAAGGTTGGATGGTTGTACCCTTACGGGCAGTGACAGGCTCTTTAGGAAACCAATTTACATTTCATTATCTCAGAATATATTTGATAAACAAAAACTATGTTTGATAAACAATCATCAACCATAAACAATCCTAAAAAATCATCAACAAAAACACAATTGTATCAGTGTATGTGAACAAGTATGATAATGTTTCAACTCATGATAAAGTTTGATAAAGTATGTATAAAATAACTATAATCCACCATATGTGGCTGCAATCTAGTCCACTCTCTCGTCCTCAGTCATCAACAAGAACCCTTTGGCTCTTTCACGTTCACCCATGAAGGTGTCGTATACCCTCGGGAATACACCTCGACTCAATTCAGGGATGGATTTGAAAGCGGTATATGCGCCCGTCAAAGCATTGTCATGATTAGATATATCAATTTTGTGAAGGTGAACATTGCTCATGCCCTCTTTTATTTTCTTCATTGTTTCACACATGGCAAACAAGGAAGCGGCCATACTTGCCTTCCTCCTCTTTCCCACCCTTGTGACTGATGATGTAGGAGTTCCTCTAGCACTTGCAGTTGCAGTGGACTGATTGGAAGGATAAGGGTCTTCGTCCAAATCATCAGCACTATCAAGATGTATACCAAAACCAATAGCCTCTTCATCATGCACATTGAATGGCTCTTCCATAGGGTTCCCTTCTTCAGTCTCAAGGGCTATCGTAACTATGTTACCTTCAACAATGTCATTACCCACAATTGCACCCAATTAATTGAAGTATTGGAAGGGCTTCCTCTTATACACTTTGGGATTTTTGAACTCTCTTCTCTGCACGTTGGCATAAATAAATGGATTGGGTTCTTTGTCTTTCATTATTAACTTTAAAAGAAGGCAATATTATTTCCATCAAAATAGTAGAGAGATCACCCTACCTTTAGAAGCTCATCCCACATGCTATCCTCAGCATCCATGCACTAAGTTGCCTTGTTCCAAGTGAAACCACTTGCATTTCTTAGCTCTTTCATCACTCTATATGCAAGCTTCCAGGTTTTCAGCTTATTTTTTAAGATGTCCTTTGATAGATTGAGGTTCATATCAGTGTTGAACTGCCTCTCAATGGCGGTCCATGCTTTTTTTTTGAAGCCTCCATCACATTTTCTTCCTAGTTGTACTTGCTCAAGGAGCAAGTCTAGAAACTTGCGTTCCATTTCCTTTGTACATGTTATCTTCTTTGAGGAAGGAGATATTTGGCTCATGTTACCAATTTCATCCATGCTCATCATTAATTATGTGTATGTCATGCTGTGTATACAAATTATTGTTAATGGTATAAACATTGACCCATAAAAGACCAATACTTCCAGATAGAAACATAAGAAAAAGGAAACCATCATGTATATCAAAGTATCTTCATACATCAGTTTACTCAAATAAAACACATTGACCCATAAAATTCCAATACTTCCACATAGAAACAGAAGAAAAAGGAAACCATCATGTCTATCAAAGTATCTTCATACATCAGTTTACTCAAATAAAACACATTGACCCATACAAGTCTAATACTTCCAGATAGAAACAAAAGAAAAAGGAAACCATCATGTATATCAAAGTATCTTCATACATCAGTTTACTCAAATAAAACACATTGACCCATACAAGTCCAATACTTGTAGAGAAAAACATAAGAAAAAAGAAACCATCATGTAGTCTTGACCCATAAAAGAACAACTATGCTTGGGATCTGTACTCTTCCCACATTCTACTTGCTATATCATCTTGGAACTGTGCCCACTGGTCTCTATCATGCCGAGACAACCCATATGTCTCTAGCATTGGTACATCTATCCCATCACAATCATCTTCCTCTTTGGTGACAATTTCTGATGGAATGTTGCCCTCTAACGTAATGTAGTTGTGTAGTATGCAACATGTTAATACAATATGGGCTTGTGTCATGATAGGATAAGATGTGGTATGACTCAGGATTGGAAAATGTTGCTTGAGAATACCAAATGTACACTCTACTGAGTTTCTAAGAGAGGAGTGTCAATGGTTGAACAACTCTTGTCAAGATTTTATTGGATTCTCTCTTGAAAACTCCTTCAGGTGGTAGCGTGTACACCAATAAGGAGCAAGAAATCCAGGTGCATTGGGATATCCAGCATCCACTAGAAAATATTTTCCTACATAAATAAAGTATATTATTAAAACATGAAACATTGATTGTACCCTTGAGTATATTAAACTATGATTTGGCTTACCGGGGGGAACAACAAGAGGATCTCCTCTTGACAGAGCTGAAGCTAGAACACGACTATCCACAGCAGACCCTTCCCAACTAGCAAGGTAGTACTGAAACTTATGATTGAAGGAAAACACACCCATAACATTTTGCGATAGGTTGCCTTTTCTATCACGATATTTACCCTGCGTGTCGACATCAACGGTGACTGCTATATGGGTTCCATCGATAGGTCCAACACAATCCTATATGATATGATACAATCATCAATTCTACGGTCAACCAATAATATGATAAGGATAAAAATCCATACAATAAATTTGTAACAACACAAGAATTACCTTGAGGAATGGATCAAAACATTCATTCCCACTAATTTCAGGAGGAGTGTTTGGACTAGGTGGTAGAAAGAAATCCTTGTGGAGTCCTAATATAGCCCTCAACACCTTGTGGAAGTATCGGTTGATTGTCTCTCCTGAGTGCCCAAAGTTGTGGGCAATCTTGTGGTTCTTCAGATTGTGGCCAACGGTGTGGAGGAACATCACAAGTTGTTCTTCTAACGTCAAGTGTATCGTATCTATCAAGGTTCCTTTTAGCCTTAGGATAGTAGCTAGATGAAAGAAGGCTCCCCTACTCATGTGAATCTAATCATGACAATCCACATCATTGGAATGAATAACCATTCAATAAAAATAATTTCCTTTTCTTTTTTGTTTACCCTTTTATGCACTGCCTTCTCGAGCCACCACTACTGTGGCTATGACAACACAAGTAATAAGAGCTGTGAGAAGATGAGAATATGTGGTCTCCATAGCTACCTATCCTAGAACATCAATATTCTTAATAGGATCCATCAATGGCCTGAAATGTGGAAAAACACATCGATTTGAGCGAGGAGATATTGGTAGCATGTTGTTCATGTTCTATTTTTCTAACTCTTTTTATGAAATTGAAAGTATTCTACAAATAAAAGTATCCAACCTAAGCAATAAATCAAAGGTTCTAACAATCAACCTTAACAACTACTAATGGACTTTCTTTGATAGAAGAAGATTGCATGAAGCATCCAGGCAGTATTACATAAGCCATGTGCCTCAAAATCACAATCTCTCTATCCCATGAATCCAAAATTAAATATTTTATGCTAATTAAATTCAATATCTCAGTATGACTTACTTCAAATATTGGTCATCATAACGGCTATGTGTTTTTGGATCTACATACAATAACAATAATATAAGGAAGAAATTTCTAGAAGAGAAATATTTAAAAGCAAAGATAAATGGAAGAACTCTGAAATGATTGTTCTAAGTCCTTCCATTCAAACAATCCACTGTATTGCACTAGAGACCTGCATCTCCTTGATAGAAGAAATCAGGAATTGAGCTACAGATGAGCCATGAATATCTCTTTACATCGAAGATATCTGGAATTGCTACAAATGAATGCAGAGACTAGATGTCTCTGCATTCATCTATAGCGACTATGATCAAATAAATCACATGTAAAGTTATTTGAAGGAGTATGTGGTAGTCTTATATTGCTGTTATTGTATGTAGAACCAAAAACACATAGCTATTATGATGACAAATATTTGAAGTAAGTCATATTGAGATATTGAATTTAATCTACATATAATAACAACAATATAAGGAAGAAATTTCTAGAAGAGAAATATTTAAAAGCAAAGCTAAATGGAAGAACTCTGAAATGATTGTTCTAAGACCTTCCATTCAAACAATCCACTATATTGCACTAGAGACCTGCATATCCTTGATAGAATAAATTGGGAATTGATCTACAAATGAGTCATGAATATCTCTTTACATCGAAGATATCTGGAATTGCTACAGATGAATGCAGAGACTAGATGTCTCTGCATTCATCTCTAGCGACTATGATCAAATAAATCACATGTAAAGTTATTTGAAGGAGTATGTCGTAGTCTTATATTGTTGTTATTGTATGTAGATCCAAAAACACATAGCCATTATGATGACAAATATTTGAAGTAAGTCATACTGAGATATTGAATTTAATCTACATACAATAACAGCAATATAAGGAAGAAATTTCTAGAAGAGAAATATTTAAAAGCAAAGCTAAATGGAAGAACTCTGAAATGATTGTTCTAAGTGTTAGACCAATTTCCTGTCAATGTAAAAATCCTATGAAATTGGTCTTATCCTTGCAGTTTTCCTGAAATTACCTTGCCCGGCCTACAAACTTGTTTTTATGTGCGCACATGATATACAATGTTTCATGGCTTGCACCCTTAGCCTCGGGTGGTTTTCCATGTCAGTATGCTTCAGTCCAAGGCGCATGGTCTAATATGCAAAAAATCCAAGTGAACTACCCTGTCCTAGCTGTATCACAATTTTAACTTGCGAGCTAAGTATATGATGTTTCTTGGCTTGTACCCTTAGCATGTGATAGATTATTGAGTTTCCAAGGTCAGGTTAAGGGTGCATGTCCTGAAGGGTAGAAACTAGTGAGCTATGGTTGTTTTAAGATCCACATGAAATAGCCTATTTTATGTCACAGGGTTTCAAAATTTGTCCAAGCATAAAACCCTCAATGTTTTCTACTTTTCGCCTCTTCACAGCTAGTCCCTGATGTCAACATTTCCTATTCACACTCGTGCGACCAATTCATCTACCATGGTGGGCCCAGTCTCTTAAAAGTCCTGAGTGGTTAATTTTCCTAATGTTTCGGCATCTAATTAAGAGGGTTAATCTCCTTTCATCAGGCGGTTGTTGCATGTTTGTAAGGCTTAATCCTATTCTTTGCGATTATGCGACAACCGTCCTATGAAAGGTGAGTAGGGTAGTGGGTCCAGATGGATTCATGTATCAGATGTTGCAATGGTGTTCGTTTCTGATTGGCCATGAGTGATATGTCAATGGGACCAGGGGTTTGCCAAGCCGTAAAGATGTTGCATCTTGACAGGGATCATGTGGTTGTCACTTTGTCGAGAAGCTGAGATGCTTGATGTTTATTCTTTCTGACATAGTGACCATGTGACATGTGCCCAGCCTGGCAAAAGACAATTCTGAAAGTGGGTCCCCATGCTATGTATTATTGATGTGCTTGTTCTTGGTTAGCCATGGGTTTGGTGACACAGAATTTATCAACAGGGCCCAATAGTCAGTCACCTTTTAATCCTACGACTGTCGCATGACCGCAAGGAGTCTTTTTCCCCTTCGTGATCATGTGACAACCATATGATCTTTCAGCGTGTAAGGGCTGATGATGCGGTGGGTCCGAGGTGCCGGTTGTGCTGAGGTGCTCAATTTTTATTGGTTGCCGAGGTGGTGATGTGGTCATGGACTTTTCAAAGGGGGTTGGTCAACTATTGAAAAATTATTTGGACCGCCCAATCTATCGGGAAAATAATCTATCAACGACCGTGTTTTAAAGTTAAATCAGGTAGCCATTGGGGCCGATAATTTAAATATTTCTAAAGGGTTTCTTGCCGATTTTTCACTGTTGGCCATAAACGACAAATGGGTTGTTGCGAGTTGATTTTCAAGGATGGTAGCAGTTGCGAAGATGATGAAGAAGATCTATGCGGCCATCCTATTCTGATTTTGCTTCGTAGGGTGCCTTGTCAGTTTTAAATGCAATTGGTTGTTTCTTTTCTCAAGCGGCTAGAGTTTGGTTGATGTCAGAGATCTCCATGCTATGTACACGTGAATTCTTTTTGGTTGGCTCTGGCATCAAAGTTTGTTTTTCCTGCAACAAGAAGGTAGTAACTTGTGATCGCAGTTAGCCTGTTTGTGTTGAAACCAAATAATTATACATCAGATTGCATCTGATCTTCCTGAGTTTCTAAGCTTTTTTGCATTATTTCTTTTCTTGTTGTACTGGGTGGTTGTAGACCTAAATTTTTCTCTAAATGATCTGTAGCTTGTTGCAATCCTTGTTCCTATAAAAGGATTTTCAAGATCATTTAGAAGAGTTCCAACCTTTTGGTTCTATTCTAGGGGTTCCTTCCCCTGGTCTTATGAATGGTTCTTCCTACAGTATTTTTCCTTCTTCTCTGCATATAGGGTGATCCCTCTTTCCTTTCTGGCTTTGAGAATATGATATAAATTGTAACAGATGTCTTATGTATAAGATTTCAATGCATATGTACTTCTATTAGATTGTCTCCATTTGAGTTTTGAACTTGTTGATTATAGCATCAAGGGTGTTGTAGTATTTCTATTTGCATTTACTAAGTGTTTGCAATAGAGTTGTTTTCACAGAAACAACTGAGTTTAGGACTAGTGTTTAGATATGTATGAGTTGGGGTATCAAGGGTATTTCATGCTTGTCTTTCAGTGGATGTTGATTAATGTATTGCTTGTTCCTAGGTCTCTTCTAAGGGGAGGGTTAAAATCCTTTGAATAGGTGATAGCATATCTGGGTGCACAGGTGGGTTGTTGAAGCATGATCTGATCAATGGTAAATGTGTTGTCTTCTTATTTCATAGCTCTCTTGCAGTAATGTATTTGACTCTGTTGCCCATTAGATAAGGCACTGGTCTATGAGAGACTTAGGGTATTTCAGGGGTCCATTCAACCCAACATCAAACTCATTCAAATGAAATACTTTACCTTTCATGTTGGTAGTAGGTAGTAGGAGGTCCATTCTAGTTTTTGGATTCATTCTATGCAAGTAGGGCTATTGCATGTGGTTATTGTTTCATTGGGGTACAGGACACCTATAGGAGTCTGAAAGCTATTCCACAATAATATATTTTCAGGCCTTTTGTTTGTCATGATGAGTCATGAGTGTGTAGATGAGGCAATACCCATCTAAGTGATGTGGAGCTCAAAGAAGAAGGAGGATGTCTTCGGTCCTCATCAATTGGCACTTTTTCCTGTCAAACTTTGGAGCAGTTACTAATCATTTTGTCATCATAGTGTAAATTTGACAGTGGGGGAAAACGTGGGAACCAACAAAATGGTGACTCTGTTGGGGAGAACAATGACAAAGAAATACATCTGTTAGAATCTCTAGTTACAAATCACAAATTTTCAAATATCTTACTAACTAGATTGGTTTGGCCCATCCGAGTCACCAACAAAATGGCGACTCCACTAGGGAGAACAATGACAAAGAAATACATCTGTTAGAATCTCTAGTTACAATTACAAATTTTCATATCTTACTAACCAGATTGGTTTGACCCATCCAAGTCACCAACAAAATGGCGACTCTACTGGCAAAGAATCTGATGGAACTACAAGGTGAGCTCTAGATCTGCCCTGCTTCCTGTTAACAAGGTTTCTGCTGCATACTTCCAGGTATTATATTTTCATGTTAAGAAATGTTTCCTCATAAGGTGATTTGAGCACCAAGAGAAAGAAAAAGGTGTGAAAAAGAGGTTTGCATGCTTCAAAGAATCAAGGTTGTAGTTTTGCAAAAATTTTAGTGAAACATGGATGTAGTCCTTGTGACTAAAGAACATGGGTAGTGAAAATTGTAGCTTCATTCTTCAGCCCATGGTTATTCACATATGTTGGTAGCAAGATAATCATGACAATTTCAAGTGTTTGGTCACATATGTAGATGAAAATCAAGCCTTTGATTTAGGAGGGTCTCTGATTTTCTTTTGGTGGCCTGAGGCCACAAAGTAAGGTTTCAAAACATGTAAAGTTTGTAAGTATTTTCCCTTTCCTTGTTGTGTGTTTCCTTTCCTGCTTTCCTTTTGCAGTTGCCAGGTTTTTTGTTGAGGGTTCCCTTGTGTTTTTGTCCTATGGGTGGCCTACTTCCTCCAGAAATTATGAATCCTTGCCATGTTTGCAAGAGGCATGCATCCCCAGATAGAGCCACTGTTAGACCAATTTCCCGTCAATGTAAAAATCCTATGAAATTGGTCTTATCCTTGCAGTTTTCCTGAAATTGCCTTGCCCAGCCTACAAACTTGTTTTTATGTGCACGCATGATATACAATGTTTCATGGCTTGCGCCCTTAGCCTTGGGTGGTTTTCCATGTCAATATGCTTCAGTCTAGGGTGCATGGTCTAATATGCAAAAAATCCAAGTGAACTGCCCTGCCCTAGCTATATCATATTTTTAACTTGCGAGCTAAGTATATGATGTTTCTTGGCTTGCGCCCTTAGCATGTGATAGATTATTGAGTTTCCAAGGTCGGGTTAAGGGCGCATGTCCTGAAGGGTAGAAACTAGTGAGATATGGTTGTTTTAAAATCCATAGGAAATAGCTTGTTTTATGTCATGGGGTTTCAAAATTTGTCCAAGCATAAAACCCTGGATGTTTTCTGATGCAAGAGCATCTTGGGTCTTTGGCAATCTTGCATCAACCAAAAACATTTTCTGATTTATGTACCTGTTTGCTGTAGTTTTCTTTATAATATTTGCATTTGATAGTTTCATGGTGTGTGAAGCTTACATCATGTTGGGGACCTATTTGGGAACCTTCTCCTATGAGCACATCAATTTTGGATGGACTATTTCAAAGTTACAGCTATTTTCCTTGCCGTCGGAACAGTGTTTTCCTGTAGTTTTGGTGCTGATTGTTCATGTTGGTTCTCTTGATCCATAAGGAATCTTATTTTTTTCACTTAATGACTTTAAGAGAACCTAAATTAATACCATTTTCCAAGAGCGCAGCTTCCAATTCATTATGAGTCAAAATTTATGGCCTTTTTGGCACAGGACCTATTTTCTGCCAGTTTCACGTCCGAGCGGTTCTTGTAGTTTTGGTGCTGATTGTTCATGTTGGCGACCTTTCTCTATAAGGAATTTTCTTTTGTTCACTTAAGGGCTTCAAGGGAACCTAAATTACTATCATTACCCAAGAGTGCAGCCTCCAATTCATTATGAGTAAAAAGTTATGCCTATTTTGCCTCAAGACCTATTTCCTACCAGTTTTTGGGTGAAACGTGTGGTGTTTCTTCTTGTGATGTTCCGTGTGCTCATATGGGACCTTGCGCACTTAAAGGAATGTTCTTGGGTCAAGTTAGGACCTAAATCCAAAGGCACATCAATTTATATTCATTCTAGCATTAGTTTTGGTTTAAATCTTGAGACTAGACCTATATTGTAATTAAATGCCTGACTGGCCGACCTGTGGCTTAGCTGGCTATATAAGGGGTCTAGATTGATGTAGTAGAGGATCATGGGCAAGATATAGGAAGGATTATCAAGATACATCATTGGAGAAAAAGATAGGATGCAAGCTGTAATTCTGAATTCATAATTCTCATTGTATAAGGCCGAAACCCGGAAGGCCTCACAGTCGGGCATGTTGAAAGAAATAATATAATTCTCTGTTGTTGCTGCCAGTTGATTGTCTCATATCCATTGTGTTTCCATTGATTTCATGTGATATTATATTGCTTCCATTGTGTAACTTTGAGCAAGGGCTTGTTGTGGATTCAAGTGGACTCAATTCTGCTTGATTCTGCTTGTATCTACCCTGCCCCTGCGTCATTTTCTATTTTTCGCCTCTTCACAGCTGGTCCCTGACGTCAGCATTTCCTATTCGCACTCATGCGACCAATTGTCATCTATCGTGGTGGGCCCAGTCTCTTAAAAGTCCTGACCAGTTAATTTTCCTAATATTTCGGCATCTGATTAAGAGGGTTAATCTCCTTTCATCGGGCAGCTATCACATGTTCGCATGGCTTAATCATGTTCTTTGCGATTATGCGATAGCTGTCCGATGAAAGGTGAGTAGGGTAGTGGGTCCAGGTGGATCTGTGTATCAGATGTTGCAATGGTGTTCATTTTTTATTGGCCATGAGCAATATGTCAGTGGGACCAGGGGTTTGCCAAGCGGTAAAGATGTTGCATCTTGACAGGGATCGTGTGGTTGTCGCTTTGTCGAGAAGCTAAGATGCTTGATGTTTATTCTTTGTGACATAGCAATGGTGTGACACGTGCTCAGCCTGGTGAAAGACAATTTTGAAAGTGGGTCCCCATGCTATGTATTATTGACGTGCTTGTTCCTGATTGGCCATGGGTTTGGTGACATGGAATTTATCGGTGGGGCCCAATAGTCAATCACCTTTTAATCCTATGGCTATCGCATGACTGCAAAGACTCTTTTTCCCCTTTGCGATCATGCGACAACCGTCTGATCTTCCAGCGTGTAAGGGCTAATGATGCAGTGGGTCCGAGGTTCTGGTCATGCTGAGGTGCTCGATTTTTATTGGTTGTCGAGGTGGTGATGTGGCCGTGGACTTTTCAAAGGGGGTTGGTTGACTATTGAAGAATTATTTGGACCGCCTGATCTGTCGGGAAAATAATGTATCAACGACCATGTTTTAAAGTTAAATCAGGTAGCCATTGGGGCTGATAATTTAAATATTTCTATAGGGTTTCTTGCCAGTTTTTCACAGTTGGCCATAAATGACAAATGGGTTGTTGTGAGTTGATTTTCCAGGATGGTAGCAGTTACGAAGATGATGAAGAAGATCTATGCGGCCGTCCTATTCGAATTTTTCTTCCTAGGGTGCCATGCCAGTTTTAAATGCAGTTGGTTGTTTCTTTTCTCAAGCGGCTAGAGTTTGGTTGATGTCAGAGATCTCCATGCTATGTACACATGAATTCTTTCTGGTTGGCTCTGGCATCAAAGTTTTTTTTTCCTACAACAAGAAGGTAGTAACTTTTGATTGCAGTTAGCCTGTTTGTATTGAAACCAAATAATTATGCACCAGATTGCATCTGATCTTCCTAGGTTTCTAGGCTTTTCTGCATTATTTCTTTTCTTGTTGTATTGGGTGGTTGTAGACCTAAATTTTTCTCTAAATGATCTATAGCTTGTTGCAATCCTTGTTCCTATAAAAGGATTTTCAAGATCATTTAGAAGAGTTCCAACATTTTGGTTCCGTTCTAGGGGTTCCTTCCCTTGGTCCTATGAATGGTTCTTCCTACAGTATTTTTCCTTCTTCTCTGCATATAGGGTGATCCCTCTTTCCTTTCTAGCTTTGAGAATATGATATAAATTGTAACAGATGTCTTATGTATAAGATTTCAATTCATATGTACTTCTATTAGATTTTCTCCATTTGAGTTTTGAACTTGTTGATTATAGCATCAAGGGTGTTGTAGTCTTTCTATTTGCATTTCCTAAGTGTTTGCAATAGAGTTGTTTTCATAGAAACAACTAAGTTTAGGACTAGTGTTTAGATATGTATGAGTTGGGGTATCAAGGGTATTTCATGCTTGTCTTTCAGTGGATGTTGATTAAAGTATTGCTTGTTCCTAGGTCTCTTCTAAGGGGAGGGTTAAAATCTTTTGAATAGGTGATAGCATATCTAGGTGCACAGGTGGGTTGTTGAAGCATGATCTGATCAATGGTAAATGTGTTGTCTTCTTGTTTCATAGCTCTATTGCAGTGATGTATTTGACTCTGTTTCCCATTGGATAAGGCACTGGTCTATGAGAGACTTAGGGTATTTCAGGGGTCCATTCAACCCAACATCAAACTCATTCAAATGAAATACTTTACCTTTCATGTTGGTAGTAGGTAGTAGGAGGTCCATTCTAGTTTTCAGATTCATTCTATGCAAGTAGGGCTATTGCACGTGGTTATTGTTTCATTGGGGTACAGGATACCTATAGGAGTCTGAAAGCTATTCCACAATAATATATCTGCAGCCCTTTTGTTTGTCATGAGGAGTCATGAGTGTGCAGATGAGGCTATACCCACCTAAGTGATGTGGAACTCAAAGAAGGAGGATGTCTTCAATCCAAATCAATTGGCACTTTTTCCTGTCACACTTTGGAGTAGTTACTAAACAGTTTGTCATCATAGTGTAAACTTGACAGTGGGGGAAAAAGTGGGAACCAACACTAAGTCCTTCCATTCAAACAATCCACTGTATTGCATTAGAGATCTGCATCTCCTTGATAGAAGAAATCAGGAATTGAGCTACAGATGAGTCATGAATATCTCTTTACATCAAAGATATCTAGAATTGCTACAGATGAATGCAGAGACTAGATTTCTCTACATTCATCTGTAGCGACTATGATCAAATAAATCACATGTAAAGTTATTTGGAGGAGTATGTGGTAGTCTTATATTGATGTTATTGTATGTAGATCCAAAAACACATAGCTGTTATGATGGAAAATATTTGAAGTAACACATAGCTGTTATAAATATTTTTAGTAAGTTTCTAATAAGTTTCTAAAAAGATGCACAATTCTGTATCAATGCAAATGCAATAGTACATGCTACTCCTTACCACAATTGTGCATCTTTTGATATCAATTGTACTTCATGTCTTTGCGATTTATTAAGCAGACCATTTTAGTAAACGATACAGAATTGTGCATCTTTTTAGTTAGTTTCTAATAAGTTTCTAAAAAGATGCACAATTATGTATCGTTTACCACTAAATTGTATTATAATCAGTGTTATAAGAATCTTTTTAGTAAGTTTCTAAAAAGATGCACAATTCTGTATCAATGCAAATGCAATAGTACATGCTGCTCCTTTACCACAATTGTGCATCTTTTGATATCAATTGTACTTCATGTCTTTGTGATTTATTAAGCAGACCACTTTAGTAAATGATACAGAATTGTGCATCTTTTTAGTAAGTTTCTAATAAGTTTC
This sequence comes from Chamaecyparis obtusa, assembly GCA_027943335.1. Classification (NCBI taxonomy): domain Eukaryota; kingdom Viridiplantae; phylum Streptophyta; class Pinopsida; order Cupressales; family Cupressaceae; genus Chamaecyparis; species Chamaecyparis obtusa. The sequence goes on from BSBK01007528.1 coordinate 187,296, forward strand.
TAAAAAGATGCACAATTCTGTATTGTTTACCACTGATACTGATATATGACTATTCCTAGAAATATATTAGCTCTGTACTGAATTTATCGGACATATTACCCTTGTTTGGCTCTAGTTTCTATTTTGTGTTCCCTATTCACCTACTATTTCAGTGGTAAATGATACAGAATTGTGCATCTTTTTAGAAACTTACTAAAAAGATGCACAATTCTGTATTGTTTACTAAAAAGATGAACAATTGTGGCAAAGGAGCAGCATGTACTATTGCATTTAAATATGCTTCGCTGCAAGAAAATTGGGATGGCCTCATATGTTTAAATATGCTTCGCTGCAAGAAATCTATCAATGATTACTATGGATATTAGTATATTACTATGGAAGAGGAGAAGATTTAGAAGATTGCAATAAAGATTAATGCAACCTATCATCAGAGGTTTCTCAGGATGTTGTAATTGTTGAAGCAGGTCAAATCAAAGATGAAGTAGTAGATGAGATGGTTATTTTCATGATTTTAGGATATTTTGTTTTTGGGGGAACAAGTTTGTTCAAAATATGGGCATTGTAGACAGCCCAAAAGCCAAGACTGCATGTGACTCTATACCTACCCTTTGAGGAGATGATGATAGGAAAACTCTTCATAATGAAGCAAGCATCATTTTGAAATTTGTCTTGCATATCTGAATACATCACCTTCTATAGAACTTCATGAGTGTAAGATGTCATTGTGGTCGTATAAACTGTTATGGACCTTTTGGTCTCAAGGTTGTGAATAAATTGATATCATTTCTCTAGTCTACCAAAGTACTATTATGGGATCAAAACTAAATAGATCAACTTGGGATTTACCATCCACCTACAATCTTAGATGTTCAATAAGTACAATTAAAAATTTGAAGCTATTTTGTTTCAAGTTTCAATTTTTATAGTCTATCAAAATGTTGTTACCAGTCTATTTAAAATTAACCAGAATAGATAGATAAAGAGTTTCTATCCATCTGCATGCTCAATGCTTAATAAAATTTGGTGGATGCTATTACAGAGCATATGACCAAGATTTGTTTTAGGAATTCCTGTTGAGTTTGGAAATTGTGACAAGCGCACCACCTTAGTTTTGGAACAATTACCTTACGAAGTAGTATACTACATTCCCTACTTGCTAATATTTAGGTGTACTGCTTGAAATCAAAGGCTATTCAAGTATATCTGACATCGGAAACAAAGGATTCTACCTCTCTTCTTTACTACTTAGGTTTGTACTTATTCAAGAAGATTGTTTACAAGTTGGTTTCAATACTTAGTTGACACATGTAATGTCAAATCTCTATTTGTCAAGGTCTTCAAATTAGCATCACTCAGAATTCACCGAGAACTGTTGCTATGTATCGATTCTGTACACACATGAGATTATTTTCAACTACTTAATGCTGAAGGGTATCAAGTTATGGACTTCTTGAGGGGGCCTGATGGTGAAGGCATATGTACTCCATATTGGAGGTCACTAGATTGAAACCAATAGTGGATAGGGTTGTAAACCAATGGTGGATAGTGTTGTAGACCTAGTTGAACAATATATTTGGTAAATGGAAAAGCGATACCCTTGTGGATACCACAAATGATCTGCAAGTCACAAAATTGGTATTCTACTACATTGGGTCCACTTAGTACCATGCTCTTACTACACACATTCATTGATTGTTAAACACTTTGAAAGTACCACTTAAAGTTGCACAATAGGTGGAGTCAATCACCAAAGACTATCAATAGTAGTGCAGCAAGGAGATTTATGTTTAATGCAGAATAAGGGTTGTGTTTAGTTGAAACCAATAGGTTGTAGTTGAGAAAATCATTGGTTTTCTTTCAAGAAAGCGTTGTTGCCTCCATGATCTGTATTGAATGTAATATTTTGAGTTGTGAGCAAAAACTTTCTTTCATTAGAATGTATTGTGAGTTTAAGCAGCTGAGTAAGCTTCTCACACATTTGGTGAATCATCTCCGATGATAGATTTATTTTTAGGGTTTTCCTTCTTCCTTTTCCCAAGTAGAAGTCAATAGTTTTATGAGGTATATAAATGGAACCAACCCGTAATCTAGAGATTGATCTTCACAATAAGCAACTCACATAAAAACCCATGTTAAGGGTTGTTGAAAATAAGTCACATATGCAAGGTTGGCCATAGATGGTCATTCATGGAATTCTTTATAGCAGAAAATTATTTGTTAAAAGGGCTTTTGAAAGTTTCATTACAAGCCATACCCATTGCAAGCAGCTACAAAACCCTCCAACAGCAAGACTAAGAACCACAAAATATAAACTAGAGCCAAACGAGGGTAATAAGAATACAAAGAACGATGATATCTCAACTCAATTGAGAAAAATCCCCTAAGTCCCGAGCTAGCTAGACAACATATCAATCTCTAGTTTTGTTTCAGGAACTGTGACAACATATACATGCAACATCCAAAAATAAAACTAAAAGAACAAGTGGGTATCAGAAAGCTTTTAAATGGGCTATACCCATATTCAACTTACCAACTATGGAGTGTAGAACCAACTAAAACATTTATTATTACAAGATAAAATGAATGTTACAAGATAAACAAACGTACCCCGAACAAACGTCAATCACAATTCCTGAAACAAAACTTGGCTCCTGAAACAACCCACAAGCAGTGAATAGGAATAGTCGCAGTTCCTGAAACAAAACTCAGCTCCTGAAAATGCCCTCGTAAAAATGCAAACACGGGAAGGCCAAAACCCCAAAATAAATTCGAGAAGACCACGGACTTGACAGAAATATAAAATGGGGTTAATAATTGCCCAAAACTAGAATATAAATTTGAATTCCACCTATTGGGTGGGAAGATGGTGCCGCCCATTTTGGTGGTATATTCGGGTTTTCGTGGTATATTCAAGTTTTCAAAATTAGCGTTCCAAACAGTGGATTCAAGTCAAAACCTGATTATCCACTTCCAATTCCCATCATCTTCTCGCAAACAAACAGGGCCTTACAATTGATATCATGGAATAAGTATTACCGGGCATTGGGAATCACCTAGCATTAAGAGACCGACTTTACTCTTCCCTCAGAAGATTTACATGAATAGCCTAGAGAAATGCAAGGTAGCTCGACCCTACCTAAGCATCACACCACAAACTAGAATGCTCGATGAAAAAGATATGAAGCCCTGGCAAGAATATTAGAAACTCACAGTTGCAGAAATATGAAAATGTTCCCGCCAAAACCATGCCAAGCCACGAAAAGCTAACCCCATGTCCCCATGTAGTTGCTTAAGTACATTTTCTGCTTAAATTTAAGCAGTTTTGTGTTCCCATGCAAAATTTCAATCATGGGAAAAGGATAAATCAGAATCTTTCCCTATTTTAGTGGAGTAGCTAAAGTTTAGGAATTGAAATTAAGCTTTCGAAAAAAGTGGGGGGCTAAGAATAAGCAGCAACTGCTTATTGAAAAAATGTGAGGTGGCTCCACATATTTCTTTCCCTCCTTTTTTCCTTGGCCTTTTTTTCCTCCAACTTTTAAGTGCAAAAATAATTATTACTAATTTTATTCCAAAATACAATTGAATACAAAAATAAGCAGCAAATTTAAATATTCATGGGGTCACTCACTCCACAAATTGCTCCTTAAAATGTTGAGCATCCATTGCTAGCCAAAATAAGCTATGCAGCGGCATGGGGACCTGCCCTAACACCAAGAAATCTCGTGCCCAAATAATGCAACAGAAGCCGCCCAACTCCACAAGTATTTCCACGAAACAAATATTCTCAGTATTACTATTTTTGAATCACCAACAGTCTTTCCAACATTCAACTAAAAAAGAAATCCCAACATAACGCCAAAGGAATATGTGCCAAGAATAAGAGGTAACCACCAGCTCTTTAAAGTTATCATGCCAATATGTATCAATATAAGTTCTGCAAATATAATTCTCTTCCGAACATGACCCTTCAGGAATTATAGGCAGCAATAAATAATACACCACTTTAGGCCAGGATGGTAGATCACTAACCCACACAAGGTTAATTTAATGGCCATGAGATATTTAACAATGTTAGATTTCACATTCGATCATCTATATGACTCAAGTCTTTAATAAACTTGAAGATATTCTCCGCAACTTTTTCAGATTTATTTTCTATAAAATATTTAACCATGGCAGACTTCAGATTTGATCATTCATATGACCCTGAAGTCTTAAAAAAACCTCAAGATATTCTCCACAACTTCTTAGGATTTATTTTTTATAAACATGTCCACTTTTGATTAGAATTTAAAAATCTTCAAGTTATAATACTTTACCTTTCTACAATAAATAACTCTTTTCAACTAAACCTTTGACTCATGTAATATATTAAAAGAATCTTCATCATTTCAACATATCTGCCCTTTAATTTCTGACAATTGGAATTAAGCTTTTAATCAGAAATAAACAAGTGCCATGTAGTGGCTAATACTTGTCTCTAGTATAGTAATTAATTATAATTAAATATTAAATATAATTCTAATTTTAATATAATATTATATAAATTAATTTAATGAAAAAGAGAAAATCAAATTAAAAAGAAAGAATTAATAATACATATTATAATTTATAAATTTATATTAAATATATTGGTTGAGTATTCTATAAGTTTTATTTTATTTTTATATAATATAAACTATTACATATATTTAATGAATGCTATGAACGCTTTGAATGCTCCCACTCCTGCTCTATTTTTTGAATGTGTTGTTGCTGGTTTCGCAACAGCTGGGTCAATGACTGCTGCTGGTGTAGCCCCTGGTGATTCTCCTCTGTCCGCCCTTGCTGGTGCTCAGCTGGTTTTGGGTGTGTGTGCGATCTTGGCTGCCAAGAGTTCTGCAATCTCATACGCCGACGTTGCTGCATTTGAAGCGGGCATTTCGGGTCCTAGTCCTACATCTTCTGGGCGTAGGGGATCCCTTCCTTCTTCCCTTGTGCCTCCCGTACCTGTGAGTAAACCCATTAGGGTTCTTCTTGACTTTGAGACTGTAGATGAGATTTTGAAAAATAAGGAAGACTTCTCTTCCAATGCTGCCATTTTTCATTTCAGGGGTTTTTGGCCCTCGCTTTCTGATTTGCATGCTTGGATTTCCAAGCATTGGGAACCCATCTTAACTGATGTTGTTTAGATTTACCCTGTGACTAGGGGTTTCTTTATTGTTAAGTTTGATAAAGCTGAAGATAGGAATACCATTCTATGTAATAACTATTTCATGTGGGAGGAGCATTTCCCCCTAATGGCCAAACCTTGGTATGTGGGGTTTGATCCTCTTACTGAGTCCTTCAATAAAATTCCCTTATGGGTTAGACTTCTGAATCTTCCTCTTTATCTCTGGTTAGATTCTATTCTAGAAGCGGTGGGTGAGGCTATCGAGGATTTCCAAATGGTGGATCCCGATTCTTCTGATATCTTCAAAACTTTATGCTCGTATTCTTGTGGAGGTTGACGTCTCCAAGGGTCTTCCTGAGAAGATCACTTTGGCTTCTTCTTCGGGCTCTTGGACACAGAATCTTGATTATGAGGGTATTCCGTTCCGATGTGGGAAATGCCACATTACTGGTCATCTCGCTGCGCGGTGTGTTTCAAACAAGGTTAAACCAAAGAAAACACCTACTTGGTGGTCGGGGGTTGCTGCCCATCACTATATGGTCCGTAAAGCCCCTATTTTTGGGGGTTCGGATGCTATCTCTCCTCCTTCTGATAATGCTTTGGATGATGCTTCTGTGGAAGTCCCGGTTGTCTCTATTGCTACTGTCACTGCTTCCGATTTGGCCTTGGATCATGTTGTTGTTGTCCCTGTCCAAAATGTTGTTATGTTGTCTTCTGGTGTTGCTGGCCAGGATGTTGTCTCTGGCACGAATGCTCGTGATGTTGTCTCTGATTCTGCCGCTTTCTTGCATGTTGATGTGGTGCGCTCTTTTTCCCATGGTTCTCCAGTGAGGGTTCGGGGGAATGGTCGGGGTGCTATTCCTGCCCCTTCTGGGGTTCTGATGTTACCTGCCCTTTTGTGAGCTTTTCCACCTCTTCTGGAGTACAAAAGGCTATCGGTAAGATGGAGGATGGATGGACTACTATGAAGGGAAAGAAATCTAAATCATCCACTCCCTCTTTTGATATGAACTTATGTTCATATAAGAATGGGCTAAGATGTAAATCTTGATCGCCCTTTGTAGTACTTGGTTTGGGTTTTTGTCCTTTTGGTAGGAACTCTGGTTTGTTCCTTTGGTTTGTTTGGTGGGGCACCACAGTTGTTTTGATCCTTTATTGCTATATCTTTTCATGCTCTTGTACAAGGTTTCAAGTCTTTTCAAAACCTATTTTTACGTAATCAAAACTATTACATATATTTTTAAAATATTATTATATTATGAAAGCATATTTTATATTAAATATTTAATACATTATTTATTATTTAATTATATTTAGTGTATTGTTATTGGAGGAAACTAAAATTGAGCAAAATTTTGGTAACAATATTGAGTGATAAGAGGCGAGAATAATGAAAGATGGCTTTAAAAGTGTCAAAAGAATTGTTACTTTCCAGGATTTTTTATTTTCTTGTATAAGACTCAAACCTATTAAGCCAGTCAAATGACCAATAAATAATTTTTACAATTTATAAAGTTAAAAATATTTCATTTACACTATAGAAAAATAGAATTTGTAACAAAAATTAAAAATATGGTAAATTATGATTGGTTCAAACAACTTGTTTTAATCACTAGTTAAATGAGGAAATCCAAAAATTATTACAATAGTACTAATAATAGAATACTTCAAAACATTGATTTTCCAAGAAGATTCTACTGATTTTAAAATCTCTACAACTAAACAATGAAGTGAAGCAGTGAATCCTGATAAGAATCCATTCCAATAGATGAATTGGGATTTTGTCCAACCCACCAAGAAATCTTAAGGGTGTCAGTCCCGAGGCTTCAAAATTGAAAGTCAAAACAGTCTCCAAAGAAATAATTAAAAACCAAAAATGTTCTAAATGAACCTCTCATTATTTTTTATAGCCCATTGTAGTGACTGTTGGCTTTCCCTCAACTTTGCCTCTTTGTTTTCTTTTCTTTTGTCTTTTTATTTCCTCTCTTTTGATTTTAATTTGAACTTGGGTAAATAAAAATAAAGTGACTTAATTAAGTTTCATTTAACTCAATATTAAAGTCATTTTATTAAGTTAATTAAATAATATCATCTTTACGATTTAATTTTGAAGGATGATATTAAATAATTAAATTATTTACTTTCTTGACCTTATTTAAATATTTATTTTTGAAAGTCATATTAGAAGGGGATATTACAAATTGGCAGCTCCAAATGGGCTTGGACGGCCCATGTACTCAGCTATCATCTAATATATTATTAGTATTCTTAGAGTTTCTTATGTTTTATAAGAAAAAATAAATTTTCACAATTCATAAATATTATTATTTTACTTATAGATTTTACTATATATGATTTTTGTTTTATACAAACAAAAATAATATACAATAAAATCTGAAAACAAAACAATAATATTTTTTATTTTACCAAAAACTCAACTATGAACATTGCACCACAGGAATACTTATTTTGATGAGTTAGACATTTTACCCAAGTGCTTTTGTGAAGATTCTCCACCTCAAAATGAGGGATTAAGATACGAAGTCAATGAGAATTTGATGACGCTTCGAAGGGGAAACCGGGGTTGTTAGAGTGGGCTGTCTAATCAGGAATCAAAAGGTCGCCTTTAAAGTAGTTGCCTCATTTTTCATTCCTCAACGAACTAATAATTAAGCTGAAATGATTACCTTCGTTGATTCTCTCATTTTGGAAGGCAACTCTCAAATTCTAATAAATGGGATGGTTAAAAGCATCCAAATGAAAGGAATATCAAGTGCATGGTCGTGTAATTCAATTAAAGTAATTCTCTCGTTCGAATTCTATGATAGCAACTTTGCTTTAATTTGATCAGCCCATTGGAAATATTTATTAACATGGTTGTATTCATTAAGAAACTGTCACTGCTTGTGCTGTTTTTAGATTTAATGGACATCAAGCCGGGTTTATTAGATTTAATGGACATCCAGCCTGGTTTATTTTTATGGAGAAGGAGCCAGATATAATTCATTTTACCAATAAAAGAATTAGTTATTCACGATCGATAACATTTGAGTTATTAACCATGATGATCAATGTAACTTTCATTTCGATATAAGAATAAAAATACAATGGAGAAACTTCAAGTTTCCCTTTGACCTCAATTCTTTCTATCTGATATTTGGAATAGGCATGGTATATAATAGGAAGCATATATTCTTTAACTCGTGAGCACCAATTGAGATGGGCTTTCACCTCAAATCGATTACTTTCAGACCGACCGATAAGACTGGTTAGTAGCACATATTGAACCATTTTTCTTTGTAGGCCAACCAAGTTAAGACTTGAGAATTGTTTGATTTGATCCAAGTTAAACCCATCAGCTTCCTTCTGAAGTGCGTTTAAGTACTACAGTCGCATATGTTTTGTTGGGATCCTCACGCTCTAAGTCAGAAACAATATGCAAGGAGTTCAAGCGCTTCATTCTCTGAGGTTTTGGAGCTTCCAGTTGAATTTCTTCATGTTCCTGTTTCAGAAACAGAAACTTTCTCAGCTCAGTCAGAGGCATTAGTGAAAAATCGAATTATATAAAGTCTAAATTTGATATAAATAAAATTTTGGGAGTTGCATTCCCAAAGAAATATTTCCAAATTACAACTGAGATTAAAACGTGAAAATCTAGAAAAGCTTTATTTGAGCAGGAACAAGGGTATATAAGTTGAAGATTATTTGGAATCTTTCGGATAAAAAGTAAAACTTTCCAGGGGAATGCCATGCCCAACTTAGAGTAGGCTCCTATCATTTGGTTAGATATAACATTTTTCCGACATTTATATCACAAAACATGCATGTTAGACATTTCGTACCTTTATAGCCTTGTTCGAAAATTCTATATAATTAAGAATATGGTGGTCTCGAGTCACTGTCGACGAAATAACGAGCCTTTCAAATCGACCCTCCACTGGTATTGCAGTTTGAATGCGGCATGGCCTTAGAAGACTACACCAACTGTAAAAACATGGTCATCATACCAAAATATCAGGAGCTGGCAACGACAATGCCATACAATAAGTATAGAGAAGAAAATTGAAAACAATCATGTTTGGAATAATACTGCCTTAAATCACAAAGTGGGCTCACAAATCATTAACTACCAAAAGGCAGACAAAAACCAAAGCTCCACGAGCATAAAGCATATGGAAAATCGACCCAAAGTTTCTGCTTTCTAGATCAGCTATAGGTACCTCTAAACTGATGTTATCTAAAAAGATAAATTTGAATAAGTGAAGCACATATCACTGACCATCTTGATGAATATGAGAAATTTTGGATGAATTTATATGCAGTAATTTACAAGGCACATCACGGTATATCGATTCCCATTCTGGTCTCTAAATAACTTTACATGAATAGTCTACGAAAAGTAGGTGCGCTGTTATGTCTGCTTTAAGTTCAAGAAATTTTAAGTTAATCAAATTGATTTCAAGACATGTAGCACCTAAACTATATATATAAGCATGTACCTTTAAATTTGTTGATGAAATTTATTTAAAAGAGAGATAACTCAGCTTTTCCACTACTAATCTCACGGCTACACTCCAAAAGAAAAAGGCGTTATAATTATGAGCTACAATATAATATAATATAACAAAATCCTTGATGAAATTAATTTTCAAATAAAACATTAAATATTCATCTAATGCTCTAAAATCATAAATATATAGGCTAAAAGTTTTCAACTAATTAAACTAATAGCAATGGCTTATCATGAAAACTTATTTGTGCTTATCAACTATTTTCTGCACAACAATGTTCAGCCATTCACTCTTTTGTGTTTCTCTCTCTCCAGTAAGTCCTCTTCTATTGCACTGCTGATTCCTTTTCTTGATCATTGCTGCTAGGTGTCCCTTTGTCCCATCTTTGGTTCTAATACAAAGTTTTTTAGTTTTTTCTTTCACAAATTCATTCCAACCCTAAATCCTTAATATATTCCTTCAACTTCTTAGAAATCGTAATTTAGATCTTCTTTCTCTCTACTTCAACTTTCTTCCAACTCTTGTATCAAGGGATTTCATGATGCGCCCAACCTCCCAATTATGTGGTATTTTTTTCAAATGATTGGCTCCTAAAGATTATTTTATGTTTGGGGCTCTTCCAATTTAGCCCTAGAGAATTGTTGTCATTGGACAGTTGAAAGAGTCGTGTAGTATCTTTATAGAATCCACACTAGTCTGTTCTAGCATTAGTCATACACTTCCTTGCATATGTCCAAGTTTTATCCTAAAACAAATAAGTCCTTTTGCATATCTTCTACCCCTCCCTTGACCCTAAAATACACCTCTTATCCCATCATAGTACACTACTTTACTCCCACCATTAAAATTCCCCCTAGTGCCTGACCTTGGCTTTGTACCTATTGTTTTGGTAGGTTTGCAGCAAGGGATATGCTCTACTGGCTATGGGGTTAGCATCTAAGATGCCACAATGGCTCTCCCTCTCATCTCCTTAAATTCCTGCATTGCATCCTACCCCAAGAATTGATAGTTACAATGACTATATGAGTAGCATGCTATTATTTTAGTTGTGCAGTGGAAGGAAAGATTTCCATGAGCAAGAAGTGCTTTGGGTGTCGATACCACAACTTGTATATTCCACACCACAACATTTTAGTATATATAGGTAGGTTGTTGATATAGTGAGTTTATTCCTTTGGTCCTTGATGCATTATTCCTTATTGTAGCAATAAACCTTGCCATAACATACTGTACCCATTCTATCCTTGAGTGTCCTTATGTGTAACATATAGTGCACCATATTCTTGGTCACATCATTGAGTTGTTTCCACCCACTAGAGACTCAAGTTGTTGCACTTCACCTTTCACTAATATTTTAAGTTACCAGGTTCGCCCCTCAACCCCTCCAGACTGGCCCGAGTACGAACTGGTCTGTGGTCCAGGTCCAGTTCGCCTGTGGGTCCGAGCAGGGTTCAAAAATTTGGACCCAGTTCGAACTGTTGGCTCGGACGATCGAACCCAGGCAGACCAGGACCAAAAATCACGAACCCCAAGCGAACTTGGACGAACTTCGGGCCTTGGACGTCACTTAAGCGACAAATTTTGCAAAATTTAATATTTTTTTAACATTTGGAACCCTCTCATTCTCATTTGCGGTGTGCAAGTAGGTTATTTGACTTGAGCAAGAGCAAAAGAGCAAGTTCTCGGTTGTGCAAGGAGGAGTTGGAAGATTGGTTTGTGAGCTTTCTTCAAGTGTTTGTGCCTCATATGTACACCTTTGCAAGCTTACAATGAGTAGAGGTAAGTTCTTGTTTCATTTGTTTTTTTTTTTGTTTAAGTTTTTTTTTTTTTTCATTTCTCTTTCATTCTCTATAAGATCTTAGCCATTTTTTCAACAATTTTTCATTCTCTTGCTTTTCAACTTTAAAGTTTTAAGTTTTATATTGAATAATGAATATGTATATAATTTGAAATTTCTTCCCATAGGAAAAGGAACTACAATGGCATCTACCTCTTCCTCAGTAGGCAATACTGGACAAAGAATAAAACCCCACTCTGATTCTCCTTCGTGGAAACATGTTGGTATTATAAGAGCCCTTCTAGGAGGTGGTGCATTCCATTGGAAATGTAGGGGTTGTGATGTAGAAAGAAATAGCTCATATTTTCGTGTGGTAGGATACCCTGGTAGAAGAGTCAAAAAATGCTCTGGAAAAAGAGGTGTACCTATACCCAATGAAACTATACTAAAGTATATTGAAGAGCATGAGGCAGCAGAAGAGAGAGAACATAGGCAAAATTCAACTGATGGCATTGGCAATAGAAGTAAAAGTTAAAAAAAGCAAGGGTAACACAACCCTCCACAGATGTTGTGATAGAAGACCACCCCTTTTTTACTACCTCAGCTACCCGTGAGCCTGAAAAAGAACCCCTTGCCCTTACAAAAGAAAGGGACCACTAGAAACTGCATTTCAAAATCAAAGTCGGGAAATTGCCGACATTAATGTGGGAAGATGCTTGTATGCAAATGGGTTGTCTTTTAATGTTGTTCGCTCTCCATATTGGAGGCAGATGTTGAAAAGTGCCAATGAAGCTCCAAGAAGGTATTAGGGCCCCAGTTTTGAGAGAGTACAAACCACCTTGTTGGATGATCAAGAGGTCAAGTGGATTGATGATCAATTGAAGCCCATAAAGGATTCAAGGATTGAGACAGGGGTATCAATTGTTTCAGATGGGTGGAAAGATGCTAGAAACCATCCCTTGATCAATGTCCTAGCGGTGTCCCCTAAAGGGGCAATGTTTTTAAAAGAGGTGGATTGTGAGGGACAAGTAAAAAATGGGCCATTTATTGCTAATATTCTCATCTCTGCCATTGAACAAGTGGGTGCTAGTAATGTTGTCCAAGTCATAATAGACAACACAAAGAATTGTAGATCTGTTGGTTTGTTGGTTGAAGAGCAATATCATCATATCTTTTGGACACCTTGTGCAGTCCATTCACTCAATCTTATGCTACAAAAGATTGGGAACACAATTGAGTGGATCAAGGAGGTGTATGCAGAAGCTAAGGACATCTAGATGTTCATCACAAACCATCACATGACTCAAGGAATATTCAGAATGTTCTCACGTTTGGAGTTACTGAAGGTAAGTGAACTTGAACTAAAGTTAGTAATGTGTATTCTGATTTTCATTTTTTTTATTGCGTAATGTGTTTTCTTTTATAAAGTATGTATCTAATAGTTGTATTTTTTTGCTCTAATTTATGTTACAGGTCGCTGAAACTCGTTTTGCATCAAATTTAATCGTCTTGAGACGACTTGTGCAAGTGAAAGAGGCACTTTGCAATACGGTAATCAGCAACAATTGGACTATATGGAAGCAAAGCAACAGTGAGAGGGCAGCCAAAATAAAGAGAACCCTAAATCCTTAATATATTCCTTCAACTTCTTAGAAATCGTATTTTAGATCTTCTTTCTCTCTACTTCAACTTTCTTCCAACTCTTGTATCAAGGGATTTCATGATGCACCCAACCTCCCAATTATGTGGTATTTTTTTCAAATGATTGGCTCCTAAAGATTATTTTATGTTTGGGGCTCTTCCAATTTAGCCCTAGAGAATTGCTGTCATTGGACAGTTGAAAGAGTCATATGTAGTATATTTATAGAATCCACACTAGTCTATTCTAGCATTAGTCATACACTTCCTTGCATATGTCCAAGTTTTATCCTAAAACAAATAAGTCCTTTTGCATATCTTCTACCCCTCCCTTGACCCTAAAATCAAGCAAAACCTCTTTAATGGGGAAAAAGGAAACTTAAGATTTTCAGGATATGGTTAATTACACCAATAAGATATCAAATTAAAAAGGCATTACATTGTAATTTTAATCTGCAATCAGAGAGCCCAACTGCAACATGATATGTTTTTAAGTATGCTAAATTCAATATAGAATCCTCATTTTGTTCAAAGGATAATATGTCTTGCATAGCCTTACTATGATTTTATCAACTTGAAAACCAAACATATATGAAACCATATACACTCCCAGTTTTACTGTGCTTAAAGGACATTCCAGACTTCAAAATCATATTTCTTCCACAGAATGACATTTACAATTACAACCAATATGTAACACCAACCAATGATAATAAATAAATGATCTATTTATGTGGTTCGGGACATGGGAGAGAAGACAAACCAGCAACACGGTTCTTTGTAAGTTATGTGGTACAAACGTCCTGGAGGGTAAAGCCTTTTATCATCATTGAGCATAGTCTTCTCTGAAATACATGTGTCCACAACACATCTCCACCAAATGACAGCAACAGTGCTGAGAAAAAGAGCACCTGTGTTATGATTTATTTAATACATCTAAATTGCATCACAGACTATTTTTGCATGGACCAACCATGGATTATGTTACTGGTATATGCTGTTTTAATTATTAAAATTTGAAAATATACAAGAGTTTGACCTATAAGGTAAGGTTCATTACAATTCTTCAAGGTACAAAATGAAAGGACAAAACAGGTGAGAATAAGATAATTATAGGGAACAAGTTAAGGGAAGTAATAAAATAAATAAGTATAAACCTGCATCAAAAAACTGTTACATGTAGAGAATAACTAAGTTTGAAATTTCAACTCAAATTCCTTAGTTGTTGACGGCTAACCAATTTTCAGCAGAAAATACCAACTAAAACATTAAACTTGCTTTCTAGCTCAGCTATCTATTGTACGCTTTGAAACCTTAGTGGCAAATCCAGATTTTTCTAGACAACACAAGTGTTCAACAAGCAAAAAAAAAATCCACAAGTATATCTTTGAAAGTTACATCGCAAGATGGGGAGATGCACAGTGAGCATCACAATAATTGATTGGTGGGAGAAATATGGTCACAAATGTTCAATATTCACCAAACAAGAGTGATTCTCCAGAGATGAAGAATTTCGATCTGCTGCAACTTGATGTTATACCTTCCCTGCCCCAATTATCAGAGTATCCATAGGACAAGTAGGAGTCTAAACAACTAACACAGAACAATTGTTATCCCACAATGCAGCCCAAACCACAATGGATGATTTGGTGGTGACAAGTTTGTCCTGATGATAAAAAAGGTTTACATCATCTTGACTCTTCAAATTAGCTTTACAAATGTACAACAATAAGAGTTATTGTCAAAGGGCACTAATGTGATCTTGATGCTAATGGAGAGATAAATTGTTGCTTACAACCAAGGTACCAAAAGCCTTTCGTATTATAAAAGGAATTATCATTTAGAATTTCTTAATGAAACACTTCTATATGTGTAAAATTACTTTTATGTCTCACTTTAGCTCATAGTGCAACATGTCGTAGGTCATACACTTTATGGCATTGAAACTTGCATGCATTACATATTACATCCATTGCTGTTTGAGAGCTTGAATATGGAAGAAGTTACACAAAAAAGATAGTTTACTACTATAAAAAATTTAATGAGAAAGAGGCATTAGCACATTGAAGGAAGAAGCATCTTAACATGAAAGATAAAGCCCTTGAAGTTATCAAGTAATCAGACACACAAAATATCCCAACAACAAGCAGATGGAGTCGGGATCCAAACAATATTCAATAAATATGAAGCCAAGGAAGATAATATAACCTAGAACAATATGGTTTGTCAGGAGTGTGGAAAGCCTATCTTGCTGGCTCCCTTTGACTTACCAATACTCGTGGTTTACCATTAGGTTGTGTATAGCTTTAGGTGTGACTTTCCTTTGTAAATATGCCTAGCATGGACAAATTGCACTTATTATTAACTTCAGATTTGTGCCTTACTGGAACAGCCTGACATACTGTAGCTTTTTGAGAAGAGTATAAATAAAGACAATGCTTCCCCCTCTTCAAATCATTTCACTTGATTTATTTTGGCATCATAATTTTTACATATTGAGATTCCTCTTTTGTGTCTCTTGATATTGCCACATTTTAATGTTCCCTATTCATGGAGTTTCTTGTTTGTTACATTATGTGGCTATGTTTCTAAAGCTCACATAGTATGAGAGCATATCGACTAAAAGTCCCTATGTTTTGGTCAATTATTGCTACAAGGGTGCATGGAGAAGGGCCAATATCTTAAAAAGTCATCACCATTCTATATCTTAGTAAAGGGTCAATTTTCTATAAGAGAATGTCCGAGAAAAATTTGTAGACAGAATATATTATAATCTCATATCTGAATTCTTGAAGGTTCAAAGGCTGGAGGAACTTGTTCAAAAAGAAATGGGTTTGTGAGGCTTGCTTGGTAGAAGATTGTTTTTCTCTATAGGAAAACTAGCCTAATGTCAGAAGAATAGATAGTATTTTTTCTTATTTTGTTTTCATAAGACAGCAATCACTTTGTAACCTGCACATATCAAAGGATCGGTACCTTTTGTTTCCCAACTTTCCAATAATTAGAAGTGAAGTCTTTTAGCTTGCAGATTTGTGGATTAGACTATGTGATCATTTTTCTTCATTGATGTTTTGGATCACAATCCATGATCCTGTTGGAAATGTTGTCATTGATGTCTGGAAGGTAAGAAGACAATGTGCTAAGACAAGTTTGTCAGTGGTGTCAAGAGTAGCAGAATTGGCATTGATGATAAGAAGATGAAATATACAGAACCACTATGTATAAGCAGCAATCCATGAGGAGTGATTCATGTATACAGTAATGTAAAGTGTTAGTCTAAGCAACATTAAAGAATAGTATGCAGGTCAGCGATCATTAATAAGAGATCACATTTCTAAGCAATTTTATCACTAATCATAATTGAAAGGACTGTGTATAGATAGTGATGCTTCTTTGGTAAAAGAACTTATACTTGGAGTGTATACAAGAAGAAAATGAATAAGTGATTAATATGCCTCTAACACAAAAATCAACAAGTCTCTTAAGTAGCAACTATGTTCTGCATGATTATTAATAGGCAAAGAATACACAGAAATAAATAAATAAATAAAAGCAGTGACCTGAGTATTCAAAGACATTGACTTTGATGGAAGTAGAATTACATGGCTAACTCAATAAGAAACATGGTCGACTAACTTCAGAAGCAACCGACTTGCTATTAATTTATGAGGCAGATTATTTAACATGGTGCAATATACAAACAACACAGAAGCGCCTTTATTATTGTTGGCTAAAAATTTTGCAAGCTGCTAAGACTACACTTTACAAAATTGTAACTTTAGGCAACGGTATAGTGAGATAAATCTCTCCTCTCAGCAATAGGGGAGGCTCCCTCTTACCGTAGGTGGCTTCAGTAGGACTTCAACTGAAATTAAACAAAGGGGCGATTCTTCCAATCTGTTCCTCTTTATTCAGGAAAGATTCACAAGTAACAACTTTCTAACTCTACAAAGATCTCCTACTGCTATGATAATATTGGTGACTTGGTAGTTGATGTAAGAACAACTCCTAAGGAAAAAGTTATAATTATATTTGGTAGATTAAGAACACGGGCCAAAGTCTCTTGCAATTAATCCTATTTGAAAAATAACTAGAACCAATAGTGAGGCTCAAAGTCTCTCACTAATAATCCTGAAATTAAAATAAAAGTATAAAACACTCAAAGCTGAAGCTCAAAGTCTTCAACTCCTAGTATTTGCAGCCACTACCAACTATAACAATTTGTCCTCCTGCAGCACAAAGTCTTCAAAAGTTCAAATTGGCTCTCAAATGCAATAGGCAGCTCAAAATCTGCACAATTGAATTCAAATCCCTTTTGAGAAAAACTCACAATCAATATCCAAAAAATGTCGTCACATAACACCTTGAATCAACACAAAGTTTGAAAGCAAGTTGCCACTTTTATTGAAAGCAATTCAAGTTTACATCTAAGCTCAAAGTCTTGGAGTGTAGATACAAACTGAGAGAATTTTCTTGCCTTGCCAAAAAATGATTATTTACAATGAGCTCCCTCCTTTATATAGGAAAAGAGTGGAGAGAAAAGTGGAGAAATAAGGGGAAAACCCTTAACCACCTTGACTTATTCTCTAACTAACAAACTAACTTTGACTTATTCAAAGTTGCATGCCTAATGCACTTGCAACCTAATTACATGTTACAACTTTTCACGTGATACTATCACGTGCAATTACATCTTTTTTTTACATGTAATCTGCCAATTACAAATTACAAATGCATGATAAAAATATTCTAAGTGCCTGACAAGACACGACACCTATTACATCATCCTTCATTGGTCTTCATGTTGCTACAGGATGCTCGATGCTTAATATGTTCTGGTTTGGTGAAAGCATCTTGATCTGAAACAGGAACTTGCATCCTTGACTATTATGTATTGATGGCATCAACAAATCGTCTGCTTGAAATCAGCCTTGAAAACTTTCTATGCTGTCATTGTTCCAGTCTTCAACTCTTTGCACTAGCATGGGAAGATTTCTCTCTTGTAAATGGGGTTTTTAAATCCAATTACATGTCATTTTGGAGAGCACTTGTCACCCACAAACAGGGTTTAGAGGTCCATTTGCAGCTTTTTGGAAAAGCGAGAAAACTGTATGTAAATGCTTAGAGGTGGGCTTTTAGCTTGCATTTACATGATGGGGAGGAACCTTCTTCTTCTTGGGTAGAACTTACATTGTTTCCAAAAACAATACAATCACAAACTTTTGAACCCAAAAATCCTTCTTTGAATCTCCAATCATGTAGCATGTGACATGAAAATTCCATAAGGTGAGAACATCTTCATGAGATGGATCCATTGCGTACTTTTTGATGCAAATGAGTGAGCCTGGGGTATTGTGAGCATATGGAGATAGCTGAAAATTTGTGGGACAGTGAATGGATGCAAATGTTTGAGATCAAAAACAAGCGTTTTTATGGTGAAAACCCCCAAAACAGGTTTTTGGAATGTGAAAGCATATGCGAACAAGGATATTATATGGAAAATGCATGGAATTGAATGGAAAGACATCCACGTATAATGAGATATTGTGTTTTCATTATAAGTAAATGCGCAAGCATATGCAAGCAACCACCATCATGAGTTTATAAGTCACATGGCAGCAATATAACAAACGCAAATGGAGTGTGTCTAAGCATGAAAGTGAGATTTTTTGGATGAAAAAGCATGTGGAAAGTGAGCTTGCTCTCCTTGATAATTTTATTCAAGAACGAAGTTTTTAATCCCGACTGCATATGCAAGCAAGTGGAGACTCTTGCATATGCAACTTGGAGAATTTAGACGGAAGATAGGAGCACATATTATATTCAAAACAAATGCAAATCTGAAAATGAAATGAAGAGATTTGCAAACAAAAACGAAAGAACACATATATACAACTTTGCCCTATGAAATTGACAAGAAATTTTACCTTTTTTCCTCAAGAAGCAAAGAAAGAAGTCTCTTTAATCTCTTATGCAAAATCTGAAAATGAAATGAAGAGATTTTCGGATTTATAAAGATTGCATGAATAAGAGTTAAATAGATTTCGAATCTTGACTCAATCCTTGCAAAATGAATGCATTTTTGAGTCAAGATCCATTGCTTGCCAAGTGTGGGAAGTTAGAGAAACAAAATGCAAGAGAATAGCAACAAAAATTGACTATTTCAAATGCACATGTAATGGCATCTAGGGCATCAAATGCAACTTAAAGGATAGATAAGTTGCAAATGATAAACAATACCCAAGAACTCACCTTGGAAGAAAAACGTTTGGATTTGGTGAAAAAAAAATGGCCAAAAATGGACCCTTTTTTAGCAAAAATGGTCAAAAATGTTCCCTAAATGGGTTGTTTTTGTGAACAAAATCCTTTCAAATCTTCATTTTTGAGTAGCCAAGAATTATCCTTGGGAGATTTAGTGCAAAAACGACCCTATGGGGAGCAAAAATGATTGAGTTTTGACCATGAATTTTGTTTTTTTTTTGCTTCAAAATCCCGTTTTTCTCAAAAACCCCCAAAATAAGTGGGTTTTTAAGTCAAAAACACATGTTTTCTTCTCAAAAATCGCCACTTCTTGCTTTTTAATACCAAAGGCAAGTTAAAACAAGTCAAAACGCACTTTTTGAAAGGAAAAACATGTATTTTAGCTTCAATGGTTTTAAAATGTTTTTTTTTATATGCATTTGCATATAAAAATAACACTTTATAACTTAAGTGATTAAATACACACTTTTCAAGTGCATATACATGTTTTAAAAGACATGTATTTGGCTTAAAAAAGCCACCTTTTCACTTAAGTTGTGCATACGTACTTTTAGATATCAATTGCAGATGTAATTAGGCTTGAAAAAGTCACATTTTCGCTTAAGTTGTGCATACGTACTTTTAGATATCAATTGCACATGTAATTGGGCTTGAAAAAGCCACCTTTTCACTTAAGTTATAAAACATAACATGTAAATGCATTATTTTAAACTCAAGTATATGCAATTGCATATGAAAAGCCCACCTTTATACATTTAGGACTTAGATTTTATTGTAAGTGGGTTTTAAAAGATGATTTGCATGTGGATGATATGCAATGAATGATAAAAACCCCACTTTTAATGCATTTAAGTGTCTCGTGTAATTAAATTTAATATATAACTATAGTTTTTAATAAAGTAACATGAAAATAGACCAAAAAGTCATTTTCATTAAAACGTTAAAAATTATAGTTAAATCAACTCAGAATGTGTTTTTTAAATATTAAAAAATAATTTTATTACGTGCAATTGCCAAAAAAATCCACTTTTGGAAGATTTTTAATAAAATATGCAGTCAACCTAAAAAACCCCACCTTTTCCTGTAAAACTTGAGCTAGACAACTCTGTTTGAGGCCTAAGATAGCTCAAAATGAGTGAAATTCTAAGGGCTATTGACCTAAGGGAAAAACAAGATTAAAAACTACTTACAAGAAAGGGAAAAACGAAGAATAAACATGAATATTGTCAAAAATCAAGTGCTTGAAGTCAGAGAAGAAAAACTCGTTCTGACAAGCATTTAGGGGATTTAACTTGACGGAAACCTTCAAAAAGAGAGCACATACATAACGATACATAAAGTACAATTCAAGGATGCGAACTACTTTCATGACACCTTATCAATGCGTTGAAACATAGAGGATGCACCTACGAATCTATGAGAAAATTGCGTAGGGTTACCACAATTTTGTGATGTCAAAATTGAGGTCAGCATGTAAAGACGCTGACAAATAAAAGAAGACATCAACAAATAAAGGAAGTGCTGAAAGCAACTATTATATACAATGAAAATTTAACAAAAAAGACTATAACGCAACAAAGTAAAAAGACAAATAAACAAGGTAGCGATTCAAAATAGAGATAGTAAAGAGCAAATGAGAAACAACTCCATTTTGATATGTTTATCAAATAACGATGTTAATATAATAAAAATCATGTCAGAAATTGAGAGCGAACATAATCAAAAATTATGAACAGCAATATTCACAAAGGAGGAATATAACAAAGGCGGCGATAATATTTAGAAAGTCAAACTTTCATGACAAATCAGCAAGAATAGTGCCACGTCACTTATTAAAAGAAACCAGCAATACATAAACAAAAAGGGATCGACAATGAAAGGATGTCTTCAAAAACTTGAATAAGAGGCTACTAATTAAAATGATGATAAACAGCAATAATAAGCATATGAATTCATGAAGAGGTACGATCCATTAAGGGATCAAATTCTGTTTTAAAAAGAAGAGATTATATTCAAAAGGTGCATTTAGCAAAACAAAGGCAAACTGTTTTTGAAGAAGTGGTGTGACCATTTGATAAATGGTGATGTCTCTTGAGAGATGTCTAAGTTCAAAAGGTATGTCCTTTAATGCATATGGAAGAAATGTAAAATCCAAATCATTTTTGGAGTGAGTGTGAAGAGTGTGGTGTGGTTTTATATCAAGGCAATCTGATATACACACCAAATTCAGAAATTATATGTGAAGTATATATGGGAGTTTAATGTGGAAAATATAAATCAGACAATTAAAGTTTTGAAGATCAATTGGAGATTTGTGACAAGACTGTGAAGATTAATTGCAGATATATGGATAGTTTTTGAGGAGAGTATTATCAGACTTGATCAGACTTGCAAAAAATTTGTGAAATAAGTTTGTAATCAGAATTGCGCCAATATACTGAATCCATCATCAGTTGAGATAGCAACATTGTCGAGGTGGAATTTCAGATTTAAGTGAAGTTGGTGCTTTGCTTTTAGGTGTTGGTGCCTCTTGTAGGTTGGTGCCTACAAATTGTGGGAGTTAGTGCTTCCAGTGAGTTGGTGCTCATAAACTTAGGGGTTGGTGCCTCTAGTAGGTCGGTGCCTACAGATAAGTTGTAAAAGAAAAATTATATAAAAATATTGAGTTGTGGTTTTCTCCTATAGGGGTTCCCACGTATATATTGTGTTTTATTTGTGTTAATTAAAGCCAGTTCTCACCTGAATGTTAATTTACAATGAATATGTTTGAGATAAAATTCTAAGCTTTAGGTATTGAGTTTAAAAAGAAAAAGTTTGTTGTTATATTGATTCACCATGCCCCCGCCCCCCCCGCCCCTCTCAGTATAACCATGTGCTTTTCAGATCCATCATCAGGAAGAGTAGCTGATCAGATAGCTAAATGGATAAGTGGAAGGGGTGACTCAAGAACCCAAGACAATTAATTGGGAAGCTCAATAAAAAATTTTAGTCTTAAAGTTGAACTTCCCAATTAATTGTCTTGATTCTTGAGTCACCTCTTCCCCTTCTCTCAATTCTCTTCTCTTGCTTACTCATCCTGATGATGGACCATACAGTGCGAACCAAAAACATTGATGAAGATAAATGATCACATAGTCTAATCCAGAAATCTGCATGCTAACAATATGGATAGTGGAAATGTTATGTCTTTAAGTTAAGTATTTGATTATTATTTGAGGCACATTCAAGACTACTCTCCAAAAACAAAGTTTCACAAGAAAATGGGATTGGTATGAGTACAACAAGTTTTATAAATGCTGAAAATTGTTATTTTCTTCAAAGACTCGAGGCACATTCAAGACTGCTCTCCAAAGACCATAGTTATCAGGAAAAATGGGATGGGGCCAAGTTCAACAATTTTCAAAAAATGGGATACACAATTTTCTTCATCAACATTTTGGATCAAACTCCATGATCCATCATTAGGATGAGTTTGAAACAGAAAAGAATTGAGAGATAAGTAGCTGACCAGATAGCTAAATAGATGAGCAGAGGGGTTGACTCAAAAACCAAGATAATTAATTGGTAACGTCAATAGTGTTTTTTTAGTCTTAAAGTTGTCCTTCCCAGTTAATTATCTTGGTTCTCAAGTAATCCCTTCCCCTGATCCATTTAGCTTTTTGATCTGCTATGTATCTCTCAATTCTCTTCTCTTGTTACTCATCTTGATGATGGATCATGGAGTGTGATCAGAAATGTTGATTAAAAAAACGATCACATAGTCTAATCCAGAAATCTGCAAGCTAAAATTATAGACTGGAAATTTCATGTCTTTAAGTGAAGTTTTTGGTTATTATTTTCTTCAAAGACTTGAGACGTGTTCAAGACTGCTCTCAAAATACCATAATTTCACAAGAAAATGGGATTGGGATGAGTCCAACAGTTTTAAAACTGTTGAAAATTGCAGTTTTAAAATTGTTATTTTTCTTCAAAAACACGAGGCACATTCAGAACTGTTCTCCAAATACCATAGTTACCAGGAAAAATGGGATGGGGATGAGTTACCAAGATT
Organism: Chamaecyparis obtusa; assembly: GCA_027943335.1. NCBI lineage: Eukaryota > Viridiplantae > Streptophyta > Pinopsida > Cupressales > Cupressaceae > Chamaecyparis > Chamaecyparis obtusa. The sequence continues at coordinate 210,686 of BSBK01007528.1, forward strand.
TATGGTCCAGCTTTATACTACATTATTAGCCATGGATGAATAGTTTTTATGATATTTTTGCAGAAGACAATGACTATAAAGAATCTCCACTTCATGTATTTTCGTTAGTTACAAGAAAATTGCAAATGCAAATCAGACAACTTTATGCATAATCAGCACAAACTATTAATTTAGTTTTAAAGGGAATGTTTTCAGGACTTACTTAGATGCCAATTGGAGTCTCCCCATTTCCGGAGACAACTCCATATTCATCTCTGAGACAAGGATGTGTCTCTGGAATAGGAGACAATGGTATGAGTTTCCAGGTTCCCATGCCAAATAAATTAATTGGCATGGCCAAAAGAAAAGAGGATCTAAAATTTACTAATTTCATTTATAATAAGACAGCTGCAGTCAACATCACAGACAGATATTCTGTGCTCCAGTCGAAACTGTCAAACTGCATAAGAAAATCTTCAGAAACTTAACGGTGATGGTCTGTATAATAGTCTCATTTCTATAGCACTGATGTTAGTGTTGAGGAAACAAATTGGCCATGCCACTTTACAAATCCCAACATAGCAAGAATAATTCTGACAAAACAAGTACAAGGTGAATTTAATTGCTGTTCAGTACCGTACAAGTGTACCTGAAACATATCTAATTTGATTGAATCCAATCAAGCACTACAACTGGAAAATCATTATTTCTATGAATCATACGAAGTATAATAAAGCAGAATTATTACCATGGATGATATTTGTTTCTTTAATAAGGGGCTTGTATTCATAAAATTTGTGTGGTCAAGTTTTTATTACATAAATGTTCATAATAATCACGTTTCAGAACCACAAATATTGGTTTGAAATTGTTCTTCCCAGTAATCATCTTTCACTAGAGGTCCTAAATTTATCTTCTTTCAAAATAACTACTTACAAGACTAGAGATGTGAGAAGAAAAATCTTCACTATGGGAGTTGAAGTCCTTGCCAAAAAATCATCCTGATTCAAACAAACAAAATAGACGCAAAACATCAAAAACTATTATGTGATGTCAATTATAAATGAATCTAATGCACATATTTACCGAAAAGAAAAATGCAAGAAATTAATGATATTGGATCACTTTGCTAATAAATTGGCTTTTGACTAATAAAAATATATATATAATGGGCAGCCAATAATTTACCAGCAAAGCCAGTTGGCCATTAAAATTTCAGCAAACTATATATTTTTTACAATTCCCCATGTGACTCAGTTCAATGAATGAAAATATGTTTTCCAACCACCCATTTATGGACAATAACATACTTCGCCAATCTAACTTCTCAGTTCCATCAAATAAAAAATAGAAGAAATGTTTCATAATTTCCATGGACAGAATTCCACTGCTTTGGAATTTCAAATTTTCTTATAAGAAAATTAGAGAATTTTAAAAATAAATATAGAAAGTTTAACTCAAACCAACCCAAATATACTGTAATAATAAGCTAAATCCAAAACAAGCTCGTAATTGCTTTGAAACAACTCCCAGTTCTGCTTCTGTTGAAAGATAATGCATAATAGATCACTGATCAGAGTTCCCCTTCCAGAATGAGACAAACAAGGATGGCATGCTCTAATTTTTTATGATGCAAGCCCAACATGGGTGTTGATCAAACCTCTGACTTTAAATTCATGAGGAAGAGGGGCAGGCCTCTAGGGTCCACTAGCTCTAGACAGAATAAGAAAATCTCAAAGGCTGTAACGCGTAAGTGCTATGAGAGCTTCAGGACCTCTATGAACACTTTTTAAATGGTTCCCATGGACTTGAAATGTGCATCATGGAACGTGAGGGGTCTGGAATCCCTGGATCGAAAGTATATTGTTAGGAGATTCCTCAATATGAATAAGAATATAGATGTCCTGCTTCTTCAAGAAACCAAAGCGGTGGCTTTCAACCTTGAGATCAGCTTGAGATGTATTTGGAGAGACTCTATTTTCTTTTCTTCCAATCACAGTAGGGGTAAAGGAGGGACTGCCATTTTGTTGGGTCCTAAATGGAAATCTTCAGTGGCTAGGTGGGGTGCTTTGCCTTGTAAATGGGTGGTGCGGGTGATCCTCTCTTTTAAAGGGCAGGAATTTAGCATTTGTTCAGTGTATGCACCTAATTATATAGGGAAAGGGTGAGCCTGTGGAAATGGATGTTCCAGTTGGAAGTGGATTGTAGGTGGAGACTTCAATATGATTGAGAGGGCTTAGGATAAACATGGGGGCTCCAAATTTGAATGGAAGGGAGAGGAGTTCTTCTGGTATAGAATGTTGAGCAAACTTGACCTTGTTGATCCTTTAGCAGGGACAAAGAATGAGTTCCCAGAAATATGGTATACTTGGTGTAACTTTCAGCAAGGTTGTAAGAGAATATACAGCAGGCTTGACCAGTTTTATTTCAGTAAGAACTCCTTTGGTCTAAAGAAGGAAGGAGATAGGCTCTGTTATAATGTAATCCCTTATTCCCTCTCTGATCATCACCCAATGGTGGCCCAGTTTTATACGAATAATTGCATCGATATCCCAAGAGGTGGCAACGTCACTTTTGCATTGAACACTAAGTTGCTGGAGGATGAGGATGTTCTTAATGCCATTGCCATCATCAAGAAGTTTAATTCCTTTGTTGCTAACCATGACAACATTATTGAGAGATGGGTGCAGAATACAAGAAGTTGGAAAACAATGTTTCAAGTTGTAGGTAGGAAAAAAGCAAAGGATTTCACGCAGCATGAATATGAGATGCATAATGAGCTTATCTTGGCAGAAGAGACTATTCAGAAGGTATCCAAGTAATGTGGCTACGAAGGAGGCCCTCTCTCTTGCAAGAGACTCATTAAGAAAGATACAGAATAAGAAAATTCAGGGGGGCAAGGTAAGGGCCAAGATGAATTGGTTGCAGCATGGTGATAAAGGCTCGAAGTACTTCTTTCAACTTCTGAAATTTAAAGAATCCAGAGAAAGGATAGATAGTCTTTGGGAAGGTGGCAATACCATCACAGACCAGGCTGACATACTCAAAGCTTTTAAACAATATTATGGGGTGCTATTCAGATCTGAAGATCAGGGGCCTGAGATGGAGTCTTCTAGGGATAAGATTAAAGGGATCATTCCGAGGAGAGTGAGTGAGCAGGATGCCATAGCCTTGGATCTTGATATCACCATTAAAGAAGTTGAACAAGCCATCTCTGCCTTGAGTAATGATAAATCTCCCGGCCCAAATGGGTTGCCAGCAGAGTTTCACAAAAGCAATATAGGATGAATTAGTCAAGAACTTTGTCTTCTGTATGGGGAAGCTATCTCTAAGGGTTCTCTTGGCAAGGATATCAATGCTGACCTCATTAAACTACTGCCCAAAGATGGTGACAGAACCTTGATAGAAAACTGGAGGCCCATCACTCTTTTAAATGTCTCCTACAAAATTCTAGCGAAGATTCTTTCCAAGAGGGTTGAGGAAGTCCTTCCAAACATCATAAACCCAACACAAACCGGTTTTTCCAAAGGGAGATATATTTTGGAGAATCTCCTTACATTTTGGGAAGCTATGGACTGTGCTAAGGTATCAAATCAAAACTCATGCATGTTATTGATTGACTATGAGAAAGCCTATGATAGGATCAAGTGGAAATTTGTTATCATGATGTTGGATTGTCTAGGTTTCCCAAAAGCATTCTAGCAGATGGTCAAAGTTCTAATGGCTGATGCCAATGCACAGGTTGAAATTAATGGTAACAGATCAGAAAGCTTTGAACTCTCCAGATCTATTAGACAGGGCTGCCCCCTTGCTTCTGCCTTATTTGTGATTGCGGCCGATGCACTGTTTTTATCTTATGAGAGACAATTCCCTATCTCCACAGGTAAGGGGGGTTGCCTTGCCTAATGGGGAGAGTCTGACCAATGTCCAATTCGTGGATGATACTGCTATTCTAGTGGAGTTGGAGGAGAAAAACTTGGAAGTTCTTATAAACAAACTAGATCTATTGTGTTGTGCTTCTGGGAGTAAAATCTCTCTCCCTAAGTCATGCATGCTTGGGTGGCAGGATCATCCCCCCAATTGGTTGCTCAAGTATGGGATTGAATGGGGTGGGCCTAGACACCAAGTTAGGTACCTGGGGATCCCATTTGCCATTCAACCTAATCTGAAGGAAATGTGGTCTTGGATCAGGACTAAAATTGATAAGAAGTTGAATAAATGGGACAATCACTACCTGTCTTTAGCAGGAAGAGTTCAAGTATGTCAAAAAGTACTATCCTCGACAACATATATTATTCTTCTGCTTGGCTATTTACTTGTTATCAGTTGAACTACCTACAAAAATTGATTAGAAACTATTTGTGGTCTGATGGCAAAGGTAACAGAAAGAGACATACAATTAGATGGCAGTGGTGTACTGTCTAAAGCTAAAGTGGGTTTAGGCCTTAAAGACCTCGGAGTTCAAGGGATCACCTTTGTTGTTAAATGGATTGCCAAAGCATTACAAGGCAATGAGCCTTGGAAAATCCTTGTCAGGAATAATATCACTAGAGCCACTCCATGTAAGGGCTCTGCTTGGAAGGGTCTGCATATTTGTGACCTTATTTCAGGTCTGATTCCAATTAAAGTTGTTGGTTCAGAAGTGTTTAGATCTAATTGGAAGAGTTGGAAGCACGTGAGACATCTAATTGCCAACAATGGTATTGTCAGTGGTAGTAATAAGTTATGTGGGGAAAGATCCATTTGGCAGGGCCTCAAACACAATGAAAAACCCCTTGCCATGTCGCAAGGTTGTTCAGCCAGGTGCTGGGCAGGATTGGGTATCATGAACTTCATTGACATCATGAAGGATGGGCAGCTAATAGAATGGGAAGAACTCAAACTCAGATTTAATATTTCTCAGACTAAATGGAGGACATGCTCCATTATCAAGGAGGCTTGCAAGGCTTGGAGGACATGCTCCATTATCAAGGAGGTTTGCAAGGCTTGGAGGACATGCTCCTTACCCAAACTGTGCAACTATGATGAATTCAGATTCTTGTCTTTCCGGTGGAAGGATGGCACCCCTCTCCATTGCATCAAGGCTAAAGCTTTGTATTCTTTGTTGACAGACAATGAGGACATTTTTCAGCATATCAACCATTGTTGGGGTCTAAAATATGATTCTGACAGGTGGAGTAGGAATTTCATCTGCATTTGGGATAGTTTGGTGGAGCCAAAGAAAAAATACTTTTTGTGGAGATTAATTCTCCACAGACTCCCCCTTAAGCAACCGAATGGTGACTACAATCTCTGCTCAATTTGCCAAATCCCTGAGACTATTCTGCACTTATTTTTTGGTTGTATGTTTGCTATGGAGACATGGAAACTTTTTTTCTTTGGCATTAATGATATTATTGCAGTAACTGAGTTAGTATTTGGATGCACCTTGGGCCTTAGGAAGCATTGTACAATTTTTTTGTCTTGTATTTCTGTAGAGATTCTTTGGATCATTTGGAAGTTTAGGAATGATAATACATTTGGTGGCAGACCTAGAGTTCTTACTAAGTCTCTTAGGAGACTCATTTATCATGACATTGCCTTGCAAGTGTCAGACAATGAGACTCAACAGGAGGAAATTTGAAGACCTCCTAAAGGATGGAATGGCAAGGGTTTTTAGGGAAGAGATTTCACATGGGCACACGTGGGAATGAGGCGCAGAGGAGAGGACACCATTTGAGCCGGCCTTGCAGAACTTCATGGCAGATCTTAGGTTGCAAAGAGAAAGGAATCCTGTGGAAGATGTTCCTGAGGCTGCAGTCCCGATTGCTGTTATCCCTCCAGATGCTGCTCCTGTTGAAGATGTTGAGGTGGAGGAAGATAATGAATGTGATGCAGATCCACCACCAGTTGCGGAAAGAGTTAATCATCCTTATGCACAGCAGATCATTGACGGTAAAGAACTAAGATGGATGGAAGGGTCTGCAGGTTGGGTGGCATGGGTGGTCAAGATTGGGGATGACACAGATCCAGAGGGGGTCATTTAGCGATAAGGCAGACACTGCTTTTTTGTCATGTTTTTGAGCTGCTACTTATTTTATATCTTGAGCAGGTTCAGCAGTGTACTCACTGGCCTTGTTTACAGTTGCTTTAGATCAGTTCTAGGTGATGATACTTCTCGTATTGTTGATATATATTTTTTGTATTAGATGGCACGAATGTATGATGAAATTATGCAGCTGTGACAATCTCGATCTGAGAACAGTATATTTTTGTAAGTTGGTTTCATGATATCTAATACAAAAAACAATCTAAGAAATACTAGTGGGAAAACATCATTGAAGACTAACAAGGCAAGCCATAATATTATTATCACTTAAGCATTATGATTGGACTATACCACAAATAATGTTGCAGAGGTTCAGGCCTATATACATGAACTGGAGATTAGACACTTTTAGGTGTTAAATAACTTCATCATGAAAGGAGAATCCATGTCAATTATTAACAACATCAATAATAACACGAGACAAAAAAAAATTGTCATTTACAAGATTATTTTGAAGGAAGGTCAATCATTTTGAAGGGTTTTAAATTTTCCCATGCAGATGTGGCACATGTTAAAAATTACAGAAATAAGTTCAATTTGAGATAATTGCCAACAAGAATATGAGATTTGAGTTATCAACTGATAACTTTATCATGAAAGGGTAATCCATCTGAATTATTAACAATATTAATAATAATAGGAGACAAAAAAGGTTGCATTTACAAGATTATTTTGTAAAAAGGTCGATCATTTTGAAACATTTTAAATTTTTAGCACATGTTAAAAGTTACACAAATAAAATCAATTTGAGAGAATTACCAACGAGATTGTGAGATTTGAGTCATTCAATTAATAATAAGATTTTTTATGATGCTAAGAAGTTAGGCAGGTATCATTTAATAGTACACATAGTTTTTTTGCAAATTGTTAATTTAATGTAGAGTGTCTTTTAGTTTTAATTATGTGTAATATTGTATTGACGTCTTGGATGATCACACTCTATGATCTGTCATCAGGAAGATGAGTGTAATAATATGGATTACAGATTAAACTTTTAAAAAGAATGGGAGGTGACAAGAAGACAGAAAACTCAGGGACAAGAGATATATATATATATAGTCTATTAATGTACGGATATAGATAAAAAAGATGAAAAGTATAAATAAAAACATCTATATAAATCAAAGAATTAGTTATTAAAATATTGATATGTCAAAAGACAATCATAAAGCTATAACCAAATAGATACATATTGGAAAATCAATATAGTGAGATATTGAATATACCAAATATTCAACTATGTAATTATATGCCAATACAAAGATATATAACATTAATGTATATAATAAATAAGAAAACCTTATACAAATAATAATATTTATGACTGTTTTACTAAGGGTAAAGCAGGTTTTGAAGAGACCCAAAAACCTATTTACAGAATGTTGCCATAAGGATACCCACAATCAAACAGCAAAAACACAGAAAAACTATCAATTAAGAAGCCAACACAAGCAGATCTAAAAATACTACTGGAGGCTTTCAAGCACCTCAACAACATTATCCTCCATCTGGTTTAAGTTCTGATACATATTTTTATATCCTGAAAATCATTTTTTGTCTGCTCAACAGACTTTTTTTAGTTTCCCCAGGTAGGAGAACATGGGCCCTTCTTGGCAGCACTCTGATTACCAATATCAGCACTTTCCAAATCCATGTAGGTATTGTCAAAAGTATGGATTTGAAGCTTGAAGCTTCTACCACTTATCAACCAAATGGTTGATTCTTTCAGCACTGTTATGAATGGTCTTGAAAGTTTGAAACTCATTTTGACCAGATTCACTAGATTATTACTCACCTTTTTCATCTTGGCCTCAACCCAGTGATTCACCCTTCATAATCAGATTTAAGGCTATTAGCATCTTTAGCAACATTTTCCAGAATAACCAGCATTTTCTCATCATCCTCCTCAAACCTAGAATTACCCTCTTGTTTTGGATTGATGCAATGTTACTCTACATAGAACAGATTCAGATATTAATTTGATTGATTTCTAAAAATAGCCTCTTTGGCATTTCAAATTGATCAGCTGCCGCATCCTTGGCTACCCCGAGCAAGTCCTCTAGATCTTCTCTGTCAGAGTTAAGGCCATGGAAAAGGAGGGCGGACTTCTCTATCCTCACCAATCCTATTGGGAGAAGAGGGGAAGAGGAAGGCCCCAGATTAGGGTTGATTTCTTCCTCATCCCCAAAATTACAATTCCCTATAGTATCTTCACCTGTCAATTCTAAACCCTTAGACCTCAATGCAACTTCATTAGCCCTTTTCCTTTTTCTGCTCTTATCCTTTTCGTCCAGTGAGGGAGAGGCTTCCTTCTCTTGGGAACTAGACTCATTCTCATTTATTTTCCACTCCTCATCCTCCGATTCATCATCACAAGTTTCAGTATCCATCTCATCCCTTGTTTCAGACATTAACATCTCAACTTCAATAGAAGGAAGGGAAATACCCTTATGAAACCTAACATTAGAAGGAGAGGGAACGGCCTTATTATGCTCCATGATAAGGAGGATAAAACTTGCATGCAGAAGAGGGATCCTCACATTCTTCCTATGCTCTTTAATCCCTAACTCTAAAGAAGCATGTAGGTAATAGGGAAAAGATACCTTCTGCTCATGCCTAAAGTGGTTTAATAGAGTAAAGTGCAAGACAAACGCAGTAGTATATCTACCGCCTAAGATAAAGTATTGCATAATTACCTTAGCCACTGATGCCCATAAAGCTTTGAGGGATTTGACTTCATAACCACTATTCGTCTTCTTCACCAACTTTTTACCCTCCTTCCCTTTGATAAAATTCAACACTACCACCTCAAAGGATTTCGTATCTCGAAAGATTTTCCTTCCCTCCATTGAGAGGCTAGTAATCTCAGTAATTAGCTCTTCCATGATCTCCACACTCTTACCATAGACATAGTGTTCAATCCTTCCAACCTTTGAAGAAGATCTTTGACGCTTTAGGATCTAAGCCATGGGGGCATTCTAGGTAGGATGTTACACCATTCTTCTTCAAAATTCAACAGACCTTTGCATTTCTTTTGATATCATCACTAGTTATAGGTTGTAGCATGTTCCTCTCGCCACTCATTTTAGAAGAAACCTGAATATCACAATCAGGTGCCTGCCCCACACAAACACCACTAGCTTAGACACCCAAAAAACCTCCTTTGATTAGCCCAAAATGAAACCAGACAAGAAATACACCCACAATCTATGTGGTAATCACAAACATAACAAGGATTTCCAATACTATCATTTATTTGGTTGGTTACGCAACCACCAATAAGGATCTTGGAAAAGAAAAATAATTAAGAGACATTGCTATTTTGACTATGGAGCAAATCATGCTTAATGATGTCTTCAACATTAGGCGAAAGGTTGTCATTCCTTTGCCATGTAAACGCATTTCTCTTAGAGACCCCAATGTTGGCAAAGGAGTTCGTCAAGGCATTCCCTTTTCTAAAGATATGGGATATAAAGATATCTTTGAAAGAGCTGATCAAAAGGAGTGAATCATTTATTTTGGTCTCAATAGATGTTGAGGGAGTCACCTGCAATCCACCCTTTTATATACCCCTGAGAATGTGCAAGTTTAAGGCCATGATAAGCAACAATTTCTTTAGCATGGTGATTGGTTTGGGTTCCCAAAAGAAGTCCCATCATTGACAAAAGCCTACCAAATTTACTTATGAACACTCCCCCACAATCACTAGGCCCCAGATTTCTCTTGGGCGCCTCGTCAAAACTAATTTTGATCTAACTAGGAGAAGGAATACACCATGCAATATTATCTCTAGCAGCTTTAGGTCTCCTGATTGGGCAAGAGATATCATAGTCCAGGCCCCACTTCTTAACAACCTGTAGATTATAATCAGCCACAACCACATTTGAGAAGTGAGAGTTAGACTCAAAACCCCAACCTAAGAATTTTCCTTAATAGCCCGAAAAATTTCAAAAGACACAATCGACAAATATAAAGAGGATTCTCTAAAAATATAGCTATTCCTTTCCTTTCACACACCACAAATCACATGTAGAATAATTAAAAACCAAAGAAAGGAGAGAAAAACTATGCAATGGGGCACACCATTGACTCCACAAATCATTCATAGAAGAGGGGGAAATCCAATGCAGGTTCCAAAGGCCAAAGATATGAGACTAAACATCTCCCACAAAGGAACAACCCAAAAGGAGATGATAAGAACTCTGAATCTTGGATACAAAGTGGGCATCTATGAGCCAAGTAAAAGCCCTTGTTACAAAGATTGTCAATCATGAGGACCTTGTTTTGAAGGAGGCAAAAAAAATATTAACCTTAGGAATCAACTTAGGGTTCCACGCCAAAGCCCAAAACAAAGGAGGGGCGATGGGTTCAACAAGGAGAGAGAAACTAGAAGCGGGCAATAATTTTCCAGTAGGGGAAGGGCTCCCAATCATTGGCAGGCAAGACAAGGGTATGAGTGTAATCCAACAAACAATGAAGATCAAGAAGGTCCAATTCCACCGCAGCAATATCCTTCCATTTACCATTATGAATATAATCGGTCACCCTTCCTCCAAAAAGCTTGATACAAATATCCTCAAAGGGTCAAAGATTTGATAGCTCAATAAGGGGGCAGTAGCCCAACCACTAGTCATCTTAGAACCTAATAAGCCTGCCATTCCCAAGGACCCACTTGAGACCTTGAGAAATCACAAACTTAGACTTAATCATAAAATTCCACAGCCAAACCAAAATAATGATTTTGGGATTCCAAAAACTAACTTAAAATAGGAGGGCCGCACACATACTTGCTAAGAATAATCTTATACCATTCATGATTTTCAGAAAAGAGCTGCCAAAGTTGTTTTGCCAATAGAGAAAAATTAAACACTCTTTGCTTTCTTATAGCCATCCAACCAATTTTTGGGGGTTTACAGACCTAATCCCAAGCTATAGGATGGATTTTCTCTTCTTCTCTTCAGCTCTAGACCATAAAAACCGCTTTTGAATGTTCTCAATTTTTCCACAAACTTGGAGAGAATCTTAAATAAGCTCATCGCATAGACCAAGAGGTTTTGGAGAGTAGCCTTGATAAGTTGAACTTTACCTACTTAGCTAAGAAGGGCCCCTTTCCACCCTACAAGATTTGCATGGAATTTGTTAATAAGCTCAATCCAAAAAGAGCTAAGGACAAAGTTTCCACAAAGGGGGAGCTGAAGCTAAGTAGTAGGAAGATCGTCAATTTTGCAACCCAGAATTTTTTATATTCTCCTTTGCCTAGGTCCTAGCGTGTTGAGTAAAAATATGGAGCTTCTAGGATAGCTTATCTTTTAACTAGAGGCCATTTAATACTTAGATAAAATCAATTTCAAAGACCGTTCTTCCCCGATTGATGATTCCCTCATAATCAAAATATCATCAATGAATTATTGATGTAATCAAACCAACATGCTAGAAGAGGGAGAGGTACCCTTCAACAAACCTTCATCCACCATCTTTCTAAGATATTTACCCAACACTTCAGCCATGATAATAAAGAGAAACGGGGAGATGGGATCCTACTGTCTGATACCACGAGAGCTATTGAAAACAATCAAGGAAGAACCATTGATGATCACGAAGAACTTGGGCATAGACATGAACTATCATAATCTCCAAGACCTTAGAATCAAAACCAAAGGCCTTAAGCATCTTTCAGAGAAAATGCCAACGAACATGATCATAAGCTTTCAAAAGGTCCAATTTAAGAAAAAAACTAGCCTTCTTATTACTTCCAAGAGAGTAGATATTCTCATGAACAATAGCAATAGAGTCCAAAATTTGGTAGTCAGGAGCAAAACCATTTTGTTGGGCCGAGATAATCTCCGAGAGGACAGATTGCAGCCTAAGACCCAAAACTTTTGAAAAGATTTTATAAGCTGAATTGCAAAGGCTAATAGAACGAAAAATTGTCAAATGAGTTGTCAATTGGCCCTTGGTCTACTAGTGAAGTTGAAAGGTTCTCAATGAGCCCACCAACGATCAAGTATTGTTGAGTGCAAGGCTCCAACGTTGAAAAAACAGATGAAGTCGGGATTGCGCCCTGGGCAAATTTGGTAGAATGGATACCCCTTAGTCCTTGGCTCTTAGTTGAAGAGGTTCAGCCTATGGTTCATGCTCTCATAGCGGGTAGCTACACATCAATGGGTTGTATAAAACCCTCCATCAAAAAAAAATTGTCAAAGAAGTTGGCAATAGTAACCTTTGAAACAAGCACAATAACATAGAATTAAGCTCTTTTAGAGGTTGCCTACTGCCAAAAAATTCCTTAGTAGCATTAGAGATATCCCTAGCCAGGATATCCCAAAAAGTCTAAAAAAGAAAAAGGGAAAACCGTTAGGGGCCAATGGATTTATTGCCTTCAAAGAAGAAAATTGCTCTCTTGATCTCGGCATCGAATGGAATAGCCCCTAAGATCCTATTACAATCCTTCCCAATAAGATTTGGAATAACATTGAGAAAAATCTCCTCACAACCAGCATCAAGATTACCATCATCCAAAAGAAGATTAGAGAAGTAGCCAAAGTCCTCCATAATGTCACCCTCTATATCCAATAACCAATGACATTAAGAATTTGGGAGAATCTGGTTAGAAGCTATATGTTTCAAAGTTGAGAGATGAAAAAATCTAGTATTTTTGTCCCCACTTTGCAGCCAAATAGTTCTCGACCTATGCTTCTAAAATTCCTCCTTTGATATGATATTGTGAAGACGGGCAAGAAAATCATTCTCCTGGGCTTGGGTCTGATCATTATATCCAATAGATAGAATGGAACTTTGTACTATCTTCAATTCCTTTTTTATAGAATCTTTTTACAAGAAGATGTGACCAAAGGACGTATTCCATTTTTTTACATTAGATTTCACAAAGATGAGTTTTTTGACAACTTTGTACATAATAATACCTTCAATACTAATGTTCCACCATTGTCTAACCCTACTTCTAGGATCAGGATGTTTCAACCTCATTTTTTTGAAATGAAAGGGAAAACACTTTGGCCTCCCTAGAATCTTCGCCAAGAAGACAATAGGGAAGTCATCAGAACCAATCCTTGAGAGCGTTGATAGAGAGCAAGAATAAGACATTAACCAATCAGGGGTAATCAAAGCACAATCCAGTTTTACTTGAATATGATTAGTACCAACCCATTTGCTAAACCATGTAGAAGAAGCACCTTGAAGGTCCAAGTCCAAAAGAGCTTGATCCTGAATGAAATCCATGAGGTCAAAAAGACTATCTAAAAAGATCTAAGAATCTCTCCTCTTTTCAACATCTTTTAGCGGAGTATTAAAATTTCTGTAATGTCCCCGTTTTTCAGACTTTTGAGATTAACTTGGTTTGGCAACCCTCGCAAGCTAATCAGGTGATCAGAGGGGGTCAGATTGCGGAGCCAGTGTTGGGATTCCATTCTGGAGGTTCAGCTTACCAGGTCTGCTCTTCGTCCGGGTCAATTTGGTCAACTTACTATTTTTAGTAAGTGATATTTTGGGTATGGCCAAGATTAGCAGGGTGTCTGCACGGAGTGTCAGATGTTTCTGGATTGAGTTTCAGGGAATCTCCAGTTTGAGAGACTTACTATTTATAGTAAGTCTATTTTTAGCAGTTGGCTATTTTCGGCAGTGGGTTATTTCTGGCAGGGCAGTTGGCGTTTGAGGCTCTAGTGTCAGAAATGAGTTTGTCACAGTCAGTGGGATTCAGTGACTTTGGTTTTAAAGGTTATCATTATTAAATTAAATTATTTTAATTTAATAATTTTATTACTTTATAACTTTAATGTTATAAAGTGAAGTTATCATTAAAAAGCCTTTTTAATGAAAAAAGTGAAATTGTGCTTTTTCCAAAAAAGCTATATATTCAATTCGAAAAAGCACTTTCATTACCAATTGATGATTTTGATAATTTGTTTGTGATAGAATTCTACTTGGCTTGGAAAAGCTAGGGTTTGAACTTGGTCTTCAGCTTTTGGAGAGAGTTCTGCAACATTTGTGAGCGTGGTCTTCTTCCAGGAGAGAGCTCGTTCTGATTCTAAATTATAATCCAATGCTAATGTATACTGGAATTGTGAGAAGTCTGAAATCTGCAGACAAACGATTGTTTCCAAGGGTTTGAATTATTCTTCTTGCTGAGGTGAAGAATTCGATTGGGAAATTGATGTAATTTCTTGCTGGCATTTTAATTGGGAAGTTGTTGACTGTATTTATCAAAGATCAAGCTATCTTGAATAATTTCTCCTAGCTGCATTTCATTGGGAGGACCTGCGAAATTGTCCAAGGCATTCTCCTTCTTCACGTGAGTGCTGTGTGGAGTTTTAACAGGGTTCGTGAGTCTTGGGAGGTTACAGCAGCCAATCTGCAGCTCACGTTACTGCATAAGGGTGCCATTTTATGTTGCAAGGGCTTGCGATTTAACAACAGACCAGTCACTTGTGAATGCAAGCTGCTACGTCACTGCTCAAGGGTGACGTTAATCTATTCTGGGTTGTGTATCGGTTTGTGGAGGATAGCACACTTGCGGAAATTGCAGATTTGCCAGGTGCCAATTTTGAAGAAATAAATTATTGTTGTGTATTTGAATTGAAATAAGATTAAATGATGTTCATTCAGAGATATTAAATTGTTTAAATTTCAATATTTGAATTTGGTGGAAGTTTTATATAAATTGCAATTAAAAGATCTTTAAACAAGAGTTTGCAAATATTTCAAATAAAAAAAAGAGAACAAGAAATTTCAAATTTCTTTAAGGAAATTCAGATTGCAATTTATAGAGCTAGTCAGGCTCATCACAATTTCCAATAACCATCCAAAGAGAATCAAAATAGGAAGATTGGAATCCAATAGCTTTGATCAAAGTCTTCATTTGGCAAATATATTATTAGGAGCATAAATGTTGGATGTTATCCAAGAGGAGCCATCCCACAGATGAGTAAACTTTGTAGCAACATGATTAGAATCTTCAAGGAGGGGAGAACCTTTAATAATTTTAGGATTCCAAAAAGTTGCAATCCCACTTGAAGCACCATCAACATTAGAGCTATGGATACCACAGTCTTTAAAAAAGGAATTCTTGAGTCTTTCCAACTTGTCATTCTGAGTTTTAGTTTCCTAGATCAATAAAATATAAGTTTTATGATCTCTAATCAAATTCAACAAGAAATCATGCTTATGAGGATAATTTAACCCTCCTATATTCCACGATATGATTTTCATATTTTCTCTAAGGTGTGCTCTTCAAGCACATCTGCGGAAGAGTCTTGTGTATGCCTTCAACTCTCTCCAACTTACTCTTTTCCCCGCTTTGTTGTAGGGAGGGTTTACCTTTTCCCCTTGATTCAATAATCATCTTTTTTTCTGTTTTTGGTTGTAACCTCTTGAGACGAGAAAGGGGATGTAGACTTTGTTCTATGCCTAGATTTCACAGTAATAAAAGGAGTACCCTTAGCATCATCAAGAGGAGCCCCATCTACCAACTTTGGTCCTTATAACGAGTTTGACTTTGTTAAACCCTTGATCTCAGAAGAGGCAAAAGACATATGCTCTGATTCCACATGTTTAGGGAGATAGTTCACCTTGGGTCCTTCCTGAATAGAACCAACTTACTTAGAGTTAACCACCTTCAAAGGCTAGCCATCAACCTCTTCCAAGATCTCTGAGTTAGGAATGGGAAGCTCCTCCTTCCATAATAAATCCATAGGAATCAACTCCATATGAGGAGACCTAACTAAAACCTCCCGATTCACAATATTACAACCCAATGAAATTTGGCCAAGAGAGGATTGAGGCACCCCCACACCAGAAGAGGGGACAAAAGAAGCCAAGATCTCTAAATCCGCATGAGGCAAAACCACTTTAGGAGGAACCAACGCCAACATCTTAGCAATACCATAGGGAAAAGCCATCTTCAAGTTCCCTTTACCTTTCTCCTTCCACATTTTCTTCGGGGGCTGATTAGACCAGTGATCCGCACATTTGCACAGAAAACAAACAACAGGTAGAGATTCAAACTCAACCTTCTAGACCCAAATACCTAGCTTGGAATTAATCTTTATAGAGGGAAGATTAGCAAAGTGCTCCACATTAACACAAATACGAGTAAAGACTAACCTCTTACAAGAAGAGGTCATTTCATCAATGTGAGAAGTTGCTCAAAAGAACTCATTATACCTTGAAAAACCTCTTCATCCCAAAATCCCATAGGAATGCCAGGCAATCTAACCCACACTAGAGCAGCATTAAAACAACAATTTGATAATTTAAGACCACGCTCTTATTTCTTAAAATCTAAAGTTGACTTGCCAATAAGCCACTAACCTCCACATAGGATAGACCAAAAATCCTCCTCACAAGAGGAGAAGAAAAAGAAGCCGCTTTCCATAGCGGAAACATCAACTTGGCCCTTTGTTTTCCATTTTTCTTTGTAAAAGAATGGACTAGCTCAATATGTGGGCGGGGACCCAGGATTTTTCCCACAAGGGACATCTCAAAACTAAGGAAACACTCTTGTCAATTAAACTATCTGGGATAGAGATAATAAGCTCACTAGCCAACAGGTTGGACAGATTTTGGATTGAAGGGAAAGAGCTTTTGTTCTTTAGTGTAATGCTAAACAAAGCCAACCACTTGAAAGCCTCACCTGCCTATCGATAAAGTCGTAATAGGGAGAGACCCTGCTAGGAAGAGAAGCATCCGAATGAGAGTCACTTGAAGTACCACCAAGAAAAAGATGGGCCCTAGAAAAGCCTTAGCACTACCACTTCTGATCACGTGCTTCATTGAGGCGCAAGGAAACAAAGCCCTTGAGACCCAAGATGTCAGTCCCCCCTAGCAAAACATCTACAAACTTAACACCACCTTGCCCTTTGCTGACAACAAGGCCTTCTCCACCCTCTGAATCCGCATCAGCTGCACCACCACTCACACGACCCATATTCAAAGAGTCAAAACTGAGTTTCCCACTCTTTCCAAATTTAAAACTGTCACTCCACCTAAAGGAACCTTCATTGTATTGTTTATCTGTGCAATATCTTATCATTGATGTGAGCCTATGATTATATTCATGACTACTAATGATATTAATAATTTTTTCTTGTTAATCACATCATAACGATCGATATTAATATCATGCAATTTTGATATATTCAACATCTCACTTTGTGGGGTTTCTGATAGGTATCCATTTAATTATATCATTGTATTCAGGTATATCAATATTTTAGTTCTAAAGTATCGAGTTCTTCCTAGCAAAGCATAGGTCCCTATTCCAAATCCAGATCTAGATGCAGCTCACTGTGGGTTAGGATAGGGTTCGGCCTACCGAACTTGGGCAGTATTTGCGAGGAATTTGTGGTCCTACGGCAAGACCCAAGCCAAATTTGTTATTTTTTTACTTTTTTTGGTCTATTTTGGTCAACTTAACCCTTTAACCCTAAAATAGACCATTAAAAAGACTAAAAAGGCGAAATCTAGCTCATTTGTGCATTTACGAATGAAAAACAAAACTTCTTGCCTCCATTGTTGAACTTTCTTGTTTTCTTTCCATTCCTCAAGGAGTGTTGAAGAGTGATTGTTGCATGCTCTAAGCTGGTTTATGAAGTATTCCTACGTGGTTACAAGTGTTTAAAACTCATCCAAGACATTGAAGAGGGATTTCAACATAAGAGGTAGGTTTTTGTTTTTTTTGTTATTTTTCTTAACATTTTTTTCACAAAATGAAATGAACTCTATAATTTTATTTTATTTTTTCATGTTGGTTTTTGGCTTTGTATGTTGCTTATAGTTTCATAGAATGGCAAGTGCTTCTAGCTCTGGGAACTCCTGGTTCAAAACAAACCCAAGCTCTGCATTATGGAAATATATGTAAATAGTTCAACCGTTCAGCAAGTACCAAGTGAAGGAGGCTATGTTTGGATTTGTAGGCATTGCAAAGAGCAATTTAAGAGCTCTTATAGTCGAGTGAAAGCACATTTGTGCTTTTCTCTCAAAAAGACAAAGTTTTGTACTAGCAAGCCAAAAGTTCCTAGGGAGCCTCAAAGTAAAACCCTTCTTGCAAGCTCTATTGTAATGAAATATATTGAAGAGAAAAGAAAAGCAGATGAAGCATTTGGGAATGTAATTCGCCATCCTTTGGACAATTCTAAAAGTGAAAAAGGACCATGGGCCTCTATGGCATTAGTTTCCAATCAAGAACCCATAAAGCCTCATTCATTCTTGCATATTCCTCAAGAACCAATGTCAAATAAGAGAGGAAAGGGGCCCTATTTGGTAATGGCATTTCACAATGAGGGTAGAGACATTGTCGAGCAAGACGTAGCTAGATGAATCTATGCAAATGGATTGGCATTTAATGGTTCGCTCACCATATTGGCAAAAAATGGTGAAATCGATTAATGAGGCTCTAAAGGGGTTCAAAGGTCGGGGTTATGAGAAGGTACACACAACTTTATTGGAAAATGAGATGAAACATGTAGATGATGCCTTGAAGCCGATAAGGGATTCATGGATTTGTTGTGAGGTTTCACAACATCACCCCATTTCATGGGGACCCCCCATTCTAAATTATGGAAGCTTAGATTTTGCCTTGCCTCCCGACTTGGTTTTGATTGCATGGATCCCAATGATAATGATGGTTTGATTCGCAATATGGTTATGATTTTGAAATTTTGATAAGATGATAAACGTGGTTTGAATTTCATGGTGGGATGGTTTCGTTTTGCAAATTGACAAATTTCTTACAAGGCAAAGGAATTTTATTGTTCATGGCAGCTTGCCAATTTCATGGAATTTTGATTTTGTGCTAATGGGATAAATAAGTTACTAAATCTCAGATTCTTTGTTAAAATTCCTCAATTGCTCATGCTTGAAAATTCAAAATTTTGAAGGCAATTGAGATGATAAAATTTTCTTGCCAATTTGCAATTTCCACCATGAATTTTCAATTTTGATTTTGGTGATTAATTGGGGATTGATATTCTGAGAATTCGTTTTCGAAATCCTTATGTCTTGGGTTTTAAATTTGCTTTGAGCAATTCAATCACACTGAAATTCATTTTGCAAATGAAGTGATGGCTAGAAATTTCGATTTTTGTTTTAATGGCTGTCTTGGACAATTAAAAAATGACAAATCTGAAACTACATTGCCTTATTTCGTCTTCCTAAATTCATTGTGGCTTTTTCGAAATTGCATTAGGGGGATTTTCGATTTTCAAAATTTCCATTGGGCAAGGCAATTCAATTTCATTAAAATCAGTTTGCAAATATTGATAACAATTTTCGATCTCATGTTGATTGGATTATGAAATGTTTGAAATGATCAAAATCTGGAAATGCATTGCAATTTTCGATTTCCTAAACAATTATTTTGGCATTTTCGAAATTGAATTTGGTGGCCTTTTAATTAGATTTGGAAGGATATATTTTACAAAATCGAAATTGGGCATTGGATTTCACAAACGGCCCCAGCACTTTGTTAATTTCGAAGCATATCTAAAAGATTTTTTTTTTATTTTCAAAAGTAATTGTTTCTTTGCCAAAGTCGGCCTTGCTTTGCATAAATTAATTATTTTATTTTGGCAATTTATGTAGGGGGTCAGCCCTGTATTTGGGCTCCAACGGCGGCTATATATGGAGGGCGGAGTCCTTCATTTTTCACACAACCAATTTCGATTCTCAAGCTCTACATTGAAGGAGCGAAATATCAGTCCTTTGGCAGCGAAATTCTTCATAAATTGGCGACTTTTTATCAAAGTTTTGGCAGCGAGTTGAATCCAAGAGTGGCGGCCTTATTTAAGGCCTGATCTGGGCGGAATTCAGAACAATTGGGGGCAGGTTCGAAGGTGAAAAGAGGGCAGATTCGAAGGTGGAGTCCAGCAGCAACCAAAATTAGATTGTGGTGGCCCTATTCATGCATCAGACCTGGGCGTTTTAGGGAGCATTTGAATCAGTTTTTAGGGCCGATTTAGGGTCAAAATTCAACATTTTCGTCAAGGAAGAAAGCAGAGACTTATTGATTATAATTTGGAGGCCCCTTCTTATGCATTTTGGCATCCAAAATTGAGGTTTTCAAGGCCTTTTTTCTCAGCATTTTAAGGCAGATCCGAAAATGCAAATATGAACATGTTGATCTCAGAATTTGGTAGAAGAGGGATTGTTGATTTGAAGTGCAATTCCGGATTTCATCAAGAGGGTGAGTTTAATTGTTTGAGGCCTCATCTCAAATTTTCGAAAGATATTTGAAGAGGAAGTTTTGGGCCATATTATTAGAATTGTGTAGATAGAGATTTTTGGGTAGAGTTGTGATTTTGAACAAGGCAACTACATCAAGGAGGAATTCAGAATTTCATAGCCGGTGAGTGGCCTATCTTTCTCCTTTCTTCTTAGTTGTTTTCGTTTCATTGGTATTATTGCTAAGTGTTGAAGACTAGTTTCAAGAGTAGAGTTAGAAGTTTGGCCATTAGGTTGATTACTCGATTGTCTTGATTAGCTTATTCCCTCAAGTTCTTGCTTGCATTCCATCATTTCATTTCATCATCATAGGAGGAAGTTTGGAGTGATAAGTGTAGTCCATCTCATAGGAAACAGCAGGGAGTGATAAGTGGTAGTCCCACCCCTAGGGAAAAGATTGGAGTGATAAGTGTAGTCCATCTTAAGGCAAAGGCGGGGAGTGATAAGTGTAGTCTTCATCATTTCATCATTAGGAAGAAGATTAGAGTGATAACTGTAGCTCATCTCTTAAAGTAATGGTGGGGAGTGATAAGTGTAGTATTCCATCCCATTAAGAGGAAGTTTGGAGTGATAAGTGTAGTTGCACCATCATTGTAGAAAAGGCGGAGAGTGATAAGTGTTTAGGATGGCTAATGCCAATGCAAGCAAGCGACCCAAAGGAACTAATGTTAAAATAGGAGACAAGGAAGTCATGATACCCAATTCCAACTTCCGCTCAAAATTGAAATACGTTGGAGACACCAACATTGGTACCCTTGATATGATTCAATTGAGAGATAGGTTAAGAGACAACCAGTCCCCCATTGCAAAGAAAATCTACAAGTTCAGAGTCGTGCATGCTGCTGCCTTCCCTCCTACCTAGCCTTGTCCAGAATTGATCATGGAGTGTGCATCTAGACTTAACATCCAGCGCAAGTCAGTCATGATGGACGGAGAGAAAGTTTTGGCAAACATCAGCAGTCCATTGATTGAAGACACATTCAACATACCTAAGCAAAATAGCACAGAGGAACTATCTATTGATCAAGCCACCAGATTCTACCATGACAACCAAGACACATACTTTGCTCAGCTGAAACAGAATTGGTTACATGAAGGCAAGAAGGGAGTCACCAAGACCTCAAAGCTCACCAAGTCCGACTTCAAATCAAAATATGGCGACCTCATCGTCCTCCTCAATAGAATCATGGGCTTAGCACAAGGTATGCAATTCGAAATTTGGATGTACTATTTCATTGATGGCATAGAAAGTGGAAAGAAGAAATTTGATTGGGCTGCAATAATTAGTGCAAATCTAGAGTTACAGCTTAGAACAGTGTTGTCTCAAAAGCAGTTTTATATGGGGTCATATATTTTTTACTTAATAGCAAGATTATTTAGACAACCCGGACTTAAGGCTAGGGGAGAAGTTGGTCATGGGCTTGGGCAGTACTTGGTGTATGAGTGCTATCCACAGCATCATTTGCGCAACACCAAGGATTACAAGATATTTTATGATGCCTTTGCCATGAAGTTAGTAAGGATGTTGCAAGGAACTCCTGCTCGGAGACTTTCTCCGGAAGCCGAAGCTAAAGTTAAGAAGTATGGGAGTTGGTTCATCCAATTTGCACAATTCACATACATAAGAGTGGCTGGATGTACAACTTGTCCTAAGAGGCTTCCAAAGTACCCACCCGATCGATTAGTTTTGATGGAGTTGGCTAGACAACTTGAGCAATATGATAAAATGATGAAACAAAAAGGTGAAGAAGGGGTTACCCTCTCACTTGTGATAGGCAATGAAAATTGTCCCAACCATGTTGCCTTTGCATCTGCTGAAAAGGAGTTAGAACAATATCACTTAACTTGGTATAGAGCAAGACAAGGATTCGATCCTCATGGTTTAATCAAGTCAGCTCAAGGAGGAACATTCAAGCATGTGCCTACAATAGAAGATTTTTGGGCTAATGCACAAGATGACTTTCATGTGAGGAAGCTAGCTTTCTCAAGATTATCACTAAGCCTGATGAGAGCCATAAAATGGAAAAATCTTATGATCCCAGACCAGCTGGAAGAAGATGAAGATGTGCTAAGAGAAGACTACAACACAGTAGAAGGAATGGAGTTAGATGCAGTCAACTGGGATGATCACCAGGATCCATCCTTGGAGGCAATCAATAAGTCGGTTGAACTGCACACTAAGTGGTGGTATAACAAGAAGTTAAGTCAGTTGCGAAGATCAAGGGTACACCTCACTTATGAGAAGATGAAGCCGGTAGAGGTCCAAGCAGAATCAGTTAGTTGGCAAGGTGAGGACAGTAGTCAACAGCAACCACAGCAGCAGCAACAAGAGAAACTTAGAGGTAGAAAAAGATAAGGAAGATCAAAGGCCTCCAACAAAGAAGCCAAATAAAGTACCATCAAGAGAAAGTATATTTGAGGCTAGAGGCCAAGAGCACGGGGCCAATGAACAAGGTGCAGCAGTTGAAGTAAGCTCAAGTTCAGAGTCAAGTAGTGAGGATAGCAGTAGTGGATATTCTCCTCTTTCAGAAAATCAAGTAAATGAAGATGTGGCAATCTCAAGTCATGAAGAAGATATACAAGTTGATATTGAGGGTGAAGCAGCACAAGATGAAAATCAAGCACCCAATGATGAGTATGAGGGGCTAGTTCAGTCAAATCCAGCAGTGGGGGTTTGCATTGCACCTCCTTGGATAATGAAGATGCTCCAACCAATTATCCGAGAGCCACCCATCGAGACAGTTGAGGAAATTCAAGGGTTTGCGGAAGGAGAAGATGATGTTAGACAGAAGCAAGCAGGAACAGTGGCAAGGGTAATCAGAGATGATGGTCACAAAAAGGTTCAAATTGCCATACCAAATGTCAACAAGACAATGGATGAAATTTTAGTTCAGGACTATGAGTTTCAAGAGCATGACTTGGGAGCAACAACAGATGAGATAGAATGTGAAGAGCTTCAAGAGAGCGTAACTTGTAGTTGAAAGGTTAGCAAAAGCAAATGCTATGAATGCTAAGTTGAAAAGAGAAAATGAATATTGGAAGAGTATTTATGATGGAAGGAGTCAGCCAATCCAACAAGTGCCAAGGGTAGCTCTCCTCCAAGCTAATGAGAGCAACATCGAACTAGAGGTCGGAAAGTGGGTCAGCGACACCATCCAGGAAGGGCGAAATTTCTTGCTTCCTTTCATTGCTACTTTCAGGACTTTCATAACTATCAGGAACAAATTCAAAACATTTGAGACAAGATGGAGGGATTTCCTTCCAATTCGTGAGTACACCATTCCCAGGCTGGAGGCAGTTACAAAAATATCAGAAGGATCATTGGTGAAGGCCAAGGTGATAAACGAAGGAGAGAAGAGAACAGTTGAGTCTTGGTTCATGGCCTTGACAGTTAGGTTGGGAAAACCAGAAGAAATACAGGACAGGATGGCACAGCACAGTCCAGGCATCGAGGCTTTCATTCGAACACAATGAATGATGCTAGAGTTGCACTTGATTTCGAAGGAATAACAGAGGAGGACTTCAATGAGACAGAGTTTGGATCGAGGTTGGATGATTTGGGAAAGATTGTCCCTTTGAAGGAAAGATTGGACATCCTTGCCTCTCTCAAGGCCTTAGTCCAATTTGCAAAAGATGATGAGAAAGAGAATGAGAAGATACTACAAGCAGCAAAGGACATGGTCATCAGTGTTGAGCTCAAGATGAGGCATTCACCTTTCCCTCCTATGGAAGAAGTAGATAATATGTTGGCTAAGTTTATTACTTATGCTCAGAGAATGAAAGAAAAGGGTAGAGTTATATTAGAAGACCATTTGATGTAAGCCCATGTGGCATTTTCTCCTTTCTTCTTGGGTACGGTAGGTGTCAGTTTCTGATTGGCTACCATCTTTGGTGCCTTCTCATTGGTTACCACTTTTCCTTTTTTTTCATTGGCCCATTGATGAGGTGGCATCTTTTCATTGGCCGATGGGGTGGTAACCTTAATTAGGGTTTCTAAGATTAAATCTGGATCGTTGGTTTTGCCTCTTAATCTTGGCCACTCGTAATTTTGAGCCTCTATATAAGGCCATTTGATCTCATTTGTAAGGTTGTTGAAGAAAATTGTTGCTAATATAATACCAAAATTGCTTCTCTTGTCATTGTTGTGTCTTGCATGGTGATTAAGAACACTTGGTGTTATTGCATGGTTTCTACTTCCAATAGTTAAAGTTAGATTTCATTGAGTTGTTAGAGTAAATTTTCATTGTCAAGCAAGTGTTAGAAGTAAGAGTAGAGATAGATGGCTAGTTGTATGGTGATGTTGCTAAATGTTTGATAGGGAACTTTATACTAAGCCACTAGCATCTTGGCGGCTTGTTGAGGAGCTTTGTGTGGTAATCTAGTCTTGTTTCCCTTTGAATCATTGCATCTATGGAGGTAACGCCGCTAGCAAGTCTTCATTAGGTTGATCCCCATCCATTTGCCAATCTTTCCATTCTATAGGAGTAGTAGTAAAGCAGTCAGTAGTTTAGTAGTTAGAGTTTGAAGAGCAAAGTTGGAAGTGATATAAATTGGAAAATCATTGAGTATACATTGCAAAGCTAAATTTCATCATAGCAAGAGTTTGACATTCCTCAAATGAACAACGTAAGCTCGCCAAAGTGATTACCAGCAAATCACATTTATATAACTGAGTTAGTATCCACAGGTGTAAGGAACCTTGGAGTATTCTTATATACTTTTCAAGAGAGGGTTGAGTGTTTGGTACGCCATATCAAGTATTTCAATTGCTATATGTTATGTAGTGGTACAAAACTGACATCAACATTATTTGGCGCTAGAGGGAGGACCTGAACTGTGTTTCTTTGGGAATTTATTGATATTCAACCATGATGAAGAATGGGGCTTCCTCAGCCGCGACAGCCTAAGGACAATTGGCAGTCTCACCAAGACAACATTATTTTGACATTCCATTCCTTCACTTGGAACCAAAGGGTAAACGGTCGGGAGTACTTGCACATTGCTGACGTCTTGGACCAAGAAGAAGAGAAAGCTCAAAGAATTGAGAGAGAGGTTCAAGAAAGATTGGGGCGTGAGAGAAGAAATTGAAGAGGGGTTGTTGATATTTAATCATGGTGAAAGATGGTGCTTCAGCCTAGAAACGTTGTGCCTATCTTGCAACCAAATCTTGGATTTGAAGACGACCAAGAAGATATCATTTCTGGATTGAACTCATTGGCTTGGAGAGTTAAGAGAAGTGCACCTAAGTATATGCGAGTGACCTTTGTGTTGGAAGAAGAAGAAGAAAAGGCTGAAAGAATTGAAAGAGAAGTTCAAAGGGAGTTAGAACGTCAAAGAGAACTTGAAAGGAAACTCGAACAAGAAAGGAGAGTACGAAGGTTATCTTTGCATAGTGGTGAAGGTAAAAGTGAAACTAAGGAGATGAATTAAAATGGTGTTGCCCTCTTATGCTCATTTCCCAGTTGGACAACCAGGCCTAGGCATTAGTTGGACACAAGGAGACATCGTTGCTGATTTGGGAGAGTTCATTTGGAATAACAAAGAAAACAATACACATTACCAATTTGCTAGAATTGTCTTAGATCAAGAGGAACAAGTTGGCATTGCATTCCAGAGAGAGCAACAAAGGATTGAAGAAGAGATTCGACGGAGGTGGGAAAGAGAACAAGTAGAAAGGATTCAAAGAGAAAGAGAAGCCCATAGACTAGCCCAACTCACCCTTGAGGAAGAATCCATTTGGGAAGGTCAAACAAATTGAACTATAATCAAGCTGGATAAGAGAATTGGGTCTTTCTCTCCCGAAAGGTTTGAGAAATTACAATCAAATAGGAAGCAAAGGGTACTGAGGTCTACACCGCACCAAGAGGACTTAGTTGAGTTGCAATTTCACAAGAAGGGAAGGAATCGTTGGGTGGCTAATACTACAAGTTTGGTAAATTCCTCAAGTAGTCCAGTTCAAGTGCCAAAGGTTTCAAGCTTACAAACCCCAGTAGGTCAGCCAGCTCAGGGTCAAGCTAGTCAAGTTGCGATGGCTCATCAACTGCCACCACCACAACAACAACCTCCATGGATCCAAAACAATGCTTCACCCATCTCGTTTCAACAGTACCATGACCTACCAAAGAATCCTACCGGATTTTGCTCCAAGTTCTTTGTCAATGACCCCAACCGTACAGCTGAAGAGCATATTAAAGTATTTGAAGATGCATTGTGCAACAAAAGGATTCAACATGAAGATGTAGCATGTAGGCTTTTTCCTTACTCATTGACGGAAGAGCCCTACTATTGGTTTGTCAATTTACCAGTGTCATCCATAACGGGATGGATTCAACTCAGAGATGCTTTTATAGGAAAATTTGGCATGCCCACCACACCATTGGAGTTGCATAGGTTGTTTGTGGATATCAGGAGACAAGATAAAGAGTCAATTAGTTCCTTCAACAATCGTTTCCACAAGGCTTACACAAGATTGCAAACTCCTTACACAATTCCGGAGGCTGGTGCTTTGGAAGCTTACTACAGTGCCTTAGACAGTCAAACTGCTATGTTCACAAGGATGGCAAATCCTCGCCCTACAACATTGAATGAAGCTTATGCTAAAGCGATTGAAATAGGGAAGCACTTAGGCCAACAAGGATTGGAACCCCAAGGCAATAGATATCCCAACAACCCAATCCCACAGCTTCCATATCAGACACCTACAAATCAGCTCGTGGTACATCCAGTACCACCATTGTCTCAAGCACCACCATCAACGCCAGTTTATCTACAAGGTGCAAGTGCCTCAACAAGAACACAAGAGGAGAAGGATGAAATGAAGGATTTGATTGAGCAAGTGAAGAATTTGTCTACAGAGGTGACTTATTTGAGGAATCAGAATAATCAACTCCAGTCCACTCAAAGGAACAATCAAGGAGGTTATCAAGGGAATAACTATCAGAGTGGAAATTATCAAGGAGGATATCAAAGAAATAACTATGATGGAGGATACCAAAGAAACTATCAAGATCAAGATTATCAAAGAAGCAACCAAGGTGGAGATTACCAAAGAAATAATCAAGGTGGTGGTTATCAAAGGAACAATAAAAACAACAACCATCAAGGTGGTAATCAGTCACAAGACCAAGGATACAATAACCAATCTAGTCAGAAGAGAACATGGAACACTGGCCCAAATAATGGAAATGTGGTGTCGCCACTTGATAGTCAGGCTCCAACAGATAGTAGGCCAGTGGAGAGAATATTTTTGGCTGAGTCTGCCTTGTCCCAATATTGCAGATTCCATGAGACTGATCAACATTCAGAGTTAGGATGTGCTGAGTTCAAAAGAGCATCTAATCTATTTCAGAAAGTGGTGGATGAATCAATGAATCAGGAAGAGATTAAGGTTATGGGATATGAGATTGTTCCATCCCCAAGTTATCCAAAGTGCTTGACTTTTGAAGAGGTTGCATTTCCACCAAAGTTTGAGGCTTATGAGGAACATCAAGGGAGATTCCCTCCCGAGTCAGCTAATGGACCAATAAGTGAAGTGATAGATCAAAATGGGTTCATCAATGGGTCAGATTTTTCTTTCCCACCATTGGGTGATTCTGTTCTAGTTCAAGGGACAGGTGGGAATCAGACATTTTAACAGCCAGCGAGCAATGCAAGATTTTATCAGAGGAATCATAATAGTAAGAGGAATGATGGACCTTTCACATCCTCAGTGCCTCCGAACAATTTCAATACACCTCCACATCCCAATGCGAGTAATGTACCAAATCCTCCAAGAGATGAGCCTGAATACAGACAAGGCAATCACAATCATAGTAATGGACAACAGAGTCCTCAACAGAGTATACAATAGAGTAATCAAAGTGCTCAAGGGTCACAAGGTGTGACATCACAAGAAGTTAATAGAGGAAGGATGGTAAATAATTCAATGAATAGCGATGAGTTGAAGAGAATTGGACATAGTGTGACAGAGGAGATGAAGAAGATTAAGATTAGTCTCCCTTTGTTCGAATTATTGAAGGTGACAGAGATTAGGGATACTTTCCTTAATAGCTTGAAGGATAGAAAGTCACAAGGGCCTCACACTCAAAGTGCAACAACACCCACCCAAACAGCTCATGCAACAGGAAGGCCTCCTCCTAATCCAGTGCATGTAATACAAGATGTTCCATGTGGGAGCACAACAAATTCACCTCAGGGGATTTCGTATGATGAAAGGATAAACTTGTTGTGAGGTTTTCACACCATCACCCCAAAGAATTTGGGGACCCCCATTTTTTTTTGAGCAAGCCTTGACAATTTTTCTAGATCCGGGTATTTGGGTGCCTTAGCGAATTTTTGGGCGATCCAGAGGTTTTGAAATGAAAATTTTACACCTGGGATATTTTTGAAATGCTTGGGAGGGTATAGCTTGTTTTCACCTTGTGTGAAACATTGATTTTCCTAAACAGTTGATTTTGTCTTTAGGCCAAACGAAATTCAATAGGAATATTTTATTTCGATTGTTAGAAAAATATCTGGCAGGGCAAATTTGCAAAATTTTCAGACTAAGATGAATTTTGAAAATTGATGAAATTGAAGAACTCGAGATTTTCAAAATTTAATTGTGAAATTGGATATTTTTGGGAAAATCTTGTAAATTTTTTTTGGTGGAGAAAAATGGAAATTAAAGAATAAATTTAAAGTTGCCAATTAGAGATAATAAATTGCAAAAATAAAAAAGGATAAAATTGCCAAATGGAAATTAAATTGCAAAATGATTTTTGGGTTGCAAAATAATAAAAAATTAATTTTGGTTGTCATGATTAAATGCATTAAAATCATATTTTTTGGGCTAAGTGTTTGTAATTTAGAAATTTAATTTGGGCTCCTTTGTGTGTTAAATTCAATGTATTTTAAAGTCTAAGAGGTGTGAAATTCAAGGCAAGTTATTGGGTCTACAATAGGGAAGGTTTAAAGCTATATTAGAGGCCTAAATGACCTTTTTTCAAAATTTCAATTTTTGGGCCTTTGATAATTTCGGATTTGGCTAATTTAAATCCATAATTTTGCATAATTCAATGCAAGTGGCTTTCTTAATTTAAATCTGCCCTTTCCTTAAATTAATTTAATTTTTTTGGGGCCATGGCTTGGTTAATTTCAATGTTTAGGGGCCCCATATGGATTATTTTTTGGAGTGGCCCAATTTCATTTTTAAAAGGAAAATTAACATGCTATTGCATAGATTTTTGTTTTTGCAATGGGCTGGCCCAATTTTAAATTAAAATTAAATACCCAAGGCTATGTGATTTAATGCATTTAATTTGGGTTATATGTTTGGCAATTTAATTAATTTTATTTTCCCTCCAATGCAGGTCAGCCCTATTTGAAGAGGCAAAAAATTAGTATAAAGGGAGGGCTTGTCTCCTCATTTTCTCATTCATTTCTTGCTTGTCTCTTGGCAGCCAAGGAGGAGCTCTTGGAGCAGCAAAAGAGCAAAATTTTGCAAGGAGTGCATTTTTGGTGTTGTCTTCTTCTTTGGAGAAGAATTTGTTGGTGCAGAGGGCAGGAGGTTTAGATTTGTCAATTCTCAGGCATCCACACTCATATTTTCAATTGGCAAGGTGGAAAAGTTCAGATTTGTGGTAGAGGAGGAATTTATTGATAGTGATTCATAGCGAGATTTTGAAGGGAAGAGATCCTCTTGTGGAGACAGAAAATTTTTGAGAATCAAGCTAAGCCAATTACAATTCCGAGAGATCAAGAGGAAGTTATCAAGCCAAAGAAAACCGGTGAGTGGCCTATCTTTTCCTCTCTCCTTAATTGCTTTCATTTCATTGGTGCTAGTCTAGGTGTTGAAAACTAATTTCAAGAGTAGAGTTAGGTGTTTGGTTAGTAGGTTGATTACTCGATTGTCTTGATTGGCTTTTTTCCCTCAAGTTCTTGCTTGCATTTCATCATTGCATTTCATCTTAGGAGGAAGATTTGGAGTGATAAGTGTAGTTCATCTTAAGGCAACGGCGGGGAGTGATAAGTGTAGTATTCCACCCCTAGGGAGAAGATTGGAGTGGTAAGTGTAGTCCATCTTAAGGCAAAGGCGGGGAGTGATAAGTGTAGTTTGCATCATTGCATTTCATCTTAGGAGGAAGATTGGAGTGATAAGTGTAGTCCATCTTAAGGTAACGGCGGAGAGTGATAAGTGTAGTATTCCATCTTATAGGCGAAGTTTGGAGTGATAAGTGTAGTTTCATCTTCATTGTAGAAAAGGCGGGGAGTGATAAGTGTTTAGGATGAATGATGCCAATGCAAGCAAGCGACCCAAAGGAATTAATGCTGAAATAGGAGACAAGGAAGTCATGATACCCAATTCCAACTTCCGCTCAAAATTGAAATACGTTGGAGACACCAACATTGGTACCTTTGATATGATTCAATTAAGAGAGAGGTTGAGAGACAGCTAGTCCCCTGTGGCAAAGAAGATCAATCGATATGGATTTGTGCAAGGAAGTGTTCAGTCTACCCCAGCAGCAGACATGATACGACAGAATTGGTTACATCAAGTCATCAAGGCTCACAAAGTCAGATTGCAAATCAGAGTGCAGCGCCTTCATCGTGCTTCTCAGTCAAATTTCAGGCTCTACTAAAGGTACACAGTTTGATCCTTGAATGTTTTATTTTATTAAAGAGATTGAGAATGGTTAAGGAAAATTGATTGGATTAGGATCACTAGCATGAATTTAGAGTTGCAACTTAAAGAGTACAAAATCGGGGGCAAATCTACATGGGGTCCTACTTCTTCAATTCGGGTGCAAGACTACTAGCGATGCTTTGCCAGTCGAACCAAATCCAGTTGGGGAGATGCACTGCACCACTATGGTTGAGGCAAGTACTTATGCCAAAAGGGCAAGGTTGTGGCAGTTCGAACAGTTGAAGGCAGTCAAGGGTTAACCAAGGAGGAAAGCATTGATGAAAGCAGTTGATGAACTCAGTGATGGGTGGATTGTGGAACAATCAAGGAGATATGGTGAGGACAGGTGCCCCAAAACCCAAGGTTATTGAAACAAAGATGCATGCATGCAGATCAAATCCAAATAGGAAGGTTAAAAATGGCAAAGTATTGAAGTAAGGAGGAAAGTGATTGAAAGGTTGAGGGAGGTCAAGTTTGATTTCAAGGCGGTGGCTAAGAGCGAGGCTCTTAAATTGCACAAGGTTCACATCCAGGCAAGCCACCAAGGTCAAGGCAAGATTACCCCAAGTGCATGGAGACCTCACCCTTTCGAGTTCAAGACATCAACTACAAGCAAGTTCAAGTGGTGGTGAGAAAATTTCTAAGGACAAGCTCAAGCATCCAAGGCTTCATCTCATCTCAAGGATTAATGAACTTTATAAGATAAGGTTGATGAAGTGGCAATTTCATGTGCATGCAATCAAATCATGCCAAGTGTCCGATGTTCTCATTGGTTGACAAATTATTG
The DNA here is from genome assembly GCA_027943335.1 of Chamaecyparis obtusa. Lineage (NCBI taxonomy): Eukaryota > Viridiplantae > Streptophyta > Pinopsida > Cupressales > Cupressaceae > Chamaecyparis > Chamaecyparis obtusa. The sequence goes on from BSBK01007528.1 coordinate 242,438, forward strand.
TAATTTTCTCATTGGCCCACAAAGTTGGTGCCCTCATGTAATTGGTTGAAAGATGGTAACCCTAATTAGGGTTTGTAAGGTTTAATCTTGGCCCTTGATTTTGCCTCTTAATCTTGGCCACTCATTGTAATTTTGAGCCTCTATATAAGGCCATTTGTACTCATTTGTAAAGGAGTTATGTTGGAGAATTGTTGCCAAAATACTATCAAAATTGTTCTCTATTCATTGTTGTGACTTGCATGGTGGATATACATGATCATTTTGGTGTATTTGCATGGTTCCTCTCATCTCTCAAATTAAAGTAGGATTTTATTTCATGTTGTTAAAGTAAGAATAGAAGTAGATGATTAGTTGTAATGGTGATGTTGATGAATGTTTGATGAGGATCTTATACTAGGCCACTAGCATCTTGGCGGCTTGTCAAGGAGCCTTGTGTGGTAATCTAGTCAATTGCTCCCAAGTTCTACTTGCATTTCATCTTTCCACTTGTACTTCAAGTTGGGTTGGAAGATAGGTGTTAGTGTGAAAATCCTAAGAATATCCCCTTAGAATCATTGCACCGATGGAGGTAGCGCCGCTGGCAAAATTTCATTTGGTTTGATCCCCGTCCATTTGCCAATCTTTCCATTCAGTAGGAGTAATAGTAGAAGTAATCAGTAGTTCAGTAGTTGAAGTTGAGAAGTTGAAGTTCGAAAGTTTGAAGAGCAAAGCTAGAAGTGATATAAATTAGTCTGATGAGCAAAGCTGGAAATGATATAAAAGAAGAAAGTTATCTCATCATCATCATAGCAAGAATTTGACATCCTCAAATGAACAACGTAAGCCCGCCGAAGTGATTACCAGCAAATCACATTTATATAACTGAGTTAGTATCCACAGGTGTAAGGAACCTTGGAGTATCTTATATACTTTTCAAGAGAGGGTTGAGTGTTTGGTACGCTGTATCAAGTCATTCAATTGCTATATGTTATGTAGTGGTACAAAACTCACATCAACAAAACTCTACTCAAGAGGTTGCATATGGCGACATTAGTAACTTTAACAGACAGTCGGAGCCTCGACCAGTTCTTGTGGCTCAAGGGTTACCACCAGTAACACAACAAACTCAAGAGAGTCAAGATTCAGTAAAGAACAAAGAGACAATGAAGATAGAAGAGGTGGTCCAACCAACAGATTTTGGAGTAAAGCCTAAACAAGTGCACAAGCCACAGGTGGTATTTTATCAAGGAAAAGACGAACCAGCCCCATTTTTGCTCTCAGTAAGAATATTTGGAAAGCTTCTCCATAATTGTTTGATAGATTCAGGAGCTTCAAGTAATGTCATGCCTTTGGCCATTTATAGAAGGCTGGGAATCACTCCTTTGGGATCAAACAAGAAAGTTACTCAACTGGACAAAACTAAGGTCCCAGTGGTGGGTGAATTACACAATATACATATGCAGTTGGCATCTGATCCAAGGATGGAGCACATGATAGATATTTCAGTGGTGGATGTCGCCGATTCCTATGGTTTGATCCTAGGAAGGGATTGGTCTAGAAGGTTGAATGGATACATGGCAACTAACTTTTCCCACATGTGGCTCCCATGGAGAGGGCTGGCCAACCAAATTAAGATTGATAGCACCCCAAGGTTGAGATTGACAGTTACTAAATATGGGGAACCAAATGAAGTGTTGTTTGCAGAGACAGGCATGGGCGTTTATAGGCCTAAGAAAGCAGAAGTGTTGACATTGAATATCATAAGTGAAGCAAAAGAATCCACAGAAATGCTAGTTGAGTCGGATCCCAACACTTCATCTAACGAGGGTGAAGGAATGTTTGAGAATTTCAGAAGCTTTGTGTTAAGAACTGTTCAGCAAGGTGTAGAGTTGGGTAATAGGACATCAGTGAGAGACTTGTTGTTACCTAACTGGTGTAGGATCCACAACGCCTTCCATTCGGAGCTATCCTGCTCTTTGTGCAGGATTGCATTAGAACAAGTGGAGATAAGAGTCCCTGGGGCTTTGAAGCAAGATGAACAATATGGAAAACAAAGGATTGATGTTCCACAAGTTAATGAAGCAAAAAGTAGTAAGATGGGTGAAGCAAGGAATCGGATCACACCACCTAACTTGGAAGTGAGAAAGAATGAAGAATTGGACAAGTTTAAGAATTCTCAAAGAGATCAATCAGAAAGTGATGGAGTATGGACGTTAAGATTTGATTATTCTAAGACTAAGCAAGGAGTTGGAGCTGGATTTGAGTTAGTCAGCTCGGCAGGGGCAACATATTTGGCAGCACATAGATTACAATTTCCATGCACTAACAACATGGCGGAGTATGAAGCTTTGATGCTAGGCCTGTTGTGTGCTATAAAGAAGGGTGCTAAGATACTCCATGTGCTTGGAGATTCATATTTGGTGACCGAACAGGTGAAGCAAAAGTTTACTTGCCATGACAAGAGATTGAAGAGATATAGAAACAGAGTATGGGATTTGATAGAAGACTTTGATGCCTTCAATATCAAGTTTAGCTATAGAGAAAATAACCAGGTGGCTAACGCTCTCGTGCAAGCTGCAAGCTCGCTAGCACCAATCAAGTTGGAAGGATTGAAGAAATTTAAAGTTGAGTTGGCCTCAATCCCATCAGTACCAGACAATGTCAAGAATTTCGAAGTATTTGAAGATGATAAGCATATTCTTAAGTTCTTGACCAATTCAGATGTCTTCACAGCACAAATCATTGATGGAGAAATAGATGAAGCGGAACTCAATCCGGAAGAGATTATGAACTTAAAGACAAATACCATTCCAAAGGGAATGATTGAATTGGAAAGAATATTTGACTTGGATCAATTCAATAAGGTGTCATATCAACCCACAGGGGGTGATGAGTGCAAAAAGGTGAATATTGGAACAGAAGATAGTCCTAAAATTGTCCACATTGGGAAAGTTTGTACACCCAAGGAGAAAGCTGATATACTGAGTTTGATGAGAGAGTTCCCGGATGTGATTGCTTGGGGGTATGAGGATTTGAAGACATATGACCCTTCCATCATCACACATACAATCCCATTGAAGGAAGGAAGTAAGCCATTCAAACAGTGGCAGAGGCCTGTCAATCCTTTGCTAGAGCCATTGATTTTCCAAGAAGTGAAGAAGCTGTTGAATGCACGAATCATCTTCCCAGTGAGGCATTCAACGTGGGTCGCCAATCTTGTCCCAGTCAGAAAGAAAAGTGGAGAGATAAGGTTATGTGTTGATTTCAGAAATTTGAATAGAGCATCAGAGAAGGATAATTATCCGTTGCCATCACTAGACGAAGTTTTGCAAGTGGTGAATGGAGCAGAAATGATGATGTTCATGGATGGTTATTCGGGATACAACCAAGTGATAGTAGAAGAAGAAGATAGATTGAAGACGGCTTTCACCATGAAGTGGGGAACTTTTGCATACAGGAGGATGCCTTTTGGCCTAATCAACGCTGGTGCAACATTTCAGAGGGCCATGGATTATGCCTTTAAGGACTTAAAAGATAAGTGCATCATCATTTACATGGATGATATCACTGTATTTTCGAAGAATAGAGAAGATCATGTTTTGGATTTGAGGAAAGTTTTCATGAGATGTAGGAAATTCGGAGTTTCTTTGAATCCAAAGAAGTGTATGTTTGGAGTGACTGAAGGAAAACTTTTGGGACATGTAATTTCGGAGAAAGGAATCATGATAGATCCAGAGAGAGTAGAGGCTATTTCCAAGCTCAGCCTTCCAGCCAGCAAGAAAGAACTCAAGTCGTTCTTTGGGAAGATCAACTTTGTGAGAAAGTTTATATCCGCATTTGTAGAAATAGTGAAGCCGATGAACGACATGTTGAAGAAGGATGCAAAAATGGATTGGACTCCAGCAGCGAAGAAGGCATTTGAAGAGATAAAACAAGCTATTGTCAATGCACCAGTTTTAGTGAGTCCAGATTATGAGAGGCCATTCAACATCTATTCTTTCGCCTCTGATCATGCATGTGCTGCCATCTTGACGCAAAAGAATGAGGAAGGTGAAGAGCATCCGATTGCATTCATGAGTGCACCTTTCCGAGAAGCAGAATTGAATTATCCAAATGTGGAAAAACAAGCTTATGCCTTGGTGAAAGCAATGAAGAAGTTCAGGCACTATATCTTGAGAAGCAAAGTACATGCAATTGTGCCTGACATAGCAGTAAAGACTCTTTTAATGCAAAGTGAACTTGGAGAAAGAAGAGGAAAGTGGGTCACCACTATCCAGGAATATGATGTAGAAATTCAACCAATGAAGTTGGTCAGAGGTCAACAGCTGGCACAAACAATGGCATCAGAGGGACCTGGACTTATACAACAAGTATATGAATTGGAGGATGTGCGTCCTGATGAATGGTACCAGGACATTATCAATTATTTGTTAAATCATCGGTACCCTTCACATTTGAATCCAGTACAGAAGTGGGCATTGAAGTTCAAGAGTAAGAGGTATATGTTACAAGGAGCAGTGTTGTATAAACAGAATCATGAGGGAATATATTTAAGGTGTGTTGGGAAAGAAGAAGCTAGAAATATTTTGGAGCACTTTCATGATAAGTGGGGAACTAGACACGGATCGGATTTGGCCACAGCGCACTGGATACTAAGAGCAGGATATTATTGGCCAACCCTATTCAAAGACACTCATGAGCATGTGAAGACTTGTCATATTTGCCAAACTTCGGCAAAGAGGGAGAGGAACCCTGCCATGCCTTTACAGCCAGTCACTGAGGTGAGACCTTTCGCAATGTGGGGACTTGACTTCATTGGTCCCATCAATCCACCTTCCTCAGCACAACACAGGTATATTCTAACCGCGACTGACTACTGTACTCGGTGGTCAGAAGCTCAAGCTTTTAAGAATTGCACTACTAAAATCGTCATTAAGTTCTTAGAGGAAAGGATCACTACAAGGTTTGGATGTCCTTCTACTTTTGTATGTGATAATGGTTCTGCTTTCATTTCCTTGAAGTTTCAGAATTAAGCTTTTGATCATGGGATTGTTTTAAAATTTTCATCAGGATACTATCCCCAGGGAAATGGCCTAGCTGAGTCTACAAACAAAAACCTTTTGATTGTGATTAGAAAACTTCTGGATAGGAACCCAAGGGATTGGCACACTCAGCTGAGATATGCTTTGTGGGCAGATAGAACAAGAGTTAAAGAGTCCATAGAAATTTCTCCCTACCATCTAGTTTATGGACAGGATCCTGTGTTCCCTAGTCAACTGAAAATCCCAACCCTGAAGTTTATCCAAGAGTACTATGATGAAAACGAGGACCGAGTCCAAGCCAGGTTGACTCAGTTGATGCAATTAGACGAGAAGAGAGATGAAGCGCTAGAAAAGTTTGCCAAACATCAAGGGGTAGTGAAACGTTGGTTCGATAGAAGATCACAAAACAAGGCCTTCAAGATCTCTGATTTGGTCTTATATTGGAATAAAGCCCATGAAAAGAAAGGACAGCATGATAAATTTGATAAACTATGGAAACGTCCTTTCCAAATTGCTGAAATCATCGGGGATAATGCATTTAAGCTCAAGACACTCATTGGTAGGGACGTCCCGTTGCCTATCAACGGGCAATTCCTCAAGCATTATTTCCAAGCTTAGGACTCCGTCCGGAGCCCTTTTCTGTACATAGTAGTTTAGTTTGCTTTCAGTTGTTAGTTTAGTTTGCTTTTTGTTCGTAGAGTTAGAGTTTGCCTTGGACCATTTGGCCCGAGTGTTAGAGTAGTTTGCTTTCAGTTGGTTAGAGTAGATTTCCTTTCTGTTGTTTAGCTTAGGAGTTTTGAGGGAGCTCAGTGGCAAATTTGCACCAAGTCGCTTGAATTGGGATCTTTTAGCTTCCCTTTAGTTTTGAGAGCAATTTTTGGTTTCAGGGCTTTGTAGGCCAGAGGGGGGTCCCGGCTATAAAATTGTATCATTGATAGATAGATTCTCAAGCTATAAACAGATTAGAATTCCTCCTGAACACCAGAGGGGGGTCCCGGTTATCTTTCGTGGGTGAGTTTTGGGAATTTTACACATTTGGTGACAAAACAGGAGTCCGTCTTGTTCATTTCTTGAATATATTTAACGAGGTTCGAAGATTTTAGGACGTACTTAGTCGTTGATCTATGGTAGGACTTGTACTAAATTCGGGTCAAACTCGATAGTGGTTCTTGAGTTACCTTTGACATGGTTACAACATTATACTCACACTTAATTCCTCCGAGTTCTTGGTATTTCGAAGTGAAGTTGGACTTAGTGAAAATCATACACCTGCTTTAGCGCCACTGTGGTCTTCCAAACCCTCCACGGGCTTCATTGCCTGCAAGCCAAACAAAAGATTGGTAGAAAAAGGAAAAGAAAAGATCACGAGAAAAGAAAAGAGAAAAAAGTGAAAAGTAGTATCAAAGTGTGAATAAAAGATGAAAATTGGCTCTAAGGGCGTGCAGTCATCTCTGCTGGTGCTACTAAGTAGTCACTAAAGGTAGAATCGTGATTGTGGTGCCACAGCGATAACTCCGTCAGGGCTATGGACGCCTGACTGGCAGCGGGGCTCTATCCAGGATGCTTTTGGAGTAAGGATATTGTAATAGCTAAGTTTAGCTGATCTAAGAGATTATCAAGCTCTCGTTCAACGGGGAATGAATCATTTGCACACACGTGAGTGACTTATGGTCGAGGTGTTTAAGTTCAACTTGAGAGTTCTTTCCTGGGTTGAGTACTTGTCTTTAAGTAGATGTTCGGATGAGTTATCTTAAGATTTTTGTTCTAAGTTATTTTGTTCTTGAAATGTTCAGGAACATTTCACCAGTGGAGTCGCCAGATGTTGTGACATTTCACAACATCACCCCATTTCATGGGGACCCCCCGTTCTAAATTTTGGAAACTTAGATTTTGCCTTGCCTCCTGACTTGGTTTTGATTGCATGGATCCCAATGATAATGATGGTTTGATTTGCAATATGGTTATGATTTTGAAATTTTGATAAGATGATGGACGTGGTTTGAATTTGATGGTGGGATGGTTTCCTTTTGCAAATTGACAAATTTCTTATAAGGCAAAGGAATTTTATTGTTCATGGCAGCTTGCCAATATCATGGAATTTCGATTTTGTGCTAATGGGATAAGCAAGTTGCTAAATCTGAGATTCTTTGTTAAAATTCCTCAATTGCTCATGCTTGAAAATTCAAAATTTTGAAGGCAATTGAGATGATAAAATTTTCTTGCCAATTTGCAATTTCCACCATGAATTTTCGATTTTGATTTTGGTGATTAATTGGGGATTGATATTCTGAGAATTCATTTTTGAAATCCTTATGTCTTGGGTTTTAAATTTGCTTTGAGCAATTCAATTGCACTGAAATTCATTTTGCAAATGAAGTGATGGCTAGAAATTTCAATTTTTGTTTTAATGGCTGTCTTGGACAATTAAAAAATGACAAATCTGAAACTACATTGCCTTATTTCGTCTTCCTAAATTCATTGTGGCTTTATTGAAATTGCATTAGGGGGATTTTCGATTTTCAAAATTTCCATTGGGCAAGGCAATTCAATTTCATTAAAATCAGTTTGCAAATATTGATAACAATTTTCGATCTCATGTTGATTGGATTATGAAATGTTTGAAATGATCAAAATCTGGAAATGCATTGCAATTTTCGATTTCCTAAACAATTATTTTGGCATTTTCGAAATTGAATTTGGTGGCCTTTTAATTAGATTTGGAAGGATATATTTTACAAAATCGAAATTGGGCATTGGATTTCACAAACGGCCCCAGCACTTTGTTAATTTCGAAGCATATCTAAAAGATTTTTTTTTATTTTCGAAATTAATTGTTTCCTTGCCAAAGTCGGCCTTGCTTTGCATAAATTAATTATTTTATTTTGGCAATTTATGTAGGGGGTCAGCCCTGTATTTGGGCTCCAACGGCGGCTATATATGGAGGGCGGAGTCCTTCATTTTTCACACAACCAATTTCGATTTTCAAGCTCTGCATTGAAGGAGCGAAATATCAGTCCTTTGGCGGCGAAATTCTTCATAAATTGGCGACTTTTTATCAAAGTTTTGGCAGCGAGTTGAATCCAAGAGTGGCGGCCTTATTTGAGGCCTAATCTAGGCAGAATTCAGAACAATTGGGGGCAGGTTCGAAGGTGAAAAGAGGGCAGATTCGAAGGTGGAGTCCAGCAGCAACCAAAATTAGATTGTGGTGGCCCTATTCATGCATCAGACCTGGGCGTTTTAGGGAGCATTTGAATCAGTTTTTAGGGCCGATTTAGGGTCAAAATTCAACATTTTCGTCAAGGAAGAAAGCAGAGACTTATTGATTATAATTTGGAGGCCCCATCTTATGCATTTTGGCATCAAAAATTGGGGTTTTGAAGGCCTTTTTTCTAAGCGATTTAAGGCAGATCCAAAAATGGAAATATGAACATGTTGATCTCAGAATTTGGTAGAAGAGGGATTGTTGATTTGAAGTGCAATTTCGGATTTCATCAAGAGGGTGAGTTTAATTGTTTGAGGCCTCATCTCAAATTTTCGAAAGATATTTGAAGAGGAAGTTTTGGGCCATATTATCAGAATTGTGTAGATAGAGATTTTTGGGTAGAGTTGTGATTTTGAACAAGGCAACTACATCAAGGAGGAATTCAGAATTTCATAGCCGGTGAGTGGCCTATCTTTCTCCTTTCTTCTTAATTGTTTTCGTTTCATTGGTATTATTGCTAAGTGTTGAAGACTAGTTTCAAGAATAGAGTTAGAAGTTTGGTCATTAGGTTGATTACTCGATTGTCTTGATTAGCTTATTCCCTCAAGTTCTTGCTTGCAATCTATCATTTCATTTCATCATCATAGGAGGAAGTTTGGAGTGATAAGTGTAGTCCATCTCATAGGAAACGGCGGGGAGTGATAAGTGGTAGTCCCACCCCTAGGGAGAAGATTGTAGTGATAAGTGTAGTCCATCTCATAGGAAACGGCGGGGAGTGATAAGTGGTAGTCCCACCCCTAGGGAGAAGATTGGAGTGATAAGTGTAGTCCATCTTAAGGCAAAGGCGGGGAGTGATAAGTGTAGTCTTCATCATTTCATCATTAGGAAGAAGATTGGAGTGATAAGTGTAGCTCATCTCTTAAGGTAACGGCGGGGAGTGATAAGTGTAGTATTCCATCTCATTAAGAGGAAGTTTGGAGTGATAAGTGTAGTTTCACCATCATTGTAGAAAAGGCGGGGAGTGATAAGTGTTTAGGATGGTTGATGCCAATGCAAGCAAGCGACCCAAAGGAGCTAATGCTAAAATAGGAGACAAGGAAGTCATGATACCCAATTCCAACTTCCGCTCAAAATTGAAATACGTTGGAGACACCAACATTGGTACCCTTGATATGATTCAATTGAGAGATAGGTTGAGAGACAGCCAGTCCCCCATTGCAAAGAAAATCTACAAGTCCGAAGTCGTGCATGTAGCTACCTTCCCTCCTACCTTGCCTTGTCCAAAATTGATCATGGAGTGTGCATCTAGACTTAACATCCAGCGCAAGTCAGTCATGATGGACGAAGAGAAAGTTTTGGCAAACATCAGTAGTCCATTGATTGAAGACACATTCAACATACCTAAGCAGAATAGCATGAAGGAACTATCTATTGATCAAGCCACCAGATTCTACCATGACAACCAAGACACATACTTTGCTCAGCTGAAACAGAATTGGTTACATGAAGGCAAGAAGGGAGTCACCAAGACCTCAAAGCTCACCAGGTCCGACTTCAAATCAAAATATGGCGACCCCATCGTCCTCCTAAACAGAATCATGGGCTTAGCACAAGGTATGCAATTCGAAATTTGGATGTACTATTTCATTGATGGCATAGAAAGTGGAAAGAAGAAATTTGATTGGGCTGCAATAATTAGTACAAATCTAGAGTTACAACTTAGAACAGTGTTGTCTCAAAAGCAGTTTTATATGGGGTCATCTCTTTTTTACTTAATAGCAAGATTATTTAGACAACCCGGACTTAAGGCTAGGGGAGAAGTTGGTCATGGGCCTGGGCAATACTTGGTGTATGAGTGCTATCCACAGCTTCATTTGCGCAACACCAAGGATTACAAGATATTTTATGATGCCTTTGCGATGAAGTTAGTAAGGATGTTGCAAGGAACTCCTGCTCGGAGACTTTCTCCGGAAACCAAAGCTAAAGTTAAGAAGTATGGGAGTTGGTTCATCCAATTTGCACAATTCACATACATAAGAGTGGCTGGATGTACAACTTGTCCCAAGAGGCTTCCAAAGTACCCACTGGATCGATTAGTTTTGATGGAGTTGGCTAGACAACTTGAGCAATATGATAAAATGATGAAACAGAAAGGTGAAGCAGGGGTTACCCTCTCACTTGTGATAGGCAATGACAGTTGTCCCAACCATGATGCCTTTGCATCTGCTAAAAAGGAGTTAGAACAATATCACTTAACTTGGTATAGAGCAAGACAAGGATTCGATCCTCATGGTTTAATCAAGTCAACTCAAGGAGGAACATTCAGGCATGTGCCTACAATAGAAGATTTTTGGGCTAATGCACAAGATGACTTTCATGTGAGGAAGCTAGCTTTCTCAAGATTATCACTAAGCCTGATGAGAGCCATAAAATGGAAAAATCTTATGGTCCCAAACTAGCTGGAAGAAGATGAAAATGTGCTAAGAGAAGACTACAACACAGTAGAAGGAATGGAGTTAGATCCAGTCAACTGGGATGATCACCAGGATCCATCCTTAGAGGCAATCAATAAGTCAATTGAACTGCACACTAAGTGGTGGTATAACAAGAAGTTAAGTCAGTTGCAAAGATCAAGGGTACGCCTCACTTATGAGAAGATGAAGCCGGTAGAGGTCCAAGCAGAATCAGTTAGTCAGCAAGGTGAGGACAGCAGCCGACAACAACCACAACAGCAGCAACAAGCCAGTAAAGGCAAGAAGAGAAACTTAGAGGTAGAAAAAGATAATGAAGATCAAAGGCCTCCAACAAAGAAGCAAAATAAAGTACCATCAAGAGAAAGTATATTTGAGGCTAGAGGCCAAGAGCACGAGGCCAGTGAACAAGGTGCAGCAGTTGAAGTAAGCTCAAGTTCAGAGTCAAGTAGTGAGGATAGCAGTAGTGGATATTCTCCTCTTTCAGAAAATCAAGTAAATAAAGATGTGGCAATCTCAAGTGATGAAGAAGATATACAAGTTGATATTGAGGGTGAAGCAGCACAAGATGAAAATCAAGCACCCAATGATGAGTATGAGGGGCTAGTTCAGTCAAATCCAGCAGTGGGGGTTTGCATTGCACCTCCTTGGATAATGAAGATGCTCCAACCAATTATCCGAGAGCCACCCATCGAGACAGTTGAGGAAATTCAAGGGTTTGCGGAAGGAGAAGATGATGTTAGACAGAAGCAAGCAAGAACAGTGGCAAGGGTAATCAGAGATGATGGTCACAAAAAGGTTCAAATTGCCATACCAAATGTCAACAAGACAATGGATGAAATTTTAGTTCAGGACTATGAGTTTCAAGAGCATGACTTGGGAGCAACAACAGATGAGATAGAATGTGAAGAGCTTCAAGAGAGCGTAACTTGTAGTTGAAAGGTTAGCAAAAGCAAATGCTATGAATGCTAAGTTGAAAAGAGAAAATGAATATTGGAAGAGTATTTATGATGGAAGGAGTCAGCCAATCCAACAAGTGCCAAGGGTAGCTCTCCTCCAAGCTAATGAGAGCAACATCGAACTAGAGGTCGGAAAGTGGGTCAGCGACACCATCCAGGAAGGGCGAAATTTCTTGCTTCCTTTCATTGCTACTTTCAGGACTTTCATAACTATCAGGAACAAATTCAAAACATTTGAGACAAGATGGAGGGATTTCCTTCCAATTCGTGAGTACACCATTCCCAGGCTGGAGGCAGTTACAAAAATATCAGAAGGATCATTGGTGAAGGCCAAGGTGATAAACGAAGGAGAGAAGAGAACAGTTGAGTCTTGGTTCATGGCCTTGACAGTTAGGTTGGGAAAACCAGAAGAAATACAGGACAGGATGGCACAGCACAGTCCAGGCATCGAGGCTTTCATTCGAACACAATGAATGATGCTAGAGTTGCACTTGATTTCGAAGGAATAACAGAGGAGGACTTCAATGAGACAGAGTTTGGATCGAGGTTGGATGATTTGGGAAAGATTGTCCCTTTGAAGGAAAGATTGGACATCCTTGCCTCTCTCAAGGCCTTAGTCCAATTTGCAAAAGATGATGAGAAAGAGAATGAGAAGATACTACAAGCAGCAAAGGACATGGTCATCAGTGTTGAGCTCAAGATGAGGCATTCACCTTTCCCTCCTATGGAAGAAGTAGATAATATGTTGGCTAAGTTTATTACTTATGCTCAGAGAATGAAAGAAAAGGGTAGAGTTATATTAGAAGACCATTTGATGTAAGCCCATGTGGCATTTTCTCCTTTCTTCTTGGGTACGGTAGGTGTCAGTTTCTGATTGGCTACCATCTTTGGTGCCTTCTCATTGGTTACCACTTTTCCTTTTTTTTCATTGGCCCATTGATGAGGTGGCATCTTTTCATTGGCCGATGGGGTGGTAACCTTAATTAGGGTTTCTAAGATTAAATCTGGATCGTTGGTTTTGCCTCTTAATCTTGGCCACTCGTAATTTTGAGCCTCTATATAAGGCCATTTGATCTCATTTGTAAGGTTGTTGAAGAAAATTGTTGCTAATATAATACCAAAATTGCTTCTCTTGTCATTGTTGTGTCTTGCATGGTGATTAAGAACACTTGGTGTTATTGCATGGTTTCTACTTCCAATAGTTAAAGTTAGATTTCATTGAGTTGTTAGAGTAAATTTTCATTGTCAAGCAAGTGTTAGAAGTAAGAGTAGAGATAGATGGCTAGTTGTATGGTGATGTTGCTAAATGTTTGATAGGGAACTTTATACTAAGCCACTAGCATCTTGGCGGCTTGTTGAGGAGCTTTGTGTGGTAATCTAGTCTTGTTTCCCTTTGAATCATTGCATCTATGGAGGTAACGCCGCTAGCAAGTCTTCATTAGGTTGATCCCCATCCATTTGCCAATCTTTCCATTCTATAGGAGTAGTAGTAAAGCAGTCAGTAGTTTAGTAGTTAGAGTTTGAAGAGCAAAGTTGGAAGTGATATAAATTGGAAAATCATTGAGTATACATTGCAAAGCTAAATTTCATCATAGCAAGAGTTTGACATTCCTCAAATGAACAACGTAAGCTCGCCAAAGTGATTACCAGCAAATCACATTTATATAACTGAGTTAGTATCCACAGGTGTAAGGAACCTTGGAGTATTCTTATATACTTTTCAAGAGAGGGTTGAGTGTTTGGTACGCCATATCAAGTATTTCAATTGCTATATGTTATGTAGTGGTACAAAACTGACATCAACAGGATTCAAACAGGTGTGTCTATAGTATATGATGGATGGAAAGATACAAGAAATCACCCTTCGATCAATGTTATCGCAATGTCCATGAGAGGTGTAATGTTTTTGAGAGCAGTGCATTGTGAAGGGAAAGTGAAGGGCTGTCCATTTATTGCAAACATTCTTTTCCAAGCATTGAGCAAGTTGGTGCTCCGAATGTTGTTCACATGATAACAAACAATGCCAAAAATTGTAGGGTTGTTGGGTTATTAGTTGAGGAGCGATATGACCAAATTTTTTGGACACCTTGTGTTGTCCACTCACTCAAACTATTGCTGTGAAAAATTGGCAACAAATTTGAGTGGATCAAACAAATATATGTTGATGCCCAAGAGATCCAAATGTTCATCACAAATCACCATATGTTGTAAGGCATATTTAGACAATCTCAAGATTGGAGCTCTTGAAGATAAGTTAAATTATTTATAATTTAAATATGTATTAGTTTAGTAAACTTTCTAAGTTTTTAATTTTAATTTTTATATTAATTTATCATTATTTTCATTTTGAAATAGGTTGTTGAGACTTGTTTTGCCTCCAACACAATTATTTCAAGATGCCTTTTAAAGGTTCATGAGGCATTGTCTAGAATGGTAATCAATAATTGGAGCATATGGAGGCAATCTAGTAGTACAAGGGTAGATGTTATTAAGGAACTTATACTAGACGACTCTTAGTGGGATCGTGTTGAGTACCTCTTGAGATTGGCTGAGCCTATTGTGGATGTTATCTACCGCAGACTTCATCTGGGGAATTTTGAAGGCATTTTAGGCAATTGGAAGCAGTACAGAAGTGACAGATTGACCAGAATTGAGAAAAATCGAAATCCAATTTTTCGGTATTTTTCTATGTTTCAGAAAAGTGCATTTTCAGAAGCTTTCGGACTAGAATTTGGGGTTGAAACTATCGTCCATCTCTCGATATGATGGGTCAAAGGCAAAGTGCCGAGGGACTGATTTTAGATCTCTTGAAGACCTTTCCAACGAGGTATTCTATTCTGATTTTCGAGCAGCAAGCGAAAATTATAACCCCGCAAAGTTGGAGTAGCAAAATACCAAAATGGCGCGGTTTTTACCATGACCGCAAGCTTCTTTTCCTTCAAACACTTCACTTTTCAAGTGAGCTCGCTGCAAAGAGCGCCACAAGTCAGCACCACGGAGTTTTTGAAGGCTAAAGGGAAGGCAAAGCTCAAGAAAGCCTGCCAAAGTGCCACATGTCAACACTGCGGAATTTCAAATGCCTCTGCACAAGGCTTCCCCTCTCCAAATTCCGCCGTTGCGACACGCATCCAGCTCGTGGTCACATGATTCAATGGGTAGCGGGGTCCACATCCTTCAAAGAAAAATGTCGCTTTCAATTAGTAGCGAATACTGAGGCAGATTTGATCCAAGTATATGATCGTCTCCACGCACGAAAAACGAGGAATCATTGCAAGTGGAGTTGGGAATTTATTCACTCATGATGGCAATGAAGTTGAAAAAGGCACAGGTGGCATCCATGTTGGGTGCGTGGAAGGAGAATAATGATACAAAAATCAGCATGCCAAGATAGTTGTAGCAACCGCCATGATGAAGCTCCCATGTGGCACAATTGCATAGCCCTTTTCGGTTGCATTTTTTAGATTCAGTTCAGGGATTTCTTTCTATACGAGTCTGTGTGAACTTTGTAATAAGGGGTTCCCCTTCAATCTTTTGGATCTAGGATGGTTGTTCTGGAGTTTTTTGTTCACTACATAGAAGAACACTTAGAAATAGCTGCAGTTTCCTTTTTCGGGCATTAGCCTTGTATTTTTCACATAATCAATGGAAGAAAGCATATTAGATTGTGCCTAGTTTGCCTTTGTTGTGTGTTTTTTTTCTGTTTTGTGGATGATATTAAAGCTCCATGTCAATTTTGAATGAGCATAGCTATCATTTGTTACTTTCGGCGTCTTATAATTTCATCAGAGATTTGCAAATTATTGAACCGTGTCTGGTTACTCTTTCAATGTTTGTAATCTAGGGGTTATACCATGCCATTTCAATCGATAAAATTCTCATAGAATAGTTGTTTTCACGAGACAATAGGAACATTTCCTACGAGCCTTAGCGGGTGCGTCTCACAGGAAGATCTGAATATTTTGACCTGTGTCTAGGATCTTTCCATCATGTTCTCTTTCCAACAATGAAGAGTTTGTAGCGTTCTGTGCTCATTTATGGGGTTGTTTGTTCTTGTTATTTCAGAAGGGAATTTCAAAGGGTTTCAAAATCTTTGGCGCATAACCTTAGTTTTGTGTTTTACCTCTCTTCCCCATTCTCAAAACACCAGTAAGAAGAGTCGGCTTCTACAAAACCCCAGAGGTTGCTTTGCAGGGCGCATTTCTGTCCCACTCCTGTGAAGCTTATGGACTGCCCTTATTTAGGTGGGAGCCTTTTAGGGATCAACACCTATATTGAGTGTGATTCATTATAGTGGCATTGATAGAACTAGCTTGGGTGAGGTATATGATGACATTGACTCTATGATCGAGGATATGAAAAAACCATGCATGAGAAAGAACAAGATCTTGAAGAAACATTCTTCAAGGAACTACAGAAAATCATGGTGGACAGGTGGAACAAAATGACTACTCCTTTGCATCTCCTTGCCTTTGCATTGAGCCCCAGGTACTAAAGTCGAGCGGGTCCTTGATGAGAGTAGCACTTGAGTTCCCCATATAGAGATCCTGAAGTTGCTCACAGGTACAAAGCAGCCCTTCATAGACTCTTTCCCAATGACATACAGCCTGTGGTGAAGTCTAAATTCATGAATTTCGCAAGCATGGACGATTGTAGTCTTGATGCTGTTGCAGACAAGAAAAATGTTGATGCTCGTAAATGGTGGTACTTCCATGGAAAAATATATCAGCACCACATGTAAGTTCTTAACTCTTAAGATTCTAATTTCTAAGTTCTTGTTGATGAATATTGAATTTATATTTGAAATTTTTATTCATAACTCTTAGCTCTCTAATTTCAAATTTGAAAATCTTGACAGGTTTCTAGTTCATCATCATCCGAGAGGAATTGGAGCACATACTCCTTCATCCACTCAATAAAACACAATAGACTATAGTCCAAGAAGGCGGAAGACTTTGTCTATGTGCATTCAAACTTAAGGCTTCTAACACACAAAGAAAATACCTACAAAAAGGGGAGGCAAGGCAGTGGGATGTTGAACCAGAGCGTGCGGAGTTGGATGATTCAATTGACCACCTTGGTGCAATTGGAGTTGATGATGACCATGAGCTACCTAATGATCATGAGGCTGATCCTAAGACTCAGATTGCTAGTACCAATGCCAGTGGCACTATTTGTACTTCTAATTTGCCACAGCATGAGGATGATGACATGTTTGATGATATTTGATTAGTAATAGCTGATTGTTAAAGTTGACATTATTATTTTTGAACTGAAACATTGATATGGTAGTGTATTTTGACATTTTCCTGTGTTAATTTACTATTAGCATAGGGTATTATGAACTTATTTACTGCTGCATATATGTATATATTTTTTATTTTTTATTTTTTATTTTTATTTGTTTTTGTACGGACAAATGCAAAGCGAACCTGAACCAACCCTAAAAAAAATTGATCGAACCTACGAAACTGAATCTAAATTCGAACCGGGACCGGCAACTTAGTTTTAGTTCTACTTCTATATATTATTCAATTCATGCTAATAATTATACAGTATTATGTTTACATCTACACATTTCATTTTCATATCCATATTGATACATCAATATATTATTTTATATTTTTTGTTTACTCTTTTATCAAATCGTGTACTCATTTTTTTGTTTTTTGTTTTCTCCTCCTTCCCTGTCCCTCAGTTTTCAGTCCTCTTATACCCTCCCTTCACCTGTAAATGTTTTGTCTGCAAGCCCTTTCATTACTCTCCTCTTCTTGATAATGGATCACTGAATGTGTTCTGAGATATCAATACAAAAATACACATTTGAACCCAAAAATATTATACACATTTTACTAAAACAAGATATATTCATACATTATCCATAATAAAAATTAAAACTGTTTCACAAGGGATCCTTAAAATTGAGTGATGCAGAACAGTACTGATAAACAAATAGGTACAAGATGACGGAAAATCTGTTGCTATTTCAAAAGGCCAGAAGAACAGTGACAAGAAAGATCTAAATATCTCAAGTTTTTGAAAGGTGTGTGTGTTTGGGAGAGAAAATGAGGCAAGAAGCCAAGAACATTCTATCAGAAATTGGTGATACTGTCAGAAAAGTGGCTTGTGTAATTCCATATATGCTGTGGAGCATGTTGAGAACGTATAACGTGCTAGAGAATGTTGTGAGATAAGGTTTTGATAAGGCATCTACAGGAGTTGTCAGAAGAGCTGGAAGAGAAATTGAACCCGGTGAACGGATCACTGGACTATTTAAAGCCAACTGCCAAGGAGCAGTGCAAACTTTACCAGACTTTCATCTTTATATTGTATAGAAATCCACCATGAAGTTTTATCATGTACTTCCTTTTATCGGTAAGCCAATACTAAGCTTGAATCAATCATAGACCTTGGCACAGTCAGGTTTAGGTTTATGCATGCTATAAATATAATGCATTGCATGTGCTCAAACCATGTACACTCTAATTAGTTATTCTCGTGCTTGAGCAGACCAAACAGCCAATTTTCTGAATTAATATGAAAAGTCTTTTTCTCATTTCAAAAAATGCATAAATGGAACTAAAAGGAATGACTCAAGATAGTCTCAGACTCTATACCACTAGAACCAACCTTAAAACTCGCAGTTTGAGATGATTGCAATGGCCTTGAGGCTGATCTACTGACCAAATCGTAAAGGATATCTCCAAACTGAATAGGTGTAAAATTTTTGCTTGGTTTGACACTATAGATTTATGTGCTTCTCTAATTTAGCTGCCAAGTGTAACTAATAAGCTGAAGAAGGATGTCCAAGAAGGCCATGTGTCGTTATTTTGTCATTTCTTTATAATCATTGCTCTTAGACCCTTCCAGTCGGGTGGCAGATTTAGTTGCTGCTTATTACTTTTTGTTTTTGTCAACATTAATAGTATATCTTTTATTTTGCCAATTAAAGGAAGAGATTCAAAGCTTAATCTAGTGATTATCAAATGTTGTGTTTACTAGAAACATGCAGATACATCCCTAATATGTTAGTCAATGAGTGAATGACAGATTCAGGATCAATCATCACATGCACATAAATTGGCATTCTGATAGTTAAAAGTCAATTAGAATGTAATATAATATATATTTAGAATTTGCTATGCCAGGAATTTTTATTGTTAACTGGGAACATCACCGGACCAGACCGGTTCTAGATATGAACAGCCCCTAATCCTACACATGCCGAGTTGTGGATATTTGAATTTGAGTCCCTATGTTTATGAATGCTACATTAACATCATACTAGGACCCTTGGACAGAAAGATTTTATTAACCATGTGCACATTATGGACATGTTTCCTAGTGCATGCAAAATTGGTATGGGTGAAACATATAAAGATATAGATAACCCGATGTGTGCAATGTTTGCATTTGCATTGATAAACTTGGTAGAACAACCAGATGAATGCAATTGGCAATGGCTATTCATGGGACTAAACTTCACTAAATGTGCCAAATCTGTCCATATATATCTCCAGAGGGGTGAATCTTGGGCATAAATGTTTCCGCCCTCCTCTATTCCATCCATCCACATTCACCCACACATAAAAGCGGAACTCTCCCCTGGATTAAAAAAAGCCAACATCCGAAGAAAAATAAACTAACAATAACGCTAATCTCTCAGGATAAGTATAACCCTGGGAAAGCCCTTGAGACACCATAAAAACCTCTCCCTTACAGGCGTTATTCCCTCTTATTAGGTTAACCTTGTAAAACCCCTTGAGACCCCATATTAACCTTTCCTATTGGATTTGTCCGTTCATATCAGATTAGATCTCTATTTAGTTAAGAAACTTTTCCCTCGGTTGTTGGCATCCTTTTAGCCCTCCTGATTACCTGTAACTGACTGCACTTTTCAGGCTCGTTGTCATGCCTTAGTTATTTGTGGAAATAAAAATTAATTATTTATTTTACTTCTTGTTCCCTCCCCCAATCAGTCCAATTCATGTAGCAAATATTGCCATGGAAAACCATACAGGACAAAGTACATACAAACAAAACAATGACAAAAGAAAGAATATTAGATGAAAGCTTGCCTGAAGAACAACACCATTGATGACATCGGAATATCTGATGGCCAGATTGAGAGACATAGAACGCGCAGGTGCAATGCAATAACACTGAATTTGTTCTCTCCTGATATTTCCCACCAAGTTCCTGTGATTTACAAGCAGCACAGTCAACAGCGAAGCAACCCCTGCGCCGAGAGAGTGCCCAACTATGGTTAGCCTGTAGTCTGGATTTTTCTCAAATTCTTCCTTGAGAGTGTCACTCTGGCTGTCCCTCAACCATTCTGCAGCGTTGAGAATCCCCCTGTGAACATAGCCTCCATCAAAAGGTTGACTCCCCTTCCTTGTATCTGCTAATACCAAGTAATTCACGGGCTCTGCCAGATTAAGCCCTCGAATGCAAACAACAATTTCTTTTCTAACTGGGTCTCTCATGATATAATGAGGTGGGCAGTGCCCTGAAGTTGTCGAGACTAACTTGACTATCCAATCTTGTTCTCCATAGCCTGTGGATTTCACCAAGTCTAAAGGAGTCTTTTCGTAGACACCCTGGATAAGTTTGCAGTAGTGAAAGATGTCTCTGGCATTATCTACAGTGGCCAATGGCCAGGTCTCACTGTCTAGAGAGCCATGGCGCTTCAGTCTGTTATATAGCCACCTTCCGCATGACCCTGCCCATACACTGCATGCCACCACATCCATGTTGCTCCAGCAAAAGTAAGGCAGTATTAGCCATGCTGGTGACATTCTTCCACAACCTTATATGCAATAGGTTTTGACTTTCTACATAATACACATAGGAATGATGCAAAGTCATTAAGCAATTTGGACACGATTTCTCGAGTTTATTTGACTAAGCTAAATTCCATGATCCTGGTATTACATTTTATGGTGGCAATACATTCTAGAAGACTTGATCTCTGCAAAATATTTGTGAACCAAGCAGCTTCATCCTTAGACTAAAGGGCAGTTGAAGATGCGAAGTGTTTGATACTGTCAATTAAGCAAGAAATTTGATTTGCTGAACAATGAATTTGATATTCCCAGTTAGTTTCTTGTGCCTTCAATTTGCATGACATTGTCTCAAAAAGACTGGAACAATGATAACCACGGAAGCCTCTTTTGAATCCGCCATTCAAACAACAATGCCCAACAAATGTGTGATGTCAAAATCAACACAGGATGGAACAAAAATACCTGTTAAAGACCGATTCCTCAGCTTCCGAAAAACAATTTCTAATTGATTAGATAAGATTACCAATCAAATATTTCTGAACCACATTCAAAAAGACAAAAGGCATTTGAATTGCATCATCTTGAAATGTAATTGAATTATGAAAAGATCAGCTAATCACCATTCACAATATTTGATGGCTTTCCAGACTTCAAATACAACTCCGCAATCCACTTCTATTCCGATTTCAATCAATTCAATCACCTCGCTTGATTAACCCTCTCCGCTTTCCCAAATTTGATCCTTCCAAAGTTTTCTGGTTGCGTCTCATGGCGATTAAAGAATATTCTTTATATAATTTGGAAGACAATGTACCAGCCATGATAAAAATTTTGAAGGCGAATCATACTTCCTATTTTTTTAATTTGTCAGAGAGTGGGTGATAGGGTCAACTTTCATTCGTGTAAAGATGAAAACAGTAGTTTACTTTTGAAAAGAATTAAAAAAAAAAATTCTTTTGAGTTCTTTTTTAAACTGGTCACGTGTAAAGAGAGAAAAATGCATTTTTTGTTAGATTCTTTTTGGTACTTAATTCAATGATAAACGTGTGTGGGGTTTTATTTTATTTTTTAAATTAATTAACAATTTGAATTGTGTGTGTTTTTAGTTGCATTTTTTATTCTTCAATATTACTCAACTTTTTATTTAGAGTTAGATTATTGATTTGCAAAAGATTTGTGTAATTAATGGAAACTATTTTAGATTTTTAAATATAAATTAAGTAGGGAAAGATATTAGTAGTAGTTATTATTAATTTCGTGTATCATAAATGTTCTAGTAGTGGTGCGATTCTTGGTACATAAATGATAGACTATTGGTACATGTGAAACTTATTAAGTAAACAATTATTGTTAGGTCAGCATGACAATAAGTGGATGATTATGGTACCTAATTCACTGTTAGTACCTTTCCCCTAATGTAATTTTTCTAAATAGTTAAATTGTGTGTCTATTTAAAACATTTTATTTATATCATTTAGAATTGTATTTAACAACTAATCATAATTCATTTTACATTTAAAAATTATTCAATAAGTACATTCAAGAAACATTCATTGGAATAACCTAGAATCTCACTAAAGCAAGACAAATTCCATGTCATTAGTGAACTCTTTTACCACACACCCAAGTTTTCAAATTGAAAAATATAAGGCATCAAGACAAATTGAAAGTTAATGTAAAGAATTTATAGAGATTAGATTCACACTCTAGATTCACAAGCGCCTGATTGATCTTAAAATTGTGAAAGTGACCCACGAGAACATAAAAGAGTGTCAATTCTAAAGAATTCATTTGGCTACTCCAATTTTTTTGACATATATTTATTTATTTAACATTGTAAAACATTTATTGTAAGACTAAATTTGACAAGTGTACACAAATCGTTGTAGACTCGTGTGCAACTATAATCAAAGTTGTGGAGCATGCAGCGTTATCAGTTGACTATGTTGACAAACTGGATATAATGCAGATGGCAGATGTTGTGAAAGTTTTGCGCGAGACATCTGCAAAAGTGGATGCATTTCCATCAATGATGAAAGAAGTCTATCGCGATCATTGTACAAATAAGGGCCGCACTACCAACTTTATCATTGAAGAATATGTGATGTACTCGCATCATTATGGAGAAATGTTATTGATTTAGATCATTCTAATCTTGGCTTTGAACCTTCTTAATTATCTTAATAGTTGTATTGGGACTATTATTTCCCTTTTCATCTATATATGTTTCATGAATAATAAATAAATATTTTTGGCTATTCGCATCATGATTACCCCTATACTTGCAACATTTTGCAACATGTTTTGTTGAACTCTGCATTTCTAATATTTATTCCTTCAATGGATGTACCAAATAAATGTGAGGAATTAATTATAGAGGACATCTTATTCATTCCTACTTCTAACCTAATCCTAATCAATGTTAAAATATGTTAAACCTAATTGTTGTACTTCTAAGCAATTAGGATTACTCTAATATGTTATCGTTAACATTATAATTACTTATATATGGTAACTGTTCAAGTTAGTCGTTACCATATCCCTACCATTTATAATACATTAAATGGTAATGTTAAATAAGATACTAATGATAATTATCATGTTAAACTGTAAACAACATCCAAAAATGTATTACCAAGTATGATACTTTAATCCTAACTCTAAAACCTAGATCTCGTAGCTAACTACGTCCATAATCTTACCCTCACAAAAACCCTAATACTAACCATATACCCAACACTACATATGATTTAACACTGACTATAAACCATACATTGTAACACTGCACATAACCTTAAACTGACCCTATTTGTCATACTAACCTTAACCAATCTTTTAAACCTAATACTAATCCAAACTCAACACTCTCCATGTCATCATTAACCCATGATTAAGCCTCACTATATTAGTAACCCTAACCCTAACCCCATACCCTAATCTTAAACCTTAATGTTACACTAAATATGATACTAATCCTAACTATAAACCTAACATCATATCCCTAACCACATCCTTAATCTAACCCTATCCCTAACCCTAACCCTAACTATAACTCTTACCTGAACCCTAAATCATAAGGTAAAATGTCCTACTAACCCTAACTCTCACTCTATCCCTAACCCTAACCTTAACTGTAACACTTACTCAAACCCTAACTCATAAGGTCAAATATCCTACTAACCCTAACTCCCACCCTATCCCTAATCCTAACCCTAATTGTAACTCTTACTCAAACCCTAACTCATAAGGTAAAATATCCTACTAACCGTAAGTATCACCCTCTCCCTAACCCTAAACCTAAGTTTAAGTCTTACCTGAACCCTAACTCATAATGTAAAATTTTCTACTAACCCTAACTCTCACCCTATCCCTATCTATAACCCTTAGTGTAACTCTTACCCAAACCCTAATTATATTTTAGCTAAAATATCCTACTAAACCTAACTCTCACCCTATCCCTAACCCTAACCCTAATTGTAACTCTTACTCGAACCCTAACTCATAACATAAAATATCCTACTAACCCTAACTCTCACCCTATCCCTTACCATAACCCTAACATTAACTCTTACCCGAACCCTAACTCATAAGCTAAAATGTCCTACTAACCCTAACTCTCACCCTATCACTAACCCTAACTGTAACTCTTATCTAAACCTTAACTCATAAGATAAAATGTCCTACTAACCCTAACTCTCACCCTATCCCTGACCCTAACCCTAATTGTAATTCTTACTTGAACCCTAACTCATAATGTAAAATATCCTACTAACCCTAACTCTTACCCTATTCCTAATCATAACCCTAACTGTAACTCTTACACAAACTCTAATCATAACGTAATTTATATCCTACTAACCCTAACTCTCACCCTATCCCTAATCCTAACCTTAACTATAACTCTTACTCGGACCCTAACTCATAAGGTAAAATATCCTACTAATCCTAACTCTCACCCTATTCCTAACCCTAATATTTTTCCATAATATCCTACTATCCTAATACGAGCACTAACCCTAACAATTTCCATAACAATAACCTCGGCTCTAGCAATAGTACTAACCTTAACCATAATAATAACACTATCCCTAATAATAACTTAAGCCTTACCACTATGACTAACCTCAACTCTAGCAATAGCACTAACCTTAACCATTATAATAACACTATCCATAATTATAACTTAAAACTTAGCAAATTTCATAAATGTAACCTAACATTTCCCCTAACACTAACCTTAACAATCGCACTAACCTTAATTATAATAGTTTAACATACTCTAACACTAACCTAACCATTATATTAATACTAATTACAAATGTAATCCAATCTAACCAACTGGGTTTAATAACCCTTATGACAATTATTTTTAAAATTATTTTAAAAAATAAAAAATATTAAATGTCTTTCATGTTGCGCTGCCGCTACTACTAGCTTATATATATTTATATATATAATACGCCGAGAGTAACCCTTCTCGAGGTGCCTATTGCAGCTTGCAATTTAAAGAAAATAGGCACCTCGAGAAGGATTACTCTCGGCGTATTATATATATAAATATATATAAGCTAGTGTAAAGAATTTATAGAGATTAGATTCACACTCTAGATTCACAAGCGCCTGATTGATCTTAAAATTGTGAAAGTGACCCACGAGAACATAAAAGAGTGTGAATTCTAAAGAATTCATTTGGCTACTCCAATTTTTTTGACATATATTTATTTATTTAACATTGTAAAATATTTATGTAACACAATTTATTTCCAATTTGTAGTCCTTGAATATGTGATTATCAATGTTTATACATTGATTTAAAGTGGGATTAATCTAAATATATACCCATTTCTTTATTTTTGTGACATCCTACACTCTCACACCCTCTTTGTAAAGTTCATTTTCCATAAATAATGTGGAGCATTAGCCTATATTATTTTCATAAAATAAGAAGGGTAAAAGAGAATAATTTAATTTAATTATTTAATATTATTTCACAAAGTATAAATTATGGGTAATATTATTTATTCAATTTAATAAAGTTTTATAAATTAGCTTAAGTGAATATGTAAAGGAGATTAATAGAGTCATTTTATTTCAAGAATTCAAAAGAATTATTAAAAGAGGGGAGTTTGAAAAGTTTTTCCAAAGACTTCCAAGGGTTAATATAAAAGTATATTTTGAGGGTCATTTTCATATGCTATAATTATTTCTCTTATGTAAAATTTATAGAGGTTTTTCAAGACTCAAACCCTTGGACAATTAGTTTGGTGCTAAAAATATCCATCCTAGTTGGTTATAGGTGGAATCATTCAGGTTTCACATTTGTACTTCAACGTTTGTGGTAGAAATTTGTGAAGTCTCTTGTAGAAACAAATTTCAAGAACATTTGTAGAGACAAATTTCAAGAATCTTTGTAGAGACAAATTTCAAGAACCTTTGTAGAGACAAATTTCAAGAGCCTTTGAAGATTATTTTAATGTTTTTGTGTAAGTTGTTTATTTTTGGATGCTAGTGATATTCTTCTCATAGCTAGTTGTGGATCTTTGCAAGGCACGAGTTTAGAGTAATGTTAGTAGAGTCTAATGTCATAAATTATGGACGTTCAAATCATTCTTGAAATTTGTGTCCTAATAGCCTTGAGGGTTGAATGAATAATAGTGACATGACTTAGGAATGAGAAATGAAGCCTTTTACACACCATTGCAACTTGAATTTAGAAATAGATCAAACCCAAAATTTGAAAACATGTCAATAATTTATATACATTTGTTGAAGGTGAAATGGTTGAAATAAGCATGGGAGATAGAGAGCATAGAGACCACCAAGAACCTAACATGAGATATTATCAATGAATTCGCTAGAGGACAATGTGAGTTACAACCAAAAATTGGTCAAATATGTACCATTATGGATCAACAGATTTTGGGCACTGATAATAACAATATTAATGTTAGATGGTGAAATAGAGATGGACTAGTCTAGCTATCAAACTAGGACCAAAGCATCTTTCACTAAATATTTGGAATACAAATAAGAAAAGGAGTATATGCTTCACTTACTCTCATGCAAAGAGAGTCGAGAAATCCCTTGGGTTCTATTACTTTGTCATATGAAATATTAGGAACAAAGATACAAAAACACACCCATGATAGAAATCAGAACCCATAATGTTTGGATATTGTGGCTAGGCATCCTAGTCCTTGTCATGTACCCAACTAATTGTGGAGAGAAGATATGTTGTCCAAATCTTTTGAACAGTATTTTTGTCAAATTTCAACCCAAACAAAGAGGACTATGGTGCTAGGTGCCCTGGTTCTAGAGGACTATGGTAGTAGTTTCCCTAGCCTTAGGATAAGATCTTATTTTCACTATTTTGACCTTTTCTGATGAGATTTTCCAAGAAGTTTGATTATGGGTCATGTGTGTTTTTGTGTCTTCAAACTTTAAATAAGACCTATTTCCAAATCTACAAAAGGGGGATAAGATGGTGTTGTATCTATATAGGGGCTTCCCTCAATAAAGCCCCATCTTGATGATCTCTACCTCCACATATATAGCCAAGTATAATTCTATAAACAAAAGTGTGTACTTTGAACCTTAAGTGTGTCTAAGATTGTGATGAGCATAAATGCATAAACATAAATAAGGTTCCTACTCAAGTGTATAAGAATCAACCCTAAATGAGGTGATCAAAGGTGATAAATACATTAACTCAATAATATATGAATCAAATGAAGGAACATAAATTAATGATAAAAACTAGATATTATAATGTTGGGAAATAGGGTTCACTAGCTTATGCATGAAAACTAGGAAACTAAGCATATTTCTGCTTTGATTACATTAGAAGGATAGTGATTGACTTGGCTCAAGAGATTGTGTACAATGTGGATTCAAGAACCCTTCATGAAGAGTTAAAAATGGTTATGGTATTATGTAAAATGATTGTTGGATCTAGGGTTAAAGATGGAAAAATGAATGTTTTCAACATATACATAATTAAAACAAAAAAATATTTAGACATCAGAAGTAGATCTGGAAATGAAAGGTAGAGAGGAACTCGTTAATAAATATTGGCTAAGATCAAATAGACTAGTTAACCTAGGGTGACCTTAACCTAGGAGCACTAGATGCACATAGAAGTGGAAGATATGGGATAAGAATGCTACTCAAATGTTTCCTCGAGACCTTTTTCAAGAGTATCTAGGACTCATTCACTAAGGGCAATTTGGACCCTACTTCTTTAGTCTTGCAAAAAGATAATCTATAGCTCTTTATATCCTTAGTATTAAGCCACATTTGTAATCAAACCCCAATTTTTTGGGGTGATGGGAGTTTTCCTAAGTCAAACCCCAATTTTGGAATCAACCACATGAAACTGAAATAACTTGAATTAGAAATGAAAGTGTGTTGTAATGTAGCAGAGGCTAGATTTGAAAACTGAATTTATTATGCCTTCACAAGTCTTCTTTGTGTCAAAAAACTTATGAAGATGTTGATATTGACTTGTAGTGTTGACTTTATGACAAATTAACAATGGATGTCATCATGAATGCTTTAGATTTGTAGAAGTTACTTCTTTTCTTCCACTAGTACATTTGACCCACTTTTTAGACCAATATTTCTAACCAAGTTATATATGAATTTCCATGGTCAGTTTATAGAAGAAAATTTTGATTTTTTTTCTTCTATTCTTGTGTTGGTCAGAATTACGACCCTAAAGAGGGGTTGTAATTCCAACAAACATGGGAATAGAAGAAAAAAAAGTCAAATTTTATACATATATCCCGCCTACCGACACATTTTATTTTGGCATAGTCTGCGAGCAAAGGAGTGTTGAAGAAGGTGGTATAAGGAGGGACATTGTATGTCGACACCCCCTATATGCATCTAGCCTATATGTTTTGGCATCTCCTTCTCTTCCACATTACTATTCTCAAACCCGAGCAAGCATCAAGAGGAATAGGCATTCGATTTCAACCATTTCATTGCAGCCTTGGTAAGAGATTCAATTTTTTGGCATTTGCTTAATGAAGGGTACATTTTTTTTTTTTCAAATTGTTTTCATTTGTCACAGGTTTGAAACCCTAATCTTTGCACTTCTAATGGCATTTAAGCTACCATTGGAAGTGACATGAACACCATTAGAAGTGGCCTGTGAATTTCCACTTCTAATGGTGTTCAATTTCTAGAGATACAAAGCAACTAGTCAGCTAAGGGTGGGTTCTTTGTTTCCTCATCAACTGAGTTCAAGGTAAAATTGATGTATATTCAATATTTCTAAGCGAGCTTGAAAAGGCTTAAACTCACCAAGACTCTTCACAAGACTTCTAAGTGATATATTTGGTGTTATTGACTTATAAAACCAATGATTTCCTAGGCTCTGTCAAATAGTTGGCAAGCAATGATGTATTCAATATTTCTAAAGTTCTTCAAAAGGCTTAAACTCACCAAGACTCTTCACCAATACACCCCCCATCCCACCATCCACACCCATCCACTAATGTCAAGATCTTGTCCAAAATCAAGTTGAAATATCCATTGACCTAAATCAAGATCCTTCCCTCTCACTTCCTTCGTTACATAATCACTTTTGGAGTATATTCTAAATTCCTTGAATCCAAGCAAATGTAAGTCAATAACACCAAATATATCACTTAGAAGTATTGTGAAGAGTCTTGGTGAGTTTAAGTGATATATTTAGTGTTATTGATTTACATTTGCTTGGATTCACAAGATCTTGACATGAGTGGATGGGTGTGGATGGTGGGATGAGGGGTGTATTGGTCAATGTGATTTTCTTGTGAAGACACAGTCTAGTGTTTATATTATTAAACTCTCTATTCAATGCAACATTAATAGGAAAAGCATTCATTGATTGGTATTATAAGTTTTGATCATTCCATGTACTGATTATATTATTTTGAAGTCTTAAAATCAAAGAATTTCAATCCTTTTATTGACTGTTCATGTACAGTGCTTGGCATGCAAACAATCTTTGTCTTAAAGAACAAATGATTTCCTAGGCTCTGTCAATGTGATCTGCTCATGAAGACATAGTCTGGTGTTTATATTATTAAACTCTCTATTCAATGCAACATTGATATGAAAGCATTCATTGATTGGTATTATAAGTTTTGATCATTCCATGTACTGATTATATTGTTTTGAAGTCTTAAAATCAAAGAATTTCAATCCTTTTATTGATTGTTCCTGTACAGTGCTTGGCGTGCAAACAATCTTTGTCTCGAAGAACCAATGATTTCCTAGGCTCTGTCAAATAGTTGGTAAGCAATGATGTATTCAATATTTCTAAAGTGCTTCAAAAGGCTTAAACTCAACAAGAGTCTTCATAAGACTTCTAAGTGATATATTTGGTGTTATCGACTTACATTTTCTTGGATTCACAAGATCTTGACATGAGTGGATAGGTGTGGATGGTGGGATGGGGGGTGTATTGGTCAATGTGATCTACTCGTAAAGACATAGTTTGGTGTTTATATTATTAAACTCTCTATTCAATGCAACATTGATAGGAAAAGAATTCATTGATTGGTATTATAAGTTTTGATCATTCCATGTACTAATTATATTGTTTTGAAGTCTTAAAATCAAAGAATGTTTTTATTTCATTTTGGCATAGTTCGCAAGAAAAGGAGTGTTGAAGGAGGCGGTATAAGGAGGGATGTTGTATGTCGACACCCCCTATATGCATCTAGCCTATAAGTTTTGGCATCTCCTTCTCTTCCACATTACTATTCTCAAACTCAAGCAAGCATCAAGAGGAATAGGAATTCAATTTCAACCATTTCATTACAGCCTTGGTAAGAGATTTGATTTGTTTGGCATTTTCTTATTGACTTATAAAACCAATGATTTCCTAGGCTCTGTCAAATAGTTGGCAAGAAATGATGTATTCAATATTTCTAAAGTGCTTCAAAAGGCTTAAACTCACCAAGACTCTTCACCAATACACCCCCCATACCACCATCCACACCCATCCACTCATGTCAAGATCTTGTCCAAAATCATGTTGAAATATCCATTGACCTAAATCAAGATCCTTCCCTCTCACTTCCTTCATTACATAATCACTTTTGGAGTATATTCTAAAGTCCTTGAATCCAAGCAAATGTAAGTCAATAACACCAAATATATCACTTAGAAGTCTTGTGAAGAGTCTTGGTGATTTTAAGTGATATATTTGGTTTTATTGACTTACATTTGCTTGGATTCACAAGATCTTGACATGAGTGGATGGGTGTGGATGGTGGGATGGGGGGTGTATTGGTCAATGTGATCTGCTCATGAAGATATAGTCTGGTGTTTATATTATTAAACTCTTTATTCAATTCAACATTGATAGGAAAAGCATCCATTGATTGGTATTATAAGTTTTGATCATTCCATGTACTGATTATATTGTTTTGAAGTCTTAAAATCAAAGAATTTCAATCCTTTTATTGATTGTTCCTATACAGTTCTTGGTGTGCAAACAATCTTTGTCTTGAAGAACCAATGATTTCCTAGGCTCTGTCAAATAGTTGGCAAGCAATGATGTATTCAATATTTCTAAAGTGCTTCAAAAGACTTAAACTCACCAAGAATCTTCACAGGACTTCTAAGTGATATATTTAGTGTTATTGACTTACATTTTCTTAGATTCACAAGATCTTGGCATGAGTGAATGGGTGTGGATGGTGGGATGGGGGGTGTATTGGTCAATTTGATCTGCTCGTGAAGACACAATCTAGTGTTTATATTATTAAACTCTATTTTCAATGCAACATTGATAGGAAAAGCATTCATTGATTGGTATTATAAGTTTTGATCATTCCATGTACTGATTATATTGTTTTGAAGTCTTAAAATCAAAGAATTTCAGTCCTTTTATTGACTGTTCATGTACAATGCTTGGTGTGAAAACAATCTTTGTCTTGAAGAACCAATGATTTCCTAGGCTCTATCAAATAGTTGGCAAGCAATGATGTATTCAATATTTCTAAAGTGCTTCAAAAGGCTTAAACTCACCAAGAATCTTCATAAGACTTCTAAGTGATATATTTGGTGTTATTGAATTACATTTGCTTGGATTCAAGGACTTTAGAATATTGACTTACATGGGGGGTGTATTGGTGCAGGGCACCTAGGCCATTCAGTTTTGCTTTGGGACTTGAGTTCTATATTTTGTTTTCTTTGTAATAAAGGATGTCTTCTAAATTCCTAGACCATCCTATGGTTTGGTTTTATTCCTTCTTGTGTGGAGGTGTGTATGGTCGAAGAAGACAATGTGATGAGCTACCAAGCAATAAACTTTTAATTCTTTACAAACAGTCACTTTTCTGCTCGTGAAGACACAATTTGGTGTTTATATTATTAAACTCTCTATTCAATGCAACATTGATAGGAA
This sequence comes from Chamaecyparis obtusa, assembly GCA_027943335.1. Lineage (NCBI taxonomy): Eukaryota > Viridiplantae > Streptophyta > Pinopsida > Cupressales > Cupressaceae > Chamaecyparis > Chamaecyparis obtusa. The sequence goes on from BSBK01007528.1 coordinate 274,281, forward strand.
AAGAATTCATTGATTGGTATAATAAGTTTTGATCATTCTATGTACTCATTATATTGTTTTGAAAACTTAAAATCAAAGAATTCTAGTCCTTTTATTGGTTGTTCCTATATAGTGCTTCGCGTGCAAACAATCTTTGTTGGAGGACGTGGCCCTAACTCACATTTTCACCATTGGGATTCAATGCCACTGTGTGAAAGGTGAGTTAAGGAAATGCTTTATAAGAGTTCAAAAGCTCAAAGTTGGGAAGGTTAGTTTTCTTTTTGAACAATGATGCCCTAGGTTGAATATTTTATATGTATTCAACCAGACAATATGAAACTCAACTACAACAGCAGACAAAAACCATGTGGGATCAAGTTTTTGGATGAATTGGGCCCTTAGAGTTCATGGGATTGCCATATATAAACAAAAACTTAAGACTGTTACAACTAGATAGACTGCTAGCATGAAGGAAGATTTGACCTATCCAAATAAAGGTCTAATTCTGTAGACTATTGGTAGAACTACTGGTCCCTTGAAACGTTCAAAAAAAAATTCCCAAAAGATGCACTCTCATGGAATACGATGACTTCAAGTTATGCACAAAATCAATCTATCTTCTATCACTATGGGAGAGGAGTCTTATGGGAGAGGAGTCTTATAAGTTGTGGGGAGGTGTGTATGGTCGAAGAAGACAATGTAATGAACTACCAAGCAATACACTTTTAATTCTTTACAAACAGTCACTTCTCTGCTCATGAAGACACAGTTTGATGTTTATATTATTAAACTCTCTATTCAATGCAACATTGATAGGAAATGCATTCATTGATTGGTATTATAAGTTTTGATCTTTCTAGCCTGGGCTTGGATCATTCAACAATTAGCTTCATAATAAATGAAGTAGATGAGAGCTGAGCAATTAGCTTCCCAAGAAAAATCTCATAAATGAACTATGTGTACCCCAATTCATGTGCCCTTTGTGCGTACCTAAATGATATATTAGAAACAACAAGGGTAAGGCTTAAAGAAGTTAATTTTGCATCACAGTCTGTAGTTATTGTAGCATCACTAGAGCATCAGGTGCCATGCTCAGCACAATATGATCACTAGACATGTCTGTATGTTTTATGAAGTTTGGTCATTGTAGTTGTCATTCTTGTTTCCTTAGTACCTTTAGTGGTAAGTCATCTCCTTCAAATTCGTACAATGACCATACTTTATAAAACATACAGACCTGTCTAGTGATGATCATATTGTGCTAAAGATGGTGCCTGATGTTCTGTTGTTGAAACAACTATAGACTGTGATGCAAAATTAACTTCTTTTAGCTTTACCCTTGTTTCAAATATATCACTTAGGTACGCACAAAGGGAATAAGAAGATTTTATGAGATTTATGAGATTTTTCTTGGTAAGCTAATTGCTTAGCTCTCATCTACTTCATTTATTATGAAGCTAATTGTCAAAGGATCCAGGCCCATGCTAGAAAGATGTCTTCCCATTTGAGATTTTGTCTACATTAGTATGTTACTTTTTATTGCAATTATAATTAGTTCCTTGGTTCCTTAGTAATTGTTTTTTATTGCATGGTTGTCTTTGGTTTGTCATTTTGTTTTGAGTGTCTAGTGATTTAAACCAAAGACTTCGACTTAGCCAAAAAATGTGCAAGTCTACATTAGTATGTTTCTTTTTATTGTAATTATAATTAGTATGAATGAACAAAATAATGACAATGCAATATTTGTGATAATGCATTATTTGTTGAAATAGCGTCGATGACTTCGATCAATGTGCCTATGTGTCAATGTGGTGTTGGCCCATGCATGTTGAAGACATCATGCACAACAAGTAATCCTGGGCATCAATTTTGGGTTTTCCCAAATAGGAAAAAGGTCTGGATACGTAATTATATTTTATGTTTAAAAATAATGTGACAACTAATCATTTTATGAAGAACTGATGTGCATTTGGTATTGCAAGGAAATAATGGATGTCAATACTTTCAGTGGGTTGATGAAACCACATTTACATCTACCCCATCTACATCTATACCTGATGTAGGAAATGAGTGCAACTTGTGCAAGGCTTGAGAGGCAGCTAGTGCCGCCAAGATTGCTTCACTAGCGAAATCAGAAATCATATTTATGTGATGTCTTCTTTGTGTAGTTTGTGCACTACTTTGTTGGGACCATACGTGTAAATGTGGTTAACAGAGGGCTATTGTAGATACTAAATTTTTTTTTAGAATTTCAAGTAGATATGTTGGACATATTTTGATAAACTCATAAAAAAAATTTTTGTTTATGACTTTGTTATGATTTTCAATATAAAATTAAACAAAATTAAAAATTAACCTTATTATCAAGCTAATTGTTGAAGGACCCAAGCACAGGCTAGAAAGATGTCTTCCAATTCTGTTGTGGATAGGTGTTTCATAAAACATACATACTCGTTGCATGTGCATTCTTGATTCAGAGTGGGAAAATCTTATTTTGGATGCGAGGGAGAGAAGCCAAACACACAAAGAACATGCACATAAACACTACAGCTAAGAAACATAAATGTAGATATCACAATAGCTGAGAAACATAAATGTAGGAATCGTGGTCACAATTTTTTGGAGACACAACATAATTGAATGTTATACCCAGATGATGCAACACAACCACTACTCCTCCAGTTCTAAGTGGACACTACGGGATCCAAAAACCATAGATAAGGAATAAATTTAGAGAGTGGAGGAGGGTCATGACGACCAAAATAATATAGGGTCCCTATATTATTTCATTCATTATGGCCCTCCTCCTTCTCTCTCTAAATTTATTCCTTATCTCTATTTTTTGGATCCCATAGTGTCCACTTAGAACTGGAGGAGTAGTGGTTATGTTGCATCGTCTGGGTATAGCATTCAATTATGTTGTGTTTCCAAAAAATTGTGACCATGATGCCTACATTTATGTTTCTCAGCTATTGTGTCCTAGGACCCCTTATGACCCTTTATGATCCCTAATAATACATCTTAGAGGTCTTAAAATGTCGTAAAGGGTCATAAGAGGCTCCTAGGAGGGACCAGATGAGCTTCCACCTTCACGTGGTTGGCCCTGTTAAGTAGAGAATGATAAACTATTCTCGAAACAAAGATAAGCTCAATAATTTAAGGAGATAACACATTTGACATCATACCTTTTTCTCCTTACTGGTTTGGGATCATACAAGAGCATACTGGATCACACAAGAGCATAATGGTTGGAGTAACTTATATTCAATAGATGTTGGCAAGCAATCCTTCTTAGCTGCTGCTATTTTAGATTAAAATGCATACCAATAACAACAGCTAAGAAGGATCGCTTGCCAACATCTATGTGTGCAAAATTTTGGGAGTTGAATCCAAAACTTATGCTAAATAATGTAAGTTGTAATTTTCAAGTTTCATTATGATGTCGCTTTTTATTGTGTCAATTTTCAAATAAATAAATAAATAAATAAATATATATATATATATATATATATATATATATATATATATATATATATATATATATATATATATATATATATATATATATATATATATATATATATATATATATATATATATATATATATATATATATTTAAATAGTTAAATTAGACTTACTATCCAAATTGGACAAATTATTTTTGTTGTACATGGCACTTGGAGTCAAGTATGTCTCTAAACATTGTGAGCTTTCCATATTCTTTAAGTGCTCTGTCACAATTATATTTTTCAAAGATTGAATGAATGTTATTAGATGTTAATGGGGAATTTAGAGTGATGTTAGGGGGGGGAGGGACCAAATGAGCTTCCACCTTCACATGGTTGGCCTTGTTAAGTAGAGAATATTAAACTATTCTTGAAACCAAGTGAAGCTCAAACTAAACCAATGACGTAGATTCATTGGTAGTTCATTGCTTGTCTTCTTCATTACATTGTCTTCTTGGTAGTTCAGTTACATTGTCTTCTTCAACTAGTGAAGTTTATTACTTGGTAGTTCATTATATTGTCTTCTTCAACCATACTCACCTCCCCACATCTTACATCTTTTTGGCATCTTTGCACTTTGAAGTGAAATTACATGATAATAATAGCATCAATGGCCATATAAAAAACTTAGATATACCTATAGGTCCTTGACCCTTACATAAATCCTTGGATCACTCAAGTGACCCCATAAATCTATACCATGTCATAAATCTCCCATTTTGACATAGGATAAGAGCATAGTGATAGAAGATAGATCCACTTTGGCATAACCTAAAGTCATCATATTCCATGAGAGTGCATCTTTTGAGATTTTTTTTTTGAACGTTTCAAGGGACCAGTAGTTCTACAATTAAATCATCATAACTTTCCTATTACTTAACCATCACACATGGCACGGATTTGTTAGCATTAAGCAGAATTGCCACTAGTGACAACACTTATTTGCATTCTGGGTGCAAACCAAGCAGACAGTGCAAACCGAGCAGACAGTGCAAACCGAGCAGACAGTGCAAACCGAGCAGACATTGCAAACTGAGCAAACAGTGCAAACCGAGCAAACAGTGCAAACCGAGCAGACAGTGCAAACCGAGCAGACAGTGCAAACTGAGCAGGACAGTGTAAACCGAGTAACATCATGTCTACCGAGTCACCAGTATTTATCGAGTTCAAAACCTACCGAGTGATCAGTATGAACCGTGCCTTCACTTCTACCGAGTGCATGACGATGCCAAGTAATGCAGTGGACGCCGAGTATCAGAAAGTCACCGAGTTAGTTTGCAGGAACCGTGTAACCATACTTGGGCTGACTTAGTAGCACTTATGTTTATTTGTCAAGCCGACTTTGTAATTGTAATTGTAATTAATTGTTTAGACTTGTATATAAACAATGTTGTAAAGATGTCAAGATGAATGATATGAGTATGAATGTGAAAAGGAAAGAAAGGCAGAGATAAGCGAATTACAAAGGGCTTCAGTAGTATAAGGAACAGCAAAGACAAATTCATCACAGAAGGTGATCAATACATCAGCGAATCTCAATCAGCAATCCAGTTGCAAAGCAAGAGATCTACTGTTTCATCCTAACAGGTGAATCAGTACTAAATCCTTTAACCGGGTAGACTTAACAGTCTTTTGTAAAATCTCTTTACCGAGTGCATACTTCATTATATGTTTGTAAATCCTTTAACAGGGTGGATTTAGCAATCCTTATTGCTCCTAACAGGGCAGATCATTAGAAGTGATCAAATTGTAAGCCTTAACCGGCCAACTTTATTCTACAGTATTAAAGCTTTGTGGGTTTCATCCCCACCCCAGTTTTACTTTCTTTTTGGAAGGTTTCTGGGTAACCAAATCTATGTGTCATTATTGTGAATGCTTTTAAGTTTCATGCTTTCTGTATGCAAAGGTTAAAGTAAATCACATGTTAATACATCTGTAATTGAAAGAAAATTTGGAGTTACTGATTCACCCCTCCCCTCTTAGTAACTCGGTTAATTCCTGAATATTTCCAATAGGATTATCTTCAAACTGACAATATGTTGCATGTGTAGTACAAAACTATTAGTAATTGGAAGATTAAATGTAGATAATTACTAATAGATTAAGCATATTATTGATATGCTTAATTTGATAATATATTTTATTTTTAAAAAAAATTTAAATTTTTTGTTGCTTTTTCGACGTTCAAAAGAATATACGTATCGACAAGAATGCTATATACTCAATGACTATTTTGACCAAAGTCCTCACAATTTCAACCAACATTGGTCACATAAATGAAAGGAATGGCTGATAATTCTTCCAGGTTGAAGTGATTATTTCGACGATGGGTTTGTCGATAATTCAACTACTATAGATGTTGCAATTTTGATGACGGTATTATGTGTCAAATAATCGATGAAAAAACTTCGATGATAGTTATGGTCATTTGGTCAACCAATTGGCATCTTAAAATCGACCAATCCTTGTCGAAAAATAAGCTAAAATTTACTAGTGTTCAATGCCTTAGATGATGCTTGATCACTTTTCTCTTATGATGTACTCAAATTTGAATTGCATGATATTATTAAGATTTCTTATGAAATGAGGAAGGGTAAGCTTGCTTTTAAATACCTCTCCCTAAGGATCAAGTTTTTAATTTTGAAGCTAACAGACACAATATTTTTTCTCTCTTACAAGCTAGTCATTGAGTAATTTGAATTTGTGTCTCATTAATTATTGGGGAAAAGTCATCTGAGACAACCCTATCTTGGGACAAGGTCTACCTATGAAACCTTGTCATGGGGTATGGTTTTCCAGATGATCTTGACCTCTTGACAAAATTGAGGTCAAGGACCTAACCTGCCTATAATGTAGTAGAGAAGCAAATATTTGTGCCAATGTAAGTAGAATCAAGCATGACCTGGCATGGAAGACCAGAGACACTAAAGTGAGGCCTAGCTGAGTACAAAATTTTATGTAGATACAATTTATGATACTAAATTTATCCCCCACTTTAGTTGGTATATGAACTTGCATTCATACTCTCAATAAATTTGATCATAATTTTGAAAACCTTTCATCAAGATATCAAGAGACAAGAATCACCATGCTCCCAAGGAACTTGGGATCTTATCAAACTAATAAGAAAAGAGAAAGTGTGACTATGCCAGCCTAGTAAGGTTATGCTTACTATGAGTCATTAGAGTCAGTGCAAGGAGAATTGAATAGTCTAGCAAGTTGTCTTATGCTAGTCAAATCATCCTAAAAATATCAATGCAAAGGATAACCAAAAATAACATTATTCATGAGGACATCTGACATGAGAAGAAGATTTCAAAGAAAAAGGCATAGTTTTTTAAGTATCTTAAAAAAATTAGCTGCAAAAACTAATTGTGGTGTGTGCATTAAGTGTAACAAAGAGAAAAGTGTATGTGCCTATGTTAAAATGATTGCATATGACCGATTGGGAGAAATATCCTTAAGGTAGTATACATGCAACCAAAAGAAAAGTATGTTGCCATTATGATATACCCCCAAATAAGGAAAAAATCAAAGGGCAATATAGCCCATGACAAAAAGAGAGCCCATAATGGATCCACTGATTGAGGTCAATATGTGCATTTATAACTCATGTATACCAAGTATAATTTCAATGAATTTACCTCATCCCTCAAAGGTAGTGGAACTACAAGCACGATAGAAGAAGAGAACATAAGATGAAAAATATGTCTTTTTGGGTTAGCATGTAAGAAACCAAAAATATATATAGATATAAATGCTATGCATAATCCCCAAGTAGACAACCCATAAAGTACATTTATAATTATAGAACATGTATGACATAACATAGATATACCATATAGAAGAATTGAGATACAAATAGAGGAATGTTGCAATATATTCAATCCCTTTATTTCCTTGCCAACAATGCAACAAGATTCATCCATGGAGATCTTAACATAACACAAAGACATATCAAGCAACACATCATGGGGGAAGCACATTACGTACAAGTAAACACATAAAAGAATCAATTGCAAAATTCAAGCTAGTCAAGCATGTCATCCACCTCCTAATGTTGTTTATCATCACTTAGAGATGGTGGACAAGATGCAAGAGGAGCAATATAAAGCACAATATATGGAGCAACTACAAGTTCCAAACAAGGACCATGCTCTAATCATGAGTCACATTTTTCTCACTAGGAGCTAGGATTAATGCTTTTGAAAATCTTGAAGATAGCTCATGATTTATTTCAATAACCTCATACATATCATCAGAATAATTGGAAGAAAATTTACTAGTATCATCATTGTTAGCATTAATAACTTTATCATCCATGTTGACAACAAGAAATGGGGTTAAAATTGCATTAAACATGAGAGCAACCACAAAACTCAATTCAATACAAAACACCTACTTTCAACCAATAGAGAATGAATAACAAAATTGGATGCAAAATAATAAATCAATTCAAACCATAAATATTGCAGTCAACCTTAAAGAATTTCCATTGTTCTTCTCTTCTTCAAGCTGTAATGTTGGCTATCAGATTTGTGACACCAATTCATTGTGTGAACAAAGTAAAAGAGCATGGTTCTAATATTATGGTTAGCTAATACAATAAATCAAGGCTACTTATATGAATTTGATGACTTCAATGGATGGTACAAATTATAGGATGATGATAGATATTGATGTTTGAAATTCAATGAGACAACTTGATAGTCATGATAACAAGGTAGAATTGGCTACCTGATTTAGATATATTGAGTGAATTGAAGAGTTAAGTGGACTATTGGGAGTTGATTGATTTGATTGAGAATTAGTTGCATTGATCCTATCAACTAAACTGTAAATGAGTAAAACAGTTAAGGAGGTGGAAGTAGAAGACTTAATTAGCATTAAATATAATAATTTAATTGTGCATGAGTCAAAAAATAAATGAAATAGAGAGATTTTCTTTAGTATTTTCTAAGAAAAGAAAATAATTAAATAAATTAAAGAACTTATTTAATTATAGAAGACTCAGTTAACTAATTACATAATTAAATAATTATTTAATTATAGAAGACTGGAAGAATAGATCTTATTAAATAAATTAAAATGATTTAATTAGTGGAAAAAGAAGAAAAGCATACATAATTAAACAATAAAAATTATTTAATTATTATGAAAAATCAATCAACTAAATAATTAAAAATTATTTAATTAATTTTAATGACATTAGAATAATTAAATAATTATTTAATTACAAGTGTGATGGAGGGAAATTTAGAATTTGAATTCAATTTAGAAGAATCTCATTGAATCAATTAAATAGTTAAATTATTTAATTAATTCAAGAGTAAAATTAGTAAAATTGTAAGGGAACACCCCACAACGCAATGGTAAGTTCTGAGCCTCTCATCTTGGAGGTCTTGGGTTTGAGTCTACTTGAGCCTCATGTTGATAGCGGCTTCGGCCCATTACCAATAAAAAAAAGTAAAACTGTTGATTGTGATAGTTGGCACAATTATAGGTGTCTACAATCCATATCGTGAACCAAATTAATCGTAATAGGATATTTAATGTGAACAAAATAATTACCCTATTAAGACAATTTTATCTATTTGATATTATCTTCCTCCCTTTGGCTAGGGAAAGGTTTTTCAAATGGGGTCAAAGCAACATTTGGTGTCTTACGGGAGGAGATATTTTGGGAAGCAAGCTCATGGCCCTTGACACAATATTTTTATTGGTGGTCATTGGCACTATGGTTTTTATTGGTTTGGCTAGATATTTGTGAAGGTTTGGGGTCAATCAAAATCGACTCCTTTTCTTCCTTTTTAGGAGGAACAAAAGGAGCCTCAATAGGTTAAGAGATGGAAGTTGTTGGGTTTTTGTAAGATATAGGAGGTGGGACTAAAGCATATATAAGAGGAATAGAAGGCATAGGAAGGAGTCTAGATCTAGGGTGAGGAGATGGAATATCCTTATGTTTATTCAAAGTTGATAACATTTTATGTTTGAACTTTTCATATGATAGGAAAAGAATATCTTCTAGGGGTTTTAATGGTTGAGGTGTTTGGGGCTATAGATAGGGTAATTTCAGATGGAGGTAACTTGCAATAGCGTAATAAATCTAGATACAAAAGATCTATCAATCATAGTTAGTGTCTCTAAATATCAAGAGAGAAAGATGAATTAATAGAAATGCATACAAATCAGATAAATGAATTCAATTCAAAACATACATATGCAAACTAGTTTGAATTCTCCCTTGTTCTTCCCCTTGTTGATGCAAATTGTAGGTTCTCAAATTAAGGTCAATTGGAAAACATAAGAATTAAAAGTATGTGGTTCACGTGGTTGCAAAATATGAGAATTATGTAATGCCCCACCAAGGAACCTAGGATAATTTATACTAAAAGTTGATACTAAGTTTACAGAATAATTTTTTTCTCAAGAGTTTATAGACAATATTGAATAACAAAGCGGAAGTAAAACATAAAGACCATATATACTCATATACACAATCTAAATTATAGATTACAAATCTCAAGGGTTCCTTGACATAGAATTATGTAAATACAATTTAATCTATTAAGTATAATAATCATATAAATTTTCTACATAGTACATCATCTCAAAAGAATAAATAAATACATTTGAGCCATAAGGTATACATGATAACCCACATCCACTATAGAAGTCACATGGTATGTAAATACAATTGAGTACAAAATATAAATAAAGAAAGAATAGGAACACATCTCCAAGGATGAAAGAAAAAGAAGTAACCACAACAAGGATCATCCAACACTATAGTACGAGAACATTGAAATCTCAGATGGTAAGAGAATCACTACCTCTCAACCTCATCAAAACCTGTGGTTCCACTCCCACCGTGTTGAGGAGATAACATCAAACCCCACTTGAATAACAATACCAAAATCAATCATCAGCTAATACTAATCAAGGGATCCAAAAAAATTCCTATCTCAAAGAGTCAACTCAAAACTCAAAGGTACACATACTAATCCAGAGGCAACCAACACACATAGGAAATATAAGATGAAATTAGGGAAGTGTCATCACATATGTCAACCCCTTGGAATGATCTCACTGGACTCTGTCTCCCAAGTGTGAACATATGTGAAACCTGAAACCCTCTCATGTAGACAAGGATAATTGATCATGCTAGAACTCACTATCACTATTAGACATGCAAGCATCTTCTTCCACTCCCATCCTTAGCCTATACTAGCACTCAAGGCATGGGCGGGGAATCCATTATCTTATTAATTTATTTTAAAACCTCATTTAATGTATTATATTATCACTTATTTAAGTAACTTACTAAGGATACCCAGGTAGCCACTTTTGGGCTTCGGCGCCTCCAAGTCAAGCCACTTCCCCTTTAATACCTAGATAACCTACCCTAAGTTCATATATCTTAAAACATCTCATAGATCATCTTGAATCATCAATAACAAAACTTGGTTCCAAAGTATCACAACAACACACATAACCAATTTCTATCATAAAAAAATCAAAGCTTCCATAAGGTTGGGTTATAACAAAATCAAATGCCATACAAGTGTGCAAGACAAACATGTTGTCTTGTATTTTGTCACCACGAAATGAAGATAACAATACAAAAATTTTGAACTTAGTTTCACATTTCTATATGTTAATTCACTATTTAATTAGCCAATATTGATCAATCAATTGATCTCAATATGTTTAGTGAATCCTTTTGCTGAAGGCTTTGATCAAGTCTTTTTCATTTTTTTTAGTGTGTCTTCCTATACTTGATTTTTGAATCCTTCAGTATCCTTTGTTGCATTTTTAAGTGTATGTTTAGTTGTTTTTAGTCTTTTTGTTTGGTCCAATCTCTTGCTTTCAGTTTTCTCCTTGATTTGATCTATCTTAGGGGTTAATCAGACTTATCAGTCAAAAGATATGACCATTTAAGTGCCCAAAAAGTGGACTCTCCAAGCTCAAATGCATATTTAAAAAAATAGATGTTATTTTCTATAGTTGAGTTGCACTTTTTTTAAAATATAACATAAATTCATTTTATGTTATTGTGTTAAGTTACTTTATCACTTAAGTGATTATAGTGCACTTTATGTTATATTTTAATGTTGAGTTACTTTTAAATTTTTCACTTAAGTGACTTTATCACTATATAGTTCTAATTTAATGTTGAGTTTTACTTTATGTTTTTGAAAAATATATAAGTTAAATATTACTTTATGAAATAATGTTTACACATTATATATACAACTATATAGTGTAAATGTTATTTTTGACCCCTTTAGTAATATTAGACTCAATAAACAATTAAACATGTGCTAAATAAATCACTTAAGTTGTGCAATGTAACAACATGACTTCATTTTCCTACTTTGCATGCAAATGCATCTATAGAATTTGATTTTGCATGTAGAAGGCTTAAAAACTTGATTAAAAATATGTAGTGCATACATGCAATCCCTCTTAGAGAGTGCGATTTGCATGTGATGTCAAAAATAAAATATGCAAATGCATTTAGAGAGTGTGATTTGCTTGCAAAAGCCTAAGTTATGTAAAAGAAAGTTTGAAAAGACATGTAAATGCACTTGGAGAGTGTGATTTGCATGTAAAGGGGATTTCCATTAAAAAAAAAAACATATGTAAATGCATCTAGAGAGTGCAATTTACACCAAAGTCATCATTTGCATGCAAAAATAAACCATACATATGCATCTAAAAGGTGCGATTTGGCTTTTGGTTATTCACAAATGCATTTCTAGCCAAAAATAATACATGTGAATGCCCTTGAAGAGTCTGATTTTTCTCCAAATGCATGTATCTTCCTTTCAAGAACACATTTTTAGCATTTCTAGCCAAAAACATCTCATGTAAAGGCATGTTTAGGGTGTGTTTTTCTCCAAAAATGCCCAACAAACTAATTCTTGCCAAAATGTTTTGCATTATGAGGGTTTGAAAGATTGTTTATTGGTATTTACATGCAAAAACATTTCATGTATTTACATCTTGAGATCACATTTTGCAACTTGGAATTGGTCAAAAGCTTTTAAGTTGTTGTATGCAAATGCACTTGGAGAATCCGATTTTGGGAAAGACAAGTTCATTCAAACTTCTTCTTCTATTTTTGGCTTTTTGAGCTCCAAGTAAGTAAATGCATTTATTTTTGCTTATATTTCTCACTTGTTTTCCTAAATTATTACATTGTATGGCTCATTTTTATCCATTTGTTCAAATGCAACCCATGTATTTTGCATTTTGTGTTTAAATAAGTTGAAATCTTCTTTATCAAATGCATAAAAATAATCCATAAACCAAAAACGGATTTACATGTGGAAGAATATTTTCAAGTTTGTCATGTTTGAGTCAATAGCAAGAGGTATGTTTTTATTTTTATTTTTGTTTGCTTGTTTGTTTGTTTCTTGTTTTGTTTTAGTTTTTTGGAAGAAAGTTGAAGTTATCCTCTCAAGAATGCAAGTCCATACATGCTTCCTTCATTCATGCCAATCCATCATTCATTCTCCAACACATGCGATTGCATCTCCCAAGCCCATTACATGTAAAAACATGTCATTTTCACTACATGTAATTACCTCTAAAGAGCCCGATTTTGGTAAAAGCTCACTCTTTTAGATACCATAATTATCATATACACATGTCCATATGCATCCAACTTACATTCTTGACCATACAAACAAAACCCCACATGCAATCCATCTCTATAAGTTCTATTTTGCCCCTTTTTGCCCACATACATGTGCTATTGGTTTCACTTCCAACCAATGCATGTGTTCTATGAGTATCTAATCAATACTTTGAACACCATGTTCTTCATAGATCCATCATTGCAAACCAAAGCCTAACCCTCTCATGGATCTAATCTCCTCAGATGATATATTTACCCTTTGAAATTTCTATGTTCCAACACAAGATATGTCAACACCATCAAAAGTCAAAGGAAATATGAAATATCAATATGACAAAGAGCTGACTCATACCACAACCTCACTTGTTTCATCAATTCTTGATCAAATCTCAGATACAGAGATTGGGTATGTTGACATGACCAATTTATTACAAAGACTTGGTTCAAAGAAGTTGTCTTAGAAGGAGTTTAATCAATCAAATATGTGCACAAAGTCCTTGAACATATCAAAGAAGTTAAGGAAAGACTTCATGACATGATTGCTTCCTTCAACCAAGACATTAATATCATGAAAGAAGACCTAAGCAGTTGGGAGCAAACGACAAACAATGATTTAGATACTTCTATCTCATATGACATCATTCCATCCATGAACATGTTCTACCGATATTAGGAACTCATGGACCACAAGCCTAGGGAATGCAAAAGCTTTTGGCAAAACTACAAGGGGATTTGGAGAGTTGTCAAGTAGTAAAAGTGGACATCACCAACAATCTCAGGCAAATAGGATGCAAGGTTCTTACCAAAGATGATAACCTCTTCAGTGAAGAGGAAATGACTACAGAATACATTGACATAGTTAATGCTAATTTTGATTCTGAAGAATTTGGAGCGCATACAACAAACAAATTTGTTGCATATAAATTTGTGGCAAAACACTTAAGAGATTATCTTAAAGATGATTACAAAATTGTGAAATCAGCACATACAAATGCAATCAGGATTGAAGCCATTTCAAAGACAATGATGATTCTAAATCTTCCTTTGGTTCATGATTGTATTGTCAAATATAAGGCCTTCCTTGACAATTCCAAGGATTGATTCACTTTTCTTCACCTTTTGTTTTAGTTTTCATGCTTTGTAGATTGGAGAAGATGAATTTCATGTGATGCAATTGCATGTAATTTGATTGCATGTCCTCATGACATGTAATCCAATAATTCTTCTCACCTAGTTTTACCGGGTCAAAGTGGTTGAGTTGCTCCCACTTTTTCCTCCTTTTTCTCATTTATTTTCTTATAAAAGGAATGCCTCTCTCATTGTAAAATCCATCTTTATTTTTATACGAGAAAGCTTTTCCAAACTTGTGCAAGCATAACTGTGATTGTGTAGTACTATTTTGGAAGAAAAATAAATAGAAAGAAACAACTGAAACTAAAGTTGTGATTGAGTGCGATTGTGGTGAATCAAATTGGAAGTTGTGACTACAATTTGGTTTTACTATCTTTATATTTATGTTATTATTGTGTTTAATTAAGAGCAAAGTGAATATAAAAAATAATTGGAGCCAAAGCTATGACTGTGAGCGGTTGTGGTAATATAAAACTAGAAGTTGTGGCTGTAGGTTATATTACCATCCTATTTTCATGCACTTTGTTAGAATAGTTAGAAATTCTCTACTTCTGGAAGTTTGTACACCCCAATGGTAGAGGTATTTCTTATAGATTAGATAAACAAGTCTTAGAGACAAGCCAATATGTTTTCCAATCATCTTGTGAGTTGGTGGAAGTTTATCGGTATTGCTATTTCCAACTTTTAGATAGAAGTGTACTTTAGAGATTAAAGTTTTGCCCATTACTCATTCTTCGGGTAAGTGGATTCCTTCTTGAAAGATAAGAAGAAGAAATATTTGTAACATCCTATTTGATAATCTCTTAACTTCTTTCTTACCTTGAGTTGATCCAAGGAACGGTGAGAAGGGGGAGCCTTCCCTTTAAGGTAGGAGAGACATTGTCTCATACATTGTGGCTGGTATACCTATTTTGCGACTTGATTTTGTTTTTTTGCCAAAATCTGTTGGTTGCAAAATATCCACCCAACAAAACAAACATAACACATTAACCCTAACCTCGCCTCTGGTAACAATCCTAAAAGGATGACGTAAAAAGATCCCCTCCTAAATCAGAATTGCAGAAGGAAAGACATTCAAAAGAATTTAATAATAATAAACTAATTTGTAAAATACCATTACACAAATTAATTTATTAAAAATAATCACTAACAAACTATAATTACATTCTTAAATTAAATTCTAATAATAAGGAAATCAATTTATAATGTTAATAAATTGATTCTAAGGTTTAGAATTACTAAAACAATATAATTTCATAATAAAATTCACAAATTAGAAAACCATTTCCTTAACAATTAATCAATAAAATTTATTAATTAATAATTATCTTTATCCTCCATATTAGTTAATTTATGAAAATATCAACTAATATAGTTCCCTAATTAAATAAGATTAAATGCCAAATAATCCTACTTATAAAATATTCAATTCTATATAAAAAAAAGTATTATATATATATATATATATATATATATATATATAATATATATATATATATATATATATATATATATATATATATATATAGATATATATATATATATATAATAAACATTTATATTTTATTTTTATATATACATATATATTTTAAATTAAAAAAACTTCAAAATTATCAATTACAAAGGGGAGAGGATGGGCTCGACCCACCTCCCTTGTCGTTGTCGTTAGCATAGCTCATGCTGCCTACGACAGCCTATGTTGGCGTCAACAACCTTGGCTGTCGTGGCAACTATTGTTGCCAGGGATGGGGGTTGGGAAACCCCCCGCCTCTGAAACTATCACACACTTTTTTCTTTATTTTTTATCATAGAATTTCTCTAATCCAAAATAACAATACATATATTTTATTATTATTATTATTTAAATAAAGAATGAATAGATCATGAATTATTACATATACATTTTTTTATAAAATTTACTAGCGAGGAAATTAATAATTGGCTACTACTAGGAAAGAAAATTATTAGATAAATCGATTTGATACAAATCCTAAGGTTTTCTACCATAAAATTTATCAAACCCCAACTGATTTAAAATGAGATTTAATTATGGTATTTCCTAACATACCATGTATTAATAAAACAAAATCTCAATAGCTTAATAACTAGAAATTTAAGCACGATAAGCAAACAAAAAATATATCAATCAGATCTAACAAGCACAGAGAAAACAAACTTTCTTAAATAAAAGAATTTAATCTATGAGAGTTTTTAAACCCTACCTCAAACCACCAATTGACAAAAACCATGAAGAAGACCAAAAACTTTGAAAACTTTGAAAGCTTTCACAAAAATCTTTCAATTCAATCCTTCCATCCAAAATCTGCAAATCTTTGTGTCTAGAATAATGGCTAAATCCTCCTTATAAAGAAAAGGAGCCTAGTACTCGAACTCAACTATGCAAAACCTAGAGCTCAACTCAACTCCACAAACTTTGTTAACATCAATCTCTCTTTTGCATGATTTAATCAATTTCCTAATTAATAACTCAATGCACTTTTGTATTTCTTGTTTAAATCAATTCACTTAATTCTTAACATTTATTTTAATTAATAGTGCATCTTAATTGCATATCAGTTTTACCTAAAGGAATATTATTTTAATCATTTTATTATTTATCTAATTTATCTTTAATTTGAATTTAATAATTATTTAAATCTTTAAATTCTACAATTAGACTTTTAATTAAGTTTTTTTAATCAATAAATGTATTAATTAATTTTCATTAATTAAATACCCTTACATTTAAATTTCTATATTTAATAAGATTTAATTATTTAAACCACATATTTAATCTTAGTAAATCATTTAACCATTTCACAATAATCATGCACCAACTAGCCAAAGATCGGAAAAACCAACTGAACCTAATAAAATGATAATTGTGCTCAAAGGAAAGGCTTATGAATTCACGTCACCTGGACGAATTCGAAAAGGTAAAATATCATAAACTTGTCCACTATTTCAGGACAATAAAATGGTTTAGGTTGGGATTTAGACTTGAATGTTATCTCGCTTCTCTTACCATTGAAACATTGTGATAGGGCACACTCATCCTGATAATTCAGGGAATTCAATACCTGGTACCTACAAACCTACATAAAAGACAAGCATGTATATATATATATATAACACGAGAAATGCCGGGGATCAAAACATTGTGTGGATCCTGCAAGAAGGTAACTATGACTCTGTCCGTCAACCACATCAAGCACGTCAAATAGAAAGGTAAAACATACATGATAGCCATACACATGCAAGTATGGGGTAAGTAAAACCATGAATGTAAACAACATTTTAAACATATAAATAATCATCATCAAAGTAACTAACATCATCTAACTACAAACATGTGATATCTAAAATCTGTCTAATATCAAATCACCATGTAATTTTATACATCCAAAATCTCATAATAAAGTTGAAATAATCTTGAAACACACATGAAAGTGGATTAAAAGATTTTGGCAATATAAAACAAAAAAAGAAAACTATGGGTGGGCACTACATCCACCTCCCCTAAAATTAGGCTTACTCTTGAAAGCCTATAAAAAATAGGGATAGAAATCTCGTAATCTCATCATGTCCTCCCAAGTTGTTGATGACACCTTAACACCAACTGCAAATTGCTTATCCACTCTATGAGCATCTGCATACTTCTTTAGCCTATCCCTAAATTGATCATAGATGTGCTCCACCTATTGCTCCATATCTCAAAGCATCTCAGGACCTAACATAATACAATCCTCTATCCTATCCCAACTCAATGGTGTATGAAAAGGACAACCATACAAAGCTTGAAAAGGTGACATACAAATCGAACTATGATAACCATTGTTGTAAGAAAACTCGATCAAATACAAATAGTCCTCCCAATGAGTCTGTCTATCCATGACATACATCCTCAACATATCATCTAATACCTGATTTACCCGCTCTATTTGTCCATCAGTCTCAGGATGATATGTTGAACTAAAATCCAGTTGTGCTCCAAGAGCATGTTGTTAAAAAATTCCAAAATGCAGATGTGAATACTTGAACCCTTTTTGATATAATCTTGCAGGGAATACCATGTAGTCTCATAATATCTTGCATAAAGAAGCTAGCTACTGAAGCTATTGTATAGGATGCTCTCATAGGAGAAAAGTGTGCCACTTTAGTCAACCAATCAATAGTGGCCATGATGGTATCATGTCTACAAGGAGTCATAAGAAAACCTACTATGAAATCCATTGAGATGATATCCCATTTCCATGCTGGGACAAGATTAGGCTATAAAAGTCTTGCTAGATATTGGTGGTCTACCTTAACCCTCTAACACTCTAGAAATCTTTCCACAAAATTAGCAATGTCATGTTTCATACTGGACCATTAATATAGATAATGAAGGTCCACATGCATCTTCTTGACACCTAGATGTACCAAGTAAGGTGCACAACGAGCCTCAAATAAAATCAAGGTATGAAGATCATCTAATGGAGGTACATATATCCAACTCATATAACACAAAAGACTATCTGACTCCAAAACATAACCCAAAATCTTATCTTCCAAAGGTCTTCCTAACTCAATATCAGTACTCACTTCCTTGTACCAAGTAGCTATAGGAAGTGCCTAGAGTATACGACTCCGCATATATACACCAAGAGTCAAATCTGATATCTCATGCCTCATGTGACTCAAGGTGTCAGCTACCACATTTTTCTTACCCTATACATACTTGACCTAAAAGTCATACTCACAAAGAAACTCAATCCATCACCTTTTCCTCACATTCAGATTAGGCTGGGTAAATATATATTGCAAACTATGGTGATCACTATGAAGCTCAAATCGATATCCCAATAGAAAATATCTCCATTGGAATAATGCATGAATTGTTGTTGCTAACTCAATATCATGTTTAGGGTAGTTCAACTCATGATCCTTGAGTTTGGAAGATTTATAAGCAATCAAATGTCCTTCTTGCATAAGGATTGCTCCTAGACCTTCCAAAGAATAACCAACACACACCATGGAATCACTTGTTGGGTGAAGTATTGCTAGAATAGGTGCACTAGTCAAACATTTCTTGAGGTTCTAAAAATCCTCTTCACACTTCTATGTCCAAACATACTTCTTCCCTCTCCTTTCAAGAGAAGTAATATGATAATGCAACTCTAGAGAAGTCCTTAACAAACCTATGATAATATCTTGCCAAGCCCAAGAAACTATGAACTTTGAATATAGTGGTGGGGGTTGGTCAATCTAATATAGCCTGTATCATTGAAGAATCTACTAAAATACCCTCACCAATGATTACATGCCCCAAGTACTAAACTTCAGACAAAGAGAAGTCACACTTCGCCATGTTGGCATACAATTGATTGTCATAAAGACACTACAAAACTAGTCATAGATGTTCCTCATGCTCCTCTATGGATTTAGAATATATCAATATATCAATCAAGAAGAAAAGAACAAAATGGTCAAGGTAAGAGAAAACAAATCCATTCATTAGGCACATGAAAATAGATGGAGCATTTTACAAAAAGGGACTACTATGAATTCATAATGTCCATAGCAAATGTGGAATACAGTCTTGTGAATATCTGCATCCTGGATGCATAACTGATGCAATCCTAATTTGAGATCAATATTTGAGAATACCTTGGCCCCTTTTATTTGATTGAAGAGATCATCAATCCTTGGCAAAGGATACCTGTTCTTGATTTTTACCTTATTCAATTTTCTATAATCAATGCACAAGCATAAAGGTTTATCTTTCTTCTTAACAAAGAGTACAGGTGCTCCCCATGGGGAAAAACTTAGCTGAATACTACCCTTTACCAAAAGATCCTCTAATTGGAGCTTAATCTCACTCAACTCCTGTGTGGTCATCAAGTAAGGATCTCTAGATATAGGTTGTTCTCATGGAACAAGATCAATATGAAAATCTATGTTACGGTTTGGTGGCATACCCAAAATCTCACTAGGAAAGACATCAGTGAATTCTTGAAGAGTAGGATGATCATGATTTTTTTCCTTAGTTTCAACTTTATCTAGCTCATTCATAGTTATAAAAAATACTTGACAACCCTTTCACATGTTTCACTTGAGTTGTTTAGCATAAATCATACGAAGAGATATAGGACATTGAATTCACACAATCTCAAAATCCTTTCCAACATCATCCTTGCATTTGATTATCCTTTGTCTACAATCAATGTTAGCTCTATGAGAGCCCATCCAATCCATCCAAAGGACAATATCAAATGATCCCAAAGGGATCACATGAAGGTCAACCAAGGAAATTAATTTACCAAGGTTCAACTCACATTTATGCACTAGAGAGTTTGTCGATATCCTTTCCCTAGAGGATAAATCTACTTTCCAACCAATGCCTTGCTTTACTACCAGTAGCCCACATTTCTCTACTACAAAAGGAGATATAAAAGAATTTGTAGCTCCTGAATCAAATAAGATAGATAGAGAAATACCTCTAGTAGCACTTGAATTTTCTACCACAATGCTTTGATGCTCTGTGTGATGGTGATCCAATACTATAAATACTCTATGAGATCTATCAACATCCCCTAATGTAGGCTCATATGCTGGAAGTCTCTGTCCCAAAAATTGTGATGCATATTGAGGATAATTTACTACAATGTGACCATAGTGTCCACATGAGAAACAACCATTTCCTCTACCATGACCTCTCCCAGAGGAGGGTGTATTAGACTACTGCAAACTACCCCTAGTTGAAACTAAATGTGTTCTATGTGTAGGCTGGTTGGGTTGGTTGCGCCTATTATGTGGAAAGTTATAGAAGTTCTTAGATTAAGGACTGTCACCCTGTGCTAGAGGGTTTGTTCTCTTCTACTACTAATTAAAAAATTATGGAGGAGGTTTTCTAAAGTTCCCTACACCTTGGGTCTGATTCCCTCTATAGCTTGAAGGTATAGGAACACCAGTCTAAACTCCCACTTGTCCACGATGCCCTAAAGCCAAATTTTCCTCCACCAAGGTAGCCTTAATAACTACTTCCTTGAGGGTCTTGGGCTTGAAAACCATAAGTCCTCCAATTATGTGACCATTAAGTCCCTAGATGAAGTGTTGCAACATAAGTGGTGACTTATCACTAAATCTTGCATAAGGCTTGAGCTTAAAGAAATGATGCTCATAATCCTAGACAATCATAACTAATTGTCACAGATTGTGGAACTCATCTGCGTGCTATTGCTGCCATTGATAAGATAAGAAGCATTCCAAAAAGTTCTCAATAAATAACTCCCAAGTGATAGTCTCCATGGTAAGTTCTAGTTTATGCTCCTCAATCTTTCACCAAGAAGCTGCAAAACCTTTGAGGTGCATAACAACACATCTTTCCCTAACATTGGTATCAAATTTATGCATGGAAAAATATTGATCCAGTGCAATGAACCAAGTATTTTCCTCGAAACTAGTACCAAGACCATTAAAAGGAGGTCATGATCTCACAAGGTCTCTCATTTGATTGTCCTTTACAGCTCCCTGAATGAGGGTAGTGTCCCTTCCTCTAGGACTCCTAGATCTTTGTCTCTCATTATCAGAATGGTGTGATGCTTCATGTTCAACCTTATCTTGCATGGGTAGATGCTCTAGAATAGTCTAGAGAATTTTCTTAGCATTAAGCTCTCCTAAATTACCATGATGTTCACCACTATTCTCTTCCCTTCTCTCCTAACCTCTATGACTCATGAGAGGGCTAGGAAGTATGCTCCTTCAAAGTCCTCTACTACGGCCTCTAGAAATAGAGCTAGTCTTAGTGACCATCTTTCTTACAACATTTAGACAAGAAGAAAAATGTCTTAAGTAATTCAAAAATTAAACGTGAAGTAATCATAAAGAAATAGTCTTAATACAAGAGTGTTATATGTCTAAGTTTTTATTTCATATTTTAAGTACTAGACATCTAATGGGAGTACAAAATTTGTAGAGTTCCCAGTGTAGAAACATGGGCTCTCATACCAAGTGTAATGCCCCACCAAGGAACCTAGGAGAATTTAACCTAAAAGATGATACTAAGTTTACACAATAATTTTTTTCTTAAGAGTTTACAAACAATATTGAATAAAAAAGTGAAAGTAAAACATAAAGTCCATATATACTCATATACACAATCTCAATTACAAATTACAAATATCAAGGGTTCCTTGACGTAGAATTATGTAAATACAATTTAATCTATTAAGTACAATAATCATATAAATCTTCTACATAGTACATCATCTAAAAAGAATAAATAAATACATCTGAACCATAAGGTGTACATGATAACCCACATCTACTACACAAGTCACAAGGTATGTAAATATAACTGAGTACAAAATATAAATAAAGATAACATTAGACCCCACTCAGATAACAATACCAAAATCAATCATCATTTAATACTAATCAAAGGATCCTAAAAGTTTCCTATCTCAAAGGGTCAACTCAAAACTCAAAGGTACACATACTAATCCAAAGATGACCAATACAAGTAGGAAATCTAAGATGAAATAAGAGAAGTGTCATCACATATGTCAACCCCTTGGAATGATCTCACTAGACTCCATCTCCCAAGTGTGAACATATGTGAAACCTAAAACCCTCTCCTATAGACAAGGATAATCAATGATGCCAGAACTCACTGTCACTACTAGATAGGAAAACATCTTCTCCCACTCCCATCCTTATTTCATACTAGCACTCAAGACATGGGCAAGGAATCCATTATCTTATTAATTCATTTTAAAACCCTATTTAATGTATTATATTATCACTTATTTAAGTAACTTACTAAGGATACCCAAGTAGCCACTTCTGGGCTTCGATGCCTCCAAACCAAGCCACTTCCCCTTTAACACCTAGATAACCTACCCTAAGTTCATAAATCTTAAAACATATCATAGATCATCTTGAATCATCAATGTTAAAACTTGGTTCCAAAGTATCATAGGAACACACATAACCAATTTCTATCATAAAAAAATCAAAGCTTCCATAAGGTTGGGTTATAAAAAAATCAAATGTCATACAAGTATGCAAGACAAAAAAACATAACACATTTTAAGAATCCACACATTGATAAAAATGGCTGAGACTTTGAGTGAGAGCAAGGAGCCCATGAGAGGGAGGGGGAATTTTTTTTTGAATGAACAACTTGGTAATGGCGGTCCTATCATTGCTAGTGCAGTTACAAAAGAGAATCTATTGCCTGTGCTCAGCATTACAGGAGGACAACCTTTGTAAAATAGGTCAGGGGCGGATCTTGATCAGAATGGTCATAAGTCAGTGAAGATTGTTGATTCTGAGAGTATTATCGGGGAAGATTCCTCTAAAAATGGTGGGCCTCTCCTAGAAGAAACCACTAAGGATGGCCCTCTCCCTAGTGCTGAACAAAAGAGTGAAAGCAAAGGTAAGTGGTTTGCCCTTTTTGGTGTTAAAATTAATGAAAAATCCTCCTTTCCTGAAGTGAATGTGATCTCTAACCCTTCAAAAGGCAAGTTCTCTATTTTTATCCCTGATCCCCTGATTGACTTCTCCATCACTTCTATGGAGATGACCTTGATTAAGAAGTTTGATAGGGCTAGACCTACCATTGAGGTAGTTCAACAATTTTCTAAGAGAAAATGGGTCCTTAAGGGACAAGTCAACATTACCTGCCATGTCCAAAAGTTTTTTCTCCTTTGAATTCTTGAGTATGGAAGATTTATCTAAAATCTTATGTGGTGGCCTTGGATGGTTGGATGTTACTCTCTTGCTCTTTGTAAATGGGGTCCCAACCTGGAACTCAATGACTCAACTTTTTTTGTCTCAGCCCCGATCTGGGTCAGGTTCCCTGGTCTCCCTCTTGAATAGTGGCACAAGGATGTCCTAGTAGGGCTTGCTAGCTCTTTTGGTGAACTACTCACTATTGATGCCATGACAGCTTCCAGATCTAGAAGAGTTTATGCCAAGATTTGTGTGAATATTCTTCAAAAAATTGACCTGCCTCAAAGAATTGTTATCAACTCCAAACTTTGTGTGTGGAACCAGCCAGTTGAACTTGAGTCCCTTCCCTTTATTTTTTCTGTAAAAAAATCTAGCCATAGGGAAAAGGAATGCCCCCTTAAAACCCAGAAAGCAAAGGAAGCCCCTCCTAAAGCTACCAAGAAGGTGTGGAAGGAAAAAAATTTAGTGAATCCTAAAGCAACCCACTCAAAAGACCCTACTAAGGCTTCAGGAGTTGCTACAGATTTAAGCTTGAATGCCCCCCCCCCCCAAGATAAAAGTGCTCCTGAAAGTAATAGTGGTTTGGATAAGGTGATGACTTCGAATCCTGAAGGCCCCCTTGAAGAAGGAGAAATAAGAGCCATTCCTGCCTCTAAGGAAGACCAAACTAGTGGGATAACTAAGAGATCCTTAGAGGATACAAAAGATGGTAACAACATCTAGGATTGTATTTTGAGTCCAAAAACCCCACGAACAAAGAAAATTTGGGTGAAATCGTATGAAGAATCTAACCCATTCTTAGAAAGTGAGGATGCCCCCTAGACTGAGGTGGTGCTTAATAAAAAGAAACAGGGTGAACCTATATTAGGTATGCCTCTAGGAGGTGTTACAACTAGAGAAATGAGAGCTGATGTTGGAACGCCTAAGCCTAGGAGAGGTAGAAGACCTAATAAATTCACAAGAGAATAGGAAAGTAGATAAATTATTACAGATGGGCAACAACGTACCATCCATGATTGCTCTCAAGGTAAGAAATGAAGATCATCTCATGGAATATGTGGGGATTAAACAACCCCCATAAATAGGACCTTTTAAGAAAATTTGTTAGGGATCAAAAGCTTGATATCATTCTTATCCAAGAAACTAAAATGGCTAGAGATAAAGTTGAAAAGATTAAAGTGTTTAAGAACTATGGTGTTGTGGGTTGTAGCTCTGAAGAGGCATCTAGTGGAACTACCTCCTTCTGGAACCTTAATACTATTCATGATGATATTGTCAATTCAGAAGAGAACATTTCTTCGATCAAGTTTACCCATATTAGAGATAGCTTTTGCTGGGTCCTCTCTAACATCTATGTGCCCAACTCTAAAAGTGGTAGAGATAAGTTTTGGAGAAGCTAGAAGCTGAGAGAAGAAATTTCAAGAATGATTGCTAGATGGTTGTTGGAGACTTTAATACTCCCCTTAGCATGTCTAAGAAATTTGGTGGAGCTTCTTCCCAGAATGACAATGGTGTAGCTTTGATGGATCTCATTAATAATCATTCCCTTATGGACCTTGATCTCAAAGGAGGGACCTTTACCTGGTCAAATTGTAGAACTGGTGATGACCTGATTCAAGATCATCTAGATCGGTCTCTAATATCCATAGTATGGATCCTTTCTTACACCTACTCTTTGTCAAATCTGCACCACATTGGGTCTGATCACTCTCCTATAGCCCTACAGGATAACCCTTTATCAAGTAAAAGAAACTCTCCTTTTAGATTTCAGAAAATGTGGATGCAGCATCTGGACCTGGAAAGGAACATTGCAGACTGGTGGAATGTCCATGTGGAGGGAACAACTATGTATAGAGTTGTCCAAAAACTTAAGAGAATTAAAAATAAAATCAAAGTGTGGAATAAAGATGTGTTTGAGGACATATTCAAAGCAAAAATCTCTACTCAATCAAACCTTCAGGAATTACAAGATATTATCCAAAAGGAGGGCCTGAATGAAGAGAACAAACTAAAGGAAAATAGAATACATGCTGACTATCATAACATCATCTCTAAGGAAGAAGCCTTCTGGAGACAAAGATCTAGGGCTCTCTAGCTAAAAGATGGGGACAAGAATACTTGTTTCTTCCATATGACAACCCAAAAACATAAGGCTGCCAAAAGAATTGACTATCTTAACAACCCTTAAGGTAAGTTGGTTAAGGAGGAGGACATCAAAAAAGAAATCTCGGCTTATTTTTCTTCTCTGCTCACAAGTGATCCTTCCCTTTCCATTGAGAATCATAATCTTTTGCTGGATTCTATCCCTTGTATCTTAGACAAGGATGCCAATGATTTGTTGTGTAAGATTCCTTCTTCTAAAGAGATTAAAGTAGTTGCCTTTTCCTTTGAGGGGGAAAAATCTCCAGCACCTGATGGATTCCCCCCCTTCTTTTTCCAATCTTTTTGGCACATTGTTGAAAAAGATGTCTCGATTGCTGTCAAATAATTCTTTGGAGTTGACTCTCTACTGAAGGAAGCTAATTCTACCTTCTTTGTTCTTATCCCTAAAAAACCTGGTGTAGATTCTGTGGATAGCTTCAAACCAATCAACTTATGCAAAACTTTCTATAAGATCATATCAAAAGTCCTTACTGTGAGAATTATGGCATTTCTCCCAATGATTATGCCCCTAGTAGAACGGCTTTGTGCCAGGGCAATAGATCTTAGACTCTATCATTATTGTTCATGAAAATATCCATTCACTGGAGGTGTTGCAGAAACAAGGTTTCCTCATGAAGGTTGACCTTTCTAAAGCCTATGAAAGAGTGGACTGGTCCTTCCTCTGCAAAGTTCTTTTGGCTTTCAATTTTTATGGAATAACTATTAACCTCATCCAACAACTTATCTCCACTCCTATTTTGGTGTTGGTTAATGGCTCATCTTCCAACCTCTTCTTCCCTTATAGAGGTCTTTAGAAAGGGGATCCTATCTCTCTACATCCTCTTTGCCATAATGGCTGAGAGACTTGGGAGATTGTTCTCCAAATGGGTCCATGCTAGTTTGATTCAGGGTCTGCTCTCCTCTTCTTCTTGATAGCCTTTCTCTCACAAACAATTTTTTGATGACACTGTCCTAATGGGTTCTTCCTCGATTAAAGAAGCTAGAACTATCAAGCAGGATCTGAACTCCTACTCTTTAGCTACGGGTTAACTTATCAACTGGGACAAAATATCTCTTTTCTTTCTCAATACCCCCTTCCCAGACAACAAAAAATAGTGACTATTCTTGGTTGTAAGATCTCCTCTTTCCCTTCTAGCCACCTGGGTCTTCTCCTAGGTCTGAAACTGCAAGATTCTTTCTAGAACAGTATTGTTGATAAATTCAACCATAAGTTGGCTCGTTGGAAAGGGACCCTCCTCAACCAAGCTGGGAAGATTATCCTACTTAAAGCCTCCTTCCAAAATCTTCCAGTTTATGCTTTGAGCCTCTTCAGAATCCCTTCAAAGATTTCTGACACTATTGAGAGATTACAGAAAAGATTTTTGTGGTCTAGCATAGAGGAGAAAAATAGGACCCATCTTGTGGCCTAGGAGAATGTGTGCAAACCTATTAAATATGGTGGTCTTGGCATTAGGAAAATTAAGGATATTAATTAGGCTTTGCTAGCTAAGAAAATTTGGAGAACTTTCGGTGAGGAAAAAGAATGGAATAAAATTCTCAAATCTAAATATCTTTTTGTCACCCCTAGCATTGAAGCTTTCCTTTCCTCCCCTCTCAATGTTCATGGATCTTACATATGGAACAATATACTAAAAGCTAAAACTCTTGTTGCCAAAGGTACTAGGTGGAGAGTTGCTAATGGCATGAAGATCAACTTTTGGAAAGATCTATGGTTTAAAGACAAACCTATCATCGAGTCTATTGAATTGGCCCATCTTACTGACATTTGTACTATAAGAATTGGGAGTAAAGTCTCAGATTATTAGAGAAACAACAAGTGGATTAGTCTCAGTGACATCGACCCCCTGCTGAAAGCTATTGATCTTGACTTGACCCCCTGCTGAAAGCTATTGATCTTGATTTGACCCCTTGGGTTATCAATGAGAATTGAAATAACCAACACATCTGGTCCCCCAATCCTAGTGGCAACTTCATGGTGGCATCTGCATACTCTTTATCTTCCTCTTATGATTTTGAGCCCTTTTGGGCTAAGGTTTGGACTCCTTCCCTTATTCCCAAAATTAACATCTTTTACTAGTTGTTTGCTCACGATAAAGTGCTTAATACTGAGAACTTGGCTAAGAAAGGTTAGATGCTACCCAATATATGTTAAATCTACATGCAAGACACATAATCTTCCTCCCATCTGCTATTACACTACCAATTCACTAGGGAGGTCTGGTTGGTTGTGATGCAACACTGGAATATTAGATGGGTGCTCTCAAACTCCATTAAGGATTTCATATCCCAATGGTGCTCTCCTTTTTCTCACAACTTGGGAAAATTGATCTAGAATTACACTGCACCCCATGTTATTTGGAGGATATGGAAAGAAAGAAACAACCAGATTTTCAGAAACAACCTTTCTACGCCTCTGCTGGTTGGTTCAAAAACTATTAGAAGTATTGTTGAAAACATTCAACTGGCTTGTGATCAAAGGCATAACATAATGGAAGGCATTACTGACAAGGACATCCTAAATCATTGGAATTTCTCTTCTGGGTAAAAGCACAATAAGCTGTCACCCTTTTACAAAGGAAGAGGCTAACAACACCAAAACTAAAAAACTTCAAGGGCATAAAAGTCACATTTTGTTGAGAATTTAAAGATGATGTAAACTAATAGAATGTGTAAAATAGGATGAATTTTATGCCTATAATTTTTAAAAATTAATTTGAGCAAAAATTAATATGTTTTTTAATTTTTTCGGTCTATTTTTCATACCCTAAAAAATACTACAAATTAGGGAGTTTACTTCCCGTCAAATCATTATAAGTAAAACATTGTTTTTCCCTCCAATTTCAGGATATGTTTTAGATGACATGTATATCTAGTGCAGGAAAAAAGAAAGAAGTGTTTTTGACCTATAGTTTACCCGTTATAAGTATTTGAAGTCAAACTTACCTGAAATCAATAGTTTTTTTCTCCCGTCACTTTTCCCCTATCAAAACTATGTAAAAAACCAAACAAATTACACTTTCTTTAAGAGGACTCTCTCCTCTAGTGTTGTATATGATTTTAAATTTTTTTGAATTGATTTAGCATTTTTCCATATTTTCCTAATCAACGTCTTCTCAAAGTTTAATATACCTACATATAGTTTTTAAAAAATTTGTTTAACGTATTGTAGTTGAAACAATATAAAATTTATATGTCCAGAATCGTACTTCCAAGATCTAGAAAAGGGTACTTTTAGTTTTTTAACATTTTCTATTTTGATTAGAGAAAGGAACAACATAAGTGCAAAATTTTTGTTTTTTTGTGTTTTTGGAGGTTTGGCTGCCAACATGGCATGCCACCTTGGTAGACTCGACCGAGTCCAACTGGGCCAAGTCTGACTCAGCTGAGCTAGGGTTTGTCCCCATACGAACAACCAAAGTGTGCAAATGAGGGGCTTGGGATGCTTTTTGATATTAGAAACATCATTTAGACTCGGTCGAGTCCTACTTGGTTGAGTCCTACTCAGCCAAGTACTACTTGGCCCAGTCTACTGGGCCACGTACACGCCATTCAGTGCCATGTGGCACCTACGTGTACTCAACCCAGTTAGACTTGGATGAGTCTAAATTAGCTGAGTCTAACTGCTGAGTGATTTGAGTTAGCCTAAAAGGTGACACTCAATTGTTCTTTTACCCTTCTATAACCAAGACTGCTGTCAGTAATCATGCTGGTGCTATTTGGCATTCACCCCCTCCTGGATGGTACAAAGCCAATTTTGATGGCTCAGCAAAGGGTAACCCAGGCACTGATGGATGTGGGAGAATTATTATAAATCTGCAAGGTTATTGTATATCTGCAATTGGTATACCTATCAACTCCCAATCTAGTCACGTGGAAGAGGCTATGGCTTCCCTCTACACTTGCAAGCTTGCGAAAGATCAGAATTGTACTAAACTGTGGCTAGAAGGAGATTCTATGAATACCATCAATCGTATAAATGGTAATCATAAACTGTCATGGAATACAAGTCACATCATAACCCAGATTAAAAGGCATCTAAATGACTTTGAGGACACTCATGTCACACATGTGTTTAGAGAATCGAACACTGTGGCTAATAGCCTAGTGAATATGGGAGCTCAAAGTGATGATTTCAGTTGCTAGCAAGGAAATCAAGGCTTAAATAATGAAGTCCTTAATCTCATAAGGTACAACTAAATTTACTAGAATCTGGGGTTAATTAGAAGTTATGATGATAAGAAAGGGTAATTTGTGAAAATGCCTCAAGAAAGTGCCTTGCACACTTCAAGGACAGGGAAATAATAAAGGTAAGTATGGGAATTATGCCTTCTTTAATCTTATTAAAGTGTTGGCCTTCATCAGTGCTCTCTTGCTCTGCATTTCTTTTTATGAATTGGGCAAAGTTAATTTCTCTATGACTAAGACTGGTTTCTGGGCTTTTGTTAAAATGGGTGGTAAACTGAAATGTGAAGAGCCAATTGTTTGTAAGTGG
Organism: Chamaecyparis obtusa; assembly: GCA_027943335.1. Classification (NCBI taxonomy): domain Eukaryota; kingdom Viridiplantae; phylum Streptophyta; class Pinopsida; order Cupressales; family Cupressaceae; genus Chamaecyparis; species Chamaecyparis obtusa. The sequence continues at coordinate 304,916 of BSBK01007528.1, forward strand.
AAGAAAGAGGAGAAAGTCTGGCAAAAGCTCCAAGAGGGTGGGGTCACTTCTTACATGGAGAGATTACATGGATATGACAAGGACATCTCCAAAGAGTTTTCTAATAGTTGTGATAACGACAAAGTAACCCTTTTTGGTAAGACCTTTTCTATCATTAAGAAGCTTATTTATGAGATTATGAGATTAGAAATGTCTGGTTTGAAGTATTATAGAGGTAGGGTTATGACCCAAAATGTTGCTAGAATGTACCCTAAGTCACTAGGTGAAAAATCCCTCCTCATGAAACAATCTAGGGATTATATTCTTCGCAAGCATATGAAGCTTCTCTGGGGAAAACTTGTCAAAGCCCTTATGCAGTATTTTATGCTTGAGGGCCATTATAATAGAGTTTATAATTTTCACTTTATGCTTGTGAATAATTTTTCATTACAAGAGGAAAATTTATTTTCCCTAGCTTCTACTTCAATCTCTTGGCACTAATACTATGGAGAACATGAAAATGTCTGAGAAGCCTATTCTTCACAATGGGCTTATTCTTCTCATTTATGAATATGCCAAGTTTATGCTCCAAGATGATATCCCGGACTCTAGGAAGAATAAGGAGAAGAAGGGTAAAAGATCCCTCATGACTAACAGTAACACTTCTAAAAAGAAAAAGAAAGGCAACCCTATTGAAGATATGGTTGAAGCGGCTAAAATCCTCATGGAGGAGACTAGCATGGACACTAAAGAAGACACAGAGGTGTGGGAGGAAGCTAAAAATATTGACATGGCTGAACTAGCTAAATTCCTCTCTGAGGAGACTGGTATGGAAACAGAGGATGACACAGAGGTGCAGGAAGATGATAAAAACCTTAGTGACTACCAAAAAGAGGAGGATCATGATTCTCAAGATAATGGCAGTGATCCCTCTTCAGAAATAGAGAGCAACAAAGCCAACAATGCCAAACCTGGAGATATGGTGACTGAAGGTCCAGATGACAATTACGTTCTTGAGGAGATTAGCAATAAAGAGAAAAATGAAGAAGGTGCTAGTTCTCCAGTGGTGGTTGTGACTGAGCCCCCAATTATCAACCCCATGGCTCACCTTGAGGTGTGTAATAACCCTCAGAAAATCCCCATATCCCCTATTCTTGTGGATTATGATGACTTGCATTATACAGAGGGCACAAATTCTAGGGTTATCTCTGAGAAGGCCGAAGAGAACAAAGAAGAGGGCACTGACAAAAAGCTTAAAGACAAGGAGGAACTTGGGAGAAGTCAGGAGGAAAAGATTAAGAAGGGAAAAGTGAATAATGGGTTCATGCATGTTGTTAAAGAGTGTGCTGAGATGGATATGCAAATGAACTCCTGGCTATACAAAGAAATCAAAGACATCAGTATCAAGTACTTAGAGCGAACAAAATTGCCCTATTGCTTTCCAAGCCTTTGGCCACTGGAAAAAGTGATGTTGAGACCCTGGCTAATGAAGAAGACAAAGGGCTAATGGAGAAGCTTGAACTAAAAATCAATGCTGTTGTCAATTTCGGCATGCAGACTACCTCTAGCAAAATCTAGAGCATTGACGATACCCTCTGCAGGATTATGAAGAAAAAATTTAAGGTATGAAGGTAACTAATGATAACCTATGGGCTCTTCTCTTTGTGCTGGAAGGGAACATTGGTCCCATTTTTGTGGAAGAAGAAGCTGATAAAGGCACTAGTCCTATTGGCCCTGGCTCTCGTACTAGAGCAAGCATGAAAAAGAAGAAAGCTGATAACTCAAAGGAAATCATGGCTCTCTAGGAATCTATCCAGCAATTCATTTTGCTAAAGGGAGACACATCGAAGTTTATGGAAAAAATGTCTTAGTTGTGTTGTTTCTGGGCTTCGTGCCTTATTTTGTCTATTTGTCTATTTTTTGCTAGTTGGTTGTGCTAGGGGGTCTCTTATGCTTTTCTCCTTTTCCCCCAACTATCTCTTTTTTCTTTGTACTTATTCTTCCTATCTTTTATCGTAATGTAAAGGGTTAGGGTTCCCTTCAAAAACTATTTTATCCTCAACCGAAAACAAACATAACACATTAACCCTAACCCCGCCTCTGGTAACAATTCTAAAAGGATGACATAAAAATATCCCCTCCTAAACCACAATTATAGAAGGAAAGACATTCAAAAGAATTTAATAATAATAAACTAATTTTTAAAACACCATTACACAAATTAATTTATTAAAAATAATCACTAACAAACTATAATTATATTCTTAAATTAAATTTTGATAATAAGGAAATCAATTTATAATGTTAATAAATTGATTCCAAGGTTGAGAATTTCTAAAATAATATAATTTCATAATAAAATTCACAAATTAGAAAACCATTTCCTTAACAATTAATTAATAAGATTTATTAATTAATAATTAACTTTATGGTCCATATTAGTTAATTTCCAAAAATATCAACTAATATAATTTCCTAATTAAAGAAGATTTAATGCCAAATAATCCTATTTGCAAAATATTCAATTCTATATAAAAAATGGATTATCTATCTATCTATATATATATATATATATATATATATATATATATATATATATATATATATATATATATATATATATATATATATATATATATATTAAAAAAACAACTTCAAAATTATCAATTACAAAGGGGAGAGAATAGGCTCATCCCACCTTCCCTTCTCTCATTGGGGAGAGCATGGGCTCAACCCTCCTCCCTTGCTACCACTAGTAGCATGACTGGCGCGAGCAGTCTCAATTGCTGCGACAACTTATGCTTCTGTTGATAACCTTGGTTTTCGCAACAACTATTGCTATTGGGGTTGGGGGTTGGGAAATCCCCCGCCTCCAAAACTATCACACATTTTATTTTATTTTTAAAAATTATCAGAGAATATCTCTGATCCAAAACATCAACACACACACGCATATATTATCTATATATTTAAAAAAAAGAAAAAATGAATAGATCATGAATTATTTATACATACATACATACATACATACATACATACATACATACATACATACATACATACATACATACATACATACATACATATATACATATATATATATATATATATATATATATATATATATATATATATATATATATATATATATATATATATATATATATATAATTTTCTTTTTATAAAATTTACCAGCAAGGAAACTAATAACTGGCTACTACCAGGAAACAAAATTATTTAGATAATTTGATTTGATAAAAACCTTAAGGTTTTCTACCATAAAATTTATGAAAACCTAAGTGATTTAAAATGATGGAGGAAAATAATAATTAGTAAGAAGTGAATAATTTTGGTAGGTTGTGATTACAATTCGATCAACTTTGGACATAAAGATTGTTGATAAGAATCATATCTAGTTTCACGAAGGATCCATCTTGTTTAAGACTAGAGACAATGTCTAGTTTCAGAGAATATATACCCTATTTAAGATAAATGATGATGGTTGGTTTCAAGAAAGACATATCCTCTTTAAGATGAATGATGATGTATAGGATAGATATACCTTGTATAAAACATGTGATGATTTATTGGCTAATTGATTAAATGATGTGAATTTTTTTGAAATATCAAGAGAGAAAGTTGAATATAATGGAAATGCATACAAATTAGATAAATGAATTCAATTCAAAACAAACATATGTAAACTAGTTTGAAGCCTCCCTTTTTCTTCTCCTTCTTGATGCAAATTGTGTGCTCCTATACTAATATCAATTGGACAACATAAGAATTAAAAGTATGTGGTTCATGTGGTTGCAAAATATGAGAATTATCTCTCAATTTATAGAAATATTTGAATTTCAATTAGGATTCCATGATTGATGAGATTGCTACACTAAGATCATGGAAATTGATAATTCAACCCTTTTCCTCAATTACAAGGGGTAGTAACATCTACCAACTTTCTAAGTCATTAATGTTTACGAGAATTTAGAACAATGGACATTGTCCTCTTTAATTTCTGAGGAAAGATGTCAATAGTTTGGTTCTATGGTTGGAAAATACTCTTTTATCCTACATAAAGATTGAGTAATTTATAAGGTTTCCAAACTAGCCTCTACAACTTGATCATGAAAGTCATATTACTGAAATCAAGCATCTTCTTGATGAAACATAAGAAAGGACAATTTGGGATTCAATTTTTAGTTGGAGCTCTAATCTTTGGGATCTAGAAGTCCACATAATGAGTAAATTACATAAGAAATTCAATGACATCCACATGAGGCTATTGATAGATGTTTAAACATTCTATATATTTACTTGGGATCCCATAATGATGATATCAATATAAGAATGCTTGTGGGAAAGCATTTTACAAGCGGGGTCTAGACTGTAATGTCCTTGTTTTAGAATCTAATAGATACAAGATTTAATAATTTAAATTAAAGATTGGAACTTATAAATATTAGCCTCCACCATTTATTAATAATATTATTGAATTGGTATAAATTAATTCATCAATAACAATTGTCAATACATACTCACACAAAGACAATATTGGTCAGAGATTAAGGAAAAGAAGAATCCACTAAGGATAAGTGAATTGTTAAGACAATGGAATAAGAATCCTCATCACTATTGAATGATATCTTGGAGTCTTCCTCACCCCGCTAATCAAAATTGAATAGCCATACTCAGTCGATAATTATTCTAATGATGTGTTACCATCTGCAAAAATAACCAATGATGACAATAATGGAAGAACTGACTAGATTTTATATCAACACTTGACGTAATTCAGATATTGAAATGGCATACCACATAGACAAGGAAGGTATGGTGGTGATTGACATGTCAAAATAATGGAAGGACATAGTATTCAAAGGAGTCAACCATTAATATAATCATGTATCAATTAAGGAAATGGATTTAGATAAGTAATGATGGAATACGAGTCTTCAATTACAAAGAGGATAATGGGAGGACAAAGAGTGCCTATGGAGGTTTTAGTCCCTATCCAGGTTGGTGATATGAACAATGTGGAAGGATCCCTGCATATTGCTCAGAAGTACAGTGATGCGATGGGGGATTTTCCCTCGCCTAGAAATCTTGAAAAGTCCAATGAAGAGGACTTTTCTTCAGTTCCTGACACCCATTCAGGGAGTGGTGATGAGGACCCTATAGCTTGTGATGGCCTTGATCTCATGGATGATCAAAATGGTGATCCCTAGACCATACAAATGGGGAGGAAATAGAAAAAATAGCAGTATAAGCTTTCTACTCCTGGTTCCAAGGGTGTAGTTACCCATAGTAAAGCTGATATGGGATCTAAGATTCTTAAGGTGGACATTGAATCTCAAAAACAAATACAAGGCATATTTTCAAACAAAGAGATTAGAGAAAGAGAAAGCAAGAAGGATATTGCAGATGGAAAGCAGTTGACCATCCAGGGAGTTTGTACCTTGGTTAAGAAATGAAAGTCATCTTGTGGAATATCAAGGGGTTGAATGCCCCCCATAAGTAGGATAATCTTAGGAATTTGGTTAGAGATCACAAACCTGATATCATTATTGTTCAGGAGACTAAGATGGTGAAAGAAAAAGTGCAAAAAATTGGAATCTTAAAAAATGGAGTCATTTTTGGTTCTAGCTTTGATGGGGCCTCGGGTGGTATTGTTGTCTTTTGGAACCAGAATAATTTCAAAGGTGAAGTGCTAGAAGATGACCTAGATTGCTTGAGCATCAAATTTGTTCACCTCAAGTCTAATTTTGAATGGGTTACTACTAACATATATGCTCCTAATACCAAAGCTAGCAGGGCTAAGTATTGGAAGATGGTTGAGAATCAAAGACTGTCTTTTCGGGATTCTCCTTGGTTGGTTATGGGTGATTTCAACTATCCTTTGAAAGATAACCAAAATTTTGGAGGGGTTAATAGCCAGAGTCAACTAGATGAAAAAGTTGAGCTCATGGACTTTGTTAATTGATAGGCTCTTTTTGATATTGATCTTCAAGGGGTTAATTACACTTGGTCTAATAGAAGAGTTGGGTTGGATCTCATCCAAGTCTTCCTGGATTATGCTTTGATCTCTGGTTGTTGGTTCAAAATATTTGGTTGCTCGCTATCCTCTTTAACAAATATTAGGTCCAGTCATTTTCCTATCTCTTTTGTTGTTGATTTGATTATGACTACTAGTAATCTCCCCTTTAGATTTGAGAAAATGTGGATCGATCACCCAGTAATTGAGTAGATGATTAGTGGCTTATGGAATGTTAACATTTAGGATACCGCTATGTTCAGGGTGTCTAAAAAGCTCTAGCATATAAAATAGAATATTAAATCTTGGAGCAAGGAAGTGTTCAATGACATCTTTAAAACTAAGCATGTGTTGAAAAGGGATCTTGATGATATTCAGGAGACTATCCAATAGATCGGCATGTCTCAAGATCTGAAGGAAATGGAGGAGATTCTTTTGGCCAAAACTCATAATATCATTTCCAAAGAGGAAGAGTATTGGAGACATAGGTCAAGATTGATATGGCTCAAATATGGAGATAAGAATACTAGATTCTTCCATATGTTTGCTTCTAAACATAGAGTGTCTAATAGAATCTCCATACTCGGATTGGTTTCTAGAGAGGTAAGTAATGATAAGGACATTTCTTTGGCTATGGTTGAATTTTTCTCTTCTCTCTTATCTAAATATTTTGCTCTTTCCCTGGATAACCAAGCCTTGCTTCTTAAGGCCATTCCCTCTATTGTTGATGATGCTACTAATAAGAAGCTCATTGCTATTCCTTCCTTGGAGGAAATCAAGGTTGTTGTGTTCTCTTTTGAGGGTGATAAGTCATCAGGACTAGATGAGTTTCCTCTGTTCTTTTTTCATAAATTCTGGCATATTGTGGGCTTGGATATCTGTAATACTGTGAAAGAATTCTTTGGGTCCAGAAGTATGCTTAAAGAAATTAATGCTACCTTCATTGTCCTAATTCCCAAGAAGTCTAGAGCTAGCTCTGTTGATTCCTTCAGGTCAATCATCTTATGTAATTTGGTGTATAAAATTTTCTCCAAGGTTATTACCCTTAGGATGCTGGCTATTCTCCCTAAGATTATCTCTACCCAGTAGAGTGGCTTTTTCCCTAGCAGGAAAATCCTTGACTCTATTATGAAGGTGCATGAGGTTATTCATTCAACTTAGTCTTCTCTCAACTTTGGCTTTTTGTTGAAACTTGACCTCTCAAATGCCTATGATCAGGTGGACTAGGATTTTTTGATCAAGGTTCTACACTCCTTTGGATTCTATGATAAACTCTTAAAGTTGGTGGTCCATCTCATTAGTACCTCTACAGCTATGGTTATAGTGAACTACTCCTCTTCTAGATTCTTCAAGCCTTCCAGGGGGATTCAACAAGGAGATCCCTTGTCTCCTATTCTTTTTGCCATCCTAGCGGAGTGTCTTGGTCGCTATTTTTAGATACTGGTGACTAATGGATCAATCAAGGGCCTCAGTCCTTCTTCTACCTCTAGGTCATGCTCCCATGAGCAATTTATTGATGACACTATCATCATGGGCTCTTCGTCCATATAGGAGGCTAGAATTATTAAATAGGCTCTGTCCAATTATTCTTTGGGTACTGGTCAAATTGTTAATTGGAACAAGATCTCTCTGTTCTTTATTAATACACCTGTGGAAAGATAGAATAGAATTGCCAAAATTATTATATGTGATATTGGTGCTTTTCTTGCCACTTATCCTGGTCTTCCCTTAGGCTTAAAACCTCCTGACTCTTTTTGGGTCAGAATTGTGGACATATTCAATAGAAAATTAGCTGGCTAGAAAGGAGCATTTCTTAGTCAAGCTAGTAAACTCCAACTCTTGAAGGCCTCTCTGCACAGTCTCCCTATCTATGCTCTAAGTCTATTTAAGATTCCTAGTAAATTTGTAGACATTATTGAGAGGATTCAGAGAAATTTTCTTTGGATAGGTGTGGAAGAAAGAAAGAGATTAGCTTTAGTTGCATGGGATAAGGTTTGCACTCCTAAGAAGTGGGGAGGTTTGGGGATCCACCCCTTAAGAGTGACTAATCAGGCATTATTGGATAAGAAAATTTGGAGGATCTTTGGTGGGAAAAAAGAGTGGAACGAGATCATCTACAATAAATACCTCTACTCTTTCCCTTATATTTTAGATTTTATGATGTCTAAAGTGAAGGTGCAGGGTTCTTTTATTTGGAACTGCATCTAGCAAGCTAAGGAGATGACCTTCAAGGGAGCTAAATGGTATTTGGGTAATGGCAGAAGGATTAAATTCTGGCATGATTGCTGGCTTAAAGATTTTCCTCTGAAATTTGTCCCTTCCTTCTGACCTTTTATTAACATATTCTTATAGAGATTTGGTCCATGGGTTAGAGACTATTGGGGGAGCCGGTCTTGGATTGATCTTTCTGTTGTTGATGTTTCCCTTAAGCCTCTATTGCTAGACCTGAATGTTTGGAAAGTGGACACTACTAGGCCAGATGAGCTGATTTGGAGAATTCTCCCTTTTGGAGTCTTTTATGTTTCCTTTGCCTCTAAGATTTTGTTGAAGTACCAAGATCCTCCTCCCTTTTGGGCCTAGGTTTGGGATAAAAGGTTAATTCCTAAAATTAATATTTTCTTTTGGCTAGTTTTGCAGAACAAGATTCTCAATATTGACAATCTCCAAAAGAGAGGCATGATTCTGGCCAACAGATGCTTTCTATGTAAGAATGTTGAGGAGTCAATCTACCATTTGGCTATAGACTGTCGATATTCCTGAGAAGTCTGGTGTCTTACTTTGCAATGCTGGAAGTTATGTTGGTTTTTTCCTAATAATATGGATAATTTCATCACCCAATGGAGAAATGCAGAGGTTCCTATGGATAAGATACTGTGGAATATCATCACCCCTCATGTTATTTGGAAACTATGGAGAGAACATAATAACAATGTGTTTAGAGATATTTCCCTCCCTCTGGTGGTGATTTCTGAGAAGATTAAGAGAAGTATCATGGAGAACTATACTAATTTGATTGGTTTGAAGCTGGATTTCTTTGCTGGAGGTAATGCTACTAGCACCAAAGTGAAGTCCTCTTCCCAAAGGGAGAATGCCATCTGGCTTCCCCCCTTGGATGGATCAAAGTCAATTTTGATGGTGCAACGAAGGGTAACCTGGGTCCTATGGTCTGTGGTGGGCTTATAAGGGATGACATGGTGAAATGTCTTACTATCGTGGCACTCCCCATTGGCATGCAGACCAATCATGTGGCGGAGGCTATGGCTCTCCTTCAAACTTTAAAAATTATTAATAAGGATATGTCCCCAAACACGTGGATTGAAGGTGATTCCATGAATAGTTTAAACTGCATTAAAGGTGTGATCAAGCCATCATGGTATATTAAGGAAATTATTGAGGAGGCTTGGATTATCATTAATTCCTTTACGTAGGTTATTATTTCCCACAACTTCTAGGAGCCTAATAGTACTGTGGATGCATTGGCTAACATCATTGTCAGGGCTAAGGACATCATGACCTATCAAGGAGGTAAGGATCTGATCATTGATTTGAAGGCCAAGTTGGCATTTGATAGGACTCACAGCAAAAGAGTAGATTTGGAATATCTCAAAAAGATATGATGAAAAGACACAAGTTTATAAATGTTGTTATAAGGGTTATAGAAAGTCTCAACTTTCTTGAGATAACTGAGCATAAACACATGTATATTAGTGTGGGGTCCAATTTGAAGGCTTCCATTGTTTTCTATCTCTGCTTTGTTTCCGCTACTTCTGTTGAGAGTTCTTCTTTGAGGATATTATGGGTGGTGGGCTTAATTATAGGGAGCCGAAGGACTATATTAAGAGGAAGAATATGATTGAGGTCTGGGATAAGCTTAGGAAGGGTGTCCTCAACATGTATATGGAATGCTTTCATGGGTTCAAAGATGAAGTCACAAAGACATTTGTTGAGTCTTGGAAGGATGACACTGTGAACATTGGTAGTATGATTGTGAAAATCACTGAAGAGCTTATCACAGAGGTGTCTGGGTTGAGCATCGAGGGCATGAAGTTCTACAGAGACAAGAGGATCTCCCAACAAGCTATCCAATTCTTCCCTAAAGACAAGATGGAGGTCGAGTGCTTGGTGAAGGACTCCAGTGGCTATTATGATGTGAACGCTTTCAAGGAGATTTGGGTGAAGGTCATGACTGCTATCATGGAGTATATCACTCTAGATGGTAGGTATAAGCATGCTCACTCCTATCATTTCATGCTACTTTGTCACTTCAGATAGAAGGTTAGGGTTTCTCTATCGTTCTTTCTTCTATAGTCCCTTCGTCATAGTATTATTGATCATAGGAAGAAAGGGAACAAACCCATTCTGCATGAGGGCCTCATTCTCCTAATTGTTGATCATATTAAGAAAATTTTGATTAGTATCCTTATTATCTCCTCACCTAGGGTCTCTGGTTCTTCCAAGGCTTTGGAGAAACATATTAGAGAAAGGGATAGCAAAGAGGAGATGTCAGTTGGTAAAAAATTGAAACTGGATAAGAAGGGTGGCATGGAAACTGATTCTGCTAGTGAGAGTGTTCAGGGTTATGTTTCCATTGTTAATTCATCTGATGAGTAAAGAAAAGAGTCTTTGTCAGCTTTGGCCAGCACTTTTGGTGATAATGAGGACAAGGATGAGGTGGCCGATGTTGCCAAGGATATTGTGAATGACCCTGTTTCTATTGACAAAGATGAGGATGTGGATAAAGATGAGGATGTGGGAGGCTAGAAGGTCCCCATTCTAGTGAATTATGATAGCTTTGAGGAACATGATGTTCCTATCTCCCCCAAGTTGGAAGTGGTTATGGAAGTATAGTCAGAGAGGAAGGAGGTCAATGATACCCCTGTTTTGGAACCTAATGAGAAGGGGAATTATCCCTCTACCTCTAGGAACATTCCCTTTGTTAAAATGGTGGACATGTAGGAGCATAATGTACAAATCCTAAAAGAGGATATGGATGATAAGATCGACCCCCCTTTTGGTGTCCTCCAAACGGAGAAGGCAATGTTTATGTACTCTTTCTACCTAATGATATGGGTCTTCCAAGAAATCAAAAGCTGCAACCTGAAATTATGTTCCCTCTCTGCCAAGGTTGATCTTCTACAGGGGAATTTGGCTACTGGGTCAAAGGTGATTGATGTCAATAAGGTCAATGAGGGTGAGAAAAACATGCAGGAAATGTAGGTCAAAATGAAAAACCCGGAGAATACTCTGAAGAAGCACACGTTGGACAATAACCTGTTCATGGGGTCTATGATGGAGTGCTTCATGGCAATCAAGGCAGAGCTGGATGCTAGATCTCCTACTACAAAGCTCAATGATGATAAAGTGGACGTAGATGATGCTAGTCCTGGCAAATGCATTCGGTCTATAAAAAGGAAGAAGATCCATGATAGGATCCTTGAGCTTTCAAATTTCAACGCGGCCATCAAGAAAGTTTTGGAGGCAAAGAAAGAGGCAGAGGGAACTCGTTTGGAGTTTGCCTAGGTCCTCCTGCTCCACTGTTCTTGTGCTTTCTTAGTTGTTTGGGTTTTTTTTGTTGGGTATGGTTTCCAGTTTCTAGTTTTTTGTTTATTGTGTTGGTTCTGGGTCTTGCGGGCTGGTTTCCAGTCCTGTTTCATTTCAATGAACTTAATGCTTATTCCTTTCATGTTAGACTTGTAAGGGGCTTCGGGTCCCCATAAAACCTATTTTTACCTGCAATAAAACACACACACACACACACACACACACTATATATATATATATATATATATATATATATATATGTATAATATTTTATATTATATATATTATACATATTCTTTCTTTAAAAAAAAAAATTATACATATATACATACATACATACATATATATATATATATATATATATATATATATATATATATATATATATATATATATATATATATACTTTTAAAAAAAATTATTAGTGAGGAAACTAATAATTGGCTACTACCAGGAAACAAAATTATTTAGATAATTTGATTTGATAAAAATCTTAAGGTTTTCTACCATAAATATATCAAACCCTAACTGATTTAAAATGAGATTTAATTATGGTATTTCCTAACATACCAGATATTAATAAAACAAGATCTCAAAAGCTTAATAACCACAAATTTAAGGATGATAAGAAAATAAAAAAATATCAACCAGATCTAATAGGCACGGAGAAAACAAACTTTCTTAAATAAAAAAATTTAATCTACGAGGGTTTTCAAACCCTACCTCAAACCACCAATTCACAAAAACCACGAAGAAGACCAGAAACCCTGAAAAATTCCAAAGCTTTCACAAAAATTCTTCAATTCAATCCTTCCATCCAAAACTTGCAAATCTGTGTGTTTAAAATAATGCCCAAATCCTCCTCATAAGGGAAAAGAGACTAGAACTCAAACTCAACCATGCAAAACCTAGAACTCAACTCAACTCCACAAAATTTGTTAACATCAATCTCTCTTTTGCATGATTTAATCAATTTCCTAATTAATAACTCAATGCACTTTCATATTTCTTGTTTATATCAATTCACTTAATTCTTAACATTTACTTTATTCTTTTATTTATTTTAATTGATTGTGCAACTTAATTGCATATCAATTTTAACCAAAAGAATATTATTTTAATGATTTTATTATTTATCCAATTTATCTTTGATTTGAATTTAATAATTATTTAAATCTTTAAATTCCACAATTAGACTTTTAATTAAGTTTTTTTAATCAATAAATGTATCTAATTAATTTGCATTAATTAAACACCCTCACATTTAATTGTCTATATTTAATAATATTTAATTATTTAAACCACATATTTAATCTTAGTAAATCATTTTACCATTTGACACCAATCACACCAACTAGCCAAAGATCATAAAAACCAACTGAACCTAATAAAATAATAATCATGCTCAAGGGAAAGGCTTAAGATTTCACGTCACCTTGACAAATTTAGAAAGGTAAAATATCATTAACTTGTCCACTATTTCAGGACAATAAAATGACTTAAGTTGGGATTTAAACTTGAATGTTATCTCCCCTCTCTTACCATTGAAACAATGCAATAGGGCACACTCATCCTGACAATTCAGGGAATTCGATGCCCAGTACCTGCAAACCTACATAAAATACAAGCATGCACATCCATATATATAACAAGCAATGGCAAGGATCGTGACATCATGTGGATCCCGCAAGTAGGTAACTACGACTTCCTCCCTCAACCACATCAAACATGTCAAATAGAAAGGTAAAACATACATGATAGTCATACACATGCAAGTGTGGGGTAAGTAAAACCATGAATGTAAACAACATTTTAAACATATAAATAATCATCATCAAAGTAACTAACATCATCTAATTGCAAACATATGATATCTCGAAACTATCTAATATCAAATCACCATGTAATGTCATGCATCCAAAATTCTCATAATAAAGCTAAAATAGTCAATGCACACATGAAAGTAGCCTAAAAGAGTTTGGCAATATAAAACAAAAAAAGAAAACTATGGGTGGGCACTATAATAAATTAGCTCTCAATTTATAGGAATTTTAGGATTTCATTCAGGATTCAATGATTGATGAGATTGATTGATTGTGATTGAAGAGTGAACTCAAATTTATTAGAGAGTAAACTCAATTAATTTCCTTGTCAAGAGAATTGGTTGATTTGTTAACTCATTCAATTGGAGAGTAAAGTGAATAGATTGGAGAGTTAAGTGGATTTGATTGGTTTGTCAATAGATAGATTGATTAGAGGACTGATTAGATTGAATTGATGACTAAATTGATTGGGTAGTCTGAAAAGGTGATTGAGAAATCAAAAAAGATGATTGAATAGTTAGAAAATATGATTGAAGTGTAGACTAAAACTTAGTATTAGCTAGAACTAGAAGAATAAATATAATTAAATAAATAAAGAAATTCATTTAATTGCATATGAGGATTATAAATAAATAAGAAATATTTATTGATGAGAATAATAATTAGTAAATTAAATAAATGTCTATTTATTTAATTATTATTATTATTTTTTCGACGGAAGTGGAAAGCCACTATATATATTTATATATTTAAAATACCTGGTTCAAGGGCTCCTTATTGAAAGAACCAATGAAGAAAACCCTAATTCATAACCCAAATACAATGGAAAATATAGATGTAAAGTACTATCTAAAGCAACCTAGATCAGTATCCTATATCATCCTCCTAATCATAAAAAAATCACATGTTGTGATTATACATTTATATTTATTGACATAGTCAATATATCCTTCCAATCCTAAAGAACCTGATAATACAAAAACATGTCTTTCAAATGTGTAATGTCAAACCAGATCTTTGGCACATAATCCAAGATTGAACAAAACTATATTTGAATATAGCTTGCAATATAAAGATCATATTATAGTTATCTCCATCAGATGTGTGCAAATTTTTTGTCTTTTGTCTCCAACTGAAACTCAAACTTGAAAAGTGACTGAAATCCCATGTGCATGTTCATGAAGAATCTTACTCTGACCACAAAATCGCATTTATTTAATTATTAGGAGAACATGATTAATTACAATTATTACAAAAATGTAATAAGAATAAAGTAGAATTATTAATTAAATAATATAACTATTTAATTAATGTAGACACAGGAATAATTAAATAATAATAACTATTTAATTATCCTATAGAAGAATAACATGATGAAAATTAATTAGGCATTTAATAATTCAATAATTGATTACAATTAGCTAATTATCAAATTCGAGAGAATTGTGAATTTGAATTTAGAATATAGTAGAAAGACATAAATTAATTAAATAATAAAGATTATTTAATCAATTAAGAGGAATATTAGTGAAATTGTCGCATATGGGACCAATTAGTTTTAGGTGTCTACATTTTTCCCTCTTTGATACAATGCATTTTTAAGCATTGTTTCAAAGAATAATTAATAAAATTTATGCTCCAATATGCCCCTATGGGAATAAGGCAATGATGAGGTAATAGGTGCCCCTTTGAGAGATTGTTTGTGCAAGAAAGACATGAATGATCTCTCGAAATAGTTGAAAATTTTAGATTAAATGATGAAGGAAAAGAATAATTAGTAAGAAGTGAATAATTTTGGTAGGCTATGATTACTATTTGATCAACTTTGGACATAGAGATTGTTGATAAGAATCATATCTAGTTTCAGGAAATATTCATCCTGTTTAAGACTAACAACAATGTCTAGTTTCAGAGAATACATACTCTATTTAAGACAAATGATCCTGTTTGGTTTCAGGAAAGACATATCCTCTTTAAGACAAATGATGATGTATAGGATAGATATACCTTGTATAAAACACATGATTATTTATTGGCTAATTGATTAAACAACGTGACCATTTTTGTGATGCAGGAGCATCTCGGGTCCTTGGCAATCCTATGTCACCAAAAACATATTTGAAGTTTGTCTATGTTGCTCGGTTCCTTCTTTGACCGAGTTGGTTTAGTGTTGCTCGGTTTCCTTTGTTGATTGAGTTAGTTAGTTATCTCTCTGGCACTCAGTTAATTCCCTAGCGCTCGGCGATGCTTGTCTAGCACTTGGTTATCCTTGCTTAGCGAGTTGTTTTTTTAAGATTTTTGTTGAGGCTGACTTGTGTAATTAATTTGGGTTGTGGATTTAATGTTGGTATCTATCATTGGGAAGCATGTGGACCTAGATCTAGTTGTTCCTTCTGTTGGTGGTGGATCTGAATGCCGACTTGGCTCGATAGCCTCTTGTATAAATATAGTTGTTTGGTTAGAGTTTAGAGAGGAAGTTTTTGGGGATAGAAGATAGAATATGGAAGATTAGAGATTGTTGGTAGATCCTCGTAGGTTGGTGGACTTATGTACTTGATTGTAATATCTGGCCTAAACCAGGAAGGCCTTATAGCCCGACATGTATGAATCAATTTGAAGATAATATATGAAAGTTTATGCATTCTCTCTCTCATTGTTGTGTGTTGTTGCTTCTGCGTGTTATTCTACAAGGTGGATCTAGTTAGGATGTGCCTTTGGCCCCTCTTTATATCCTCCCTTGCATTAGGTGGTATTAGAGTGAGGTGAGATCTAGATCTAGGTTTGTGAATCTAGGTTTGAAGGTTCCTTCTTGTCAAACCCTAGTTGAATTGTTGTGGGGTAGTAGATTATGATCTGACCTGCAATTGCATAGGGTTTTCAAGATGGTTCGTGGGAGGTGAGATGCGGATCCAGGATTGGTAGACATGTTGAGACAACTTGCTATGAGATTAGAAGCTATTGAAATAGCCTAGAGAAGAGGAAGACATCTTGAAGATGTTAGTGATGATGAAATTGAGGTAGAACAAGGTGATGTAGAACCTGCACCTATGATGGATCAGAGTGAAGAAAGATTCTTGAAGGTTTTGACAAGTCTGAAGTCTACACCACACTTTAATCCTCTTGAGTATGGTGGAAAATTGGATTCTGATGAATTGGTGGATTGGATCACTAAGATGGAAAAGTATTTTGAGTATGAAAATGTACTTGAGGAAAAGAAGGTGAAAATTGTAAGCACAAAGTTGAAAAGTCTTGCATCCTTGTGGTGGGAACATTCACAATTGGACAGAAAGAGGAAAGGCAAAGATAAAATCAAGGTATGGGGTAAAATGGTGAATAAATTGAAAGGAAAGTTCTTACCTTGTGATTATCAGATTAACCTAGTTAGGCAAATGCAAAGTTTGAGGCAGAAAGATAGCTTGGTAAAATAATATATCGAGGAATTCTATAGATTAGATATCAGATCTGGACATGATGAAGATGATGTGGAAAGAATTGCTAGATACCTGAATCATTTGTGAGTTTCCATCCAAGAAGAAATCAGTTTGGTCAAATTGGAGAACATTAAAGAGGCTTATCAATTTGCATTAAAAGCTGAGGAGAAATTGAACAAGAGACATGAGCAAAGGAAAAGAGGTAGAGGTAGTAGATTCCATAGAGGAGGAGGTAGATCTCATGGTGAAATAGTAGATTTGAACCTAAAAAGACAACTCTAGACAAAGGCAAGACCAAGTGGAAAGGTGAAGGTTCATCTAGAGGTAGAGGTAGTAACTACCGAGGTGGTTATAACAAAGGTATTTTTTGAGGAACTTGTTACAATTGTGGAGAGGAAGGACATAGATCATTTGAGTGTACACATGCAAGTAAGAAGGTCAGTAACAGTAAAAATGATTTGGTGCAAGAAGAATCACTAAATGAACCTGAGAAGGAAAATAACTTGATGGTAACGAGATCACTTTGGAATGAAGGTAAAAAGGAAGATCTGGTAAGGAAAAGTTTGTTCAAAACCAGATGTAGAGTTTCTAATAAAGTTTAGAAGGTAATCATTGACAGTGGTATCTCAGAGAATCTGGAATTTGAGGAATTGGCTATAAAGTTGCAGTTGAAAAGGTTGGAAAATTTGAAGCCCTATCAGATTTCATGGATCAAAGATGAGCATACACTCTTGGTAAGTGAACAATGTTATGTGAATTTGAAAATTGGAAAGTACTATGATAAGGTGTTATGTGATATCATGCCTATGGATTGTTGTCATATTTTGTTGGGTAGACCTCAACAATATGATAGACATGCTATATATGATGGGAGATTACATAAATATAATATTTGGGCTGATGGGAGAAGACAGATCTTGTTACCTTTGATTGAAGAACTTGTTAGTAATGTTTGCACATCTGTGAAAGTTTGCTTGATGGAAGGAAGAAATTTTGTTAAGGATTTGAAGAGGAATGATGTATGTTTTGCTATGATTCCTAACAAACCGAGTAAGAAAATAGAGGATAGTGTCCCTAAGGAGATTGATAAGTTACTCACCAAGTACAGTGAAATCATTTCTGATAATGTACCTGATGGTTTTCCATCGAAGAGAAGCATTTATCATTGCATGGATTTAATCCATGGACCGAGAATCAGGAATTGAACCGACAGATTCAAGAAGTGTTGCAGAAAGGTTTGATCAAAGAAAGTTTGAGTCCTTGTGTAGTACCTATTGTATTGGTACCTAAGAAGAATGAAGAATGGTGAATGTATATTTATTCCAGAGAAATCAACAAGATAATAGTGAAATATAGGTTTCCTATACCGAGAATGGATGACATAATGGATAGTTTGATTGGAGCATAGTATTTTACCAAAATTGATTTGAAAAGTGTGTATCATCAGATCAGAATTAGAGAAGGTGATGAATGGAAGACTTCTTTCAAGACAAAAGAAGGTTTGTATGAGTGGTTGGTTATGCCTTTTGGTTTAACTAATGCACCAAGTACTTTCATGAGATTGATGAATGAAGTTTTGAAGAAATTCTTGGGTAAGTTTGTGATTGTATATCTTGATAATATTCTGATATTCAGTAAGACTAGAGAAGAACATTTGTTGCATGTTAGAAAAGTTTTGCAGAGGTTGAAATAAGAAAATTTGTTGATAAGTCTGAAAAAGTTTTCATTCATGAAAGAGGAGATTGTGTATTTGGGATTTGTGATTTCAGCTGATGGTTTGAAAATGGATCCTGAAAAGGTTGAAGCTATTTTGAATTGGCCTACACTTGAGAATGCTAGTTAGGTAAGATCATTTCATGGTTTGGCAAGTTTTTATCAAAAGTTTATTAAAAATTTCAGTTCAATATGTAATGCTATGACTGAGACTATGAGAGGAGATAAAAGAGAATTCAAGTGGACACATGGAGCTGATAAAAGTTTTGAGACTTTGAAATAGAAGGTTGCTGAATTGCCTATTTTGGCATTGCCTAATTTCAATAAGGTATTTCAAGTAGAATGTGATGCAAGTGGTAGTGCAATAGGAGCTATGTTGAGTAAAGAAGGTAAACCTATTGCTTTCTTTAGTGAAAAGTTGAATGATGCAAAAAGGAAATATTTTGTGTATGATCAAGAATTCTATGCTATTGTTCAAGCCCTAAAGAAATGGAGACATTATTTGATACCGAGTGAATTTGTGTTGTATACTGATCATAAGGCTTTACAGTATTTGGGTAGTCAGAATAAGTTGAATCAGAGACATATGAATTGGCTTGAGTATTTGCAGAGTTATACATTTGTGATAAAGCATAAGAGTGGAGTCACTAACCGAGTTGTTGATGCATTAAGTAGAAGGAGATACTTGATGACCAAGATGAAAATTGAAGTTCTAAGCTTTGATGACATGAGAGATTCTTATGAATTTGATCCTAATTTTTCTAAGTCATGGAGAAAGTGTAGAGCACCTATTCAAGATCAACCAAGTACTAAATGGGAAGAATATTTTATTCAAGAAGGTATGTTGTTTAAAGGTATTCAGTTGTGTATACCGAGAGGACCAATGAGAACTAATTTGATAAAGGAGAAACACAGTAGTCATTTGGATGGACATTTTGGTGTTGATAAGAAATTGAATTTTCTTAAGGAGAAATACTTTTGGCCACAGTTGTATAAAGATGTTCAACAATTTGTGAAAAGTTGTGGAATTTGTCAAGTTGCAAAAGGAGTAAGTCAGAATACTGGATTGTATACACCGATTTCTATTCTTGAGAAACCTTGGATTGACATTAGTATGGATTTTGTTCTTGGATTACCGAAGACAGTAAGATGTAATGATTCTATATTTATTGTTGTGGATAGATTTTCTAAAATGGCACATTTAATACCTTGTAGAAAGACATTAGATGCAATACATATAGCAGATCTTTTCTTTAAGGAAATTATCAGATTGCATGGATTATCGAGGAGTATTATCTCTGACTGAGATAGTAAATTTTTTGGATACTTTTGGAAGACCCTTTGGAGAAATTTTGGTGCTGAGTTGAAATATAGTTCTACATTTCACCCACAAACCGATGGACAGACAAAAGTTGTGAATAGAAGTTTGGGAAATCTTTTGAGATGTTTAGTTGGAGACACACCAAGTAATTGGGATTCTGTGTTGGCACAAGAAGAGTTTGCATACAATAATTCAATGAATAGGAGTACTGGAAACACACCCTTTGAGATTGTAAATGGAATACAACTGAAAGGTATATCAGATTTGAGAGACATTGTTGATGAAAGAAAGATAAGTGTTGAGGGAGTGAAATTTGCTGAGTACATGAAGAGATAGCATGAAGATGTGAAGCATAAGTTGGAAAAGAGTAATCAGAAATACAAAGACAGAGCTGATAGATCAAGGAGACATAAGAATTTTGATGTTGGTGATGAAGTGATGGTTCATTTGAAGAAAGGCCAATTTCCTGTTGGAACATATGGGAAGTTGAAAATGAAGAAGTTTGGACCTTGCAAGATTTTGAGAAAATTTGATAGTGGAAATGTATATGAGATTGAGTTACCTGAAGATATGGATATATCACCTATTTTCAACATTTCTGATTTGTATGAGTATCATGAACTTGATGAAGACATGACAATACTGATGGATTATCCTAAGAAGTAGAATGAAGAGGTTGAGCATATTTTGGAGCAAAGAATTGGCAGAAGTACAAGAGGAAAATAGTATATGGAATATCTAGTAAAGTGGAAGAATAGACCGATTGAAGACAATTCATGTATTTCACAATCTGAGTTGGATGCAACTCAGATCATACCTATTTCATGATTTGGAGAATAATTTTCAAATAACCCCAGGTGTCTGATGCAAGAGCATCTTGGGTCCTTGGCAATCCTATGTCACCAAAAACATATTTGAAGTTTTTTTGTGTTGCTCAGTTCCTACTTTGACTGAGTTGGTTCGGTGTTGCTTGGTTTCCTTTGTTGACTGAGTTGGTCGGTTATCTCTCTGGTGCTCAGTTAATTCCCTGGTGCTCGACGATGCTTGTTTGGTGCTCGGTTATCCTTGCTTACCGAGTTGTTTGTTTTAGATTTTTGTTGAGGCCAACTTGTGTAATTAATTTGGGTCATGTATTTAATGTTGGTATGTATCATTGGGAAGCATGTGGACCTAGATTTGGTTGTTCCTTCCATTGATGGTGGATCTGAAGGCCGACTTGGCTTGGTAGCCTCTTGTATAAATACAGTTGTTTGGTTAGAGGTTAGAGAGGAAGTTTTTGGGGATAGAAGATAGAATATAGAAGATTAGAGATTGTTGGTAGATCCTCACAGGTTGGAGGACTTCTGTACTTGGTTGTAATATTTGGCCTAAATCGGGAAGGCCTTATAGCCTGACATGTATGAATCAATTTGAAGATAATATATGAAAGTTTCTACATTCTCTCTCTCACTATTGTGTGTTGTTGCTTCTATGTGTTTTTCTACAAGGTGGATCTAGTTAGGGTGTGCCTTTGGCCCCTCTCTATATCCTCCCTTGTGTCATTTTGAAATTTCAAGAGAGAAACTTAAATATAATGGAAATGCATACAAATTAGATAAATGAATTCAATTCAAAACAAAAATATACGAACTAGTTTGAAGCCTCCCCTATTCTTCTCCTTCTTGATGCAAATTGTGTGCTCCTAGACTAATCTCAATTGGACAACATAAGAATTCAAAGTATGTGGTTCATGTGGTTGCAAAATATGAGAATTATCTCTCAATTTATAGAAATCTTTGAATTTCAATTAGGATTCCATGATTGATGAGATTGCTACACTAAGATCATGGAAATTGATAATTCAACCCTTTTCCTCAATCAAAAGGGGTAGTAACACCTACCAACTTTCTAAGTCATTCATGTTTATGAGAATTTAGAACAATGGACATTATCCTCTTTAATTCTTGAGGAAAGATGTCAAGAGTTTGGTTCTATGGTTGGACAATACTTTGTTATCCTAAATTAGGATTGATAACTTTATAAGTTTTCCAAACTTTCCTCTACAACTTGATCATGAAATTCATATTGTTGAAATCAAGGATCTTCTTGATGAAACACAAGAAATGACAATTTGGGATTCAATTTTTAGTTGGAGCTCTAATCTTTGGGATCTAGAAGTCCGCATAATGAGTAAATTGCATAAGAAATTTAATGACATCCACATGAGGCTATAGATAGATGTTTAAACATTCCATATATTTACTTGGGATCCCATAATTATCATATCAATATAAGAATGCTTGTGGGCAAGCATTTTCCAAGTGGGGTCCAGACTGTAATGTCCTCGATTTAGAATCTAATAGATATAAGATTTAATAATTTAAATTAAAGATTGGAACTTATAAATATTAGCCTCCACCATTTATTAACAATATTATTGAAGTGCTATAAATTAATTCATTAATAACAATTGTCAATACACACTCACACAAAGACAATATTGGTCAGTGATTAAGGAAAAGAAGAATCCACTAAGGATAAGTGAATTGTTAAGACAATGGAATAAGAATCCTCATCACTATTGAATGATATCATGAAGTCTTCCTCACCCCGCTAATCAAAATTGAATAGCCATACACAGTCGATAATTATTCTAATGATATGTTACCATCTGCAAAAATAACTAGCGATGACAATAATGGAAGAACCGACTAGATTTTATATCAACACTTGACGTAATTCAGATATTGAACAATGGTGCATACCACATAGACAAGGAAGGTATGGTGGTGATTGGCATGTCAAAATAATGGAAGGACATAGTATTCAAAGGAGTCAACCATTAATATAATCATGTATCAATTAAGGAAATGGATTTAGAAAAGCAATGATGGAAGATGAGTCTTCAATTACCAAGAGGATAATCATTATTAGAGCCAATAATAATATAGTAAGTAGTTGTGGTTAAAGGGGTTGCATTAATTAACATAGACTTCATAAGATAAAAATTAGTAATATTCTTGAAGAACTGATTAGAAGAAAATGACTCATCGGTTAAGGAAGGTGTCTCTTTATACATGCCTCTTCCTTTCAAATCACACATATATTATGATGATCATATCATTCGATCAAAGCATCATGGGAGATAAAATTATTTAATTTTTATCATTTTAAGGATCACTCTGTAATAGAGCATATTTCCTTTGGCATCCATTTCGATGCAAGCTTATAAAGTCACACTCATAAACAACATCTTAGAGCATATTGTTATTGTCATATCAAGAACAACCCTATAAGCATTATTCAGGGCATACATTAAAGGATATATCAGAGACAACCTATATAAGTTGCATATTCTTAATCACATATCAGATATAGAAAAGAGTACAAAGCAGTACAAGGTATTGAGATTTCCCTCAATCTTTCATATAATTCCTATATATCAGAAACAACAAATATATCATTGTAATATTGATTTTTTATGGTCATAATTAGTTGTATATAAACTAAAATATACTCATTCTATTGCATATGCATTTGGAATTGATCCTCAATCACTTATTACTTAAGTAGAAGAAACATTAAGAAATTGTCTTTATATTCATTATTATTAAGAATTGTGAAGAATTTAGTAATGTTCCATATTTAGAAAAAAGGGACATTATAGATCCAAACTAGAAAAAGTGAGACACAATGTTTCAAATCACACATATTCATCAAATGCTTTGCATCAAACTCATTAGTAGTTTGTGATAAAGGTATTTTCCCCATGATTGCCAAGGTGTTGTATAGATTTGATCAGTAACACCAAATTCCCCTAGTCCAACAAAATTTAAATAATTGAAGAGCTAAATACTGATTGAAAACTAGAATGCCACTATTACGAATCAACTACAAAGGAAATCAGACGTATATAGAGAAATTCCCCTCAAATGCATAGTAACCTATCACAAGTGTGCAAGAAGTCATGCAATTGTGTAGGAAATCTATGTAGAAACAAGTGCAAGTGTGCAACGTGATGTCTTGATTAATGAAATTGACTAAAACAAATAGGTTTGCATGTAATAATTGCAATTCATTATCTATCATTTTTTGTTCATTCATACCCCTTGATTAAGCTTGATGAGAAATTGTTGTCAATTCAAACCCCTAATTAGGCTAAATGATATTAGTGTTCATTTTAAACCCCTTTATGACAACAAAATGAGAATATGTTGTCAATATCAAATCCCTATACATAAAATAATTTTTTCATACAAATAGTAAGGAAAATAATGCATAAAAGAAACCCTACATGTAAATAATAATGAAAACTAGACAATGCACATAAAATTATTGCAAGTGCATAGTTTGAAAGTCAAGTGTGCATCTAGAAGCTGAAAGTGCATAGATCTAGGCCCCAAGTGCACAAGAAGATAGTCAAGTGCATAAGAGATTAATCAAGTGCACAGAAATCAGATTCATACTTTCAAACACACAAAAAAATTCAAAAAATCATTCGCTTTATAGAGTGTTCGTGTCAGGTTCACCAAAATGTTGACTAGGAAAATTAGCATTAGAAATAAATATGAGAAATCCGACTACAAAAATCTATTCTATAATGCAAATAAAAAATCCCAATCTCATCTTTGAAGCTATGACTACAAAATGCATGAAGTGAGATAAAAATAAAATAAACAAAGATCATGCAAATGCTTCTTTCCACTCCATTTTTTTTCTTTCTCCTCTAAATTAATGATGCTCTCAATGTGGACGAGTGCACGAATATAATAAAAGCTAAGGGTAGTTTGACAAAATGAAAATGAGCATATTAGAAAGATCGTGGTTGGCCAAAATGAGAATTGAGCTCATAATTCATAAATTTCCAATGTCACTTGAACAAACACAATCAAAAGTCAATGAATAGACAAGGGAAAAGGAAAGGAAAATTCAAGTGGGAAGAAAAAGGACAAAGTAAAGAGGAGACAAATTAAAAATAAATATGACAAGTGGAATTAGGAAAGGGAGAGGAAAATTAAATATTTGCATTAGTAATTCCCTCCAAATTAGTAAATTAGGCAATTAAATATTTCATATTTGATTGTGACAAAAGCAAAAGGGGAATAAATAAATGTATTTTTTTCCAAGGAGACATGCTAGGATAAGAGGGATGAAATAATTAAATAATTATTCCCCTAGTTTAGACTAATGACACAAATTAAATAATTGGCATAATTATGTAATTGACAACAACAAAGAGCAACAAGGGTTAAATTGATGAGAAATTATGAGAAAAGAACATATAATTAATGATTAATTAAATAATTGACATTATTTAATTAATGGAAAAATGACATGACATCAAAAAATGATGAAGACCACAAGCATGACATGCATGACATGTTAAAAAGTGGTTTAGCAGGTATCAACCATTTTAAGTGTCTACAAGGACAAATTAAAACATCATAATTTACATCCATGACAAATGTATGTCTTGTGCAAGCTCAATACATTTGATATTTTTGCAGTTAATGCTTGAAAATGAAATCTTTGTGATATCTATCCTCTATTCAATGATGTTTCATCATCTTACATGAGGTCTATAGGGTTTGGACATTCCTTTACCTCCTTAGATTTGCAGGTTTTACCCTTAGCTCTAGATGCTTAAGCATTAGTTCTCATAATGAATTTTGATTGTGTTTTTGGTGGGTCATTTAAAAATCCTTTTTCTTAATCTTATCTCTATAATATTAAACACGTATGAAAAGAATACAAAACTACATAATATTCACCATCTTGCACCTAACATGTAGACATGGCTTCTCATACTTTCTATGCATTGTTTCCCTTTGCATAAACATAAAAATGGCATCCTCCTATATAGAAAAACACTTGAAAGGTGTGGAGAAGGGTCCCTAAGAACCTAAAAATATCCTTAACAATTATGGCAAGGAACCCCTTTAGGTTTGAGACTCTAACTACTACATTAATGGAAATTAGATTCATCTTCTTTGTGTGCATTGATGGAAGTACACATGGATTCATTTCCTCCTTGTTATATAATTTTTCTATGTTGTGGGAAATCCATCTAAAAACACAATATTACTATAAGCATCAATGGAACTCTATGTGTATAAGGAGGTAAGTGGATGTGGATAAGGAAAAGAGGTAAAATAATCAAAGTTTAGGTGTCAAGGTTCCAAGGTGGGCCATGTTAGAGTGGAGAAGTTTGACTTAACAATAAAGGTTTGTGAAGGAGTGAGGTTTTGATAGAAAATCTGGTATGAAAAAGTCAAATGCCTTAATGGAAGATAAAATGAAGGAGGGAAATAGACAAAGATCGTGATTATATAAGGAATTTTGATAACTCAACAAAGCTAGAATAAAAAGTAGACTTCAAAAAAAGGTCATACCAAGAAGGTAAACTCTACAATATTGATGACTTACATAGAACTAACACACTAGCCACATGTATTTAAATTTCAAAAATATATTGATCTTGAATGTATGCATGGGCAATGAAGAGGAAAAACCTATACAAAATTTTCAATCAAGGAGATGATTACATTAATAAATGAGTGTTTTAAACTACACCATAGATTATACAAAAAAGGGACATGGCAAAGTAACCAAAAAACTTGCTCGAGAAGGATGATTTTAAATTTATTGTTCCAATTTTATGAGTTAACAAATGTTTCCCTGAGAAGCAAGTCCTTAGAATCTTATGAATTATTGTGGTGTGTAGTTGTGTATGTAAAATACCTTCATATGATTAGTTCATCAAAATATCAACTCAATTATGGAAAATAAAACAATTTTAAAGAAACTTAATTGAAATAATGACAATAAGCATCCTATGGATCTCTAACTAGAAAAGCTAAAGAAATGCTCTCAGATTAGCATTAATTAGAGACAATTCTAGAATGAGAATTAATGATCTATGATGAAATTATGCCAATCTAACTCAAATTATGCTAAAACATTCTCAAATATGCTAATAATTAACAATTAAATGCCTATAATATGGATGCAATTAACAACTAATGAGAGTGGACCCTTTTCTCCTAATTTTGCCCTCTATTTATAGATTTTCCCAAAGCTTAGGGGTAGAGTAAGATTAATCATGATTAAGTTTGAGTCAAGTTAATGGTTTCAAATGTTGGGACAAAGTAAATATTTTGTTCTCAAAGGTTGGAAAAAAGAGACAAAATGAACGGTCAAGATGCATCTCCAAGATGTGTGATGGAGAATTGATTTGGCTTTTATCCATGTGAGCTTATTCCTTCATTCTCATTGGTTCATTTTGATTTTGTACATATGTTGTTGGTGAGAAAAATATGAATTAATAATTTATTTAATTAATTTATCTTAGCCATGTGTACCCTTGAAGGGGTTGAATTTGATTTGATTTAACTATGCAATTGATTAAAATCAATTGCATAATTATTTTCTCTTTTTGATTTAATTACTCCTTTTGGCTTTGATTTCAATTAACTCATGTTTTAGTCCTTGATTTCTGACTTTGATTTCCCTTGACCATTTTTAGGTGTATACAAATGCCCCTCTTTGAATTAATGTGTGAAGCATGTTGGTTCAAAGAATGTCTGATGTTTGATTCACTAATGTTTGATTTGATCTTGATAATTGATTTGATTCACAGTGACTCGGGGATGAAGAGGTCTGATATGATACTCAACTCCTGATATGATGCTTTGATTTGAAAATATTCCTACTGATTTAGGATGCCCCACTAATGATTTTGAAAATAAATTCATTCAATGACCCTGATTTCAATTACAATATTGATATTGATGATGATATGATGGCATGCCCCGTTGGGAAATGAATCAAAATAATTTTGGTTAAGTTTGGGAAATTTTGACTTGTTTCCTGATAAAATCAATTTGAAAATGCCCCGGTCATGAGATAATTTGATGACATCAGCTATGATTGATAAAATATTATTGATGCTCTAGACAGGTTGATGATGTTTTGATATCATTTAATGCCAGTCAAAATCACTTGGTTGATGTTGTATTGATGTCAATTTGATAGGCTAAGTAGGTTGAAAGATTGATGTTTTTCTCTCAAGATCTAGAGAGAAAAAAAATTAATTTTCCTTCCTCAAGAACTAGAGTTAGGAAATTTGATGTGCTCAAAGATGAGAAAATAGATTATAGGATAAATTGATTGACGTTAGATGATCAATTGGGTGATTTGACTTATTGATATTTGATTTGATATTCTTAGTTATGTTTTGATGATACAAGACTAATTATATGTTCTCATGATGCCAAATCAGGGATGGATAAAAGAGCAAGGGTCATCTACTGGTGTAGGTGCAGATATAGAAAATAGACCGAGTTAAGTTGCCCCTAGTTAATCAGATGCATGTTGATGTTATCTTTGATGTAGTATGGATCATTTGATGGATTGTGATTTACATGTATT
The DNA here is from genome assembly GCA_027943335.1 of Chamaecyparis obtusa. Taxonomy (NCBI): domain Eukaryota; kingdom Viridiplantae; phylum Streptophyta; class Pinopsida; order Cupressales; family Cupressaceae; genus Chamaecyparis; species Chamaecyparis obtusa. The sequence continues at coordinate 333,167 of BSBK01007528.1, forward strand.
TGTATCTTGATGATATTTGTGTACCTTTGTTGGTCAAATTGAGCATGATTTTTAATGATGGATATATCAGACATTGATGATGTCGATCAGGATTATATATCGATGGACATTTGTAGATGTACATTTCTAGACATTTGATGATGTATCGTTAATATGGAATTTTGATGATGATAACTCTATCCATTTTGATTAAGGAAAATTTATAAATTTTAACATGCAAAATTTAATCTATATGGATGCATCTATCTCTCTCTTTTAATCATAAAGATGCTTTTTTCATCATTAAGCTCTTAATAACATGAAATTGATACAACCCTCACTGGTTAGATTTTCAACCATGATGATATGAATACCTCTTTTCTTAGATTTTAATATTGCAAGTAAACAAACAAAGAATTGATACCTATCATATAAAAATGTCCTCAATGAGTCTTTGATGATCATGTCATTAGACGAACCTGCATACTACTATGAATCAACTTGACAAGAACTCAAACAGAAACCAAGAAAATATCGCACCTTCATCATTTCTCATCTAGTAAAAAAAATGATCGATTTGCTAAAAGACGTGATTCCAAAAATTTAGTACCACTTTGAACATTTTTTCTTTTTGTTTGTAGATCCATATTTTAAAAACTTCATCCATTTTTTATCCTTCGTTATGTTTAAGATTTTTAGATTTTGATCTAATTTTCCATTTGAAGATTTGATCTATCAAATGTTGTTGTTTAGATCAGGTGTTTGGATGTTTAAAATGTGATATTGATCAATAAGTTCAAGTGTAACACTTTTTTGGTTTTGATGTGATGATTTTGAGTTAACTTGTGTCTATTTTTCTAAGCTCATTGAGTTTGGATTAGTGTCCCTAGTTTGATTCAACAATGATAATGCTTTATTGGGCAATGCACCTTTTGAGAATTTATTTAAGATTATACAACTTTTGGAGTTTTAAGATTATTTTACAAAAAAAAAAATTATGTATTTGAATTTTTAAATTTTTTGACTTTTTTTTGGATTTTTAAAAGATTTTAGATGTTTTTGGATTTTTAAAAGATTTTGATTTTTTTGATTTTTAAATTTTTTTATTTTTTTGAATTGTTAAATTTTTGAATTTTTTTATTTTAAAAAGATTTTAGATGTTTTTGAATTTTTAAAAGAACATTTTTCACTGTTTACATTTTAGAGATTACCAGCTCTCAAACAAGATCACATTGGTTTTCCCCCAATGTCTAGCAAGGTGTAGGACATGATGAATGAAGTGAGTAAATATGACCTGTAAGACCATCTCCTCAAGATTACCCAAGATATGAGGAAATAATATCTTAATGTAGGCTAATGATGTGGTGTTGAATAACATATAAGATACTGACCTGATATCATGCAAGAGGTCCAAAGGAGTGGACATGTCAAGTGTCTTTTGAGAACATGTTTTTGCATTTTCCATGCTTAATTGTGATCAAGATCAGAGGGGTCAATCCAAATAAGGAATAAATAAGATCACACAATCAGGATAAAGAGGTGATGGAGGCTATGATTGGATTGTTTGGGTTTAAGACAAGTCTTCTTAGGAATAATGAAGGTGGATTTGGGATAAGCAAGATCATGATAGCGTAGCATGGATGCAACAAATGAATAGGTTGAAGGAAAGGATAATAGATGTCGATATACCTAATACTCACGGATATGTTCAACCTTGTCAAGATAAAAAATGAAAGAAGGAAATGTAATAGGATAAATGATAGATAATGGATGGAACTTACCCCCAAGTGTAGAGTGCAAGAGGCAAGAATTACACACGATGCTTTTTTTCCATGTTTTCATCATGGTACTTGTCGCTAATACATTTGGGCCTCTTTTTCAAAGGTGATTTCCAACAGAGGGGCACATTTTGTGAAATTGGTGTTTTTTTTACAATTGTGCCTGATACCATCATAATTGTGACGGTTGTGGGCACACATTTTAAAAAAGATAGATCAATTTCATTTTATTTTATGGCATGAAAGAAGCAGTGGACCAAAGGTAGCTCTGCGGAATCCCACCCCATTCTTAGGAAGCTGAATGTTGTAAAGCCATGAGTTATGTGAAGCTTCTACCCCTGAATGTTGTGAATGTCATGAATGCTATGATCGATAGTAGGTATGCATCAACATCACCAATTATTTTTTATTTCCATAATATAACCTAAATCATGCCATAGCTTTCTGAGATGGCGAGTAGATAAATATTGCAGGGTGAAATGCCTCGACATAGTACATGAAATGCCCTCCAAATACCCTTTAGATAGTAGGGGATTCTCCAACTCTAGCTATGGAGGGGTTTCAAACTATTTAAAGAAAAAATCTTCAAAATACTTGCCTCTCGATTTGATTCATCAATGATTAGGAAAGGTTAGCTTCTGCATGCCACATCACAAGACCACTAAACCCAACATTATAGAGACATTAGAAAAACATCAAAAATACTTTATACTATGCTTAGGGATTAGAAAACATAAGTGGAAGGGTCGACCACCAACATTGGAAAGAAAGGTTAGGCCACCAACATTATTTCCTTTATAATCTAGCCCTCGAGACTAATGAAATGAACTAGGGAGGTAAAAATACCAATAAAAGGAACATAAATGACCTAATAAAATCCTTATTACATTAGCTTATTTAAAATGCCACAGTGAACCATGTTTTCTTAAGGAGGAACTAGGTGCTCCTACACCATACACCCGACCTGGAAAGAAAATCAAGTCCACTTGAGGACTATGCTGCTTGAAAACATGTTTGAAACCTCTCTATCCTTTCCTCTAAATTTTATGTATGTCCGGTATACCCTATCATTGGGTAATTTTCTTGAACATTGTGCCATGGTTGAAACCTTGGCCTTGGGTGGTCTCTTGACTTGCTCCATCTTGTCCAACTGGGTATGTTGACTGTAACATTGGCTTTTTCTGATCACAAATAAAGGTAAAAGTGGATAGCACTATTATAGTCACCTTCCTTCCTCGATGTACCCTCTTTTTTTTCTTTGACACCCACTTGGTCCTACCCCTTTGTTCCTGCCAAACATTGGCACTTATCCCACTCTTGGTCTCTCTGATTTGATTCATATTTTATGCTCCAAATGAATCAAATTAAATGAGACCCCATATTTCATTATCCTATAACTATCACATCTATCATCTTGCAAAGCATAGCTTTCATACATCCATGGTATTCCTAACAATAAATGACGTACATTCATTGGTGTAATATCACACTAGATTTTATCTCTATTTTCCCCTATGTGAAATTCAACCCAAGCTTGTTCCTTGACCAGGAAGCATGCTCACCATTCAACCAAGAAATAAAATAAAGTGACTCTTAGGATATTATTTCTAACTACAACTTGTCAACCATTTCTTGAGAAACCAAGTTATCTAAACTACATGAATCAACCATCACATTTCATACCTTTCCTTGGCATTTGCATTTGGTCTTGAAAATATCACTCCTTCATAGCATCTCTTCTTCCATGGATCCTCTGATAGCCATGATATCCTTTCACCTTCAAACTCATCTAATCCCTGTAGCTTTGATACCATCTAATGTAGAGGCAACAGTGAATCAACAAGTATACATTGGAATCTTATGACCAAGTCTTGATTGATCAACTAAACAATGGATCCACTCCACAAAAATTAATCTAGGGCTTCTCAAGACCTTATTAAGGCATCTAACAAGATTAACCTGATCATAAAATCATGATTTGACCAACCATGTGTATAAGAAACACCATTCTAGGACAACACACTCTATACCAAGGGACTACTCCTTTTATGCCTATTAGCCCCATCCACACTATTTTTGGGATCAAAAAATATTAAATTCTCCAAAAGAATCTCCAAACCAATGACAAATTCAAATACCCTTTTCCAAGTTGTACAACATATCTCAAAACCATGTGTGACTATTTTGGAATAACCCTCTTAACTTTAGGATTCTACGCCACTCATCTTGGCCTATTAACTATGCTGCAATGTATCCCTTGTTACATATGTCAATATCACTAGGTATCTTAAGGAGCTAAAGCTTCTAGAAGCAATGTCAAAATTACAAATGCAAGTTGTAAATTCTGGTAGTGAGAGAGAAAATGAGAGAAATTTTGAACAGAGTGATGGTGATGAAGATTGAATGGGGGATGAAAGGAGTGAAAAAATTAAGAAAAGTGTTGAGTGCCTTTTCTCTTGCGCTATTGTTACTAGTGGTCTTCATGTTCTAAGTTTAGGTGGGTTTCATAATGTTCTATCATTACTGATGTTTTTTTTGAGATCAAACATAGATGATTACTATTCTATAATTCAAGCTTTTGATATACCTATTCACTTCCTATAAAAGTGCTATCTATCCATTGGCATGGTTAAAGTGATTTTATGTAATTGAAGTTTGCCACAACTTTACAACTGTCTATTTTTCAATGTATAATATGGAAAAATCCTTTTCTATATTTTACAAGTTTTGGCCACAAAATAGTGTAGATGTCTAGTTGCTTTAGTTTTTTTAATTCCTAGATAGTCCCTTAGTAAATTAAATTGGAAGGAGTTCTATTATAGTTTCCTTTTCCCCACATTGTGTCCAATTGCACAATACAAATATCTTCATATTTGGGATCTTTTTTTTTGTTTCTCACTAATTCAAATGTAATTTATGCACACTCTACAAGTGATCTTCATGGTGAGCATAATTAATCAACTTTTTTCCTGCAATGAAACATTCCTAATGACTATTTCTTATGCACATGTCTCATGTGTAGGGAATTCTTAGCATCATAACTTATAATAGAGAAGTATTCCTCAACATTCCCTTAAAAAAGAGTGTTTCTATTTGCCTTTTAGATTAACTTTCACAAAGTTCACTATGGTTGCCATCCACATAATCATTTCAGTAAAGAAGACCGTCAATTCTTTTATGGTAACTAATAATGCAAGCTTCCACTGCAAATTCTGCATGTGAAGGAACATGAAATTGGTGTTGGAAATTTTTCCTTTGTTTATTTAACCATCAACAATATGGAAAATTTACCCATCTCTATATAGCCATAAAAGAGCTTAGATTACACAAAGATAGTGGTGTATATCAACATCACAAAACCTTTTGGAAAAGCACACAGAGATTCATATTGCTTTCTAAATTCTTTGTGGGTATTACTATTTTTTGTTCATGCTAAAAGGGAAATATACTATACAAATTAACTACGGCTGCAAGGCTTTATAGTCAATACTCCGTGTATTCTTTATGTGCAGTGATCCTGATAAACTAGCCTTGCCCCGGTCGGAAAAGAAAATTTAGATTATGAAGGTTATCATGCTACCATGGTACATCTCTTCCCCTCTGACAAGTAATACAGAAAAGAACATATTAGATAACTTGCAAAATGTGTTGATGTTTTCTTGTTTAAATTAGTTTTCCTCTTTGAGTTAGATTTACATTTGTTTGGATATTATTGATAGAAAAATTTGAAGCCATTGTATTTGAAATGGGTTCAAGGAAGACAAGCTCTAGATGGGCAATATAATCTAACAACTTATATGATTTTCTTGTTGCAAGAACTAGATGGAAAATATAACCACCTCTTGAATTGTTTTAATGGAGATTCATCACATTTCTTTGTGTAAGGTATTGAACAATTTAAAAGAATATGTAGTAAAGGCATCGGTGAATGTTTTTTATTATCTAGACACTATTGACTATAAGCTTAATGATCTCCTCAGTCAACATTCTAATCCCTCAAATGTGGAACTTCATATAGATTTCCTTGATCAGGTACTTACATGTGTAGTAAATAGTGGCTTAGTTGGTAGACTCTCAATGAAGTCTTGAAAATATCATTCCACACTGGTTATAGATGCTTGCACTATAAAAAGCTACATATGTCCTCTAGGATTGATGTTGTTGTTGTTATGGAATAAATACATGATGTCTTTTAAGTCATTTATTCACAAATAACTATTTCTTGTACATTGAATTATCATTGAAACTTAAGATCATTATTTATCATATCATGCTATTCTCATGCATTGTAAATTACTTGCATTAACATCATTATCTTTTACTTTTATAAAAACATTTTAGACCTTTTCCTTCATCTTTCTGATGCGCATTTTCATGTATCCCAAATAAATGATCCCTCACTATCCATGTATGTGATATGATATATTTTTGTATTGCATCATTATCTATTTGTAATTGTTTATATCTTTCTATTCCAATGAAAACATAATGCATTGGATTGTCCTTTGTCCCTTCCTTACTAAATGAGTTTAGATATCTTTCTCACACAAGTTTGATAGGAAAATAGAAATTTACTTGATATTATATAGCCATGCATAGGTCAAATTTCCAACTTTGGAGCTTTGTTAACCACAATCGCATGGATGCCTCATTCATGCTAAGAAGCCTCATCAAAGAAAATATGAGTAAATTGTACCAAAAAATCAAGATGATTTGATGATATGAATAAAAAATCTTTTTTGGATGAGGAAACATGAATGATGTAGAAAATGAATCCTATTACATGATAAACAAAGTTCCAATTGCAGCATGCTAGACTCAACCCTCGTGGTAGCCCATTTTACCCCACATGCTAAAATGCAAATGATATCAAACTAGAATTTTTAGTGATGATAATGGAACATGTACCTGTACATGAAATAAACTTGTTGGATGAAAAGATGAAGTTATGATATATTCCTTTCTAAATCCTTCAATCTATTCTTGATGAATTTATTGAGTAGTTATCTGTGCATTGATACTATGTTGACATAGAATTCTAACCTTGAGCCCTAAGAAATATTTTTACTCTCTCTTTGTAGGTGATATGCTTGTAATAGAAAATCAAAATGAAATCATTTTACTCCATTCTCAAAACAATAACACATGGCTTCAAGCATTACAATGCCCTAGATCAGGGACTGTACCCACAGACCAGAATAACTATTTGTGCAAGAATAACCCTTACATGAGCCTTTATTAGGCCTATTTTTCATATAAATACAACATTACATCTTTTAGCGCTTTTAGTGCATTCCACAACTCTTAATGGCTCTAATGGCCAACTTACAATCAATATTGACCTTATAGGTCTTAAAAAACTTTATTTATCCTTGGATCATCAAGTGACCCCAAGGAGTGCTCTCCTAGCCTCAAGGTTCCAACAATGGCTTACAAAATTTTTTTCATGATCATATTACAAAATGATCACCATATTATCAAAACATTAGAGGGGGCTAATTTTGATAGATTAGGGGAACTCCTTGGAAGCTTTGACACATTGGGTGAGTGAACCTTTTCCCATCTTAGGACAATAAATATGCTATCAAGTATCTTGATAAGATTCCTTTTAAGAATAAGGGTTGGGTTCAATAAAAGGCTCTAATTTAACTTGCTCCAGAAAGTCATCAGTTGATGGAAGTAGTGATTGATCATTTTCAATATTCTAAAAATTTGGAGGACATTCTTTAAGGTCTTTGGTAGCATAAACATGATTTTCTGAGCCTCCCTTGCGATAGTTATGAGTTTCCATTGTATCTTATTTGCTATCAATAAAAGTGCTCTTAAATTGAAAATCTTGAATCTCCTTTGGCAGCCATGAGTATACAAGCATAAAATTTGGCCTGGTTTTCTCCACCATTTTTCTTTCAAACAATCATTTACAAAGAATAATAGCATTAGATAGGCATATCAATATTTTAATTGCCCAAAATATAAAAAAAGGTCCTTATAATGCTTGTAAGAAACTTTGGAGGACCTAGGGCACAATGCTAAGCCACACACACACACACACACTTGCACACACACACACACACTCAACATATAAAACATATACAACCTTCACATGTATATAAGAGTTGATTAGAGAAGGTATATGCACAAGTGATGAACATGTAGATTTGCCTAAGCACTACTGGGAGCTTACCCTATAACAAATGTACTATTGTGAAAATCACAAGTCCATTTGTTGCAAGGTCTAGCTCCTAGTAGTGCTTGGTCAAATTTGAATGTTTGTCACTTGTGCATATACCTTCTCTGATAAACTCTTATATGCACAGGTGAAGGTTGTATATGCACAGGTGAAGGCTGATCAACTCCAATCTCCTATTTGTATCTATATGTTATCAAAGTATTTCCATTGAGAATCTTGTCTACTTGAGACATTTGAATTGTTAAAGAAATTGGGATTTGAAATTTTATTAAATTTCTATTTTTTCCTTAGATTCCTCTATTTATTCATTGGTTGTGTGATTAGAGGCTTCATTTAGCATACATGTTTGATAAGAGGCTTCATTTAGCATACATGTTGGATAAGAGGCTCTTTCAAATACTTAATGCATTAATATTTGGGGGTGACCTTTAATTTATCCTTGTCCAGGGGTGTAGTAACAACCTCTGCCACAATTTTTATTGGGAATTCCTACTAGTGGTGAACAAATAATTTTGCTTATTTTTCTTCTTTGAATTTCCAACGTCATTCTCTTCCAGAAAAATATGACTTATACATTTTTGTTTGTATTTATTAAAGTATTATTTGTTTTCAAGCATGCAAACATTTTATACTTCATTTTAAATGGCCCATGTCTTCCTTCCCTTCAGAGTTTCTAGTGCTTGAAGATTTGACAGTGACAAATAATTGCACCCCCATCCAACCATCCTTGGAAGCTTGTTCCCAAAATATTCCACAAGGTATGTCTTTTGTTACATTGCTTGATGTTGCACTACATGTTCTAGATTTGGATAATGCTTATTGCTGGATACAATCTTATATTTTGGTAGGATATTCTTCCAAGAGGTTTCCTTTTGATAGAAGGCTAAATTTTTCCATGTTGAGGTACTGATTCATCATGTTAGATATATTTCTCCCTTAATCAAAACCATTGTCTTGTCAATTTGTCACTACTTGTTTTCAAACTATGGACACAAGATTTTCTTGTCTCAAACTTTAAGTCTTTTAAAGTCTTCTTTTGGGTTGAATTTTCCAAGTCACCTCTAAGTTGCTAGAATTTTTAAAAGACAAATAGGCTCCTCTAAAGGTTTTTTTGGGTTTAATTTCCCAAGTTGACTACATAAAGTTGATTGTGACCACCCAACCCTTCTTCATGTTGCAACCCAATAGTCCTTGTGCTAGAGAAAGATGACATATGGTGCCTCTGCATTGACTATCACACACTCAACTAGATCATGGTGAAGTAAAAAATATAGGTACCCCTCTCAACACATCAATGACCTCTTGGATTGGCTCTACAATGTACAATACTTCACTAAGATTAACCTCAAGTTAGGATATCAAGTTAAGGAATTTGGTGAATATTTGCTTTTGTGAAGGAAATTGGGTTGGAAGGCATTGGGAAAAGAACCAATAGTTTGGTTAACCCTTGATGCACTTCTGATAAATTGTGTGTATAATATATATGATAGTTTATTTTGATTTACAAACTAGTATATTATTTGAATATCTTTCTTTCTTTCCACAATAGGACTGAGTTTGAGGTGGAAAACTACAATATCAGAAGTATTTCAATTTGGTATACTATACTAAAATATCATTTCATAACTAACTTTTAAATTTCTATTTATAATTAGGTCTAAGAAGATTTGAGTACTTTCAACATCATTTTGCTTAGTTTGTGAGGGTTATAGACTGAAGTTTCCATGAATCAATTTTTTTTCTTGTGAAGAAGGATCATGTCAGATAATCTAAGTGAAGAACAAAATGGGGAAACAATCACTAGATTGTGGTCTAACTTCAAAAGAAAAGGTGATGGAAAATGTTTTTGTCCCTGCAAAATTTATAAGGGCTTAAATATTATAATATTGCTAATAAAAAAAACTAAGAGACATTGTAGGGAGAATGGTCACATTGAAATGGGGTTTGATTATAATGCATTGGTAAGTTTTTCATTATATTTTTTTAACTATTAATATACATATGAAATAAACTTGATGATGAGATCATTATCATGGGTTACTTGTGTTCATCATTTTTATATAGGTCGACCTCCCTAGGAAAGTACATGATATGGACCATGGAGGTGTGAATATGGAGAATATGGTTTTCGAAGTGGAGGATCATGGAGGTGCAAATATTGAAGTTGAAGATTATGATCCCATGGAAGATGATGATCATGTGCCAGATAACACATTTGAAGATGATGGTACTAATACACTGATCCATGAAACATTTGGTACTGGCATAGCTAATGGTGATGATCAGGATGATGTTGATGCCATCCATGATATACCTTTACTTGAGAAGGTAGAGATGACCCTTTATGAAGGCTCCCGAATAACTCTTCTCTTTGTTGTATTGTTGTTGTTGAACTTGAAGGTTATGAATGGTTTATCCAACATAACAATGTCATGTATGCTAAGGTATGTCATATATGTCAGTATAGTCAATAAAGGGTGAAACATGTACCATAAATATTGTTAATATTAACAACTTATTTTTTTGTTTGTAGATTGATAGGTGAGTTTTTGTTACCACCATCGAATATTCTCCCTCGCTCATACCGAGAATTATGTGCCACTATGAAAGATATTAGAATGGAGTTCAAGAAATAGATGCTTATCCTAATGATCATATTATTTATCCTAAAAAATATGAATTTGTAACATAATTCCCTGAATGTCATACTAATAGATATTGACCAGATCAAATAATAAAAATGGTGCCTCGCAAGGTTCTTTATTACATTCCCATTATACGACGTTTGCAAATATTTTCAGGTGTAGTAGCTTGCACAATTTATGGATTACCGTGCACACAATAGGAGTTGAGATGACATTATTTGAATGCCTATAGATGGTTCTACATTTAAGGACAGAGGAAAAGTGGCCACACTTTATTGAAAAACCTTGAAATCTCAAGCTTTCATTGGCAGCGGAGGGTGTCAACCCATTTGGAGAGCTGAGATCTATTTACTCTATTTGGCCTATTTTTTTCATCAACAATAACATTTCTCCATGGATGTCAATAAAGAGGGAGCACATTATGTGGGAAATGATTGTTCCAGGTATTTTATCATTTAACAGTTATCTGTATGTAATTATAAATCTTGCAGTAAAATGGTCACAATAATTATGTAATTGTAGACACCTAAAAATCTTTTAGAAAATAAAGTATTTTTATTTTCTGAAAAACCCCCGATGACATCATCATTTGTTAATTAATTAATTAATTAATTAATTCATTCATTTTTATGTCATTAAATCCCTTTATCTTAATTAAAAATATTTAATTAAGAAATCCCTCCCAAAAATGTTTAAATTTTATTTAAACACTCTTTCCCTATTTATTAATTATTTAATTAATAAATTGACCAAAACTCCAAAAAATAAATAATTTATTTATTTTTTCCCAAAACCTTAGAAATATCCTAAAGACTACTAACCTCTTCTAGAATCTTCTAATCCTTCTTTAATTTCAATTAAAGGCTAATCCCATCATTTCCTAACCCTAATCCCAACTCAAAATATTTAATTAAGATTAAATATCTAATCCTCCTTTTTATTAAATTTATTTTAATAAAATATCCTCAAACCTAACCCTTGGAAATAAATAAATCTTTATCTATTTCCTAAAATCCATATTTATCCCTAGAAAGTCCTAGACCCTTCTAGAAAGTCTTCATCCTTATCCCCTTGACTCAAACCCTAACCTTACCCCAAACCCTAACCTATCCTCCTAATCCAACCCCTTCCAAAAGCCTATAAATACTCCTCATTTCTAAGAGCAATTTACACATTCACCTTTTATTTCAAGCATTGTTATCATGCTAATTTAGCTCTAGATTTAGCATAATCATTCTAACATAGCTTATTTTCAAGCATTTTTAGCTCATCTTAGTATAGAACTAATGGATTAACTTAGTTTCATTCCTGTTTATGCATCATATGACATCTATTTTGGGCTTAAAAATCTACTTAATCATATTAGTTGCATAATATTGATTTCTTGAAGCCTTAGGGGCAATTTTGGGTGTTCTACCCAATATTGTGCCACTTATGGGGTTTTCATAAAACTTAATCCTCCAAATCTGCATTAGGAACATGCTCTAGGTGCTTTGAGAGCATACCCACATTCCCTTATATGAGCAAATCAAACAGTGCATGGGCGCACCTGTTTTAGCTCAATCTGAATGACTTTGTGGATAACTGTTTGCTTTTGTTAGGTATATACTGTTTAGGCTAATGTTTGACATGTCTACACCTTTCAAAATAGATTAGGTTTGCATCGATCACATTCTGGCACGCCCGGTCAGACTCACTTCGCAAGTATTTCAATTTTTGGAGTTTTTGGCAAAGTTTGAAGTTTGAAGATGGAGGAGGCAGTTTGATCATCTTTCTTGTCTAAAAGCCCATTATTCCTCTATTCTATCTATTCATTCTTCTTCCCCTTGCAAAATCTTGGCCTATTCTTCCAAAAAATCCCTAAGAAAATCTCATTTTTGACAAAAAAATGTGTATTTCTATGTAAAAATTCCATTTAAAGTATTTGAAATTGTTAGAGGATCGCATCTAGTAAATCTAGGATAGTATCCAGGATTCTTGGATCACATCTGGGGACTACACCATTCCTGGATCGCATTTGGTAAAATTCAAGGTAGCATCTGGGATTCCTGGATCGTATCTGGGGACTACACCATTCCTGGATCGCATCTGGTAAATTTAGGATAGCATCTGGTAAATTTAGGGTAGCATCTGGTAAATTTAGGGTAGCATCTGGTAAATAGGATAGCATATGGTAATACTTCAATTTGGGGTAAAAATGAACAAAACAAAGGCATAAACATCTTATTTTAGTGCTTATAATGAATCCCCAAATCACTCTTGAATGCATTAAAGACTAAAACTTGCAAAATCTAACAAACAAACAAAACCAATCCAATCATTTGCATCCTTGCAACATCAAGGTTTTAGATGCATTCATGCAAAGTTAGGAACACTTCATTTTTAGAAACATAAAAAGAACTTCAAGTTTCCATTTCAAAAGGTTCAAAATCAACACTAAGTGCACACAAAATTCTAAATCAAACTCAAAGCATCAATCAGGGATAAAATGAACTTCATTTGCAAATATTTTAAAGTTCTTTTAAAATCTCATGCAAACTAAGAGTCCTAAATGGTTGCCAAAACTATCCTAAAATCTTTTTTATTTATTCCAAACAAATGTCGTGTTGCAAAATCTTGAATGTTTCCTAGGTTTTTCATGCATCAAAACAATCTAGGAATATCATTTTTGGGCTTAAAACATGCAAACTAGCACACAAAATCTTCAATGAAAAACAAAGTCCAAAAGAGTCATTTTTATTTTGAGTCCAACACAATCTTGAATGACTTAAGGGAAAGAAAGGCATCTCTATTCCCTCCTTTTTAATTCAAGAAAAGTGCAAATTCAATCTTGAATGCCTTAAGGTCAAAACAAAGCACTTCAAAGTTCTAAATCAAAACAATAATTCAATCTTGGATGCCCAAGTCAAAGCAACTGCAAACGCTCGAAAGTCTTTTGGAGAAAGAACAAATCAAAACCTAAACACTTGTGTCTTTAGCTATTCAAATTCAAACATCACTTAAATTCAATTTGGAAAAAGAACAACTTGCTTGATGTGCATCTAGGAGCTTTTATTTTCTGTAAATCCTTATTAAAGTAAGCAATGTAAAACATTTGAACTAAGACAAGTTCATTTGTTTTACTTTTAGCGAGGCCTGTCCGGGGAGAAAAGTGCTTCCTCTTTGGAGAATGACCTCAAACCGGTATCCCCCTTGGCTGGTATATAAATAAAGTGAAGGCAAAAAGACACTCACTTATATCTCCTAATCCATAGGCATTCATGCCAAATACAGTGACTGGGGATGGTAAATATTCCTCCCCCAGTGTTGTTGGCTAGGCTCTTAAGTGAGTCACGAGCAGTCAGCATAACCAGGTATGGAGACTCCACGGAACCATTAGAAACTTGATAAAATAGAGGCTACCCTATCCACATTCGAAGGTATCAAAATCCTTGTGCAAGGACCGATCCAAGGGGTTTATTGGATCACCTCAAGATTACTCACCATTTGTATCCCCTTTTAGGGGGTACCAAGCTGTGGGCAAGGATTTTGATACTCACCTTCCTTAAGGTAGATTTGTTTGAATTGCTTGATAGTTAAAACTCCGTGAAAACATTGTTGGAACATACACTTTTCAAAAGATTTTTTAGAATCAAAGTCAGTTATCCTGTCTGTATCCCGCAAGGTTGCTGTGTCCCTTGTGGAGATTGCTTTTCTGAAAGTATTTTGTTGGAATCTATCCTTTTCCATTGGAGAACATCAAACTGATCTACAAACTTGGTTTGCAATACTCAGAACAACTTGCAAAAGAAACCCTTGGAATCATATATCCAAAAGCCTTTTTGTCTCAAACCAACTATCAGGAATTTCCCCGAGTTATGCCCAATTTGATCAAACATCCAAAAGCAAAATTGCCCAAAACTCAAGCCTATCGAGAGAAGAAAGTTGTAAAGAAAAACCTCAAAAGCCATCAATCCTTTGTCCAAGCAACCCAAGCAGCAGAAAAATATCAAGAAAGACTCGATAATATTGGATATAATGCAAGAGTCAAACAGTTTGCCTACCGATTTTGAGTAAACCATTGTTACGTCAATCTTGAAAGAGAAGATTAGCTGGATCCATCATTCCATCAGCAATCCACAAATCAAAATCCCAAATCCTTGATCCAAATCCAACATCCATTATCCAAATCAAAACCCACCATCTTGTTGCACCGAATCCAAAAACCCAAATCCAAAAGCACTTAGTGTTCAAAACCATTGAGTTGTTTCCATCCCCTATCCTAAATCAGAAATCATCCACTTTTTGATAGAGAATTGTCTAAAGGAAATCCAACTTGTCCTTGCACAACCTCATCATCTCGAGCAAGAGATTGGCTTGCATTGATAAGAATCTAGTTAATCAAAGATCATTAGTCTATCCTAGGTTGGCCAAATCCTATCACTGATCCTCCATCGGGAAAAACAACAACTCATTGTTGACACTTAGTAATCTTCCACCAGCATCCCACCAAATCCTCCACCCAATCTTGACCCAAAATAGAGCATCCCACCAAGCCTCCATCATCGCCAAGCATTTCACCAATCTGTCACCATCTTCCGCTATCCTTGACCCAAATCCAAGCATCTCACCAATCCTTGCATTGCATTTTAGAAATTCATCATCCTTAGAAAGTTCCTTAAGCTTGCATCCATCATTCTTTAGAGTCTTTAGGCAACATCTTGCATCCATCTAGCATCTACATCTCCATGCCTATTGAGACAAGATCTGGATCTAGAAAATGAAGGAACATGAATCCTTATCCAATCACCAGCTCGTCTGATCCCAACATTTTTACCAGTGTGATGGTAGCCTATGATCCCCAAATACAAATTGGCAATGCATGGGAAGATCCCAATATCCCCTCAGCTCCTCTGGCAATAGAAACATTTGTGAGTCATCTAGAGAATCCATTAGTAGCCAATACACTCATGGCCCAAAACCAGTAGAGCATGTTCACTAACTTTTCACAAAGGCATACTCCCATTCCACCATATCTCCATCCTCGTATTCCCATAAGCACTATCCAAATCTTAGCACAAGCATACTCTCCATTCATCCAACCATTCCTTGATCCAACCTTGCAAACATCTCAAGAAACCTCCACCATTCCCCTTCTTTTGCAAGGAAGCTTTGCCAGTCCCGCAACACAAGTTGTAACACCATCTACTCCATTCCCTATCATAGGTACATCATCATCCGCCACTGCTACCCAAG
Source organism: Chamaecyparis obtusa (assembly GCA_027943335.1). Classification (NCBI taxonomy): domain Eukaryota; kingdom Viridiplantae; phylum Streptophyta; class Pinopsida; order Cupressales; family Cupressaceae; genus Chamaecyparis; species Chamaecyparis obtusa. The sequence continues at coordinate 348,994 of BSBK01007528.1, forward strand.
GTCTTGCTCAAATCCAATGCTTGTCACAAAATGAACTCCCACCTCTTACACAAGTTACCTCACAAGTAGTTCCGCCACCTTCCATAGACCAATCAACACCATTCTTTTCAGGAGGGATGCAATCATCCTTCCCCTTCATTTCACAAGTTTCCACACCCACGCCTTTTATGACAGGAGGGATGCAATCATCTTTTCCTTTTACTCCACAAGCTTCAGCATCCATACCATCATTTCTAGGGTCAATGCAATCATTTCCCTCTTTTTCCCAACAAGCCTCTACATCATCTATTCCAGAGTTAGTGCAATCGTTCCCCCTTCATACTCAGCAAAATTCCACATCAACATCACCCTTTTCATGGGAAGTGCAAACGTTCCCTTCCTTTCCCACCCAGCAAGCATCTACTCAGGTACAAGCCCAACAAAATTTCATCACCATAGGAATGCCTTCCATGGGTTCTTCGAATCCACCATTCATGTGCCAAACTCCTATCACATCTGCCTTCTCGGCATCCATTGCAACACAATTCACACCACACACTGGTTCTCATTGGGGCCTCACTCAAGAAGACATGAAGGCCTTTGGCATACCAACTCACTCTCCTACATCCATATTTGCAAACCAACAAGCCACCTTCTCACAAGAAGCACCCCAACAACCATCACAACCTCTACCAACTTCATCCTTTGCAAGCTATCCATTCACAAAACTGAGTGCTTTTCAGCAAGTTCCTCCACCTCACCAGCTAAGTTCCTCTCATTCTGCAAGTTATCTTGCCTAGCCACCCTTTGCTTCAACCTTCCCTACATCAGTTCCACCCTTAAGCAATGCAGGAATGCTCCCAACCTATATCAGCCAACCACATAGCCAAGTTTAGCAAGGGCCATCCTACCAGCAAGCTACATCATTCCACTAGCCTCCCCCATAACAACCATACCTCTAGTTGCAGCAACAAATCCCCATCATTTCCCAGCAGCAACCAGCTTCCTCTTATCAGTCACAATAGAAAGTCCCCGTCATCCCACAACATCAATAAGTAGTCCCATATCCTTCACTACAATATCCCCCTATGCCACATTAGCAATATCCTCCCTAGCAAATGTCACTCCAAAATCCACTCCAATCCACCTATGTCATTGGACAATCTCCATATCCCACTCCATAATACCCATCACTAGATCCTCTTCAAATGGGAGTACCAACTCAAACACCAATCAATGCCGAGTGGGAAGCAATGAAGAACACTCTCAAAGAGCTTCAAACCGGTACCGAGAACAAAACCTTCAAGCTCAAAGAGGTGTGTCCTTACCCATTTGACCGATCAATTGCCACTATTCCTTTTCCCAAGAACTTTGAGACACCTAAATTTGATAAATATCAAGGGAAAGGAGACCCAGTGAGTCATGTTAAAGAATTCTATATGGCATGCCAAGAAGTGGCTTACAACAATAATTATCTTTTATGCCTATTCCCCAAAAGCTTGGGAGGAACTGCTGTTGAGTGGTTCTACAAAATACCATGTGGGACCATCACAACTTTTTCTAAACTCTCTGAGAAGTTCATTGCCCACTATGCCCACAATGTCGAGAATGAGTTGACCCTACTAGACCTCTGCAACTCAAAATAGAAAGAAGGAGAAAGCCTAGCAGAATACCTGCAATGATGGCAGAACCTTACCACCAGGTTATGATACCAACCACCTGAGAAGCATTTGACCAAAATCTTTATTGATAATTTACATCCTAAACTATCCCACTTCATGAGGATGAACTGTCTCCAAACATATCAAGATATCAAGAGCAAGGGGATAGGTATTTAAAAGGCCCTCCTAGAAGAAGGCACGATCTGACATTTTAAAAATGATTCCCAAAATAAACCCAGTAATGATAAATCTTGTTATTGGAATCGTAACCAAAATGTTGTTACTGATGGAGCCACTGATACCAAACATGTCCAATTTGTCGTAGCTAGTCCTACACCAACTCCTACATGCCAAAAAAAACAAGCACCTATCTATCAGCAATCTCCTCAGGTCCATCAACAACCCACGCAACAATATCATTCTCAGAATAATCAACAGAATTATCAGCAGCAAGCTCATCAAGCTTATCAAGGCAATCCAAACAATCAAGTCAATGCTGTCAATACTACACCCAATCAGAACAAGCCCAGAGCTTAGAACCATCCAAAGAAGACCTTCACACCATTGGGTGAACCTCTGGATGTTATCTTTCACCGAATGGCCAAGGCCAATTTGATTACATACCCACCAATCCAGCAGGTTGATCATAACACTCCTAAACCTGATTGGTACAAAGATCATGAGTATTGTGATTATCATCATGTCGAAGGACACACTACCCTGAAGTGTATGAGACTCAAAAACTACATCCAAGATCTCATTGACCAAAAGGAGATCCAAGTAGATACACCTGCTCAAGCATCGCCAAATGCCAAATTACAAATCTATCAGAATGTATTCCCACAACACAATGCTGGGAAGAACCAAGCTAATACCAATCATCCCCAAAATCATGGCAAAGGCAAACAAGAAGATCACACTACTGCCTATATCAATTATGATAATTTTTTTGGATGTATAACCTAAGTTGAGCCCATAGTCAATACTATCCATGTCAGAGGAGCAGATAGTCACTGTGCTGTTACCACCCGCAGAGGCCGGATAACTGTCATTGGTGCTCATCCAAGGCTAGCACACAATGCACACAATGCACAGTACAACCTCATAGAACATCTTGGGAACACACCAGCCAAATCTCCATCTTGGACCTTCTCCACACTTCACCCCTCCATCAGGAGATCCTTGACCGAGCTCTCAAAGAAGGACATGTCCCCACAGACATTAACACCACCCAGTTTGAGACCCTTGTGGGACATCTATCCACGTCTTGTGCTTTATCCTTCAAATCATTTGACATACTAGATGTTGCACCTGACCACACTATGCCTCTCTGCATTGTCGTTATGGTCAGGGACTTTGCCATCAAATGGGTCTTAATAGATAATGGCTCGGCCCTAAACCTGTGTACTCTCAAATTCATTCAGCAAATTGGGTTCACTAAGGCTGATATATCACATGAAGTAATCACTATCAAAGCCTATGACAACTTGGAGCATACCTCTGAAGGTACTATTAATTTGCCTATTCAGCTGGGCCCAGCAATGCAAGATACCATTTTCCATGTTGTTGATCTTGACCTACCATTCAACATCCTCCTAGGCCGACCATGGATTCATTCCGTCAAGGCTGTACCATCTACTTACCATCAATGCATCAAATTTCCACATCAAGGTGCTAAGGTTACCATCCATGCTAACCCCCAACCCTTCGCATACTTTCATGCGATGGAAGCATCATTCCCTCATTCCACTCACTATCTTGGAACTGACATTGGCAGTTTTGTTGCCAGCTCATCTCGATCCCACTGCGATCCAGAGACTATCCTTGCCTCCACCCTCTCTTCCATCAAGATCAATAACTAGGGCTATGGTGAATACTGCCTACATGATGCATTTTCCGTAGGGGCCCTCCCACTTGACCCACATACCAAAGGCCACCCAAGTCACCAAAGCAAGCCTGTTGAAGAGCTTCATGAAATCAAGAGAATTGGATCTATGACTTTTGAATCCCATGGCAACATAAATAGTCAAGAGATGGATCCTGACATCAATAGGTGGTTGTAAAAAGATCCCCCACCACCTAACACTCAACTTCTTGGCTATTTCAAAGATAAATATCCGAAACAACATAAGTATACCACTGAACAATGGAACTATCAAGGCAGTGGTCTAGGACCACAAGAAGGCGGCAACCAATATCCCATCACAGCATCAAAGAATCTTGAGCATCAGGGTCTTGGCTTTAATACCCCTCACCTACATATACAAGAGGCCAATACCACAACTGGGGGCACCAACATGACTAGTGTTCCCCTCTTGAATAGCCAGGATGACCTCGTAGAGATCGAAGACATCCCTGAAGAGAAAGAAATCAGATCCTATGATGATATCTTTGATGATGACACCCTCCTGGGGACTTCTGTCCTCCAAAAACTTGCCATCAATCTCATAGAACTTCCCCTTACCCACCCTGAACTCATAGACTGGGACCAATCAAGTGTCACACACATCAATGAGTTCCAAAGCATAGAAGCACTCCTAGAATTCATGGGGGCATCAGGCCATGCAACAGATCAAAATTCAGAGTCAACTCACATCTATAAGCTTGACACAGAAGGATATTTTGGGGAGGAGGCAAGCTTTAGCTGCAAAAGAGGAATAGAAAGAGTAAAACATGAATCTTTATGTGAAAACCCTTCTGGGGCACATTTTGATTCCAAAATAGTAAAAATAAAGAGCGTATCTTCTAGTGAAAACTTGGCAATTCAAGTGCTAGAAGATGAAAACTTGCCTCTTCCTCCCATCCAAGATTATAGACCCGAGCAGTCACCAATCATCATAGAGGAAACAAAGCCAATCAACTTGGGTATAGAGGATTGTCCCAGAATCACCTACATTGCAGCATCTTTAATAGATGGTGAAGAAATGGCTTTCACTGCACTACTTCAAGAAGCTACTAGGAACTTTGCATGGTCATACGTACACATGCCTGGAATTGATCCTAAAATTTTTGTTCATCATCTAGCTGTGGAACCTAATGTTAAGCCAGTAAAGTAGAAGCTACGCAAAATGCATCCCAAAGTAGCTCTATTGGTAAAATCAGAACTAGAAAAGCTCCTGGATGCAAAGATTATCAGAGCTATAGATTACTCAGATTGGATCTCCAACATGGTACCTATCACAAAGCCTTCTGGCGACATCCAAATTTATACAGGTTTTAGGGACCTGAACAAGGCATGTCCTAAAGATGATTTCTCACTACCTAACATAGACATGATCATAGATCTTACAGTGGGCCATGAAATGTTGTCACTAATGGATGGCTTCTCTGGATACAATCAGATTCATATAGCAAAAGAAGACAAACACAAAATAGCATTCACCACTCCATGGGGTACTTTTTGCTATAACATGATGCCATTTGGGCTAAAGAATGTAGGAGCCACATATCAGAGAGCGATGATAGCAATCTTCCATGACATGATCCATAAGATCCTAGAAGACTGTGTGGATGATATTCTTGCAAAATCAAAAACATGCCATGAACACCTAAGCATTCTTGAGAGTGTGTTCGATCGCTTACATCATTATGGCTTAAAACTCAATCCAAAGAAATGTGTCTTCAATGTTACATCTGGAAAGCTTCTAGGCTTTATAGTATCATGATGAGGCATAGAGATTGACCCCAAGAAGGTCAAAGCAATAACAGAAATGCCTCCACCAAGAACACTTAGATAGCTCAGAAGTCTACAAGGAAAGCTTCAATCAGTGCGTCGGTTCATTTCTCAACTAGCAGACAAGTGCTGACCTTTCACGCATCTCTTATGCAAAGACACAAGCTTCAAATGGGATCCCATATGTCAAAAAAGCTTTGATAAGCTCAAAGAATATCTAGCCAACTCTCCAATCCTAGTACCACCAGTTCTAGGATGCCCTCTCATACTCTAGATCTCGATGACCACTACAGCACTGGGGGCACTCTTAGCACAACATGATGATGACAATAAAGAAAGGACCATCTACTATATCAGCTGAACTCTAGCTGGATATGAGCTGAATTATTCACCCATGGAGAAAGCATGCCTCACAATGGTCTTTGCCACTCAAAAGCTTAGACACTACATGCTCAGCCACACAATCAAGCTCATTTCAAAAGTGGACCCCCTCAAATATCTACTATCAAGGACAACTCTCATAGGCCGCATGGAAAAATGGGTCATGTTACTCAGTGAGTTTGACATCCAGTACATAGATCAGAAAGCAATCAAAGGGCAAGTCATTGCCGATCAACTAGCAAAGGCACCACTAGTGGATGCTTATCCACTAATTATGGAATTCCTTGATGAACACTTATGTATGATCGAAGAACAACCCATGTGGAAGCTATACTTTGATGGCTCCTACACATTACATGGATCAAGGGAAGGAATCCTATTTGTCACACCTCAAGGTGACTACATCCCAAAGTCATTCAAGTTGGGATTTTCATGTACCAATAACATTGCAGAATATGAGGCACTCATCTTAGGTCTCAAAATAGCCATTCAGTGGAATATCACAGAACTGCAAGTGTTTGGAGATTCACAGTTGATTATCAAGTCGGTCCTAGATGAATATTAGATGAAGGATGACAAGCTGCTACCCTACAAAGAACTAGTGGATAGACTGAAAGAGCATTTCCTGAATCTACAATTCACATAGATACCAATACTTTAGAACAAGTGGCCGATGCAATGGCAACCATCAGATCCTTGTTAGAAATCCCAGGTGACGCATCACAGTATGAATTCCTAGTTGATTAGCTACACATGCCAGCTTATGAGAATGCCGATGCAGAAATGGTGTGTGTCTTGGTTGGTCCTCAGTCCCTGTGGTACCATGACATCCATGCATATCTACAAAATGGTATCATATCTCCCCATCTCACCAACAACCAATGCTAAAACCTTATTCACAGAGCTTCCCACTACACTCTTGTAGCCAACACCCTTTATTATCGAGGGTATCACAATATCCTCTCTAGGTGTTTAGATTTAAATGAGGCTGTCCTGGCTTTACAAGAGGTCCACGTTGAAATTTGCGGTGCCCACATGAGTGGCATGGTTCTAGCCAAGCAGTTGCTTCAAGTTGGGTATTATTGGCCAACCATGGAACATGATGCTTGTGAGTTCATCAAAAAATGTTTACCATGTCAGCAGCATGCAAATCTGATTCATGCACCAGCACAAGACTTGAAACCCATTGTGCCACCTTGGCCATTTTCATGTTGGGGCTGTGACCTTGTCAGCTTAATCACTCCCCTTTCCTAAGATGGACACAAGTACATAATAACTACCATAGAGTACTTCACCAAATGGGTTGAAGTGATTCTGCTCACCTTAACTACTGGCATCCAAATATCCAAGTTCATCCTTTACCACATCATCTACCACTTTGGCATACCATCTAGCATCTTCACAGACCATGGCACACCTTTTGAAAACTAGCATGTGGATGATCTGTGTGCCAAACTCCACATCCATCACCATTTCTCTAGTCCATATTCCCCTCAAGGAAATGGCCAAGCTGAGGCCACCAACAAAACTATCTTGAAAATTCTCAAGAAGGTTGTCAATGATTCTGGTCGTGACTAGCATCTCCAAATCAATCCCGCCCTTTGGGCTTACTGCACTTCTTATCGCACTCCCACATGCACCACCCCATATTCTCTTGTATATGGTGCTGAAGCCGTTCTGCTGATCGAGGTCGAGCTCCCATCATTGCGAGTCTCCATGAAGAACTATAACACTAATGAGGACTATCGCGTGACATGTCTCATACAGCTAGACCTCTTAGATGAAAAGAGACAACAAGCATATGATCACCTGGTTGCATACCAGAATCGACTCAAAAGGAGTTATAATAAGAAGGTCTATCCTAGACAGTTCCAAGTCGGTGACATGGTCCTCAAAGAAAATTAGAAGGTCCAAGCAAATTGAGAAAAGAAAGGCAAGTTTGAGCCTACTTGGCTGGGCCCCTATGTTGTCACAACATGCTTCAGCTTTGAAGATTATCAGTTATCTACACCAGAAGGTGAACCTTTGAATGATCCAATCAACATCATACATCTAAAGAGGTTCTATGCCTAAACTACATCCTACATATTCAGAAAATCCATAAAAGCAAAAAAAAAGAAAAAAGAAGAAAAAAGAAGAAGAAAATAATCGTCCAATGGTGAAAACTTGGCAATTCAAGTGCCTTGGACAAGTATGTTGGTGAAAACCTAGCAAATAGGCACCATACATAGTCAATTGAGTCATTATCTATCAAAATCCCATCCCCCCATCCCACCATCTTAGTCCTTTTTCTACCATCCCCATCCCCATCTACCATCCCCTAGCATTCCTCTTTTTATAATCCTCAAGCAAATCCACAATCCTGCCTGCACATATCTTGTACCATATCTTGTATCATATCCTATATATCCTGTATAGTGCCATCCTTCCTATACCATATATTGTATAGAGAGATCTTCCTATCCCAAATCCTGAGCTTCTATACATATCAGTTGTATATCTTTTCCTATCCATTATACATATCATCCTTTTTTGTTGTACATAGTCCTTGTCAGTCCCACAAAAACATTTGATTAGAATTCTTGTCCTACCCAGCCTTGTACTTCAACAACCTCAATTTTTGACTATTCTTGATCACAGTGATTATTCTTGAACTTCATCATTTTCCAACGAACAACAACACTCATTCTCTCATCAATCAGCGGGTCCTTGAGGATGTCTCTTTCCTCCTATCAAATCTAATCTTCCACCAATCACACCAGGTCCGTGTCAATGTATCCTTCTACACGTTTAGACCCATCTTTCCACCATCAATCCATCAGTCACATCAAATCTCTCTCCTTGGCAAAGGATGTCTTTTTGGAGTTGTCATTTTGGTCTTGGATTTTTTCCTTTGGATCTTGTTAATCTTTTGCAGCTTCTCATTGTTTCTCTACTCAAAGTCGCCATGATCCTTTATATCATGGTGCACTGTGAATGTGAACAATCTGAGGCAAGGTCTTTTGATCTTTTTGATTTTGCCTGTGAGTCAGTTGGATGTGACCCTTGCACATTTCACATGTGATCTTCTAGGTTCCATGGTGCACTTGGGAAATGTCATTTGCTTGTGGTTTCTCCTACATCATTTCCACCATGATTCCTCTTGGGTTCATGCGTGCTGTTGGGGCAACCTTGCATGTCTTTTTAGTGTCAGTCCTATGCAATGCTAGTGACAAAGCCTCATGATCCCTGTATCCTTGGAAGGTCTCTAGCATTGCTATATCAAACTAGGTTGTGCTCTCCACATTTGCACTTGGAGCTTCCCCCAATCCCCTGCATTCTGCATCATATAGAGTAATCTTGCATCTTGCATCCTCATTTAGCTGCATCCTACATTTTGCATTCCATCTCATCTTGCATTCACCCATCTTTGCTCTTGGAAGCTTGGTTATTTATCCTCCCTTCTTCCTTTCTTCTTTCCTTATGTTTCCTTTCGAGAAAATTCCACAAAGTTTCTTCTTTGCATTATTTTCTCGAGGGGGCACAACCCCTTATTCCTCCAAATTCTAGCTTGGGACATCTTATTTTCTTGTCTTTGATGCCATTCCACTTGCGGCATCGCATCAAAGAGGGGCAAAATGTAGACACCTAAAAATCCTTTAGAAAATAAAGTATTTTTATTTCTAAAAAACCCCTGATGACATCATCATTTGTTAATTAATTCATTTTTATTTCATTAAATCCCTTTATCTTAATTAAAAATATTTAATTAAGAAATCCCTCCCAAAATGTTTAAATTTTATTTAAACACTCTTTCCCTATTTATTAATTATTTAATTAATAAATTGACCAAAAATCAAAAAAATAAATAAATAATTTATTTTTTCCCAAAACCTTAGAAATATCCTAAAGACTACTAACCTCTTCTAGAATCGTCTAATCCTTCTTTAATTTCAATTAAAGGCTAATCCCATCATTTCCTAACTCTAATACCAACTCAAAATAGTTAATTAAGATTAAATATCTAATCCTCCTTTTTATTAAATTTATTTTAATAAAATATCCTCAAACCTAACCCTTGGAAATAAATAAATCTTTATCTATTTCCTAAAATCCATATTTATCCCTAGAAAGTCCTAGACCCTTCTAGAAAGTCTTCATCCTTATCCCCTTAACTCAAACCCTAACCTTACCCCAAACCCTAACCTATCCTCCTAACCCAACCCCTTCCAAAAGCCTATAAATACTCCTCATTTCTAAGAGCAATTTACACATTCACCTTTTATTTCAAGCATTGTTATCATGCTAATTTAGCTCTAGATTTAGCATAATCATTCTAACTTAGCTTATTTTCAAGCATTTTTAGCTCATCTTAGTATAGAACTAATGGATTAACTTAGTTTCATTCCTGTTTATGCATCATATCACATCTATTTTGGGCTTAAAAATCTACTTAATCATATTAGTTGCATAATCTCGAGTTCTTGAAGCCTTAGGGGCAATTTTGGGTGTTCTACCCAATATTGTGCCACTTATGGGGTTTTCATCAAACTTAATCCTCCAAATCTGCATTAGGAACATGCTCTAGGTGCTTTGAGAGCATACCCACATTCCCTTATATGAGCAAATCAAACAGTGCATGGGTGCACCTGTTTTAGCTCAATCTGAATGACTTTGTGGATAACTATTTGCTTTTGTTAGGTATATACTGTTTAGGCTAATGTTTGACATGTCTACGCCTTTCAAAATAGATTAAGTTCACATCGATCACAGTAATATTGTTATTCATTCAACTAGGTAAGTACCAAGTTAAACATATGAATGTATATATTGAGCCTCTTATCGATGAGTTTCTGGAGTTATGGAATGGTGTCACTATGTATGCCATCTCTAGATTAATAGGACAAAGACAATTTTAATTCCATGCAATGCTTGTATGGACAATACACGATGCCCTAGGGTTAACACATTTTTCTAGTATGTTATGGTAAATTCAAGTTGTACATGATAATTCTAATTATAAAAATTAACATATTTAATCCAATTGTATCATTATCTTGTATATCTTTAAATAAAAGGAAAATTTGCATGTCCAGTTTGTGGTCCAAAGATGAAATCTCATCATTCAAAAAGTTTAAGAAAGAACTTGTGTTTGATGAGTATAAGAACTTCGTCCATAGAAATCATAAGTATCGAATTACCAAAAAATATATTTTCAATGGGAAAGAAGAGACTACATCAAAGCCACAAAGAATGACAACTTTCCTATGGAAGTTGGAATATAATAGAATTAATCATCAAGGTACTACCATTCCACCTAATGGTTTATGTTTGAAATTTATATATTTCTATTGTGTTTTGTTTGTTGATTATGTAATTGATGACTGTGAAAGTCGTCAAGAAAATACTACTGAGCACCTTCCAAAGGGACTTAAAAGTTATCTCATAAAATTTAGTAGGTTTCTCTACTAGGAGTAGCTATAAATTGTGCATTTGTTTGATACTATGCATATTGGAAAGAATGTAACAGAGACATTATGGAAAATATTGGATGGAAGACATGACAAAGAAAAAATTGTCAAAATTTGTAGTGACATTCATGAATCCAATCATGCAATGAAAAAATTCATTGAATCAAATAGAAATGGAGACTAGATTAATATAAGTGCCCCTCCTTGATTATTAATAAAGCAACAAAGTGATGCTATAAAATAAGTCATACACAAAATTTGATTTCCCATAGGGTTTTCTGCAAACATAAGCAATCTCATATCAAAGAAATGTTAATTTGGGCCAAGGTTGAAAATGCATGATTGGCATACTTTCATCAAGGTAAGTCATATTTTTTGTATTTACAATATATTTGTAAATTGCATGTACTTTTCATTTTATTATGTGAGAAAAGAATAACATGATTAGTTTATAATTGTTACAGTTGTGCTACCCCTATCTCTCCTAGAGAACTTTGAAAATAACATCGAACAAGTGATATATGATCTTGGAAAATACATGAGATAAGCAGTGATATCTATTCAATTTGTTGTATATATTTATTATATTCATAATTTGTTTTTCTTGTTAAGTAATATATTGTAAAGTCTTGTATTTATATTTTATTTTTTCTTGAATGTCTTAAGTAGGTGGTTGTCATCTAAAAAAATCCATAAAGAAGATATAAAATATTGGAAGAGAAGAATTCCTCATTTAATGTGTGAAATGAAAAAGTGTCTACCTTCAACTTTTTTCAATGCACAAGAACACTACCTCATACACCAAGTTGAGGAGATTGAATTGTCTGGACCTGTGCACACTCATTCAATGTGGATGTTTGAGAGGCACTTGAAATTTTTGAAGGCTTTGGTTCAACAAAGAGCACATCTTGAGGGTTCTATGGTGGAGAGATATATGGTATACCAGACTATGATGTACATTATTGAATATCTTCCTAAGCTTGGAGCAAAGATCCATATAGATTGCATTTGGGATCTCAACACCATTAGAAATGTCGAAGGAGAGTACTTTGTGGGAAAAGGTAGATTGAGGAAAGTGAGAGGTAATAAATTATAAGATGTTATTGTAGTTAATTAATTCTTAATATTCAAAATTAATCGGTTGTAAGTCATCTATTTATTTTTTGTACAACTTCTCGAGAGTGGGATGTAATACATTTGTATATTGTAAACAATCAAGATTGGATGACAGTATGGATTGAATGATGTCATCATTTTGGTCACATATTAATATGGGAAGTTGTGTCTTAATTGGTTAAAGAAGCTCATCATAATGGAGATTCAAATGTTGGATGACGCAAAGAAAACTTGTGATTTTGGGATAAGTGCAGTATTTCAGGTGACTAATATTTCATCTAGAAATGACTTACATCCTCGAGAGTCTCAAAATCAATACTATAGCATTTTGGATGATATACTTGAGTGTGACTTTAATTCCTTCAGATTATTTCTCTTCATTGTCAGATGGTACATGCTATGACTTAATCAAAATGATCCTGATAGAACTATTATTAAACATGACAATGGATTTCCAATGATTAATAAAAGGTGGTTTGAGCCAGTTGGAGATGAGCCATATATTCTTCCAAGCCAATGTGAATAAGTATTTTAGTCATAGGTTCTACATAAACTAGGTTGGTCATTTGTTGTTAGACATGATCCAAGAGGAAGGCCAATAATGTATAATGTGATGGAAGAAGAAGATTTCAAACAAGTAGAAGATGATGATCATGATCGACAGTTAGTCGATGATGTTGCTAACATAAATTTTCGTGAAGAAGAAGAAGATGATGATGACAATGATGATGCTATTGATGATGATGATGATGATGATGATGATGATGATGATGATGATGATGATGATGATGACATTGATGACAACAATGATGAAGATGATGAAAATGATGGTGGTGGTGATGATGTCGATGATGATGATGATCATGGTGATGAACTGGATGAAGAAGAAGATCAATGACATGAATGAAATGTATAGTTATGTGATCACTTTTTAATCTATTTAATATTGATTTCTTGATAGAAATTTATAGTTATGTAATCAATGTTAATCTATTTAATATTTATTTCTTGATAGAAATGTATAGTTATGCAATCAATGCTTAATCTAATTAATTCATGATGTACCTTTTAATATTTTTAATTTATATGGGATGCTTATGGTTTTTAATGTACTTACTATGTAATTTTGAGTATATGTATCATGAATTTTTAGCTAACATAAGATAATTGAATTACATATGTAGGAACTCAAACCCCTTTCATGAGCATCCCACACAGTCTCATGGATTGACAAATATAAGTCAATACACCCTATAGAGATTAATGTCTTTTACAATTTGAAAAATATCTCACACTGCTTTCTACCTCTCTCATTTGATGGAGTGTAGGTAGAAGAAAATAGGTATTTTTCAAATGTGTCTTCTTCAAGCGAAGGAAATATAGGAATGGAAGAAGAAAGTGAGACATGTAGTATGTCTAAATTAGGGAGATCAACTAGAGGTAAAAAGACTAGAAAGAAATTCAATAAATGCATGAAATTTTTCCTTGCTCAAGTGGGGTCATGTTCTTATGATGATGAGAGAAAAGGTGACATTGAGGTGCCCTTTAGGTACCAACATCTACAGAAACAATGGGCCCCCAAGGAACTTCCTCCAATAAACACTGATTTTAGTGTTAAAGGCAAGATATATTGCATAACACCATTGTCATTACATGGTTTGGGCCTATTTTCCATGGATGGTATAAAGGTCTCTTAAAACAAAGTTTTTGTATTGATGGAGCATGTTGGACCTTGTTACGATTATAAGAGTTGGATGTGGATTATTCGATATAAAAAAGTATGTGTAGGTATGCACTCTCAAAAAATTATATTCAACAAAAAGATAATGGACAAAGTAAAAGAGTGGCTATATACATTGATGAAAGGCCAAAAGAATCAGGGAATATTGTAGGTTTTATAAATAGTAGGCGACCTGTGTCAACTATTAAGCAACCCAATTGCATATTTGAGGTGCGGGAGGGAAATTATGTATTTGTATGTGCAATAAAATCAATAAGTGCATGTGAAGAGTTTCTTATTGATTAAAAATTGAATCGCATAGATACAAAAAATGTCACTATCATGGGGGTGTAGGTATGTACTATGTACCATTAAATAATTGAGGTTTTTGGCTAACATTTTTATATTTGAGTTCTTTTTGTAATGTTGAATCTAATCCTTCTAGGAAAGGAAATTCATCTAATGAAACTACTACAAACAAGCCCTCCAAAACCAACCACATCTAGAGAGTCTCCTCACCATCCACCTCATCTCCATCACCATCTTCTAATGAAATTTATTAATCTAGTCATTTGTAATTATTGGTTAACTTTAAATAATAATATAGGGCCATGATATGGACCAGCCACATAGAGGGGACAATGATGATCCCATAGGCACTTCTTCTTCCCAGTAGGTAAACCTCTTTGTTATTGTACTAAAAATTAGATAGAAGCAAAATGTTAAATAGTATTTTTTATTATGTTCTTTCCATCACTATTTTGGAGTAATTTTAATAGTGCTAGTAATATTGTTGTCATAGACAGGTGGTCATCAGAGAAAGAGAAAGGAACCCGCACCAGTCCCTCAAGAGGAGTCCTTTGATGAGGACCTAGATATTGATTTTTCAACTTGTGATGACCCATCCACTGCAATTAATAAGTGCCTCCAAAGAATTGGAAAAGGAGTGTCTCAATTGTCATCAATCAACCCTCTAACTCTCGAGTCACGAAAGAGGGTGACTGAATTAATGCACCGAGCTCAAAATTTCAAAGTAAGTATCAATGTAATTTTTAATTATAACAAAATTTCAATAATTGTTTTTATGTTATACTATTCTTTTATGTCATTATACTAGTTTTTATGTTATACTAGTCTTTTATTAGTTTGTTATATAGTCTTTTATAAGCGGATGTGTTGTTTTTACAACTTTTTTTGCATAGTTTTGATCCTTGTGGCCTTGATGAGCGTACTGTAGGTGGTTTAGGTAGATCACATGTTCGACTATATTTTTTTTACACTCTAACAATATTGTCCATGCTAGTCCATGATTTTATTATGCTCTAACAATCTTATTCTTTAACACCTGTCTATGATCATATGGTATCGCCATCTCAGACATGGACATGCCCAGATGTACTGCTACCTGCAATGTCGACAACATGCAGCATGGCCACATATGCCATGGCACCACCTAGTGGTATGTATATTTCATTTTCTCTCTCATTATTTATATGTTTATTTCCCTTTAATTATTTTTTCTTGGGTGCATTTTATAATGGATTCAATTTATGCAACAGGAGATGCATCACCTGATGATGAATTTCCTAGATGTACTCGTATTCCTAGTACAGGAATAGTGAGGGATTGTGTATTTCTTGTGAGTGATAAAGAATGAGTTCCCTTGAAAGTAGTCAAACTTCCAGGTACTTTAAATATTGGAACTTTCTTTTACTATACAATCGTATGTTAATTACACACTACATTCAATATAAGAATCTTCCATCTATTATATTCTTATTTTATACTATAATATCCTTCGACTAATGATCCCATGATTATCTTGTAGGGAATTATGTTTTTTTATGATAAAATTAATGACGAGTATTTGCGGATATTCGGGCCCATGCTTCGTACATGGTGGAACATCATATCTAAACTAAATCCACTATTTTGATTTCATCTCATTGCTAGGATAGTTTTCCTTTTATCCATTTTTTGAACTATATTAAATGTAAGTTCACTTTATTTATGAATCTAACAGTGTTTTTTTCTTAAAAGGTGGAATGCCCAAGATAAAAATTTAAAGGATGCTCTCGTAGATAGTATGAAAAAATTATTTGGACCTTGTGCATTTGAGAAAAAATAAGCTCCTTGAGAAAGGCATGTTATGTTTGAAGTATATTAGTGACCAATATAGGAGTATATTAACAAACAACCCAAAGTATGAGTGCCCCCCCTGCATTCCTGATTTAGAGTGGAAAAATCTTATTTTGGATGCGAAGGAGAGAAGCAAAAGAAAAAAAGGAAATACACCACCAGACAACAAAAGAAGGTATGTGATACTGTTAAGAATGTAATTATGTACTAAATACTCTTTATATTTATATGAACTAACATATTTCAAACTTTTCATAGATATCCTGACACATCAAAGGCAATAAAGGAAAGAGTAGAAAAGAATGGGAAATACAAGCTCAACTCTGGTGGTTATTCAAAACTTGTTGCATGAGTTGTAAGTCTTAGTAAATCAAAAATTATATACAAATATTCATAATTTGCAATCAATTTTGTTTTGATGAAACAATGAAATAAAAATTCATGGTACCAAGCAAAATGTTGGGTGTGGAGTTCAATAAAAGTATCTCAGAAGAGGACAAGAGAATTAGCTTCCAACAAGGCTATAAAGCCATGGTTGAAAGAATACAAGAAATAAGTGGACAAGGTTCTACTGATGGATCTATCACGGTGAGTAAGCTAAATGATGATTTTTTCAAATTGAATAATTTACCAATTAGTTTATTTGATGTTAAGTTCCAACATAAAGTGAGTATATTTATTTTAAGTAAGAAAACAATGATAACATGAATGCATATGAAATTGGAATGCAACCTTCTAATTCTGGTACACCACCTATGCATGATGAAGCTGGTTTGGGTGTGCATCATTGTGAGGCCTCACCCTGACCTATCATAGCATCTTTTCTTATTCGCATTTTGATACATTGATATACTTGTTGATCTATTCTAATAGAGACTCGAGATACTATATTTTGATGATGATTATTATGCCATGTGGATCACCTTATGATGTGCATTAGAATTTAGAGTATGTTGAGATTTTGATTATGCATATTTAGTAGTGTGATTTTGATGGGAAGATTGGATCATGTTTAAATTTGATTTCTTCATAGGTGACATGTCATGATGATTATATAATTGTGATGCTTAAGCACTTTGTATGGAAAATTTGGATTCTGCATATAGCAATTAGAATTGAATTATGCACATTGATTATGTTGCTAAATGGTGAATTGAATATGTATATTTCATGTAATGTTATCATCTTGAACTACTGATGCTCGATGTGCAGTGTGCAGGTAAGAGAACCATGGAATTAATCAGAGAACCAAGGTTAAACATGTGTGAACTGAGTAAGCCAAGGCTTAATCTGGTCTGGGATTAAAAAAGCCTCGTTGTAATGTGAACTCATTGTTAATGTGGATTTTTACATGTGTGTTATTAGTTAATTTCTTGTTGTCATCCAGGACATGACCTTGGGTATGTAATGTGTAATGGTTAGTGTCACTTGACACTTGTTATGTGCTTGTTTTAATTCATCCTTTTTCTAGTCACTTCTAGAGGCTAGTAAGGGGTTCTAAGGGTCATTTTTGGCATAATTTAATTACCTAATGGATAGGGTTATGGGTTAGGAAGGTTTTGAGCATGTCTATAATTCCCTAGTGACCTTGGTAACCTATTTTATGACCCATTTACCCTTGACTTCGAAATTTGATAAGTCATAATCTTTACCCAACTCCACCCTTTCTTTCAATCATGCATTTATCATGGGGGGACAAGGAAAGACAACAAGGTCATAAAGTCAAGTCTGCATTTATGGATGGTGGGTGGGTAGAAATTTGGAGGGCTTTTTAGAGGCCCTTAGGAGATTTAGTGGGTGTTCACCCACTCTCTACATTTGGAGACATTAGGGTTTGGATTGAGGAAGGATAAGTGGATAAGCTCTTCTCAAATTTCCATTTCCATCACACTTTTGGAGATTGGTTACTCTTCTCATGGAAGCCTTTCTACTTGTTCATTAGATTAGCTTGTATTTTTCTCTCTCATGCATATGAATCTTGGTTCTTGTTGGCACAATGTGTTGTAAGGGAGGGATTTTGGGTTTGATTTCATGGTTTGATCTTATTCTTTTGCTTATTGAGGGAGTTCTTGTTTATGGGTGTGAGGCATTACTCACCCTTTGGGAAGGGAAGAAGTGGCCTATGGGTGGAGGGGTTAGTTGGGCTCTCCATGAGGTGAGAGTCTCTTCTCTTGGAGAAGAGGGATAAGTCCATGGTCTATGGGCACCATGGAAGCCATTGCATTCTTGTATTTTGGAGAGGATGTTAAGCAAAGTATGTGTATGAAGCTTTTGGATATGTAGCCTTGAAGAGGCAATTGGATATGTAGCCTTGAAGAGGCAATTGAATACTCATGGTGAGAAATTTGTATGTAATGGCATTCTCCCCTTGGAAAAGCCCACCTCCACCCTCTCAATGAGCTTGTAAGACTCATTTGTATAGCGTTGGGAGGGAGTAATTTGTTGTATGTTTGTGTAACTTGTTTTGTGAGCATCTTGTTGATCTTGTTGCATACCCATTTAGCCTTGGTTCTCCAAGCTTGGGGGTGGTCTCATAAGAGACCTAGGTTGGGTGGTGAGCACCCATGGTTCTCCCCTTTTTTATTGCAGGTATTGGTGTATTGATGCTTGTGGAAGAAGCTTGATGGAGTTCATCTTTGTTGGATGTGTTTTATGGAGACACCACATGTCTTGTTTTGGGTAGATCTTGGAAGAAAGATCCTCTTTTTATATATATTTATAATGGAGTAGCCTCTCCTTGTAGTAGGAGTAATTTTGGTGGATTTGTATGGTGTTCATCTTATTCATGTTGGAGCACCATGAAATTTTATATTGCAATAGAATGGAGAAAAGCATGTTTCATCTTCTTGATATTATCATGCATGTATGGTTATCAAATTATGGTTCAATGATTCAACTTGTAAATAAGAAATGCTTGTTGTTATGTTGATGCATTCTCCTTGATTGAAATGGAGGTATAAATATCTCATGTTAAATGTTTATCTAAGTTGACAAGGGAGAGATAATGTATTGTTTAAAGGAAGAATTTCCATTGATATGAACTTTGTAAAGCTCTCAATGTGTTGACTTAACTAGTTATGTTCATTCTATTCTACCTTATCTTGGACAAACTTCAGACTAAATAGAAACTACTTGAGTTGATAAGAATGTTGCAACCTCTAAAACCCTTCTAAAATGAAGTATGACACTATTGAATTATTGGATAATTAAGACACTAATATTCTATCCATTATTCCCTTAGTCTAATTCATCAAATAATCAAGTAATTCATTAGCTCAAATGAAAGATCAAACTAAAAAGTTGTAGGAGAAATCATGAAATTAAAATGACACTTCCCATAATTTTATTAGAGCAAATAACTCTCTGGTTTTTGTATGGGAAAGAGAAATATTCTCTTACCACAGAGAATATTCCCCTTTTCCCTTCTAACATAATTCCTAATTTAGTTTAATAGCCTAAGCTATCTATTACCCATGTTAATACACTCTAATCTATGTTGAACAGGTTTTCAAATTAACTTTATTGTTAAAGAATTATCATAAAACTCTTCCCACTTGCTAGTGGTCCCCACTATAGCCCTCTTCCTATGCCCAGGTGATGGTCATGGCAAAGAAATATGTTTAATGCTTAGTCAAAATACCCCCTACGTGAGTAGAAGGGCCCTTGAGAAGTGACACTCAACAAAAAAAGATTTAAATGCCTTGTCTTTTACTTAATTCCCATGTACATATGGGCTGACATGGCTTAAATAAAATCTTCAACTTTCAAGTTACCTCTTGCAAGCACACCTAACTCAGATTTTAAAGTCTGACACATTCCCTTTAGTCATAAAAGGGTACCCTCTCCCTTGCTATGTGCACCACCCACTTGGTCTTCTCCTTGGGAAAGCAGAATACTTGTGTTGTATTTTGCATTGACTTTAAACCATTTCCTATCTTCTCTAGCCTTGGAATCTGTGAAAATCCCATCCATGAGATTGGTGGGACCCTCAACTTTGTCTCCCCCTTGTCCTCTTAGAAGTGTGCTCCCCTTTGGCATTTATCATTGGTTAGTGGGTGTTGTAGGTTAGCCTAGGTGATAGTCTAGCCTTTAGGATATTTGAATTTGTTATTTTGTTATTTATCCATGTTGGTAATTACATAGGGTTTTAGATGATTTGTGTTATGGAGTTGATTAAGCACTAATTTTACTTATTAAAGATAAATTATTTTAGGGGAGAGTTAATAATGTTAGAAAATGTCTAGGAGATGTTACTTTTATATAACTTTTAATGTGTTAAAATATTAAATTAATGTTTTAAGTTTTATTAATATGGTAACCTGTTTAAATAAGACCAGCTATGATAAACATTGGAGACTTATTTAATTGACAAAATTGACACTTAAGAGGATTGTCTAATTATTTATTAAATGTTTTAGTAGGACATGTATTCACTAATTTAATCAATTGGTTAGTAAGTGATAGGTATGGTGAATCATTAGATTAGGGTATATTGGAGCATGCCAACAGTCATTTAGATGATAATTATAACCTTTAGCCATTAAATACTAATTTTGGTAATAAATGAATTAGACTATTAGTTAACAGTATTAATGTTCCGATCTAACTAAGAATGAATTAAATTATTAATTTAGTAGTTTTATCAGGCATATGTTCATTCACAACAAATAGTGGAACTTCTTATCAAGATGATAGCCAATTCATTTTAGGGTCATTAGGAAACAGGACCTTCGACATTAGTTAGATGAAGGTCTAGTTGAGATAGATTTATCCTCAATAGACCTACCTTTGGTTATAGTTCGTTGTGTACATTTTCTAAATGATTAATACACTAGATACTGTGAATGCACCTGGAACATGAGCCCTTAATGGAAATTGTATACACTAGGGTTCCCATTTTTCTTGGTCTGACTCTTACTACATTAGTTGATAACTTGATCCTAGATTGCACTTGGCATAGCCGATGATGATTTACAACTAACCTTGTAGTCATCTCTTGACATTTCACCCCCTTTTAAAAAAAAAATGTTACATTTTTGGATGTTTATTTTGGGCATGACAATCATAGTGATGGAGGTATACATTTTCTATTCAAAATTTTATATGTAATTATTAATACAAGTAAACATCTTAAATTGATTGGTGTAGTAATACAAATTTAATTGCAATAGGTGTTTGGATTAATGTAAAATTTTGTATTGCAGTTGTAGAGGATGGAGAGGCCGATGTTCATGAGCACGTTGAGGTTGAGGCTAGACAACCTGATCTTGAAGTTGATGATGTGACTAGATCAAGTAAAGAGTGCCATGGTTATGTCCTTTAAAGTATTGAAATAATTGTAAGAATTTATAATACAATGTTTTTAATTTAACACTTTTATTTATTATTGCAGATGACCCCCCTTTGCATCAACAGAGAACTAGGCATGCATTGAGATCTGATGAGAGGGGAGATTATCATGATGGCACTGATGCTCCTCTTAATGATTTCTTAAAATTGAGAAAATAAAAGAAAAACAAGAAATGATTGTCATCTATGCACCTTAATTGATAATGAATTTTTTTATGTGTCAATGAATATAATTATGTGCTATTGAATGTTCATAAATTATATAATGTGTTAATGAATATTGATGAATGTTGTGTGCTAATGAATGTTAATGAATGTTATCATGTGATAATGATTATGTCGAGAAGACAATGTTGATAGTGATTAAATGCCGAATTCAAATATTATGTGCATGATATTCATATTAGTAGCCATGATAAAATTGAGGTGAGTGCTATGAAACTTTACTTTTCCTTGTTATGAAATCAGGTTTCAAGAAAATATATTTCAAAATTTAAAATTAAAAACTCAAAACTGTCCCTCTTATCTTGAAAATAGGTTTCAATGATTGCACTAAATTCGTCCTTCTACTTTAGGTTTGAATTCCATGTTAACTATTGACAAAATGTTATGATTTTTATTTGAATATTAAGGCAAGCTATTGTTTAAAGTTATTTCATTTCCTTCTTGTATTATAAACAAACATTATAACAAGTAGGATCTTAAATTGTTGGTTTAGTTAAAATAGTATGTTATTATATATATATATATATATATATATATATATATATATATATATATATATATATATATATATATATATAGGTTTCAATGATTGCACTAAATTCATCCTTCTACTTTAGGTTTGAATTCCATGTTAACTATTGACAAAATGTTATGATTTTTATTTGAATATTAAGGCAAGCTATTGTTTAAAGTTATTTCATTTCCTTCTTGTATTATAAACAAACATTATAACAAGTAGGATCTTAAATTGTTGGTTTAGTTAAAATAGTTAAGTTTGTTGTAGGATAAGTATGTTTGGTTTAATGTCCAATCTAGTATCTTAAATGTGGGCATTGCAATTACAAAACTCACTGACTGTAGCTAAATATTGTAATCATGTAGCAGTATGTTGTCCTGTAGCAACAATTATCCTGTAGTTGCCTCTTGGTGTTCCTGACTGTTTAATCTCTATCATTTGACAACATGCTTATGGTTCATAAATTAGCTTTTCCCTTCATCTCATTTCATTGTGATTGTCCTTTATTTGTCATTTGTATGATAATGTTGATCATCTGAGAACCTTTTTAACCATGATCAAGTGACTGCATCACCCATGCCATCATAGTCCCATTGAGGAAATACATGTTTGTAACAATGAATCATGATGATTCACTATTATGAATGATATGTTTCTCCTTGAGCTATACATATCTAGACTCTCATTGCTATGTCTATATTTGGACCTCTGTTAAAGTATCATGGAACAAGGCTTCTCTATCTCTGCTAAAAATAAGTGACTTCTCCATTGTTATATAATCATCTTTTGATCACATTGATCACCATCCCTATTTATTTCTTTGTAAGAACTACATTTTCCTCTTCTTGACTATGAATATTTACCTTATAAGAACCTGATTCATTTGTGCCTATGTCAGTTGCACCATGTGGACTACACATTGGTCTATCCTTTGATATATATCTCTCAATAAAAAATGAGCTAAAATGATGAAGCCTCAAAGGTCTAATGATTTGGTTATTTCATTATAGAGAATAGTCAATAGACTAGTGGGATAGTGAATATTCTTGAAAAGTAATGAATTTCATTGTATTATTTTATGGTGTCACTTCTTTTCTTCACAGATGATCTTTGTCATTACAAATAACAGTGTTCTTTTAACTTTTGTTGACCACTATGTACTAAGATATATCACTGTCATAGTATAATAGCACAAAACAAATAAAAAATGCTTGGAAAATGGTTCAAAACAAGTTCATAAACATCTAACTATGTTTTCCAATCTCTGGATTCAAAAGGACATTAATGTCAAAAGATAAAATTAAAAGAAAACTCTTTGTTATTGCTCAAAATAAGGTTCAGACTACATTCTTCTTCACCAGTCATGCAATCTCCTTGCTTGCATCCATATATGATTGGAAAAACTCTTACTAAATGCCTTATAACTTTTCCAACTAATCCAAAAATGATTGGTATTCCAAAACTCTCAAAAAACCCTTGATCTTCTAACTCCCACACATTCCTAACTAGTTGTTAGGATTTGAAATTTCAAATTCTAACTTACAATTTAATGCAAATTAGTCTCTTAAACATATCCAAATCCAAAGGATCTAACTAAAATAGGATTAAAAAAACTATTTAAGACCCATGCTAACCCCAAGGAGCTCTAATGGCTCATTTTTACATCATTTTCCTCCTAAGGTCCTTATTAGGCCCTTTGGGATTTTTACCAATTTCTTTATATTGATCATTCCATAAAATAATACTAGGTTTCAAGACTTCCCAATTGACTTGTAGAGAGGTCTTCTTGCTCTTCTCCATGCTCTGATCCAATGGTTCCTTAATGTACCTATGTGCCTTCATTGATGCTCGTGCATCATACACCCCACCTTTAAAGGAGCTCTTGTCCCAAGAGCCAATGCTTCTTGTCTTCAATCCACCCATCCTTATAGATGGTGTTCTACATCCTTATAACCTTCTAGGCATTTGCAACATCTTCTTCATACCTGTATTCACATTGTTAGCAAAATCATGACAACATAAAACATATTTAGCACCAATTTCCTTGTCATGCTGATGTTGGGAACAATTAGCAATGTCTTTGGTTTCTTGCCTTCCAAGGCCCTTATAAAAATTGTTTTCACTCCTCACATCATTACTCTTCCTCTGATCCTCTATAGGACACCATACTCCTCCCACAAAGATGCCATTTTTCTAATTATTAGCAACATCATTCATCATGCTGTTAGCATCACCATGCTTCCTTATTAACAAAGACTATCTCCATGTTTGATCCTTTACCAAGGATTGATTGTTAATGCCTTCTGCATACTCCCTCTTGCCAAAACATACTATTATAACCTTACCATCACAAGGTAAAGGTGTTAGAACAAATCTCTTCCCTCTTTGAACATCACATTTTATCCCACATGTTGCAATGCTTATGGTATCAACTTAAGATCTTCAATAATGAGTAATATTACCTAAACATACACATTGAACAAACTCATTACTTAAAAAAGATAAAGTACTAATTAATTTTTTGTTCACCAATATGATTTGATACATTATGAAAGATGATTATGCATTTACTGATTTCACATATAGATTGACGAGGATCCTTGAGCTCTAACAAAATTCTCTTTCATCATGCAAACACTTGGACATGGAAAGACAACTTCCAGAGCTAAGGAGATAAAGATTCAACCATGAAACCATGGAATTCATCATTCATCTAACAATGACAAGTCCTCTTCTCTTTTTATATGCCATTTCTTTAAATGTATACCTTTTTTTCATAGTGTATTGTTTAGTCATTCCCATGACTTATTTTTTGAGGATAATAATTTGATAGAAGATGATTGTAGAATACTGAGATGATGAATGATGAAGAAGATTTGAAAATGTTCATTTGATGATGATTATGAAGAAGATTTGAAAATGTTGCAACAATCTGAATTGGATCAATCATCATTTTCAAGTCTTTTTCATCAATCACCATCAACCATTTTCCAAGAGCAACAAATTTCTCTATATGAATCTTGGTTTACATTTCCCTGTAATCCTGATGCAAAATATTTCCATGAAGTATGCCAGGGGTATAATGCATACAAGAAAAAGGCCCTAAACTTACAATCCTAAAAAATTAGTATACCATTGATGGGTTCATAATTATTAAGTGAAAGGGAGTTTTTTGATCCAAAACCCCCTTTGGTGATGATCCTATGCACTTCCACATAGACATGACATGTTCCTCAGAAGACTTTTAATATCACAACAACTGAGAAACATAAATGTAGGCATCATGGTCACAATTCTTTGCAGAAACAACATAATTGAGTGGTATACCTAGATGATGCAACGTAACCACTACTCCTTTGGTTCTAAGTTGACAATGTAGGATCCAAAAACCATATATAATGATGGCTAAGTTGAATACAACAGGGAGGGAGAGGAATAAATTGAGAGAGTGGAGGCTGGAGGACCATAAGGACCAAAATATTATAGGGTTTATGGAGATTATAATTTCCATATAATTTTTGCAAACCCTTTATTAGTTTGGACGTTATGGCCCTCCTCCTCTGCTCTCTCAATTTATTCCTTATCTATGGTTTTTGGACTCTGCAGTGTCAACTTAGAACCGGAGGAGTAGTGGTTGCATTGCATCATCTAGGTATACCTCTCAATTATGTTGTGTCTCCAAAGAATTGTGACCATGATGCCTACATTTATGTTTCTCAATTGTTGTGTCCCAGGACCCCTTATGACCCCTTATGACCCTTTACAATCCCTAAGAATACATCTTAGAGGTCATAAAGTGTCTTAAGGGGTCATAAGAGGCTCCTAGGAGGGGCTAGATGAGATTCCACCTTCATGTGGTTGGCCCTATTAGGTAGAGAATGTTAAACTATTCTTGAAACAAAGAGAATCTCAATATTTCAGGGTCCCAGGGATAAAAAATAATTATTCGTAGTCTTTTGTTCATGAAACTGTCAAAACCTGTTACGCTTCTACAACTCATCAACACTAGAGGTTTGAAGGAATAAATTATTTGGTCAATTATGAGAGGTAAAAAACAAGATAATATTATTGTATCTTTTGTTTCTTTTATCCATTCATATTTTCTACCTTCTCTTCACCTTTAGTAATATATTGGATAGTGTGAAGTGTACGTAAAGGCAAGGCGGTGATTATTCTCGATGATCGAAAAGTATAAGTCTTCTAGACCTTACCTAGTAGCTAGTACTAAAGATAGAAGAGCTCAAGAGACCACAATAGTTGGTCTTTGTCTTTGGTCCATATGATTGATGAAATTTTTTACCTTTCATTAGCTCATCAAATGCAATGATCTGAAAGAATTTAATAGATGGTATTTTCATCATAATGTATATTATTTAATTTCAAAACTGGACAAATTTATATACTTCGTGCACTTTTAGACTACGAGGACAATGATAAAGAAGCATCCCGTCTCATGGCCTAAGTAATCTAGGCCACGAGAAGAGATGCTTCCTTATCACTATCCTCGTAGTCCACAAGTGCGCGAAGTAGATAAATTTGTGCAACATCAACTTAAATAATATACGTTATCATGAAAATATTCTATTAAATTATTTCAAATCCCCACATTTGATGAGCTAATGAAAGGTAAACTATTTTTCATTAATATGGACCAAAGAGGGAGACCAACTATTATGGTCTCTTGAGCTTTGTTATCTTTAGTGTGCTTGTCTATCATAATTTTGACGCACCTGACAACTATTTTGACAAGGATGCCATACTACCGACGGGATTACTGTCAAAAATTTTACTAGACAATCGTCAAGGATCCTTCATTTGCGATGCCCCTTGTTGATGGTGATGCTATACGAACAATGGGTTTATCGTCAGACATGTCACTGGACAACCGTTGGAGATGCTCAATTTTTGACACCCATTTTCGACGATGATGCTATACTACCAACGGGTTTACTGTCAGAAATGTCATCGCACAACTGTTGGATATGATATATTTTTTACGC
Source organism: Chamaecyparis obtusa (assembly GCA_027943335.1). Classification (NCBI taxonomy): domain Eukaryota; kingdom Viridiplantae; phylum Streptophyta; class Pinopsida; order Cupressales; family Cupressaceae; genus Chamaecyparis; species Chamaecyparis obtusa. The sequence continues at coordinate 376,204 of BSBK01007528.1, forward strand.
CCATTTTCGATGGTGATGTTATAATACCAATGAGTATATTGTCAGCAATTTCACTAGATAACCATCAGGGATGCTATACTTTCGATGCCCATTTTTTACAGCATTGCTATAATACCGATGGGTACACCATTGAAAATTTCACTAGATAACTGTCAGGGATACTATACTTCTGAAAGATGTATGGTCAGAAATGTTATAATAAATTGTGTATTTGTGTGTTATTTATGATGGATAGGGCCATCAAAAAGATGATGGTTACTATTTCTATAGGAATTTTTGATGAAATAACTCCGATGACACATTCAGTTGAATATCCAATAGATAGGCATTGAATATCTGACAGATAGCCATTAGAATTAGGCCTCAAATGTACTAGTGTGTCCAAGGCACCACAAGAAGTTATTTTCACCATAGTATGGATTTATTTCTATATATTTTTCTTTTCTTTTTTCTTTTTTTTAAAATTTTTTTATTGAATTGTTTTTTCTACCAAGGCACTTGTTTACCAAGTTTTCACCAAGGCACTTTTTTATCTTAATTGATTTTTTTAATATATTTTTAAAATTTGGAGGGACTCAAGCCTCATTCTCTTTGGATACTCCTTGAAAAGGTATGATATGACAGGCCAAGATTGCTTGAAAGGTATGCTCAAAGATGGTGATAGGGTGATGGAAAGGTAATATGGTGGATAAGGTATAGGGTGGCTAAAGACTTATGTGATATATTGGATAATGGAAACAAAAGGATAATGAATGAGAGGATAAGAAGTATTTCAATGTGTGGGTGTGAGAATGAGAATGGATCGATAATGAATAGGAGGATAAGAAGTATTAGCCAAATCAACATTGACACACCTTGAAAGGTAGTGGAATGATGGAAGAAAAATGGATGGAATAGCTTTAGGCTTTGATGGAGGAAAGAAGGTATATTTTGGGACACCCAAAATAGACTTGGAAAGTGGAAAGTGTTTTGAAGGATGTAGAGTGGAATCCTTTGGAAGATTAAATGCCAAATTTGATTTATCTTTTGTGTGCAAGTCATTCAAAAGTGACTGGGGAATCCACATTTTCTTTGATTTTTCTTTTTGTTTGGTGGAAGCTTTAGAATGCATTTGTATAATGAGGGATTTAGGAAACTGCATTTCCTTGAATTTTTTTTTCTTGATCTACCTTTGTGGTCTTTTTAATATCTCCTTTTTCTTTTTATTCACATGTCGATTAGATTGGACATAGTGATCTTCTTCATATATAAGTGGATTCTTGTATTATTGATTTTTATGTTGCACATCCAAATTGCTTCCAAAAGACTTGGGAATTGTGGATGAATAAGGTTGATGTGACTGGTTTATATGGATGGTTTGATATGGCGGTTTCAAGGTTACATGTCTTTGGTGATCTTGAGGTATGAATTGGTAAGTGGGTGATAAGCTAGGACTAATACACATAGGAGATGGAGGGATGTAAGGGTCTAATATGGATGGAAGAAAGGAAGGTTTTTAACTTTGGGATATAGGGACCAAGGATAGATTTGGAGGAATAAGAAGCTAGATGCCTATATATAAATGGAAGGAGATGAGATGTGGAAGGGATATCAACATATTTATTGTGAGCTACATGGTTGAGGCTCTCATATTTAGGATGTATCTTTATACCAATAGGCTTATGAGTAGATTTCATAGGAGCGACATTGATAGGAGTAGTTGAAGCTTGAAAGAATTTGTTCATATGAAAAGGATTAAAGGATTAGGGAGAATGGTATATTTTTGAGGTCGATAAAGAGGAGTATAATAAGGGGATGAGAGGATACTTTGATCTTGACAAGGATCTTTGCATAACATAGAAAGAATACCACACTTTTGATTTTCAATAAGTTCATTAGAGATGGAAGGGATATATTGATATTTCTTGGGAGATGGACATGATATAGAAGGTGAATGAATATGGGGTGCTTGAGGTGGAAGGGTATATTCTTGAAATAAATGGAAGGGTATGAAGGGATCATCATGGGATTCTTGGGATATGGTACTTTGGTCAACTATTAGATAAGGAGGGATAATATCTTGATACTAATCCTTAATAATATTGATTTCTTTGCACTTTGCATTAATCTCTTGACATGGAGCCACTTCAAAGGAAAAGGTAGGAGTTTGGATCTACATGAGGGATTCTTGAAAGGTTGATGGAGGTTCATTTGAAATAGGCATGATAAGAGTTGTAGCACATGAGGGCTTGGGGTCTATAACCTTTGAAGCATGAAAGAAGTTTTTAGAAAGATGTATGTTAGCTTGGATTTCTTTTAGAGTTAGCCCTTGAGAGTAAACATACTTAGCATGAGAAGAATTGGATTCTTTATTCAATGGAAGAATGTTGTGGCTATATTTTTTGCTTTAGGAGATGCATGAGTGTTGGAAGAGGTGGAGGCTACAAGAGAATGATTACTAGATATAGGTTCATGAGTTAGATCTTGGTTAAAAGAAATATTTTGTTCTTCTTTAGATGATTCATTAGGATTTTTAATTTTGATTATATCATCATATATGAGATCTTGGATCTTATGTTTCAATTTTACACAATCTGAAGTTTCAGGTTCTTTGTCTATGATATGCACAATAGTAGCTCAAAAAGATAAAACCACATGAAGTGATTTGAGGCAACATGATGAGATTAATTTCAAGGAGTTTTCCAAAATTGATTCGTATGATTGTCCCAAAAGAGTAAATGATCTATCCAATGAACATGTAGATGTGTTTGTGTTGACCAAAGAGATTTTATATTCAAGATCCCGATGATCTAATTTTTCATTGTCATGTGATGAGGATTGTTGAGATAAGACTAATTCCTCTTGATTTCCTTGATCAAAGATGGGATTCTCTTGAGATTTTGAAATAGGTTCATGATCAAAGATTGGGTTACCATTAAGATGTTCTTGATCAAGGATAGGATGTTTATGATGTTCTTCTTGATCAAAGACACAATTGATGTGAGATTTTGGAGTAGTCTTTTTCTTTTAAGAATATGAAGACATGGATGGAAAATTATGATCATAGAGAAAAGGAAACATTGATCTTAATGTGGATTTTTTGGATGATGTATCCTTTTCTTTTTCCATGTCTTAGATTTTTGTGAAGAGGATATCCCTTTGAATTGTCATTTTCAATTGATTTTTGGATCTTAATGGATGTTTTATTTTTGTAATCATAGACCTTCAAGCATATCAAACAAAAAAACAATGCTTTATAAATTCTAACTCCTAAATAAAAAGCTTAATATTTGAGAACATTTACGAGATTCTTGTTAAAAAAAATATCTTCCAAGAAATCTACCTAAGGTCAAATTTGGCATTTACAATGGCTCTAAAGGTAGAGATTGCTAGATTAATTGGTCATTTTAGTTCAGGTTCCAAAAAAATATATCAAATGAATCATACAAGGAACACGTAGTTGTGCACACGCGATTGAGGCCTATATCTCTACAAGTCCAAGCATTTGATATGTCTACCCTCTACGTCTTTCAACTTAACTGAGGTTTTTATTTATAGTAGGTGGAAAATGTTGACTTCACCTTGTTCCTACTTTGGGTCATCCCTCTCATCGGCCTCGTTAAGGAATATTCTTAGGAGGCAAGCCTGCTAAAGATCTAACATGTGCAATGAAATAAATGAAATGAAATGATCAAGTAGCTATAAGGGTTTGATTCACCAAAAAGGTGAAGAGCATATCCCTACTACGTTCTCTCTTCCATACAAAATTAAAAAATGTTCATTTATAAGCCTTTTAATCTAATGGAATTCAAGCACATTTTTCATTTTGATTCACTATAAAAGTGAAGAGCATAGGCCTAATGCTTTCCTTCACAAACAAGGAGGCTTATTTTATGTGTTTGTTCATTCCTTAGCTCATTTTATTCTCAAGTTTGGCATTTCTAGGAGTTTGATTCACTATAAAAATGAAGACAACATCTCTAATGCCTCAGTTAGGATTCAAATTTTCTTTTAATTAAGCTATATTTTAGAATTGAAACACCACAAGTTAAGAAATTTCATAAGGTCTTAGGATTACCTTATTTGAATCTAGCAAAGGCTAGGTGCATTTTTTATTTTATTCTTTTTGCATTTTACTCATCTAGTAGATATAGTTCCATCTCCTAAGCATCCTCCTTCCACAAATGTTAGTCCAACACAATTCCAAAGAAAAAGTGAAGGAAATAAAAATCTCAATTAAATGCTCAAGTTTATTCAAAAAGCTTTAACGAAACTAAATCCAATTCAATGAAAAAGTATTTATCTTTGTATGCATCAATCATTTTGATTTAAAATTCATAATATTTTACTTCTTCCTTTGAATTTTCAATCAAATTTGTAAAATGAATCTTCTTTTGATACCTTGCTAATCCCATTTCTTCCTTCTCTTTACAGTGATTAGGCAATCTGCACACTGGTTTCCAAGCATTTTTATGCATAGATATGCATCAAAAGAATTTATGTACATGTCAAAAGACAATTATTACGTGCTAAAATAGATAGCAAATGCAACATAAAGCTTGTTAACATGCACTGAAAAATGAAAGATTAAAGATAGAAGAAACATTGCGTGCATCAAAGCTTTGTGTAACTGCATCAAACTTTGTAGTACACTCATTATTTCACTATGTAAATTGTAAGACTTTGTCTTGTAAGTATTATTTCTCCTATGAGAAGTGTTGTTGTACCTATAAATTTAAAATCTATAATACAAATTCACCAAAAATTCATACAAATCATCAGAATATGTTAGCATGAGGCAGATGTCCCACAATGTTTTTCATTTTGTGTATGTAAAATACCTTCATAGGATTAGTTCATCAAAATATCAACTCAATTATGGAAAATACAACAAGTTTAAAACAATTGAATTGAGATAATGACTATAAGCATCCTATGGATCTCTAAATAGAAAAGTTAAAGAAATTCTCTCAGATTAGCATTCATTAGAGACAACTCTAGAATGAGAATTAATGATCTATGATGCAGTTATGCCAATATAACTCAAATTATGCTAAAACATGCTCAAATATGCTAATAATTCACAATTAAATGCCTATAATATGGACACAATTAACAACTAATGAGAGTGGATCCTTTTCTCCTAATTTTTTCCTTTATTTAAATATTTTCCCAAAGCTTAGGGGTAGAGTAAGATTAATCATGATTAAGTTTGAGTCAAGTTAATGGTTTCAAATGTTGGGACAAAGTAAATATTTTGTTCTCAAAGGTAGGAACAAAGAGACAAAATAAATGGTCAAGATGCATCTCCAAGATGTGTGATGGAGAATTGATTTGGCTTTGATCCATGTGAGCTCATTCCTTCATTCTCATTGGTTCATTTTGATTTTGTCCATATGTGGTTGGTGAGGAAAATATGAATTAATTGATTTATCTTAGCCATGTGAAGGGGTTGAATTTGATTTGATTTAACTATACAATTAATTGATTTAAATCAATTGCATAATTATTTTCTCTACTTTATTTAATTACTCCATTTGTCTTTGATTTTGATTAATTCATCTTTTAGTCCTTGATTGCTCACTTTGACTCCCCTTAACCATTTTTAGATGTATATAGTAGTTAATGAAAGCCTTGATTGATCTATAAAATATTAAATAAGTTTTGTACTTAGAATTAGAGTCTCCTATATAAATTGATAGTCATAGTGCATGGGGAGAATCTCAATTGTTTGTGTTTATTAATCAACCTTGAGTTAAGGTTATGAATGCCTTGTCTATGATTCAGGGTCATTAAATAGATATTGAAAATGCAAATCCTTCTCACTAAAATCTTGATATTTCAATGTGGTGTTATTGTTTTCAAAATCTATTATGTGGGTAATGTGACATGATTAATAATTATAGATTTATTTAAAGGCCTCAGACAATGTCTTAAAGTAAATTTGAGTTAAAATCTTAACCATTAATGATGAAAAAATTAGAGTGTCTTGAACCCAACAAAACCTCATTTTTATGGACTTAGACATGTTAAGGACTGAAGCTCAAATCCTATCTTGGCTTGAATATCTTGCTCATGGATTTATATTTGGGAGCTAATTACCTCTTTTGAATAATTCTTGTTGATAAGAAGCTTAGGTTGAGATAATTATTCTCTATGTTTATTATCATAATTTTATCTTCATTATCAACCTCATGCCAAGATTCCAAGGCTTTGTTATGATATTCCATATTTTTATAAGTTTCTCAACTAACCTTTTATGTTTGTGACATACTTATAGTAACAAAGATGGTTGAGACTATTGATTCCATATGATCTATTAGCCCAAACCCCCACAACCATTATAAATGTGTATTTTCATCTCTAAAGTGCAGTATTCATCTAGGTTTGACTTCATCTTGTGATTCACACAATGCCTAAGCCACTCTTGAAACAGATTAAAATATTGAAATATTATTGACCAATCAAGTCCAACTTAGATTTTAGTTGGAACCGATTTCCTCACATTGTTCACTACACATGCATGGTAATATTATATCACCAACAATGGTACATGACAACTTTCGTAACCTACAAGGTGTGCTGAAGATATTTTTCTCTCAGTAATGTGTTGGTTGCCTGATTAAAACATGACTTGATAACTTATACAATCACATGAAGTTCTCCTTAAAGTTGTCAAAAAAGAATCTAACTACTGGTTGTAGAAACTTAAGGTCAATTAAGTTGGGACATCTTCATTTCTTTTAATAATTTGACGAGTCAAATAGACAATGATGCATCATTGGTTGGTTCATGGCTAGGTAATCTTGTAGTGGTCCTAGGAGATTGTGTATAATAAAATTGTCAGCACATAATGAAACTTTGTAACCTTCGGCTAAGCCAAAGGATCATACAGCCCATAATGGGTAGATGTAAGAAGTTGGGTCTACAAAAAGCCCAAAAAGTGAAAGCGATTTTCTTGATTTACAAAATTTGTCACAATTGGACTAAACAATGAATAACTTACACATAAAATCTTTAAGAAGTTCTATAATATAACATGTGATATTTTGAGTGTATTTTTAAACTTATTCTAGTGCCTAGATTATACAAATTTATTTTCAATAGACATGTATAAAAAATACATTTTTAGGATTATATTATGGACATTTATAACCACCATAATCTAACCTAGAAATACAAGTTTTTTCTAATTCCTTTTCAAAAAAGATGTGTATTGTATGCACCCTAAAATGGTCGCCTAGACTTTAAGCCCCCATTCATCAATTTATCAACTTCTTGAATCAATGATTTGCAATATTTTCAATTCAAATCAATTTCCTTGATCAAATCGTAATTAATTTAATCATTTTAATACTTTCTAAGGTTTGATCATTTTATCCTAAGCCTCATTTAATTAAAAGAAAACTTCCCTTTTAATTAAATAAATCATCTTATTAAAATAAAATTCCTCTTTTAATAAAATCCCCACTTAAATCTCTCTTTGTGTTGAAAAAGGAAATAAAATAAATAAAAATCCCTTTTTCTCTCCACTTTGAATGCACATACTTTTAAGTGGTGGGCCTTTTTCACCTTTTTGCCTCTTAAAGAATCTTGAGCACATGGATCAACCAAGATTTAATCTCCACCATTGCTCATTTCTTTTTGCCTCTTAATCTTGATCATTCGCTTTCCTTTATAAGGAGCCTTCTCTTTCTCATTTCATATGGCATCAAATTTTAAGTATTGTTATCCTGTAGGTTTGGAGAGCAACTTTGGAGAAGATTCTTGAGCACTTGAGCTTGGATATTCCAACTTCTCTTTTCTTGTCTTCTTCTCTCATGATCCATGTCAATCCATTTAGATTAATCTTGCACTTGCATAATAGATTAGATTCATATTTCCTTTCATAGAATAATCTTGCATAAGCATTTCCTTTCATAGATTAGTTTTCCCTTATGCATTGTTATCATATAGAATAGCTTCCATTTTCATTTGCATGCATACTTGATGATCATGGAGACTAGCATTCTTGCTTTTCCTCTTTGAATCTCTCATTTTATGGTGTACTTGCATGGGCACAAACTAGGTCTAAACTGAGGGCCTCCATTACAAACCCTTGCACTCCATGAATAGAGAGTTATGAGTCGCTATTTGAGACCTCATTCTTGAGAAATCTTGGATTTAATGACTCATACAAGTGTGACAACATTTTAGCACACATTTTTGGTGCCCACCGTGGGGCAAAAAATTGCATTTCTAGCCTCATAGCATTTTATTTTATTTTCCTGATGATTTTCATGCGCTATCTGTACTTCCGTGTCACTATTATGGAGTCTCGCACAAAGTTTCTCACTGTATCACATGAAGTTTTGCTAGTATTAGTATTTCTACACGTGACAAAGGCATTTTCTTGCATGGGCCTATGCACTTTCTCACGTGACACTATGTACTTTCTCACGCGGCACTGTGTACTGTCTCATGTGGACTTTTGATAGAAGAGACTTAAATTTACACATTTGCTAGTTTTGCTTGCTATTTTCTAACATTAATGCTTGCTGTGGTTTATTTCTCTGATTCTGATTGCTGAGGCACCATAGCATTGGATTGCAGATCTTTGGACCTAAGGTGAGTTTCTATAATCTCTATAACATTCACATTTTGGGTATAAAATGAATCTCTCATGTGTCTAGCTTGAGTGTTTATTGCTTTCATAGATCACACTTCAATTTTGGGCTCTAAAAAGAACATAGATTCACTTTCTTGCATGTGTGTTTCACATAGTAATTAGGCCCTATGAACACTATTTTTGGAATTCTTGAGAGAGTGGGTTTCTTGTGAAGCTCTTATTGATGATAGAACCCCTTGTAGGTAGGAAGGATATTGTTACTATCTCACGATCTTACTTGGTTTAGTCCTCAACATTGATTGGTACATTCTCTCTTGGTCCCTTTTAGAGAGCTCAGTAGACATTGTTGTTGACATCATGAACCTTGGTGAGGTGGTTTCAATCTTAGCGTGTCAATGAACTTTCTTGCTATGTTTGGGTGAAGTGAAGAGGCTAGAGGATTATGCTCTACTCCCTTTTTGGGTAGTACCAGAAACTCAGATCCTTGAATCTAAACCAAGTCCCCATGTGGTCCTTTTTGTGAGTCACCTTTTTAAAGAGGGTTAACTGTAGTGGACATTCCATTTATTGGGTAAACCACATGGATGGAACCTGAAGCAGTAATAGCCATTTTCACCATGGTAGCAACAACCAGTATACAAATATCCTTGTGGAAGAAATCTCCACGAGTGTAGTTTCTTGTTGGCTTGTTAGATCTCCTCAACATCTCTGATTGATTAAATTCTCAGAATGTGTCAAAACCACGGTGCACCTGGATTGGAGTTTTCCCTCTTGAAATTACAAAAGTTACAAAGTCAAACCATTACTAAGAACCATAGTGCAACCAAATTTTTATTTCTAGGACTATGTGTGTGATTGGAAAAATATTTTGAGAACATATAGAAGTAGAATCTTTAAGGAGTAGCATACTAAGTCACTATTCTTGTTCATGTGCAAGGTTGCTTTTTCCCTTGCTCATTGTTTGAAGACATTGTTTCCTTGAACTCCTTGATTGTTGTCTTGCGTGTTTGATTAATGATGAAAATTTATTGATGCATCTAGTTGATCCTTTGAAATGAACAAAAAATTGAGTTTCTGAGTTTACAAACTTGCTGTCAAGTTGCCTGATCCTATTTTGTCACCTAGCTCTGTGCACATTCTCGCATGAGCCTGACATTTTCTCATGTAAGATTTCACTTTCTCGCATGATCCCTAGTGTTTCCTCGCATGGTTTTGCATTGCCTCACATGAAAATGTCCCCTAGTCTATCAAAACAGTGAGCTGATTTGTGTCATTTCAGTCTTCCTTGGTCGATCTAGATTATAGTGGGTCACTTACCTTGTAGTTGGAAGCCTATTTGCACCTTGGGTTCCTGTGTCTTGACCTCTTGGATTAGTATTCTTTGATTTTAGAAGTGACCTTGCTTGGAATCGGTTAGTTGGAGATCATCCTTGTTGAGAAAGTAAACCTTTAGATTCTTTGATAACACTCTTGGAGAGTTTTAGTAATCTTTTGTCCAATTCACTTCCATCCAAAATCAATTTCAATCAAATATAATTTGGGTAAATCATCCTCCTAATCCATATGTTTTAGGATACTTATCTATTCATTGGGCACCTCTGTGGTAGTGTTGGTTTATACCTTTTTCAAAATTTCTATCTTATCATCTCTCTTTTGGACAGTTGAATGCTTTTACTATCGTAGTTTGGTATCAACACTTCTTAGGGTCATCTTATCACCTAGGATCTTTTCTTTCATGTCAGTTACAACAAGATATCAAGTAAATCAAGGAAAAAAACCTCAAGTAGTCTTTGACCAATTACCCTTAGTTTAAACTCACCAAAAATGTAAGGGAAAAGAGCCTGTCTTTGATCAATCCCCTAGGAATACCTCAGAAGCTTGGTTTGATCCCAAGAGTAATATTAGCAAGTTGAGCACATCCTTAGCACCTTCTCGATCAGATATGGATATGAGTTACACAATGACTTGAAGGGAGAGGGAAGAAAGGGATAGAAGTCTTGATAGCATATTGGAAAGACATAGAGATAACATTATGTTTGGCAGTTCATCTCATGAAAATCAACCAGTCCCATCTTTTATTTATACTAGATATTTGGATTCTCACCAAAGGACTGAAAGGGAAATGAAGAAATCCTATCAAGAAGAGCAATCACAACATGATAGTCAAGACGATGGACCTTATGATACTCATGTGAATGCAACTTATGCCAATGACTTGTTTAAATATTCAAGACCAAGTTCACCGCTCCAAACAACTTCAAGATACACAAGTGAAAGAATAAAGAGGATTGAGCATGAAAAGAAAGCCTTCTTGGATGAAAAAGCTATAAAGAAAGAGAAGTTTAGACTCCTAGAGTCAGAAAGACAAGCTTTATTGGAAATAGAAAGGAGAGCTGCACAAGAAGAGAAAGATAGAATCTTGGCTCAACAACTCAATGATCAATACAACAACATGTATGTTGGTGGTGGAAACAACTCTCCTCCATCCAATCCTCCTAAGACTCCATGAAGTAGAAGGTATTCAAGATTACCTTCATGATCTCCTAGCCCTAGAGGAAGAAGGGCTTCACAACAAGAGCATTATAGGAGACAAACAGCTCCTAGGAACTTAAAACAACCTTCCCAACATGCTCACCATGGTTCACAATATGGGGGAAGTAGCTCAAGTCTTGACCTCGAATCCCAAGATTTCATGAAGATACAACAAGAGCCACTCTTCCAACAGTATGTGGAGAGATACTTGGAGAAAAACAAAGATAAGTTCCTAGAGAGTTTGATAAACAAAGGTGCTAGGGTCCCCTATAATTTTGATATGGACAGAAAGATCAAGAAGCAAGGTCCATCCCAAGAAGAAGAAATCAAGAAACTTAAGTGTATGATGGAAAAGATGCTGGCACCCAAGAGCTCATTCAATCTTTATTCAATTTGTCCCAATCCTTTTGACAAGAGTGTGAGTATGAAAGATTTTTCTAGAAAAGTTGAGATCGCCCAATATGACAAGTATGATGGTAATGGAGATCCACATGATCATGTGTGTCAATTTTATATTATGAGTTTTGAGTTCCATCAAGATGACTCATACCTTATGAGATTGTTCCCAAGGAGTCTTAAGGGTTAAGTGATGGAATGGTTTACCAACATAACTCCCCCCATCAAGACTTTCAAAGAGCTTGTCCATAGATTTGTCCAACACTTTGCATACAATCTTTCAAGATCTATCACCATGTTGGACTTATGCAACTTAAAGAAACATCAAGGGGAATCCTTTATCACTTTCTTGCAAAGATGGATATGACAATGCTCTTGCTACTCTAGGACCATTCACAAAGATGAGAAGGTTGACATCCTTATTAGCAACTTGGTTCCTAAGATGCAGTATGAAGTTAGGAAGATGGTCTTTGATTCCTTTGACACCATGGTTGAAACCACATGTAGGATTGAGGATGTCTTGAAAGAACAAGGAATTTTGGCCAACAACAAAAACAACAACAATGGTAAAAATAACAACAAATCTAATAAGGATAAAGGAAAAAACTCACATTGGAACAGGAACAAACAAATGGTTAATGATGGAGTTGTGGACTCTTCTCAACCCAAGGATCAAGTTGTTCTTCACTTGTCTAGCACTATTCAAGCTATGAATCTCAACTCATCTAACCAACAAGAGTGCAAGCCAAGATATCAAGATAAGCCTAAGAAAGACTAGAGGCAACGGTTTTTGAAACTTGGTGATTCATATGAGGATGTCTTCAAAACACTCATTTCCAACAACCTTGCACATCCTCAAGATCTCGCAAAGCATCATATACCTGATGTTAAGACACATTGGTGGGATGAGAAAGCTTTCTGTAAATTTCACAATGGCATTGGACATAATATTGAAAAATGTTGGAAGCTTAAGCATATCATCTAGGATCTCATTGATAATGGAAAAATTTAGATAGATGGGTCAAACACCAATGCTGATCATAAGGCCTTCAAAGAACCTTTGCCCAACTATGAGAAGGGGGAAACCTCTAAACCTAAGAATGGCAAGGCTGAGATCAATTACACTTACATAGTTGCAGAGAATGTTGTCAACATGCTTGAAGTTGTGGAAGAAAATGTCAACATGATGAGAAATAAAGATCCCTATGGGTATGATCTAGACATGGACTCTCCTCCTATCTTTGATGAAGAACCTATTATGGTGCTAAGGGGTCCTAACTCTAGAAGGTCATCCCAAGCTCTTAATGTTGTCACACAAAGTCAAGGTCTTATTTTCATTAGAGGACCTAGTTCAAGTCAACCCAGTAAACCAAAGCAAGTGGCATCCAAGAATGTCCCCATAAAACCAGCTGTGAATCCTAAGTTGAGTTATAATCTTGTTGATCAGTTGCAAAGAACCCCAGCTTAGATTTTGGTGTTTGAGCTCTTAGAGTTGTCCCTGATACATAAGCAAGTCCTTGAGGATGCCTTGCACACAACGAATGTCCCTAACAACTTAGATGTCGATCAATTCCAAAACATGGTTAATCATATTGGTAGCCCTCATTACCTTACCTTTTTGGAAGATGATGATAAATCTCTAAGTCACCCACACAATCTCACCCTTCATATTGAAGTCATGATCCAAAAAACTTGTATCAGGTGTGTGTTGATAGATGGGGGTGCTAGGCTTAATATTTGTTCTTTAAGTCTTTTGAAGATATTGGGTTATTTTGAACAAGTTATAGATACCAGAAAGAAGATCACTACCAAAGCCTATGATGAGGCAGAAAGAAGTTCCAAAGGGTTGGTCATCCTTCCTGTTAGGATTGGCCCTGTTGAGAAGGATATTTTGTCTCAAATTGTTGATGCTAGTCCTCTGGCATACAATATCTTACTTGGTAGACCATGGATTCATGATATGGAAGCAGTGTCATCTACCTACCATCACTGTGTTAAGTTCCCCTACAATGGAGTAGAAATTTGTATACCTGGGGATAGCACATTATCTATTAACTCAATTTCAGCAAGTACTCATGTTCCCCTCAATAGAGAAGCATAAGATGTCAATGCAATCTTATCAAAATGAAAAGACAAGTTCAAGTCGGTAGACCTTGGTGTAGGGGGGTATCAACTTAACTCTTTTACAAAGCTACCAGTTTCACCTAGATCTTATAGAAAACCTTCAAAAGAAATGAGACCTTCCTCTTCAACTATGACTCTATTTGGTACATTTGTAGAGTCCTCAGTGCCTATTCAAGATGAGAAAGAAGAGGTGGCTATTAAAGAATGGATTTATAGAGAAGAGAAATACATGCACAATGAGAACTTCTCTCCCTCTCCTAAGGCTTATGGAAGAGGGTATACTTTTGTCAAGTAGATGGGCTATCTTGGTCATGGCCCTCTTCATCAAAAATTGGATGCTAGAGCTGAACCTCTTGATCATGCTCTTTTTGGACACAGGTCTAAGAAGACGATTGGCCTAGGATTCACAAATAATAATAAGAACACTGCTCCTATCCTTGATGAGTCAGCTAGTGAAGATGAACCAAAATACATGCCTAATTTGACAAATCAACAAGATATGTGTGAAGATTGGGTCTCTTCCACCAATCTCCTTTGGGGAGATTCAGATAATCCAGTTGCTCATGTGACAGTTGTGACCTTAGAACAAGATGAACCATATGTAGAAGATCCCATCAGAGAACATCAATGTAAGAATATTATTCATTTGATGGAGAGAGATGTTACCCTTGATGATATTAGAGCTTCCACATCAAGATGTCCCAAACCTTCATGGATTCAACACCCTAGTCAGGATTCAAAAATAGATTCACATGAGTATAAATGGGACTCTCTCTCAAAGCCTTCTATAGTTGACATGAATGTTGATGTCATCCATACTTATAGTTCTCAACCTGAGGTAGTTGATGAGTCATGTGTAGGATTAGAGGATTTGAATCCACATTTTTCCTTAGTGGATGATTCTTCACTTGTTAAGATGAATCCTAATTTGGGTAGCTTAGAAGGATACTTGATGGACTCCAAATCTTCAGTCACCAGAGATAATACCATTTGTATCCATAACCTTGAACCAACCATTCACTTACCTCTTGCTCATCCCAACCTCATTGATTGGTCCCAACGCTATCAAGAACTTGAGCTATTAACATTCCAAAATGATTATGAGATAACTTGTTACTTGAACACCATTGAACCATAGTCTCTTCCACCAGTGAACTGGCTACTAGCATGACAAAGCCAGACATCAAGTACCTTAGTCACAAAATAAAAAGAAAAGAAAAAAGAATAAGAGTTCTAATGGTGAAAACCACTATGTGGCGGTGTCAGAACCAAAAAAAGTAAAAATAAATGACGTATCCAAGGGTGAAAACCTGTCTGAGGCACTTAAGGATGAGGTACTTGATCGTCTCCCTAGCTACTTTCAAGACAGATCTTTAGTTCTTGTTGAGCCAACACAAGAAGTCAATTTGGGTACAAATGAGGCTCCATAAATAGTACATTTGGCTCAGTCCTTGTTACCACAAGAAAAAGAAGTCTACACTAAGTTCTTACAGAAAAAGAAGATCAATTTTGCTTGGACTTACTCAGATATGCTAGGGTTGGACACTAATCTTATTATGCATCACTTTTCCATAGCTCCAGGTGTAAAACTAGTCAAACAAAAATTGAGAAAGATGCATCCTCACATAGCTCTTTTAATCAAAGAAGAATTAGAGAAACTCCTTGGTGCAGGATTTATAAGAGCTATTAACTATGCTGAATGGATATCAAACATTGTACCAGTTTCCAAACATGACAAATCCATCTGAATTTGCATAGATTTTAGAGATGTCAATAGAGCATGCCCAAAGGATGATTTTCCACTCCCTAATATAGACATGATAGTGGAAATGACTGCGAGTTATGAGATTTATTCCTTGATAGATTGTTTTTCTAGATACAATCAGATTAAGATAGCTCCTGAAGATCAAGAAAAGACTGCATTCACTTGTGCATGGGGTACCTATTGTTGGAACATTATGCCTTTTGGATTAAAAAATGTAGGAGCCACCTATCAATGAGCTATGACAACTATTTTTAATGACATGATGCATAAAAATATGGAAGATTATGTGGATGAAACCTTGGCCAAGTCTAAAAAAAGAGACACACACTTAGATGATTTAGAAGTCATTCTAGATTGCATGGAACAATTTCAATTAAGGTTAAATCCTAAGAAGTGTGCATTTGGTGTCACCTCTGGAAAACTTCTAGGATTCATCATTTCAGCAAAATGAATAGAGGTAGACCCTGAAAAGATCCAAGCAATCATGGATATGCCATCTCCTAGAAACATTAGTCAAATGAGGAGTCTTCAAGGACGTCCTCAATCCATAAGGAGGTTCATTTCATAGTTGGTAGATAGAGCTCAACCTTTCAATAAGAACTTACACAAAGGATTCAAATGTGTTTGGAATGAGGATTTCCAACAGAGCATGGATCAAATCAAGAAATACTTGGCAAATCCTCCCATTTTAATGCCTCCTATACCAGGGAAAACACTTATTTTGTACATTTCAGTGACAAAATCTTCCTTGGGGGCATTACTAGCTCAACTTGATGAACATGGGAAAGAAAGAGAAATATACTACATTAGTCATACTCTTATTTCATATGAGGTTAACTACACTAGCATTGAGAAAGATTGCCTTGCAGTTGTGTTTTCTTCCCAAAAGTTGCGACATTACATGCTTGCGCACACAATACACCTCATAGCAAAAATTGATCCACTCAAGTATTTACTCGGTAAGGCTACCCTCATAGGTAGACTTGCTAAATGGATGATGATTCTTTCTAAGTTTGACATAGAGTACATTGAGCATAAAGAAATCAAAGAACAAGCTATAGCAAATCAATTGACTAATTTCCCAATCCAAGATAGTGCACCTATTCAAGTTGACTTCCCAGATGAGAACCTCATGTATATGACTGAAAGAACATGGAGAATGTTCTTTGATGGATCATTTATACAAAATGGTTTAAGAGCTAGTGTGTTGTTTGTTTCTCCTCATGGGTACATGATTCCTAAGTCTTACAAGTTATTGTTCCCATGTACAAACAACATTGTTGAGTATGAAGCTTTAACAAATGGACTTAAGATGGCCATAGAATGGAGAATCATTGAGTTACACATCTATGGGGATTCACAGCTGATAATCAACCAAGTCAATGAACAATATCAAACAAAAGATGAGAAGCTCGTACCTTACAAGAAAATGGTTGATTCCTTAAAATGATACTTCACATTTGTCACATTTCAGCAAATCCCTAGAGTAGAAAACAAAGCAGCTAATGCTATGGCTACACTTGCTTCACTCCTTCGGTTAGAGAAACATGAATCCAAATTTGAATTCCTAGTGGAAGAGCTACATCACCCTATCTATGACTCCCAAGAAAGCCATGTTATTTTTACCCTAGTTCATCATGAGTCATCCCGTTATGGTGCCATTGACTTATACCTTTGTGATGGCATTATTCCTAAAACCTTTAACCGATCTGAATGTAGAAACCTTACCTAAAATGCCTCTTGCCATACCCTTATCTCTGGTGATTTGTATAGGAGGGGTCTAGATGGAACACTTCTTAGATGCTTAGAAAAGGAAGAATTTGATCAAGTGTTAGTTGACATTCATGAGGGCATTTGTGGGGGACATTCCAATGGTCTTTCCATGGCCTGAAGGTTGCTTAAGGTAGGGTACTATTAGCCTATGATGCAGATTGATGTAGTAGCTTTTGCAAAGTCATGTGAAAAGTGTCAAAAACATGGTAACCTGATACATGCTCCAAGAAGGGAGCTCATTCCTTCTATATCTCATTGGCCATTTCAGTGCTGGGCCTTTGATCTTGTTGGGTAGATTCATCCCAACTCATCAGGTGGACACAAGTTTATTATCACTACTACTAATTACTTCACTAAATGGGTAGAAGCTATCCCACTTTTTGTTGCCTCAGGCAAGACAGTCTCTCTATTCATTTTGAATCATATCATCTATCGATATGGGGTGCCTTATGAGATTATCATTGACAAAGGAGGTCAGTTAAAAAATAAGGACCTTAAGCAACTCTGCAACAAATTCAAGATTAAACAACATTGGTCCTCCATTTACTTCCCGTAAGGAAATGGTCAAGCAGAGGCATCAAACAAAACCATTCTTAAAATCCTACATAGAACAGTTCATAAGAATGGTAGAGATTGGCATTTATAGATAAATCTAGCTTTGTGGGCCAATAGAATGAGTATTCATACTCCTACTGGGGCTACTCCTTTTGTCCTTACATATGGTGCTGAAGCAGTGTTACCTTTAGAGGTTGAGATTCCTTCACTTAGAGTTTCCCTCAAAGGTCTAGTTACAGAAGAAGACTACTACGCCATGAGACTTCAAGAGTTAGAACTTCTAGATGAGAAATGTCAAGCATCATTTGACCACATGAGGGTTTATCAAAAGTGCATGTCCAAAGCCTTCAACAAAAAGGTTCACCCTAGGCAATTCTAAGTGGGAGATCTTGTCCTACGTGAAAATCTTAAGAATCAATAGCATAGAGATCAAAAGGGAAAATTTGAACCTAATTGGCTTGGACCTTACATCATTACAACAACTTTTGGGATAGGTTCTTATTTATTATCTACTGAAGAGGGAGATCAACTCCTTGATCCTATCAATGTCTTGCACCTAAAAAAGTTCTATCCATGATGCCTTTTCTGTTTGAGGGCATCCTTTGTACATACTTATTGATCTTGAAAAAATCCAAAAAAATGGTATATTGTCAAAAATTCTAAAAATTGGAAAATGTCCTAAAAAAATGATCATCTTAGTGAAATCCTAGCAATAGGCGCTTTGATGTATCTCAAAAAAATTATATATTCCAAAAATACCAAAAAAAATAAAATTAAAAAATTAAAAAATTAAAAAAAATAGAAAAAGTGCCTTGGTGAAAACCTAGAAACAAGTGCCTTGGTAGCAAAAATACAAAAAAATTATAAAAATTCCTTAAAAAAAAAGAAAAAAAAGAGGAAAAAATTGTAATAAAATCCAAGTGGTGAAAACTTGGAAACGGGTGCTACTTGAGGCCTTTGCACCTTTGTTTCTCAGCACACATCCTTGACACTTATCCTTTCTCCATCATGCCTTGTCCTTGTTTCCTTGGTTTGGAATTGGTCTTTGTCTTTGTCTAGGGGGCATAACTATGTTAGCTTTGGTCTATTAGATGCGTTAGTCTTTAGGACACCTCGCAAATGATGTTTTTCAACACCACCCCAACTGCATTTTTCAACACAATCCCTGACATCGAGTGTTTTTCAACACTTCTCGCTTTGGTCTTACCCAGTTTTGTGATGTGATCTTACGTACTTGCAAGCATTTGATCCTTATCCTCATAACTCAATATCAGTTAACACACTTAAATTTTTAAACACAACACTTAATGCTTGAGATATGTCATGATCTTTTCTTTGTGTGCTGACTGTTATTGATTTTTGTTGAGTGTCCTTGTCTAATAAGTCTCTTTGGGATGCATAGCTAGAGGACTTGGGGCATGGGGCATGTTTTTATTTTCTTTCTTCTTGTGGGTGTGGTCTTGAAACTCTGGAATGTCTCTTGTTGTTCTCTTGACACACTTAGGAGATTTGAGGCATCATCCTTGACTGTTTTTGTACAACCGTTCTTATGGTCATCCTGGCGTCTATGCCTTGATGCAAGCATGATTTTTCTACATTAAATTGGGTAAGCTAACATTGAAGTCATCTTGACCTTTATGTGTTTGATGCTTCTGTTAGAATCTTTCCACATTCCAATCCGATATCAATCACATTCATATCTTCATAGTTGTGCTTATGACTAGTGATGATTGTGTGATTTTTCAATGTTCGTTAATAATGGCCCAATGATGAAAATTTTCTTAACATTCTCTAATGAATGATGAACACAAAATCCTATGTTAAAGTTACTCTATTGCAAGTACACCTTTACATTTTCATGTAGCTTGCATTGTTAGACTTCATGTTAATTTGCATTTTTAGGCTGCATTATGAGTTTGAGAGGGTTTTCCTTCATCCTTCTTTTGGACTTTTAATCAGCTATGATCACGTTTTGATCTTAATTTCCTTATATTCTTTCATGATCTCAATTGAAATTTCCTATCTCAAATAGTTGATTGATTTTGAGGCATCCTCTTTCTTAAGGAAAATTCTCTTTCTTCTCTCCTTTTCTTTCTACCTCTTCCAAACTTCTATCTCCCATTTTCTTTCACCCCACTTCTTTTCTTCTAATTCAACCTTGGGGCATAATCTTTCTTGATGATCTACCTTGGTTCTGTGATCCTTATATCTTTCATCTTACATCAAGAACCTTATTTTTAGTTTGATTTGATCAAATTTATCAATTTATTGTTTCTCCTCTATCTCATTTTGATTTTGATCATGAGGGGGTAGTACCTATTAAACTTCAATCCTTGATTCAGCTTTATCAATTCTATAAATCAAACCTTTCTTGAGACTTGACAATTACCTATTTATAGGGGTGTTGGCCTTGTCTTTTTCAATCAGCTTATCTTTGTCCTGATGTGTTCCCATCCATTGATCACATGTCTGGGTTGTTTTGTGATCCCAAATCGATTTCACACTTCAACTTCATTCTTTGATTACATGTGTTCCCATGAAAATCACACATTAGTCAAAGAGGGGCAAATGTATGCACCCTAAAATGGTCACCTATACTTTGGGCCCCCATTCATCAATTTATCAATTTTTTGAATCAATGATTTACAATATTTTCAATTCAAATCAATTTTCTTGATCAAATCGTAATTAATTTAATTATTATAATACTTTCTAAGATTTGATCATTTTATTCTAAGCCTCATTTAATTAAAAGAAAAATTCCCTTTTAATTAAATAAATCATTTTATTAAAATAAAATTCCTCTTTTAATAAAATCCCCACTTAAATCCTCTTTGTGTTGAAAAAGGAAATAAAATAAAAATCCCTTTTTCTCTCCACTTTGAATGCACATACTTTTAAGTGGTGGGCCTTTTTCACCTTTTTGCCTCTTAAAGAATCTTGAGCACATGGATCAACCAAGATTTAATCTCCACCATTGCTCATTTCTTTTTGCCTCTTAATCTTGACCATTTGCTTTCTTTTATAAGGAGCCTTCTCTTTCTCATTTCATATGGCATCTAGATTTTAAGTATTGTTATGCTGCAGGTTTGGAGAGCAACTTTGGAGAAGATTCTTGAGCACTTGAGCTTGGATATTGCAACTTCTCTTTTCTTGTCTTCTTCTCTCATGATCCATGACAATCCATTTAGATTAATCTTGCACTTGCATATTAGATTAGATTCATATTTCCTTTCATAGAATAATCTTGCATAGGCATTTCCTTTCATAGATTAGTTTTCCTTCATGCATTGTTATCATATAGAATAGCTTCCATTTTCATTTGCATTCATACTTGATGATCATGGAGACTAGCATTCTTGCTTTTCCTCTTTGAATCTCTCATTTTATGGTGTACTTGCATGGGCTCAAACTAGGTCTAAACTGAGGGCCTCCATTACAAACCCTTGCACTCCATGAATAGAGAGCTATGAGTGGCCATTTGAGACCTCATTCTTGAGCAATCTTGGATTTAATGACTCATAGAAGTGTGACAACATTTTAGCACACATGTATTATATTGAAAATTGATGAGGATTTTTAATAAAATAAATAACTAGTTTATATTATTTTTTATTGGCCATAAATGTTGTTTTTTTAAAACCCCTCATGTATGACAACCATTATTTGAGCTAAATTAATAATTTTATTTTTTTCATTGTGCAATGAATTGAGTGTAGAAAGATGTCATATACTTTTTTACGAGAAACTTAAAGAGTTAAAAGATATTTAAAAAATAAAAACACTTAACATTTCAAGTAAATATGGACCAATTTTATAAAAAATAATTAAAAATTAGGAAAACAAATGAAATTATTAAAAAATTACATATTTGTAAACTATACTTTTTCATTTATAATGGGTTTTACTTTCATAAGAAAACTATGAAAAAAGTCATCAATCATGTTGTAGGAGTCAGTTTTTGTCTTGTCATTTTTATGGCATTGTACTTGAAGTCCATGGTTAAGGGATGGGTTTCCAAGCCTTAAAAATGAAGGCAAAGACATGGGTTTCAAATTTTAAATTTTATGAAACAATACTTGCTCTAAAATGCATACTTGTTCTAAAAAGGAGTAAGAATATGATGTAATTAAAAATTAGTACTCATTTAAAAATATGGTGTGATTAGAAATGGGATGTGTACCCATTATAAAGTATGACATGATTAAAAATTAATACCATGCAAAATGGGTGCTCATTTCATTTTTCAAAATGGGTATCTATACACATTTTAAAGTGTAATAAGTACTTGTTTTGAAAAATGAAATGGGTACCTATTTCACAAGGGTATAAATTTTGGTTCAAGAGCCCAAACCTAAATGAGTACATATTTTTATTGAGGTTTTTTACCCATAACTTCTATTTGTAGGTCCAACTTCTTGTGGGTGCCCCACTAGCTCATGAGATTTCTTGTTTATTGTGGATGAAATAGACCATATGATCAAAGAATATGCTAGATCATCTAACAAATCATGGACTCAAATAAGCTCATTAAATTATTTCTAGTCTACCATTGCGTAGTTGGCCAATTTTTCTTAGTTAACATGGTGATAGAGACCAAATTGAATGCTCACCTATGGTCTATATTAGCTACATTCTCATGAATATGACCTTGATCTTTACCCTTATGTTTAAGGATGGTGTCACAAGAACTAACGATTCATAAGCTCTTGCAGTGAGTTGAAAGAAATAAGGGTTTTGATGGGGTTTACAATTGATACATGAGGTGAATCTAAGGGTTAGCCTTAACCTATGGCTAAATTCCTCATATCAGTGGCCAATTATTTGATAATTCCTTAGAAATGATAAATATATCCTTCCTTTTGGGCTCTACAAAACTTGGGTAGGTCAACCTATGAAATACCCCTCGTGTGATAAACCCTTTGTCTAGAAATTCTTGCAACTGCACCTTCAACTCATATAGCTCAGCAGTGGTCATCCTTTATGGATCCCTAGATTGAGGCTTAGTTCTTGGAAGTAAATCTATAGAAAAATCAAACTCCCTCTTAGGAGGCAATTCTAGTAGCTCCTATGGGAACACATCTTGAAACTCGTCGAGAATAGGAAAATCATCCAATGATGGTGTGGTGTCATTAAGATCCTTGATATGAAATGCATAGATCACACACCCTTTCCTAAATGCCTTCTTCATTTGCATGGTTGAGATTTGTCTCAACTCTATTGGCCTCCTTACTCCTTGGATTTGTACAGGTTTTCCTATGTCATCGAGGCACTAAAAATATTTTCTTGACAGTTAACTATTGCTTTGTACTCGTTTAGGAAATTGATCCCTAGGATTATATTATTTGAGCCTATAGGGGCTACATAAAGGTTCACTTGAGTTTGGAAGCTTGGAAGTTCCAACTCACTACATGCTAAATATTGTTCTACCCTATGCTCTCCCTAATTTCCATACTGAACTGGCCAAGGTTTTGACATATAACAATCTCTAATAGGTAATTTTGATGCAATTTTAGGATTTATAAAACAATATCTCCAATATCAATTAAAATAGAGACTTGGTAACTAAGGAGCTTACCCAAAATATGGATAGGTGACGCTTAGAACTTATCCTGACAATTGTCTATTGCAACATATATCTGGTGTTGTGCCCGACCTTGATGTCCCTTAAGTTATTACTTCTATTTGAGCATTGGGGAAAAGTGTTGGCATAATGATCTCCTCCACAAACATAGCATCCATCAGGAGTTCCTTGTTTACCATCTTTCCTATTCCTCTTAAAATTGTTCTTGTTGTTTCTCCAATTATTGTTCTGATTAAATTTTTGATTATTATTGTTATTGTTCATGTTCCTATTTTGATTTCTACCTGAATTTCCTTGGGATCTCTCCTATAAACCATTGTTTCTTTTGAGATTCCTTATTTGATGATACCTCCCCTTAGGATGGTCTCTTCTCTAAATTTTTTTTTCTTGTATCCTTGTATGTTGTTGCATTTTGACATCTTTTGGACTTTTTGTTCTTGCTTGATAGCCTTTTCATATGCTTGGTCTATGGTTTCTAAATTATGCATGTCAACATTGATACCAATTGATGAGACCAAAGTTGGTCTATGTTTTATAATATTTTATGCTCTTTTCCTAAAACATTTGTGTGACCTTTAAGTGTTTTAAGGTTGTATATACTCCATAAGTATAGTTATATCCTTAAAATTTTGGGTAGGAAATAGTATACACACTTTTCCAATATTATATATATACATAATGCAGTATTTCATATAGTTGTTTTAATGTGTATTTTAATATTTGGATGAAATTGATTAGTTTGAATATATGAATGTGCATGCATATGCTACTAACCTGTCAGGAATGAAGGAGCAACTAGAGAAAAAATCGGTTACATCAATGAAGGAGTGAAAATGTTTTGGTCGCGATCAGAAGACCCATCAAGACAACCATGAGATATGCCTACAAGGTTGAAGGAATGATGAATCCTTCAGGGAATATAGCAGAGCATGATCATCCTAGATCTTCTTCATTGATTAATGTTCTGTTAAGATGGTTGTTTGATCTTTATGATCTTCTGTTATTGATTGATGTATTCTCTTTTCATGGATGAATCAATCAAGTGTATCTGAATGTTTTGAATGTAACTCTCTATATATAGAGATATGTTTGATGGAAATCTAGTTAGACAAATAATGATGTTACTGTTATATTGAAGCAAGTTGCTCTTCAAGTCTATGTTTTGATTGTAACCCACATTTCTGAATATATGAAATGAAGGAATAATTTTAGTTATCTTCTATGTTAGTAGTTAGTTGAAACCAACCAAGGAGGGCCCACTTGGGAGGTGGAGTAGATTAGAGTAGAGAGGAGTAGCTTAAGTGTTTTCAGTACTTAAGGTAGTATTCACTATTTGTTCCTAAAACATTGTAACTATGTTAGTTCCTACGACATATGTAGAGAGAGTCATAGTTCATGCATTATAATGCTAGAATGAGTTGGAGTTAGATTTATGGTGATTATATTAGTTCATTAGTTCAGTTGTGTGTTTTACCTTTCCTGCAACAATAGTTTGGTTCTTTAAATGCATTTTCCTTTCCTACAATAGTTTAAGTAAGATGACTCTATGTGAAACTTAGTGCACAAATTATGTTATCCCATTTCAAGTATACGTCCTTGGGTTGACAATCTAAATGCACTTTGTGATAGGAAAAATAATACCTAGTTTGAATATATCATTCCTAGGGAAGGCTTTGGCATAGTTATTATTACCTATTATGAGGTTGTTCATTTTTTGGCACCGTTGCCAGGGATGGTGTCAAGCTGAGAATCCCATTGAGTCATTCTTGATAGTTTCTTGTTTTCTAGGAGTAGTTTGTAAAATCTGAACTTGCTTCACAAGTTCATCAAATCACTTGTATGCATCGAAGGGGAAGAAGAAGAGATGTTAATGGAATATTTATCCCATGAGAACCACCAAATTTGAATGAAGAATCTACAGAAATGGAATTACCTTTTGTTGATGTGAGTCTAGAATTTCTTCCATCCACTTCATTAGTATAGGACCGATTTGATCCATCTAACCTTCGGCCTTTTGCTGAAATCTTGGCCAGTTTTCTTGCACACACCACTCTAAGTGCACCAAATGCTAATAGTACACCAATGAGTGTAAACAATCCATAATAGAAAATTCAAGTGCAAGTACTAGCAGTAATGGCTCAACCTATATTTCCATTTCCACTTCCTAGCCTTATCAATAATGCTAATCTTAAAAATATCCCCACCACTGCATTACCAAAGTTTTATGGTCTAATAACTAAAGACCTTGATACTTTCTTATTTGAGTTTGACATTATTTACCAAAGCTTTGACTATAACATAGATAGTCATAAACTCAAATTGTTTCCAACAACATTAAAGAAATCAACATTAAGATGGCTTATGGGACTAGGAGAAAATACAACAACTTATTGGGATGGGATGAGAGATCTATTTCTATAGAAATATAAAGAATCCTGCAAAGGAGGTGATTTGAGAGGAGATGATATCTTCCAAATGTCACAAAAATAAGATGAAACTCTAGAAGATTACATCTCATGTTTCTTATACAATTCGCAGAAGAATCCTCAACATGCATTGTAGGAGGATTTACAAAAAACTCATCATTTGAGAGGAGTGAATGATAAATGTATGGAAGAATTGGACCTTATGGCTAGAGAAGATGTATCCATCTTCTTGGGATGATCTCAAGAAATTTTTTTTGAACTATTCAAGATCAACAGTAAAGAAGGGTAGATGATTCTGTCCAACACTTGCAAAAGGAAGTAGATCTGGCATATCAAAGATAGAAATCTCAAACTTGCTATCAGATTTCAAGTAGGACATAATCAATGACATTGCAACCCACTTGGATACAATGCAAGCCAAAAAGAAGCATGAAGAAGCTAAGTTGAAGTTAACAGAGTACTGCCCACATTTTAGAAAACAAAATAAGGACTATAGATGCAAGCTCGTAGCCAATCTAGAGACACATCATGTTCCAACTGAGTTCAGACAGATAGAGGAAGAAGACGAGAAAGTTTTCTTTGTTGCTCAACATCTCCGATGGGTTCCATGACAAGGTATGCCTCAGGACCCACTACAATCTTTCAATAATTATAATATTCAATGGAAGACCTAGAATTCCCAATATCCTTCACAGTCTTTCCAGTCTATGTGGAATAATGCATGGCAAAATACCCAGAAAAACCAATGGTATAGCTCCCAACAACCTCAATGGCCACAGTAACAACCTAAAAATCAATGGAAACCACCACAGGGAAATTGGCAGCCATATAACCAATGGAGGGGACCTCAACAATGGCCTAATGAGAATCCTAGATATCAACAATTACCACCTCTTGTACCACAACCAGCATGTATGCCACCTCTTGCAACCACAAATTCTCCTCTACAACCAACACAATTACCGACTCAGCCACAACCAAATTTTAATAATAAGAAACAACCAGTCTTCAACACTGAAGCCTAGTAGTACCCTGCTTATGCATTGGACATCACTAATATCCACCTAAGATCTAGTACTACCCTGCCAACACTAGAACCACCTATTATAATTGAAGTACCAGATACTCCTACAACATTAACACAACAACCAGACATCACCTTGCCAAATCCAATCCTACCAACTAAGATGCTCGACCAGGATAATCCTAAAAGTCAAAATAGACCTACATTCCCTTAGAGGCTTAAAATGGATAAAACTATACTCTAAGAGGAAGCACCATTTGATATCCTAGACTACTTAAAGAATATGCACATCTAGATTCCACTATTTCAAGCTATCAAAGATGTTCCTTTCTATGGAAAAGCCATCAAAGAAGCATATCTTAAGAAACCTGGAAGGAAGAAAAAGGATCCTCAAATAGTGCATGTAATAGGTCAATTTGCTGATATAATGTTGGGCAAGATTGTGGTTCCTAAGTACTTTGATCTAGGAAGTCCAATTGTAGATATAATAATTAATGGCCAGTGAGTAAAGAATGCCCTGATAGACCTAGGTGCTTCTATAAATGCCATGACAAGGACACTATGTATAGGTTGAGTATAGAAGAACTAAGGGAAACTCCAATAGTTTTACAACTTATAGATAATTCTATAGTTACTCCAGATGGTATGATTGAAGATATAGTAGTCACCCTGAACTCTTGGGAATACCCTGCTGATTTGATGATTTTGTCACCTAAAGTAACCCTTGTTGGTTATCTAGTAATCCTTGGAAGGCCTTGGTTAGCAATAGAAGATGCTAATATTATCTATACATCAAGAAATATGACCATCTCTGATGGCCAAACTATCAACAAATTAGCACTGTATCCTCTAGCACAACCACAAGCAGATCTAAACAATCCTATATGGCCAAACCTGGGAGATGAGGAAGAGGAAATAAACTTTGTTGCTCAATTGATGATGCTGCATAGAAAATCTTTCCTAAAATTACAAGAGGATTATGATATACTCCAAAGTATCCTCACAAATTATTGTGTTACAACAAGAGACATTTCTCAAAGCTCAATTTTGCAATTGACTACCTATAAGAACTATGTCTTGCCAACAGAGCCTGACATTATATAGCGATTGTTACCTTGTGAAATATCAACCAGCCCTATATCTAAAGCCTCCATGTTAGAAATAACCACCACTGTGTAACTCTCACCTAACCATAGCCTTCATGTTAACAATAAATTATCTCATCAACAATTAAAATTGTTAACACAACTCTTATGCAAACATGAAAAGGCTTTTTCTTTTGAATATGGGGACATGAAGGGATTAAGTCCAAAATTATGTACTCATAGAATATACATCAATGAAGGGAGTCTACCTCTATGATAGCCACAAATAAGAATGAACCCATCCCTTAGGGAGATTGTGAAGACTGAATTGCATAAACTGCTAAATGCTGGTTTCATATATCCAATCTCAGATAGTAAGTGGGTTTCACCCCTTGTGATATTACCTAAGAAGGGGGGTAAGTGGAGAATATGTGTAGATTATAGAGAGCTCAATAATGCAACAAAAAGGGACCATTTTCCACTACCATTCATTGATCAAGTACTAGATACATTAGCAGGCAAAAAGTACTTCTCATTTCTTGATGGCTACAATGGCTATAATCAGATTAGCATTGCACCTAAGGATGAAGAAAAGACAACATTCACATGTCCTTGAGGAACTTATGCCTACTTTGTTTTTCCATTTGGGTTATGTACTAATGCTACTGCTACCTTTCAAAGGGCTGTGATCAACATTTTTGTTGACATCTCACATGATTGCATGGAGATTTATATGGATGACTTCACTACATTCAGAGTCACATTTGAAGAAGCATTGAAGAATTTGGAGAAAGTTTGAATCAGGTGTAAAGTGCATAACTTGTCACTTAACAGTGAGAATTGTTTTATGATGATGCAGGAGGGAGTCATTTTAGGACATTTCATTTCAGAAGTTGGCATAAAAGTGGATCCAAAAAAGATAGAGGTAATTCAAACATTGCCCACTCCTACTAAGAAAAAAGAGGTTAGATCATTTCTAGGACATGCTGGATACTATAGACATTTTATTCAAAACTTCAGTCAAATAGCAAGTCCATTGTACACTTTTCTTACAAAAGAGGCTGAATTCACATGGACCCCAGCTTGTGAAGAGTCATTCCTGTAGCTTAAGAACCTTCTTACAAAATAACCAGTATTAAAAGGCCCTGATTGGACTTTACCATTTCACATACATACAGATGCATCTAATTATACACTAGGAGTTGTCTTAGGTTAGAAGTCTGGAAACCTTGAAAATGCTATTTACTACATTAGTAAAAGTCTACATGGCCCAGAGCTAAACTACACCATAACAAAAAAAGAACTATTAGCAGTAGTATATGCTCTAAACAAGTTCTGACACTATGTAACATGATACCCCATATTTGTTCATACTGACCATGCTGCAATAAAATATTTCATGAAAAAACCTTCTATTTTAGGAAGATTAGCTAGATGGCTACTTTTGTTACAAGAATTTGATCTCACAATAATGGATAAACCAGGAAGAGCCAATGTAGTAGCAAACTATTTGTCTAGATTACAACCTGTAGACATAGATACTTCATTGATAGATGACACATTTCTAGATGAGCATCTGTTTCAAATTGGTATTAAAACTCCATGGTATGTTGATGTAGCAAATTATCTTGTATCCAACAAGATGCTTGAACACTTCTCTCCAAAGGACAAGAGGTTGCTGGTGGAAAAGAGCTTTCAATACTCATGGATTGACAATACATTATTCTACACAAGTCTAGGCTAGGTAATGAGAAGATGTGTTCGAGAAGATGAGACCTATGATATTCTACATGCATACCATAATGAACCTTGTGGAGGATACTTTTTAACAAAAAGAACAACAATGAAGGTGCTAACAACAGACTACTATTGGTGAACACTTAACAAAGATGTAGCCAATTATACCAGAAAATGTGACAAATGTCAAAGGATGGGCAGGCCAACCAAATTAGATGAGATGCCACTCAACCCACAAGTAGTTGTCACACCATTTGATAAATGGGAAATGCATTTCATTGGTCCCATAGACCCTCCATCAAATGGAAAATCATATATCTTGGTATGCACGGATTATGTCACAAAGTGGGTAGAAGTGAAAGCAATGAAGCATGCACATGACAACAAAGTGGTAGCCTTCCTATATGAAGAAATATTTACTCGATATGGAGTACCAAGAGAGCTAGTGACTGATCAAGGGGCACAATTTACATCAAATCTGATAACAAAAATCATGAATGGATACAGAATCAAACACAGAAAGTCCAGTCCATGCCACCCTCAAGCCAATGGTCAAGTGGAAGTCACCAATAGGAGAATTGAATCCATACTTACCAAAATAGTTAAACTCAATAGAAGCGATTGGAGCATCTAGTTAGTAAAAGTAGTATGGGCATACAGAATCACATGGAAAACCACAACTGGGTTGACTCCATTTGAGCTACTCTACGGAAAGACAACAACGCTGCCAATTGAGTTTGAACAAAAAACATTGAGGATTGCTTTGAAGATGAATATGGACCTTCCTACAGCTTAGTATGAATGCTTATTGACTCTCAACTCCTTGGATGAGATGTGAAAATCTGCCCTTAAGCGTACAAAAATAGTACAAAAATAGAGGAAGAAATGGCACGAAAACCACATCAAGACCAAACAATTCTGAGCAGGTGATTGGGCACTACTATTTGATTCTAGATATCAAGAGACACAAGGCAATTTGCAAACAAGATGGCTAGGGCCATATGAAATAACACATGTCTTTGCAAATGGAGCGGTTCAATTGATAACAATTGATCCAGTCCAGTTCAAGTTGCCTATTAATGGCTATAGACTCCGTCTATACAAACAACCACAAACCAGGAAAGATTTCCTGTAGCAATTCATAGATGATGGGCCAAGGGTAATACAGGTAATCACTCCTATAGCAGAAGGTGACAACCTTCTTCCTGCAGCTTCACCCTAGAATACAAGAGTGTACGTCCATAATAAAACTTCATTTTCAATGAAGTCCAATTCCACATTCACTTTTCTACAATTCTCTTTCCAACTCACCTCATTTCTTTACCTTCCACCCATCCAAATTCCATGTCACCCATATTGCTCAAATTTGTAAGTTTTCAATAAAATCCACATCAGCATAAATTCATTCAGGAACAATCAATTTCAAGGTACAACCGATTCTCATCTTTCAAGCACACACGAAAGCATAATGGCAGGTACATATATTCAATTTATTCAATTAATTTCCACTTTTAAAACATAGATTTTGGTAATTATATTTAGTACTACATGTGTTTATATATTATGGCATTACGCCAGTTTTCTCTCCCCTGCAAAGGAGGACAAGTGTGGACACTAGTCATTCTTTCCTACGGGGGCGAAAAGTGTATTAATTTCCAAGTTGCTATATCATGTACCTATCATTTCAAACTAGATTGTATGTCAACCAAATCAGTACTTATGTGATGTGTCATCAAGCCTTTGTACTTGATTGCCCAGATTATTCTCGATTCCTACCCTAGGTGACATAATTAAAATTGTGTAAGGCTTAATTACACTTAAAAGAAATATAACTCCCCACTGTCAAGTGTCATTATCATTTCTATTGCCAAATTTTCAAAATTGTACAACACAAAGATTGAAAGGAGATGAAGTGAAGTGTAGTTATGAGCTAAATAAAAGGGGTTTTTCAAAGGAATTTAGAATATTTGGGGTTCCAGAGCAAGCAGACATTGTGAAATTGCAAACTAAGGAAGGGCTTGAGAAAGAATTTGAGAAGGAATTTTGAAGGAAAATCTAACATAATGGGTGGATAGTTGATGAGGCATGAACTTGTTGTTCATACTATTTTATTAACGGATGTTGAAGCTATTCATAGATTCCATGACTGCAGATGGCTGGGTTACTTCTTGAAATTAACGGAGTTTGATGAAGAAGTGGTAGAAAAGTTCATGAATTCATTTGATGAGGGGGAAGTTACTATGTGGGGAGTGACTATTCTAGTAATAGAGGAAATAATTGTGGAGGTGATAGGCTTACCTATAGTGGGAGAGCATTACTCAAATGAGCATGATGCTAGGTCTGCACGAGCCCAATCTACCTGACCTACCGACCCTCCTTTGGAAGTAAATAAGCAAGGATGCAAAAGAATGTCATTACCAGTTCCATATAATGAGATAGCTACACATATCATTAGGTATTTTACTTTTGAAGGGAGATTTTCCAAATTGCATGCTCATCATTTCAAGTTACATAGTTGTATCAGGAATAATCTTCAAATAAACATTTAGAACTTTCTATACAACATGTTAAGTATTAGTACTGAAGAGACACAAAAGGGTAAAAAAAATTCCATTTCCCATCATTCCCTAATCAAACTTCTAGCCCTTAGGGATGTCTCTCCTATGGAATGGAAAAAACTTGTTGAGAACAAAGCCTTGTAGCCCCAGAATGAGCCTATAGAGAAGTCAGTTCTTGAAATTGAAATACCCCTTGAACAAGTAGAAGTATCCCAAGAAAAGGAATCAGAGAGTCCAAAAGAAAAATCACCTTCTCCTATTCTGGTTGATAATGTACCTACCCCATCCCAAAGGAAAGCAAAACAAAAGGTTGATGAAGAAACTTTGGTTTCAGAAGAAAAATCTCAAAACCCTATAGTTTCAAGAAGTCAAAAAAGAAAACCAGCTCCTGCAACAACTGATCTTGTAGCAGAGAGACTGAAAAAGGTTAGTAAAAGAAAAACTGTAGAAATAAAGGAAACTCCCTTAAGAAGAAGCTCTAGGATGAGAGGAAAAATTCCTAAGGATTCCCTAGAAAGTCAAAAACTTCCACCAGAGAAATCTCATACAGAGCTTCATATTCATGATGTTGATTCTCCAGTTCCACTAGATATTCCAGAACCCCCTCTCAATGTAGATGATTCATCTCCTACTAAGTCTCCTGAACAACAAGGAAGCCCTAAGGGAAGTGCACAAATGATTCAAGAAGATTTTCATGAGAACTTGCAAACAACTCATTCACCTGTCTACTCCTATGCCCATAGTGCCATAGTGCCTTTTAGAAGGACTTGGCACATAGACTATTTTGAACAAGCTCATATTATAGAAAGAAAATGGAGAGAACAATAAGATGAGTCTAGCCTACCTACTTTACAATCAATTCTCTTTAGTTTGTATACCCAATTTTTTTTCAAAAATATTATGTGGGGAGAGGAGAAGAAAAAGTTGAAAAAGGAAATTAATGAATAGAAAGAGGAAATTGAAAGCCTAAAAGAACAAATGGAAAAGAAAAAATAGAGAATGGATCATGCCCTCAAGCTGGCTGATCAAATTATAGCTTGTAGGCAACTCCAAGGGTAAAAGAATAGTTCCTTATGTTCCAACTCATGATGACCATTCATAATAAGGATTCTGATTTCAAAACAGCTAAAGACTTCTATGGTCTTTATCAAACACTTCCTGCTTGGCAACATAATCTACTTTGTGAATTATACATTCATAATTTCATTATTCCTAATGAAATTGATTGGAACCCTCTCCTCTATATAGGAGATGTACATTTGAAGGCACTGATGTCTTGGATGTAGAATGAAGCCAATTATGATAGGTAGCTTAATAACTACAGAGATCAGGAAAAGAATGAACCTTTACCTCTAAGAGTTGAATCTAGAAAACCAGATGTCCTTTTAAGGGATTGGTTAGCAGTCACCTATGGAAATAAGAAACCCAAATTTAGAGACAAGATCTTTACTCTTAGAGATAAATTTTACAGGGAGTATCAGGGATTGCCTTATTTTTCATTTCAAAGGGGCCTGGCTGGGGTAAGAAGTAGGTGGAATAGACTACTTGAGGTTTTTAGGAAATCTGAACCGCATATCCCAATTAATTTTGAGGTAGCTGTGAATAGGGTAATGAAGTACATGCAGCTGGGAAGGTAGATCAGAAGAGAACTCTGGTGTCCTATAACTTTCCAGCCACCCATGCTCCTGTGGCCACTATATGATATTAACACTACCAGATTAGACTAGTTGCACGAAGATCACATAATG
Source organism: Chamaecyparis obtusa (assembly GCA_027943335.1). NCBI lineage: Eukaryota > Viridiplantae > Streptophyta > Pinopsida > Cupressales > Cupressaceae > Chamaecyparis > Chamaecyparis obtusa. The sequence goes on from BSBK01007528.1 coordinate 410,098, forward strand.
GACTACTAGGAGTGGACCAGAGGATTTTATTACAACTTCAAGAGTAAAGGAAGAGGCAAGACAAAAGTTGGTGAATTCAGAACAGTAGCCAAGAAGTGTAATGCTTGAGGACAAGCATTATACTTTTTGGGGGGAAAATGATGAGACCAAAGTTGGTCTATGTTTTATAATATTTTATGCTCTATTCCTAAAACATTCTTGAAACATTCGTGTGACCTTTAAGTGTTTTAAGCTTGTATATACTCCATAAATACAGTTATATCCTTAAAATTTTGGGTAGGGAATAGTATACACACTTTGCCAATATTATATATACATAATGTAGTATTTCATATAGTTGTTTTAATGTGTGTTTTAACATTTGGATGAAATTGATTAGTTTGAATTTATATGAATGTGCATGCATATGCTACTAACCTGCCAGGAATGGAGCAGCTGGAGAACAAATCGGTTACATCAATGAAGGACTAGAGATGTTTCGGTCATGATCAGAAGACCCATCAAGACAACCACGAGATATTCCCACAAGGTTGAAGGAATGATGAATGCTTCAGGGAATATAGCAGAGCACGATCATCCTAGATCTTCTCCGTTGATTAATGTTCTGTTAAGATGGTTGTTTGATCTTTATGATCTTTTGTTATTGATTGACGTGTTCTCCTTCTTTCATGGATGAATCAGTCAAGTGTATCTAAATGTTTTCAATGTAACTCTCTATATATAGGGAGATGTTTGATGGAAATCTAGTTAGACAAATAATGATGTTATTATTATATTGAAGCAAGTTGTTCTTCAAGTCTATGTTCCGATTGTAACCCACATTTTTTAATATATGAAATGAAGGAATAATTTGAGTTATCTTCTGTGTTAGTAGTTAGTTGAAACCAACCAAGGAGGGCCCACTTGGGATGTGGAGTAGATTAGAGTAGAGAGGAGTAGCTTAAGTGTTTTTAGTACTTAAGGTAGTATTCACTGTTCATTCCTACAACATTGTAACTATGTTAGTTCTCATGGCATATGCAGAGAGAGTCATAGTTCATGCATTATAATGGAAGAACAAGCTAGATTTATATTTATGGTTGATTGTATTAGTTTATTTGTTTAGTTGTGTGTTTTACCTTTTCTATAGAAATAGTTTGATTCTTTAAATGCATTTTCCTTTCTTGCAGCAGTTTAAGTAAGATGACTCTATGTGAAACTTAGTGCACAAACTGTGCTGTCCCATTTCAAGTATCTGTCCCTGGGTTGACAATCTAAATGCACTTTGTGATAGGAAAAATAATACCTAGTTTGGATATATCATTCCTAGGGAAGGCTTTGGCGTAGTTATTATTACCTATTTTGAGGTTGTTCACCAATCTTAATTCCAATATAAATTTGCGCACCTTAAATCACTCAAATATTTGATATTGAGGAACATACTTTAGAAGGTGGAAAAACCTCACATAGTACTTTATCACAGTCCAACCACCCTGTTTGAGATTCTAGGACTCTATCATCTTTGTATCAAAATATAATTGTGGGAGCCATATTTTTTTTTAAAAATGTTGGAACACCTCCCAAGTCACTTCTCCATGTTGTAACTACTTCTCATCACATTCATTGTCCCACCAAGTAGCTGCTTCACCTACAAGTTTGTAGGAACCCCACATATCTCATATCTCCTCAGAAAGACTATGAATCTCAAAGTACTTCTCCATTGTAATTATCCAAGTGTTCACTGCATCACTAATTGTTTTTCCATCAAAGGTAGGTAGGGTGATCTTTTTGAGGTCTTTGCTCAGTTCTTCTACTATCCTACCTCTATTCACTTGTGCCTTAATTCACTAATCATCTGCTCCCTTTAATTTTTCCTTATTTCTCTTTCTTATTTCCTCATGATGCTTCTCCTTAAGTCATTCTTCTTCTTCATGAATTCCCCTTAGATCCTATTCCAAATTGTCCATATGGGCTCCCTGTTGGTTCAAAAGAGCTCCCTATTGATTAGGAGTTCAAGGATACGATCCAATATACCATTTTTTTCATTGTTAGGTCCATTTCTTGACCCAATGCAATTTGTGTTCCTATTATCCATCTTGATTACTCAAAGGTCTTGTATGATCAAAGACACATCCCTTTACCGATAAGATAGACCTAGGCCCTAGTCTTAAACCCAGAGCTCAAATACCAAATGTACAACACTGAAACCAATGTATACATAATTCCAAAATTTACATAATACAATATTAATAAAAAAAGATTCACATTTCATATAGAATAAGATGCACAATATTTTTTTTTCTATAGGAGATAATACAACATAATAAATACATCAATTTGACCATCTTGTCAAAATATCAAATACAAGTTGACCATCAATGGGTCAATACATTATATAAATCAAATAATGATACTATGTCATTTCCACCTCCTTAGCCTTGGCCTATGCTCCACCTATTGTACTTGAGAAGGGGAATGAGGTCTAGACATTTTACCCCCAACTATAAAGTGGTTAGCTCCTCTGAGTTGTTAGCTCCCCCAGGCTCAACATGAAAGATTACACACCTGACCTTGCATCGAAGAACCTAGAAAAATAGAACTGGTAGGTCATATAGAATCTGGTGCAACACTAGGACTAACTATCATATAATCCATAACCATAACAATACTAATGATGTATCCACACAGTGATATGGTAGGGAGAAATAAAACTGTAAACATCCACTAGTATCAAATGAATGCACAATCACTTTGGCCAAAACATTTTAAAGACAATTTCCATGGCAGATAGGTTAGAAATATAATCAAATTTACCTATCCTTCGACCCTATTGTCCATATTTTGCACCCGTCTAATAAAACAATCATACATGAATAAGGGAAATAATAATAATAATAATAACTCCTTCCTAAGTGTCATATGCTAAAAAGAGAGTTCTATATCCCACATTATCAATCTAGATAATTATCATATTTTGAACAAACATATTAACCCTTCACTTTTCCACACCTCATTAATAAAACTCAATAAATAATATATATGCACATATGAAAACCCAATCATGATTCATGACATTTAAAAATAAATTTAATATTAATACCATGATTGAATAAATAACCTCTTCTCCCTAATTTCACATTTAAGTCTCCACATTATCTCATCTAATTAAGAGAGCACAAATCCATTTTAGTTAAATAAATTTAACTTTATTCTCATAACTAGAAAATTAGATTCAACATGAATTAAATACCAAAAATTTCATTATATATGAACTACTTTTATTCACAATCTTTCATAAATTGTACTCATTAGTATGAAATCTTAAACATAAAAGCTACTGTTTAAAAAAAAGTCAACCATAAATTCTACAAAATATTCTTAACTTCCACTCCTAAAATAAAGAATGATCTTTAAAGGAATAAAGTGCGACTTGTCTTTTTTTAAATTTTTTTCTTTTTCTTTCTCTTTTCCTTTTACCATTAATAAGCTCCTACTTTCCTTCTATCCTACACGTATATGTCTTATATGAAAAAGATTACGAGTAAAGAATTAAATAAAAATAAGCTCCTTGCTAATTCTTTTAGAGGTGAAAAGTTCGTATAAATTTAATTTAAATTTTTTTTAACTTCCTTCTCATATGGAAAACATGTGATTCACAAAGATACTTAATGGTTTTAGGAATTTTGTATAATAAATGTATAGCACAAAAAGAAACATAAGGAGAACTACACCTACAGAGCTATTATGTTTCTTGTGGTGGGCCTCTTATAATTTTTAGTTTATTCTATTTTTGTTTACTTACACAAGCATATGATGTGGCGAGCATTAAGAACTTTCGTAAAAAAAATAATTCCTCAAATGATGTGGTCCAATGAAAGGCTATTGTGGCAATATATATTTTATATGAGGAAGAAAACAACGTTTGGCAAGAGTAAAATTTGATTCCACGGCCTTCCAGCCATTGAAGCTTAAGCTTCAACAATGTATTTGAGCTTAACGCTAGAAGAATTTCCATTAGATATTAGATAGAATAGTGCTGGTAAACAAGCAAGAAAATGACAACTCAAAACTTTGAAAATTACTGTAGACACTTAAAAATGGCCTATTGCTCTAACACAATGACATTACTAACATTCCTCCTAAATTGTTAAATAATATTTATTATTTAATTAATTGTGTCATTCTACCATATTCTAAGATCAAAATCATCATTTCTCCCTAATTCTATAATTAAGTGATTTTAATTAATTATTTTAATTATTGTACTTCTAAACAATTAATTCACTATCTATTCATCTATAATATAATTAAATAAATAACATTATTTAATTATACCCTACCTTATTATTATTAATTAAATAACCAAATTTAATTAATGTTCCCCCTCCTAATTATTACATTTTTGTAATAATTAAATCAAATTCTATCTCATAATTAAATAAATGATATTTATTTAATTAAACTAATTATTCCCCTCTCACGATTAAATAAATTATATTTATTTAATTACAACTAACAATCCCTCTCATAAATAAATAAGTAATTATTTATTTATAAAATATCTCCACATGTGCAAATAAATAATATTTTATTTATTTAAATCATAATTATCCTCTTAGATCCTAACTCACACTCACTTTGAGTTAGCTTTTCAATCAGATCTCTTAACTCCACAACTCCCTCTCTTAACTATTCAATCCATATTATTAATTCCTCCCTCAACAATCAGTTAAGTCTTCCATCAATTTAGTCTTCTAATCCATGCAGTCAGTTGACTCATCCATGCAATTAGTTAATTCACTTGTCTAATCTGTTATCTCACCAGTTCATTGAAGTCATCTCTCCAATCTATTTTCTAACAGATCAATCAATCTTGTTAAGCTAAACAATCAACTCAATTGAACTCTCACTCACTTTGAGTTCAACTCCTCAATCACAGTCATTAGCCCTTCAATCATGGATTCTTGGTTGAAACCCCTAAAATCTTATAAATAGAGAGCCAAACCTTTGATTTTGGGAACCACAACTACTTTGAATTCTTATGTCAGCATGATCTTGAGCTCAATTCTAAGAGCCCACATTGCATGAGAAGGAGAACACCAAGGAAGAATTTTATGGTCTATATATTCATGTTTTGGATTGATTTCATAATATTAGATTGATTATGCTTACTATTTGTCTTGCATCCTTTCTTGAATATTGGGAATACTAATTGCTCTAACAATCTCTTTGTGGTTGATATTTTATATGTTCTTGTAGGTTTCTATTGATCCTATTATTACTTGATTACAAATGGTGAACCCGACGTGAAATTTGGTCATATCTATCAAACCACTTGGAATTGTTTTATGAAACTTTTTTTCACGTTTATGCTGATATAGAGAGGCTACAATCCTAAATTTGGATATTTTCATTTTTAAAATTTTTTTTATGATTTTTAATTCTAAGCACAAATCAGCATATTTCTTTGAAAATTTTACATTTTTGGAAATATCACAAAATTCTAATGGGGGTCTATTCTCTATGATTTAATTTTTTTTGGGAAATATTTTCCAAAAAAGGTAGATCTAGGCATTGGCCTACAGTGCAACGGTTGTTGCTTCTCTTTGTAATAGCAAGATCTTGTGTTTGATTCCCAATATATATATATATATATCAGTTTTAGTAGATCTACCATTTTATCATGTAACATATCAGTTTTAGTAGATCTACCTATATATATATATATATATATATATATATATATATATATATATATATATATATATATATATATATCTATATATATATATATATATATATATATATATATATATATATATATATATATATATATATATATATATATATATATATATATATATATATATAGGTAGATCTACTAAAACTGATATGTTACATGATAAAATGGGTCCTGAGAGCAAAAAATTAAGAATTATGACTTGAAACTTATTTTGCAAGTTTCTTTTGACATAAGAAAGCTACAATCCAAATTTCAAATTTTTCTGATTTTGTTTCAATTTTTTATAATTTTTTAATGATTTTTATAAAAAAATATTGCTGGACATAAATCAACATATTTCTTTGAAAATTTTACATTTTTGGAAATCTTTTGAAATTCTATAGTGGGTCTATTCTCTGTGATTTTAATTTTGATGAGAAATATTTTTGAAAAAAAATATATATACATATTTATATAGATCTTTGAAAACTTTGCTTTTTGTGTGCAGGTGCAGGTGATAATCATTTTATGGAAAACATTGTTTTGAAATTAAAAAATAATATTTCCTTCTCTTCTATCTAAAATCTCATTCTCTATTATAAAATGATACATTTCCATTGTTGAAAATACATACTTGATGTAATGCACTTGATCATCAAAAGCACAAAACAAAAAAAAGTCAAGATTTAGGAGCCCGTTGAGTAGTGAAGAAGAGAAAGAAAGATAAAACAAAATAAGATATAAGCTAAGATACAAAAAATCAATGCTTTGGGGGTATAAATTAGAGAAGAAGGTTTTTATTTTGGTACTAATCTTGTTAATCTAAAATCAATTCATCTTTCATGTTGGCGCTTTAAAACAAACAATACATGCTCAAACTTCACATTCCATATCTCATTTTGGTGCTTAAAATTGACATGGTGGTTCAAAATTTCACAAGGCAAAGAACATTTGAGATTGGTGCAATAAAATCAAACAAGGCAAAATATATTTGGACTTTGGTGCATCTAAAATTGGACAAAACAATGCTCATTTGGTTTGGGCTTAAAATTGAATTCATGTGCTTGTATGGATGATAGCTCAGTTCACATTTGACTATTGGTGCTTAATACGATTAACCTGGTGTTTGAAGTTCTTGGTGCGCTTGCACAATCTATTAGATTAGAAATCATTTTTTTTCGAGAGGCTTGTCTGGAAGGTTCGCTTAACCCATTACAGAGGACAACCTCAAACCGGAAAATCCTTCTGGTTGGTATATAAATAAGACTCTGACGAAACTCTGGTTTTATCTCCTCAAGCTTGGGTGAGGTGTGTTGATGATAGTATGGACTAGGTGAAGTATCTGTAAGTAGCCAACATGGTCAACTAGGCTCTCAAGTGAGTCACACATGTACAACCCAATTGGGGAGACTCCACATAACTTACTAGAACTTGTTAATTAGAGGCCACCTGGTTTTCCTCTGAATATTTCTCTTATTATAGTGCAAGGGGATGCTGAAAAATAATCTCCCCCCAAGATTCCCATCATATATGTCCCAGGGATATTGTGTTGCGAAAGAGATCTTCACTAACATGACAACAATATCTGGAAAAGGTGATAGAACATTCACCTTCAAGGGCTTTTTTAGCTCTAGTGGTGTGGCACTTATGTTGTGTTAGCTGACAGACACCCAAGTAATGGGCCTATAATATTTCAAATGAATCCAGATTTGACCATAGATTAAACTGCTTGTATACTGCTTCTATTGTGATTGACATTGTGAAAACTTGCAGCTTGAAAAAGTTGTTGAATATACACAAATCATTTCTTTTTGAGTTAGTCTTTCAGCTACACACTAATTTTGAGTTTGTTGAGATTGGTCGTACAATATTTTTCCCACAACAATTGGTCCTACAAGATTTGACCTACAACAATTGGTCCCACAATATTTGTCCTACAAGATTTTGTCCTACAAGATTTTGTCCTACAAGATTTATACTACAAACAATTGGTCCTACAAACATTCATCTTGGTTCCTTGTGATTGACATATTTACATAGACATATCTTAGAATCTTTCATTTTTGCATAGTCATCATATTAGTCTCCAAAATAAAATAAAATAAAAATCTCAAAAATATAGTGTACATCTCTTAGGGTTAAAGTATTACACTTCCTAGAGTCATTTTTCAAATTAGAGGGTCCATTTTCCTAGGACATTCCTGTAGTGGTCTTGCATTTTATCTTGACATCATCAACACTATCTTTTTCTATTGGCCTTGGCACAGACACCTTGTCATTTTGGTTAATATTTATCTTAGATAGATACTATTGCTAGAATTTATCACTTTTATCCTACCTTTTGGTGTCAAGATAGTCCTCATTATCATTTGGATCTTTTCTTAGAGGGTTTACCTTTGAAGTTTCTAGAATCTCTCTCAGGGTAAGGTACTTACACCTTAGAAATCAAATTTGATTATTCATCCTAGTTTGCATTATCATCTCATATCAAAAAATCTAAAGAAGATAGAATTTGTTTTCCTTAGTTGTCTCGCATTCATCATAGAGTTGCATATGATGAACACATGATCAAAGAAGAGTAAGGACACAATGGAGTACAATAAAATCCTTGACCATGATCTCCATCAAAAAATTAAATTTGCACCAAGAAACTTGGCACTAAACTATAACAATTTTGAGATATTTTTACACCAGGAGAAAATACTAGATGATACTTTACAACTACATGAGCTAACCCCCACAAAAATAAAATCCAAATGTATGAAAGAAGAGATCAATGATGGTTTACGTGAAGAGAAGATGAAAGCAATCTTAGAATCCATGATAGAGACTGACCCAAACAAATACCTTCACATGATCATACAAGAAGGTGTTAAATTACTAGTTGGGTTTGACACATCCACCATAGTGGAAGACATACATGTACTACCATCTTGGGTAGCCTCAAAGACACCCCTACCACTCATTTCAATCATCCCATCCACCAGTTCCATGACAAATGCTTCACAAGTCACCACATCTTCTAGTACCTTAGGGATATAGTACACCAATCCCTTATTTGCTAGTTTTCCATCTACATCTGCTACACTTGCTACCACAACAACACCATCTACATTTTCCTTGACTCATCCTATGACTATTTCACAAATGATGGCATCAAGTTCCTCCAACACAATTCCCCAACCAAAGAAAGGGCTACCCCTACTAGGAGCACCTCAACCAAAGTCTCATAGTGGTGCTCCATTGGGTGTCTCTTCCAATTTAGGACATCCCCAAATTAGTCAAAGGGCACCTCCAACTAATCTAAATTATTCAACAATGTTTGCTAGTTTCATCCAAAATATGATGGCAAGTGGGCCTAACACTTCCCATCTTACAACAGTACCTCAACCAAACCAACCATCTCAATACGTTCCAAATCCAACATCCCAGCATAATCCCATACCTCAGCACAATCTAGCACCCCAACATAATCTGGTATTACAACATAATCCATCATCCTAGTACATTCCAGTACCTCATCATAATCTAACACCCCAACATATACCATTACCTCAGCATAATCCAACACCCCAACATATACCAGTACCTCAACATAGTCTGACACCCCAGTATACACTAGTACCTCAGCATAATCTAATATCTTAGTACATCTCAATACCTTAATACACCCTAGCATCTCAACATGTTCCACCACTGTATATACCTGTAGCATTCCAAAATAGTGGATCCCCATTTGGTGACCCTAACGCACTACCTGCTACACCAACTACCACTAATCTACTCACTCAATAGTTACAAACCCTTCAACAATAGTTCACAAATATACAAACAAGTGCTTCTAAAATGTCTTACACCACAACATACCTTAGTCCTTATCCTTTTGATAGGACACTACATATGCCACCTATGGAAATTTCTCAAAATGACACATATCTTATGAGACTTTTTCCATGTAGTCTTAGTGGTACATCCATGGATTGGTTTTCCAGACTCTCTCTTGGGATAAGGACATGGAACGAACTAGTAAAAAAAATTATATCATGCTATTCACACAACATTATCATGGAAGTAACATTGATGGATCTTTGCACCACCAAGAAAAAGAATAGAGAGAGCTTTGCCTCATTCCTACAATTTTGGAGAATGTTGCCTCTAAGACATCCTGCCATGTTCCAATTAAATAAAAGATCCACATGTTTATTAAAATTTTTTAGCTAGGCCGTGTGAACTTAACTCCCAGCATATTGGGACACTTGAAGAACTAGCTGAGCACGAGATTAAAGTAGAAAGATCCCTCACCTTGAATGGAATACACAAGAAAGAGACCATTAATTTAACACCCTATGAAAAATCTGAATACTAGTCCAAAAACAAGAATGTGACAAATGATGGCATTATGGATGCAAAAATGACACAACCAGTCCTATGTGTGCAAGCACCAACACCTATCCAACATACCCAACTAGCATCGATCCAACATATCCAACCAGCACAAGAAACTCATAATGTTAACACCACTACTCCTTGACAAAGTCCCAAACATATCAATATGTGTACCCAACAACAAAGTTATGCAAGAAGGAACCCTACTCCTCAACGAGATTTTACACCTCTTGCAAAACCTCTTGATATGATCCTAAAGAAATTGATACAATCCCATTTAGTCACTTTACCTAAGATAAGACACTATGAAGGTTTTGAAAAACCAACATGGTGGGATTATAATGGTTATTGTAACTATCACATAACTAAGGGACACAAAACAAGTAGTTGCATACAACTTAAGCATATTGTCCAAGATTTCATCAACTGTGGTGAATTCAAAGTTGTCACAAATTCTAGCACCACCAACCAAGACCATCATATATTCCAAAATCCATTGATGGATCATGGAAAAGACAAGGCCTCTACAATCGGACAAGAAAATAAGGCTAAGCTTGCATATACGAAAGCCAACCCCATTCTGAAAATTATACCATCAATATCAGAAGTCCATAAAATGATTGTGTTGTTACTAATAAATAATTTCCCAATGATTCACCTAATGAGGAGTTGGATATATGTCAAGACACCATTCTTGAACATGATCAAAATTGCATACCTACATGTCTAGAAAAGTCCCACAAGCAATCTCCATATCTCCCATTATTTCTTCCTCCACACTATCTCCACCTAGCAATGAATCCAATAATGAAACATTCACACTCTACCCACAAGGGCTATCCACAATACAAATCCCAGCTACTCCATCCTTTAGTGTAGGACCATTGTACAACTCAACAGTCTTAGATCCAAGATTCCAATGCCACCATATACTCCACTCCCAAGCAAAGATACTCCATTGAGTCCTAGTCAAAGTGCTTCCACACCATGCTCGAGCATCAAGTCCTTTCAAGAATCCACCATAGATATCCAAAATAATGTCCCATGTCAAGAGGATAATCCAACATATAAAGAAAAAAGTCCTAAAATTGGTCAAGATCAAGATACCTAGAATGTCCAATCAATTTACAAAGATCCCATATTGCCAGAATCTCATGATACCCCCTTATCCATTTGTTTCCTTTCCAACATGATCCCCTTCCATCCCAAGAGAAAATTATTCCTTTGATTCCCATTCATAATCAACTCCCTAAGAAATACCATGATGTCCCTTATACTCCATCCACTAATCCCCTTCAATCCCAAGAGAAAAACATTCCTCTGAGTCCCATTCGTAATCTAGTCCCTAAGAAAGATCATGATGTCCCTTATACTCCATCTAATGATCCTCTTCCATGTCAAGATCAAAGTAATCCTCCATGTCCACCACAAGATCCCATCATACCTCTATCTCCATGTCATAATCCTCCCTATCCACCATAAGACCCCATTGTCCCTCCATATCCATGTCATAATCCTCCTTATCCACCACAAGATCTCATCATCCCTCCATCTCCATGTCATAATCTCCTATGTCCACCTCAATATTGCATCAACTCTACCCACATTAATAATGATCCTATTACATATCAACTTGGTTCATCCATGTTCACTCAGTCTAGTCTACTTTGTATTCCTACTATTCCATATGTGCCTCCTCCATCTCAAAATGGACTCGCATCTTGTTTCAAAAATAATCAGTATCTAACTGCTAAGAAGATTTGTCAAAAAATGCATTATCAAGGAAAGGGGTTAGTCCTCAATGAACAAGGTATATTATAACCCCTTGATATCAAAGAAAAACCATATTATCAGGGCCTTGACTATATAGCTCACCATCAAGATGTTGATATCCCCTCTACATCCAAAATTATCCCATATAAAGCCAAGCATATGCCTTCTCCCTCATTCCTTCCATCTATCTTAGGTTCATATATTCCCCCATCCACTAATTAACAATCCACTTATCCTTTCCCACATGCAAGTCAACAAAGGAACACATCTTTGAAAACCATCTACCCATCCAAAAATCCTCCATACAATTCCTATCAACCCATTAATACCATTTCCCTTCCAAGCAATTTGGATGCCAAGCATAAAATCCATAAGTCAAGCAATCCACATGCAATCAAGGATCAACATGTCCTATCTAATCTACATGCAAAAATAAAGAAAAATATGATCCAAAATAAAAAAGAAATATCCAAAAGGCCACAAAGGCTAATAAAGAAAAATAAAAATTCAAAAGCTATATGGTTTTCTAAATCCCTTATGCAAGCAATGCATTCCAAGGACCCACAAAAGAGTTAAAAACTAAAAACCATGTGGATTCCCAAGAAGCTCCTTGAAGCACAATATCCCAAAGGAAAATCAAAATTGGCATCCAAGCTTGCTATTCCAAAGGCTCCCATAAATCCCCCACACAAATGTCTTCCATCTTCCAAATCTATTTTGGGTCCCTATGTCCCAAAATCCACCACCTTATATACTCCATCACCTACTTCATCCATTTTGGTTCCTTGTGACCCAAAATCCACGTCCACTCCTCCATCTAAATCCCAAAATCCAAAATCAATTTTGTTTCCATCACTCTACCACCTCTCAAGGTGTGTGCCAATGTTTATCTTTCCAAAATTTCCATCCACTGATACACAATTCTTTCAATAATCCATTCATTATCCAACACCTATTATCCATCCTTCCATCCCACTTATCCAATCCTATGCATAAACCCTTACCCTAGTCCATTTCATCCCCTTTTTCCATCACCCTATCAACATCTTTGAGTATACTTTCAAACATCCATGGTCTATTATAGTATGTCCTTTAGGAATACTACCCAAAGAATAATATGCTTGAGTCCTTCATGTCATTTCCTACGTCCACTGTCTTCCAAAAATGTCATTAAAAAAAGGCAAAAAAGAAAGAAAGCAAGAAAATGGTTACCTTGGTGAAAACCTAGTAAACATGCACCTTGTGTGACAAAAAAAAAAATATCAAGAGAAATAATTCTTCCTATGGTGAAAACCACTTCTTGTGGCACCTTGGGCAAGTGCCATGATGAAAACTTGGTAAATAGGCATCATGTGTAATCCATTACCCTCTACACTTGGGGGAAAATTTCATTCATGCAATCCTACCTATCACATCCTTCATAGTCCTACATCCATCCATATCCTTTTTTTCCCATCTTTGATCTTGACAAGGCTTCATACATCCTTTATGCTTCACTTTATCCACACCCTACAATAATCCTTTGTCTTAACCATCCCTTACTTTTATCATCTATTGTCATGTTTCACATTTCCTATCCCAGATCCCTTCCTTGGTCTTGATGAAAATTAAGGACATAAAAAAAAGAACATATTTTCAGAAGTCCCTTGACATGTCCATTCCTCGTACATCCCATGTCATTCAATGCATCATTTCATTTCCTAAATAGCCACATATTTGATCCCTTAGCTTGGGTAAACATGTTATCCCATTGTGAGATAGTCCTTACATCCAAATCAACTCCGATTCCATTTTTCACCTATCTATTGTTGTCCTATCAACTCATTCATCCATTCATAATGTTCCATGCCTTGCTAGACATTAGGGAAAATAAATACAATCATGTTTGAGAATAAATCCTGACATATGTCTTTCACCTCATTCAGTGATTTATAAGAGTCCTTCAAAATACCAAAAACATTGTAAAAATTTTCTGAAAAAAATTCCTAAAAATTAAAAAAGAGTCCTTCAAAACAATAAAATCATCCTATAAAACTCCAAAAATATAGCAAAACCTGCAAAACAATAAAAAACATCAAAAAACATAAAACATTCATCTAAAGGTGACCATGTTTAGGGTGTCTATGATAAGAGCCTTCACTTTCTATGATACGCCACACATACCTTGACTCCAAATATATAAACCATATGATGGACTGAAAACATTTGCAAAAGATCTAAAAAATTGTCGAAGACAACCAAACAAATAGAAAAACAACCAACAAAAATCTTGCAATAAATCTCCTTTGTACATAACCAATTCTTTGGCATTTAAAAAAAAGGCATTGAACGACGACATACAATACATATGAGCTTCAACAAAACCAAGTCAAAACAATTAAAACTAGTCAGCAAGTCCTCAACTACACTGCCAAAACTGTCTTATCTATCTATCAATCCCAAAACAAAGCATTTTGTCAAAAATCATGTTGTCTTAAACACATAAAGAAACACTCAAAATTAGACAAACTAGTCTTAGACATGGTACTTTTTTCTTGAAATCAGATAGCATCAACAATACGTCAAAATTCAAATGTCCAAACTACTACAAAAACATAGATGCATAATCGGTACAACTGCAACTTGTTGAGTCAAGTTAGTCTTATTATGTCTTGATCTTCGTGTTAGGAATAAGGTGTCTCAACCTTGGATAATTCCTATTCTTATTATTTGTTTTGTAAATGTATTTTTTGCAAATAATGTAATTAAGTGTGAGTGTACATGTCTAGTTGGCATGTTGATGTGTCACTCCACTTGATGTGTCGGCATCTTGTGCGTAAGGAGATCATGACTGAAACGGTCATGACGGATTCCTATGACGCATAAGAACTATTTAAGGAATGTGCTATGATAGGTGTAAGAGCATCTTATGACTTGGGCCTATTTGGGCGCCCAAGAAGAAGTGGTTGGTGTGTGTAAGAGAATATGCCAAAAATAGGTTGGTATGACAGATTCTCTTACACTTCTCTTGTGACCGTTATTTTTGGTAGATTCTATGACAAGCTATCATAGTCTATTCTAGGGATGGATGCCTATTCTTGGGATTGCATGTAACAACTATGTACATGTGGCTTTGTGCATGGGTCTTGGTGGTTGTACCTATTTTTGGGTCCAGAGGAGTCTATATATATGATGCTGCTCCTATGGGAGAGATATATCAAAATTTAAGTCTTGTTGGCTTTGTCTCTCATTTCCTGAAAGAACTTGCATTGCAAGTGTATTGTAATCTTTGTGTTAAAGATAATACATTGTGCAGGTTTTGGAGTGCTGGGGTTTTTTACCGAAAGGTTTTCCCCAGGGTATATCATTGTGTCATTCTCTATTTTTCTGTATGTATGGTATGTGGTTGCAATATCTTTGTTAAAGTAGTTAACGAATCTGAAATTGTAAGGATTTATAAGAATTTGCACAATACTCTCCTATAGAGATTAGCGTAGGAAGCTATTTTCGCACCTGAGTTTCCTTACAAGTGGTATCAGAGCTTGATCAACTTTTGATCCTAGTTGTTGGGTAGGGTTTTTTGAGCTAATCTCAAGTTTGAGTGGGAGTTTTTTGCAGAGCATTCTGAATCTTATTTGCAGATTGAGATGGCAAGTTCATCATATGGAAGAATGGAGGTGGAGAAATTTAATGGCACTAATTTTGAGTTGTGGAAACTCAAGATGGAAGACATGTTGGAAGATCATGACCTATGGGAAGTGACTTCAAGTGCTACAAGACCAACAACTATAGCTCAAACAGATTGGGATATCAAAGACCGTAAAGCTAAGGGTCTCATAAGACTCTGTTTAACCAATACAGTCCTTCTAAATGTTCTAGATGAGAAAACCGCAAATAGTTTGTGGGAAAGACTTGCGGCCATGTATCAGGCCAAATCTCTAGTGAATAAGTTGTTCCTAAGGAAGAAGTTGTACCTCTATGAATGGAGGAAGGTGGATCCTTAATGGATCATTTAAATGCATTTAATCTACTGGCTGCACAATTGACATCAGCTGGTGTCAAGTTAGAGGAGGAGGATCGTTGCTACACACTTTTGTGTTCTTTACCAGATTCATGGGACCATCTTGTGATGGCTCTTGGAAGCACTTTAGTCACCTTCAAAATGGATGATGTGGTGTCTTCGCTGCTATCAGAGGAGATGTGGAGAAAGGCTTCCGTTTCAGAAAAAGAAGCCCTTGCTGTTCGTGGGAGATCCACTAAAAGAGGGAAGAAAAATGATAATAATTCTAACAATAAGGGTAGATCCAAATCCTGTGGGAAGTCAAAGGCTTCCAATAAGTCCAAGGCAAAATGTTGGAACTATGATAAATCTAGGCACTTCCGTAAAGACTACAAAGAGCCGAAGAAGAAGAAGAAAGGTTCAGATTCAGCTTCAGAAAGATCTCAAGAAGATGGTGATGCATTCATCATAGCTTTGGCAGCCCATGCATTTGATGATGTGTGGTTGGTTGAATCGGGTGCATCTTTTCACATGACCTCTCATCGAAATTAGTTCTCAAAATATGAAGAGTTCGATGGTGGAAAGGTGTACTTGGGTGATGATTCTCACCTAAAGATAGTTGGATGCGGAAGGGTCACTATCAAATTTCCTGATGGACGAGTAAAGGGTATCAACAGAGTTATGCATATTCTAGGTTTGGCATGAAACCTATTATCTATAAGTATGCTGAATGATGTAGGTGTGCAAGTTGTTTTTTTGAAAAAAGGATGCAAGATGGTGAGAGGATCGATAGTGCTTGCAAGGGGTACTAGGAGAGGTACCTTATTTGAGCTAGATGCATGTATTCCTCTATGTAATAGTTCTTCATCCTCACCATCTAAACAAGTAGTGAAGAAGTCTGTGGCTATTGGTTCCGATGGTAGTGCAAATACTTTGGAAGCTAAGCTTCCTGTAGAAAAGACAATGTTGTGGCATATGAGATTTGGCCACATTGGTGAAAAGGGTCTCAGAACCCTGAAAAATAAAAATCTCATTGAGGGGTTAAATGATTGCAATCTCGAGTGTGACTTCTGTGAACATTGTGTCTATGGTAAACAAAATCATGTTTAGTTTTACTCTAGTTCTCACAAATCTTCTGATGTTTTGGATCTTATTCATTCTGATGTATTTGGTCCTGTAAAAGTTCTTTCAATCTCCAAGTTTGTATTTTTTGTATCTTTCATAGATGATTATAGTAGAAGGACGTGGATTTATTTCCTTAAAAGTAAGACACAAGTCTTTAGTCAGTTCAAGGAATTTAAAGCTCTTGTAGAGAATCAGACTAGTAAGAAGATTAAGTGTGTGAGAACTGACAATGGTGGTGAGTTTTGCTCAGTAGAGTTTGAACAGTTTTGTAAAGAACAAGGTATCGAGAGGCATAAGACAACTCCTTATACCCCACAGCAAAATGGAGTTGCAGAGAGAATCAACAAGACACTGATGGAGTGGAGCTAGTTTAGAACAGAGGTTTTGGGCCGAAGCTGTGGCCACTGCTTGCTATCTGGTTAATAGATCTCCTACATCAGCCCTTGTTGGTAAGACACCCATGGAGGTGTGGTCTGGTAAGAAGCCTTCAATTAGAAATCTTCATGTTTTTGGTTGTGAAGCTTATGCACATGTTCCAAAGGAGAAAAGATCTAAGTTGGAAAACAAAGCTGTTAAATGTATTTTCATCGGATACAGTACTGGTGTGAAAGGATACAAGCTTTGGGATCCTGTGACTAGTAAGGTGTTGTATAGTAGAAATGTTATTTTTAGAGAGCTAACATCTTCTCCTATTGTGCTACAACTAGATGAAAAAGAAAAGGAAAAAGATGTTGTTCAGTTGCCTCCTACCCCTGAGAAGACTGAACATAGAGACCATGTTGGGCCTAATGATGAGGAGAGCTCTAGCAGCTCTGATAGTTCAGAAGAAGAGGAAGAACAACCTCAACCGCAGCCCTTGAGGAGATCCACGAGAGAAAGAAAGGAACCAGAAAGGTTTGGTTATTCTATGTTAGATTCTAGTTGTGCCTTTTCTTTGATTACTAACACTGATGAGCCTAGATCTATGAAAGAGGCTTTGGGCATGGAAGATGCAGGTTCCTGGATTGAGGCTATGGATGATGAGATGGCTTCATTGGAGAAAAACAAAACTTGGGACCTTGTACCTTTGCCTAAAGGGAGAAAATCTGTTGGCTATAAATGGGTGTTCAAGAATAAATTCTGTGCAGATGGTAGTGTTGAAAGGTATAAAGCTAGATTGGTTGCAAAGGGGTATTCACAGGTAGAGGGAATAGATTATGGTGAAATATTCTCTCCTGTTGCAAAGTTGACATCCATTAGATTTCTATTATCTCTTGCTGCATCATATGATTTAGAGATAGAACAGATGGATGTGAAGACAACTTTCCTTCATGGTGATTTCGAGGAAGAGATTTATATGTCACAGCCTGAGCACTACATTGTTAAAAGTAAAGAATCCTTAGTTTGCAGATTAAAGAAATCTCTATATGGTTTGAAGTAATCTCCTAGGATGTGGTACCTTAAGTTTGATGCCTTTGTGTTGTCAATTGGATTTGTAAGATCAAAATCAGATCATTGTGTTTATTTCATAGTTGAAAATGATCGCCTTCTTATTGTTGCATTATATGTTGATGATATGTTGCTGTTTGGGAAGGGTAAGGGTATGATTTCTGATTTTAAATCTTAGTTGTCAGCACAGTTTGAGATGAAATATCTTGGGGTAGCTAGGTACATCTTGGGTATGGAAATCAGTAGAGACAGGTCTAACAGAAAACTTTGGTTGAATTAGAGTAAGTATGTGAAGTCTGTGTTGGACAGGTTCAGCATGGCAGATTGTAGACCACTATGTGTTCCTATTTCTGTGGGAACAAAGTTATCTATAGATGATTGTCCAAAATCTCCTAGTGAGGTGGAGGACATGAGTAGAGTACCTTATGCTAGTGCAGTTGGTAGTCTTATGTATGCTATGGTCTGTACTAGACCAGACATTGCCCAAGCAGTGGGAGTCTTGAGTCGGTTTATGGCTAATCTTTGACGGGTACATTGGGATACAGTTAAGTGAGTATTCAGATATTTGAGGGGTACATCAGATTACTCCATATGTTATCATGGTAACTCTTCTAGATCTCCACATTCAGTTTGTATTCATGGGTTTGTGGATTCAGATTGGGCAGGTGATATTGACAGCAGGAGATCCACCAGTGCTTATGTGTTCACTATGTTTGGTGGTGTCATTAGTTGGATGAGTAAGCGACAACCTATGGTTGCTTTGTCCACTACAGAAGCTAAGTACATGGCTACTAATCATGCTTGTAAAGAAGCCATTTGGCTTAGAAGATTGTGTTTTGATGTTGGTGTTGATGCAGAACAAATTACTATTTGGTGTGACAGTCAGAGCGCTATTTGCCTTGCAAAGAATCCAACTTTCCATGCTAGAACGAAACACATTGATGTGCAGTTTCACTTTGTGAGAGATATGGTGGAAGATGGAAAGGTAAATTTGGAGAAGGTAGATACTGTGAAGAATATTGCAGATGCATTAACAAAACCAGTGGGCACTGAGAAGTTTAGATGGTGTTCGGAGTCTATGGGCCTTTTGGCCTATAGCGGTTAAAGTTCCTGTTATGTTCCTGTTGCTCTTACAAGGTGTTTGACAAGTGGGAGAATGTTAGGAATAAGGTGTCTCAACCTTGGATAATTCCTATTCTTATTATTTGTTTTGTAAATGTATTTTTTGCAAATAATGTAATTAAGTGTGAGTGTACATGTCTAGTTGGCATGTTGATGTGTCACTCCACTTGATGTGTCGACATCTTGTGCGTAAGGAGATCATGACTGAAATAGTCATGAAGGATTCCTATGATGCGTAAGAACTATTTAAGGAATGTGCTATGACAGGTGTAAGAGCATCTTATGACTTGGGCCTATTTGGGTGCCCAAGAAGAAGTGGTTGGTGTGTGTAAGAGAATATGCCAAAAATAGGTTGGTATGATAGATTCTCTTACACTTCTCTTGTGACCGTTATTTTTGGTAGATTCTATGACAAGCTATCATAGTCTATTCTAGGGATGGATGCCTATTCTTGGGATTGCATGTAACAACTATGTACATGTGGCTTTGTGCATGGGTCTTGGTGGTTGTGCCTATTTTTGGGTCCAGAGGAGTCTATATATATGATGCTGCTCCTATGGGAGAGATATAACAAAATTTAAGTCTTGTTGGCTTTGTCTCTCATTTCCTGAAAGAACTTGCATTGCAAGTGTATTGTAATCTTTGTGTTGAAGATAATACATTGTGCAGGTTTTGGAGTGCTGGGGTTTTTTATCGAAAGGTTTTCCCCAGGGTATATCATTGTGTCATTCTCTATTTTTCTGTATGTATGGTATGTGGTTGCAATATCTTTGTTAAAGTAGTTAACGAATCTGAAATTGTAAGGATTTATAAGAATTTGCACAATACTCTCCTATAGAGATTAGCGTAGGAAGTTGTTTCCGCACCTGAGTTTCCTTACACTTCGCAAGTCATGTTCTTACACATCTCTGGGATGTCCACATCTCCGAGATGTTCACAAGTGATATAGAGATGCCATGATGGTTCACGACTTATTTTTCTTTGTTTTTTGTTTGTAGAATGTTTGTCATGAAGTCTTATAAGAGTAATCTGGGTGTTTGTGATAAGAGCCTTCACATCCATATAAAAATATCCAATTTGCAACATTGCAACAGATACTTCAGTTGTGATACGCCACACATACCTCAACTCTGAATGCTTGACATAGATGGATCGGCCCACATTCCTTATTTGTTCAACGTGCTTGTTTTCAATGCAAGAGGATAATTATACCTAGATATTTCATATCTTGGTAGGATGGTATCCATTTTTTCTATAATAATAGTGGCTTAATGATGATAAAGAAATAGCTCAAATCAGTTGGAAATCAAAAGCATGGTTATTAAAGCATTAAGCTCTCTAATAACTATAAACTAAGGGTTTCAATCAAGAATTCATTATCATTCTTTCATCCCCTATCTATCATCTTCTAAAGTTTCTTTACTAATATCTTCTATCAGTCTAATCTCTTTTATCAGTCAAATCTCTTCTTTCACTTAATCTATTTGTCAAAATGGTGAAATTAATTTTCAAATCATTCAAATCAATTGGTCATTCATTCCATCATCATTTGTCTTATACAAGATGTGTCCTTCCTGAAACCAGGCATGATTCTTATCAACATTCTCTATGTCCAATATCGATCAAACAATCATCACAACCTACCAACATTCTTCACTTCTTAATAATTATTCTTTTCTTGCATCATTTAATCTAAATCTTCTTTCAAGAGATCATTCATGTATTTCTAGCACAAATAATCTCTTGAGGGGGGCATCATTTACCTCATTGTCACATTGTTCCTACTGGGGCATAATTTTTATTATTCTTTAAAACAATGCCTAAAATGCATTGTATCAAAGAGGGGCAACATGTAGACACTTAAAAATGGCCTATTGCTCTAACACAATGACATTACTAACATTCCTCCTAAATTGTTAAATAATATTTATTATTTAATTAATTGTGTCATTCTACCATATTCTAAGATCAAAATCATCATTTCTCCCTAATTCTATAATTAAGTGATTTTAATAAATTTTTTAAATTATTGTACTTCTAAACAATTAATTCATCATCAATTCATCTATAATATAATTAAATAAATAACATTATTTAATTATACTCTACGTTATTATTATTAATTAAATAACCAAATTTAATTAATGTCCCCCCTCCTAATTATTGCATTTCTGTAATAATTAAATCAAATTCTATCTCATGATTAAATAAATGATATTTATTTAATTAAACTAATTATTCCCTTCTCATGATTAAATAAATTATATTTATTTAATTACAACTAACAATCCCTCTCATAAATAAATAAGTAATTATTTATTTATAGAATATCTTCACATGTGCAAATAAATAATATTTTATTTATTTAAATCATAATTATCCTCCTAGATCCTAACTCACACTCACTTTGAGTTATCTTTTCAATCAGAGCTCTTAACTCCACAATTCCCTCTCCTAACTATTCAATCCACATTGTTAATTCCTCCCTTAGCAATCTGTTAAGTCTTCCATCAATCCAGTCTTCTAATCCATGCAATCAATTGACTTATCCATGCAATTAGTTAACTCACTAGTCTATTATGTTATCTCACCAGTTCATTCAAGTAATCTCTCCAATCTATTTGCTGATAGATCAATCAATTCTATTAAGCTAAACAATCAACTTAGTTGAACTCTCACTCACTTTGAGTTCAACTCCTCAATCACAGTCAATCAACCCTTCTATCATGGATTCTTGGTTGAAACCCCTAAAATATTTCAAATAGAGAGCCAAACATTTGATTTTGGTAACCAGAATTACTTTGAATTTTATGTCAGCACGATCTTGAGCTCAATTCTGAGAGCCCACATTGCATGAGAAGGAGAACACCAAGGAAGGATTTTATGGTTTGCATATTCATGTTTTGGATTGATTTCATAATATTAGATTGATTATTCTTATTATTTGTCTTGCATCCTTTCTTGAATATTGGGAATACTAATTGCTCTAACAATCTCTTTGTGGTTGATATTTTATATGTTATTGCAGGTTTCTATTTATCCTATTGTTACCCGATTACAATTCTAGGCCAAATTCTTTGGTAGCAATTTGATTTCCTATGCCAAATTAGGAGCTTATGAATAGGGTATGCAAATTTTAAGAAATCAGATTTCAGCAAATGACTTACAATCTTTGGGTTAAAACTAAGCCCAAATGGACACTCAACTAAGTAGCGCTGAAAATACACCAAGAATAGTTGCAAAATATGAGCTGGACAAGGAGTTTATTCAAAAAAAATTATGGATCTTATATTACAATTCTAATCGAGATGCACAATTTTTGGGACAATTTTTGCAATAGCACCAAAATACACAATATGCATATTCCAGTTCACTCCAGTTCTATTACCTCTACAAAATTTGTTAAACTAAATAGGGATTTTAAGCTACCTTTAAACTCATTTGTTTTTTTGAAAACAAAGAAATTAAGTGTTCTGGCTCATAGCCAAACGTTTCAATTCAATATAAAACTAACATTGTACTACTTTTTCTTCTTTTTGAAATACAAACAATATGAGGGAAAAAATGTAAAACCAAGGAAGAATTGGAGAACCTGGGAAAGCGTCTCCCTTCCGCAGAATTTTGTTTTCTCCTCCACTTGACATCACTCTTCCTTCTCTACTCTCCCACAAATTATTCTTCTCCTCTTTGCGAATTCATTCCCCTTCCTAAATAAAGATATTTCCTCCCTCTTCCACGTCAAACTACAAGTCTCTTATTAAATTTTCACCTCCTTCCATGAATGCATATGGTGATTTTATTTAATTACGCATGGGCATATTGATTTTCCATGCCCACGTACATCTATGGTAGGGAGAGTAATAAATTTTATTTATTTCCTCCTACCTTCTCGCTATGAAAGATCTGAATTCTTAAATCACCATCAAATCCAAAATATATGTATCTAAACTATTAATTATCTCAAGTCTACCTTTTTAATTCAAATCCCCAACAAGCATATCAATTTCATGTCTTCCCTCCTAAATGCATATGGAGATTTTTTTCTTTTTATTTTAAAAGTATGAGCAATAATAAATAGGTATGGGGGGTTTTAAATGAGTACAGGCTTGTTTTTAACTCTCATGCTCAGCATAAATGTGAGCTAAATATTTTGACAAAATAAATAAATGTTGATTTGATATTGTAGGTAAATATCAAAGAATATTATTAAATTATATGTATATATATAATATATATATATGTTTGTATATTTATTCACAACTTAATAAAAGTTAAATTTTCTTTTATTTTCTTATTATTCCTATTATGTATTCTCCTCTTTAATCAATTTTAACAAATTATAGTTAAAAATATATTTATTTTTAAATAAGCATACTCTTTTTGAGACTATTCACAATATTTATCTATTTTTATCTCATAAAGAAGTTAGAAATGACATTTGTTCAGATAATTGCATACTTACCCCTAACTATCCCAATATCTTGCATATGAAGATAACAAATATGATCTATTATCCAAATATTCTAATATGCACACATGCACATCTTTTTTTTTAAAGTGCAAATTTGAAAATGGAATGAGAAATTCATTAAAATGAACATAATTATCTATCTAAGTGTGAATGCCAGATTCTATCATTCCTACCACTGCCAAAGTGCTAACCTCTTCTACCTAGGTCTCATTGCCGCCTTCAAAATGTATCCAAAACTTCCAACACTCAAGTTTTCATCAGTATGGGTTAGTACCAAAATCCTTAATCCATAATTAATAATTAAACAACATCATTTATCCATTTCATTCTATGATCAACCATTCATAATACATCTAATTATGATGTGTAAGAACATAACCAAAGTTACAACTATAACATAATATTTATACAACATGATATTCAACATTTAACCATCCATAAACATATTAATAAAATGTCTATCATCATTCAAAGTCTATGTCTAGATCAAACATAGTCTATGAAAGTTAATAAAGTCTAAACATCTAAGAAAACTATAACACTAAAAATCAAGATGTGACACATTTTTGTTGGTTTCTTTTGCTATTATCTTCACTCTTCTCATCACCATTCTACTACTCTTCACCCTATTGCTTTTGTTTTGGAGAAGAGCTCCCCTTTTTGTATAACTCAAGGTAATGTGCTTTCAAACTGTCCAAACACCTGCTAATATATTTAATCAATAGTTTACAATGCAAAATATCTTTCTCAAGTTAAATTGCTCCCTTCCTAAACTTAAGTGTTGTTATATATGCTTGGACACATTGTCCTTTATTTTGGATTATCTAAAACCATTGCATAACCCTTTACTCTTTAGGTAAAATAGGATATAAATGCTTCCTTAAAATCCCACAAAAATCCTACTACAAGAAAATATCACGCCTTCATCATTTCTCATCTAGTCAAAAACATAATCAAATTGCTAAAAGACGTGATTCCAAAAATTTAGTAATAGTTTGAACATTTTTTGTTTTTATTGGTAGATCCATATTTCAAAAACTTCATCCATTTTTTATCCTTCATTATGTTTAAGCTTTTTAGATTTTGATCTAATTTTCCGTTTGAATATTTGATGTGTCAAATTTTGGTGTTTAGATCAAGTGTTTGGATGTTTAAGATGTGATATTGATCAATAAGTTCAAGTGTAACACTTTTTTGGTTTTGATGCGATGATTTTGAGTCAGCTTGCATCTATTTTGTTAAGTTCATTGAGTTTGGATTAGTGCCCCCAATTTGATTCAACAATGATAATGCTTTGTTGAGAAATGCAACTTTTGAGAATTTATTTAAGATTATACGATTTTTGGATTTTTAAGATTTTTTGGGGGGGGATTTTAAAACTTTTTTATGTTTTAGAATTTTTTTAATTTTTGACTTTTTGGGGATTTTTAAAAGATTTTGATTTTTTTAATTTATAAATTTATAATTTTTTTTGAATTGTTAACTTTTTTTATTGTTTTGGATTTTTAAAATATTTTAGATATTTTTGTAATTTTACAAGAACATTTTTCACTATTTACATTTTAGAGATTACTAGCTCTCAAACAAGATCACATTGGTTTTCCCCCAATGTCAAGCAAGGTGTAGGACATGACAGATGAAGCGAGTGAACATGACCCATAAGACCATCTCCTCAAGATTACCGAAGCTAGGAGGAAAGAATATCACAATGTAGGCCAATGATGTGGTGTTGAATAACATTTAGGATATTGACTTGATGTCATGTAAGAGGTCTGAAGGAGTGGACATGTCAAGTGCCTTTTGAAAACATGTTTTTCCATTTTCCATTCTTAATTGTGATCAAGACCAAAGGGATCAATTCAGATAGGGAATGGATAGGATCACACAATCAGGATAAAGAGGTGATGGAGGCTATGATTGGATGGTTTGGGTTTATGGAAAGGTTGCTTAGGAATAATGAAGATGGATTTGGGATAAGTAAGATCATGATAGCGTAGCATGGATGCAACAAGTGAATAGGCTGAAGGAAAGGGTGACATATGTCAAGATACTTGATACTGATGGATATGTTCAACCTTATCAAGATAAAAAATGAAAGAGGGAAATGTGATAGGATAAATGATAGATAATGGATGGAACTTTCCCCAAAAGCACTTTTTTCTTTTTTTTGATTTTTTTTGTATTTTTAACTTTTCGAGGGACTCAAGCCTCATGGTCTTTGGATACTCCTTGAAAAGGTATGATATGATTTTCCAAGGCCTCTTGAAAGGTATGCTCAAAGATGTTTATAGGGTGATGGAAAGGTGATATGGTGGATAAGATATAGGATGGCTAAAGATTTATATGATGGATTGGATAAGGGAAATGGAAGGATAATGAATGAGAGGATAAGAAGTATTTCCATGTGTGGGTGTGAGAAGGGGAATGGAAGGATAATGAATAGGAGGATAAGAAGTATTAACAATATCAACATCGACACACCTTGAAGGGTAGTCCTTGGATTTTTTTCCTGATGGACCTTTGTGGTCTTTTTAATATCTCCTTTTTCTTTATATTCACATGTCGATTAGATTTTCAACACAGTGATTGTCATATATAAGTAGATTCTTGTATTTCTGATTTTTATGTTGCACATCCAAATTGCTTCCAAAAGACTTGGGAATTGTGGATAAATAAGGTTGATGTGACTATTTTATATGGATGGTTTGATATGGAAGTTTCAAGGAGACATGTATTTATTGATCTTGAGGTATGAAGGGGTAAGTTGGTGAGAAGCTAGGAGTAATAGGCATAGGAGATGGAGGAATGTAAGGGCCTAATATGGATGGAAGATATGAAGGTTTCAACTTTGGGATATAGGGACACAGGATGGATTTGGAGGATATAGAAGGTATATGCTTATATTTAAATTAAGGGATATGAGATATGGAAAGGCTATTAACATCTTTATTGTGAGCTACATGGCTGAGGCTCTCATCTTTAGGATTTATCTTTATACCAATAGGATTATGAGTAGCTTTCTTAGGAGTGACTTTGATAGGAGTAGTTGAAGCTTGCAGGAATTTATTCGTATGCAAAGGATTAGGAAGAATTGAATATTTTTGAGGTGGATATAGAGGAGTATAATAAGGGGATGAGGGGATACTTTGGTCTTGACAAGGATCTTTGGATAACATAGGAAGAATACCACACTTTTTATTTTCAATAAGTTCATTAGAGATGGAAGGGATATCTTGATCTTTCTTGGGAGATGGATGGGATATAGGAGGTAAATGAATATGGGGTGTTTGAGGTGGAAGGGTATGAAGGGATCATCATGGGATTCTTGGGATATGGGAATTTGGTCAACTATTAGATAAGGAGGGATAATATCTTGATCTTAATAATTAATAATATTTATTTCTTTTCACTTTGGATTACTCTCTTAACATGGAGCCACTTCTAAGGATAAGGTAGGAGTTTGGATTTTCATAAGGGATTTTTTAAAGGTTGATGGAGGTTCACTTAAAATAGGAATGATAAGTGTTGTAACACATGAGGGCTTGGGGTCTATAACCTTTGAAGCATGAAAGAAGTTTGTAGCAAGATGTATGTTAGCTTGGATTTCTTTTAGAGGTAGCCCTTGAGAGTAAACATACTTAGCATGAGAAGCATTAGGTTCTTTATTCAATGGAAGAATGTTGGCTATATTTTCTTCTTTAGGAGATGCATGAGTGTTGGAAGAGGTGGAGGCTACAAGAGAACGATTACTAGACACAGGTTCATGAGTTAGATCTTGGTTGAGAGTAATATTTTGTTCTTCATTAGATGATTCATTAGGATTTTCAATTTTGATTATATCATCATCTATGAGATCTTGGATCTTGTGTTTCAATTCCATGCAATCTTAAGTTTCAGGTTCATTATGTCTATGATATGCACAATAGTTTCTCAAAAAGATAAAACCACATGGAGTGATTTGAGGCAAGATGATTAGATTGTTTTCAAGGATTTTTCCAAAATTGATTCGTATGATTGTCCTAAAATAGTAAATGATATATCCAATGAACATGTAGATGTGTTTGTGTTGACCAAAGAGATTTTATATTCAAGATCCCGATGATCCAATTTTCTGTTGTCGTGTGATGAGGATTGTTGAGATAGGACTAATTCTTCTTGATTTCCTTGATCAAAGATGGGATTCTCTTGAGATTTTTAAATAGGTTCATGATCAAAGATTGGGTTACTATTAAGATGTTCTTGATTGAGGATAGGATGTTTATGATGTTCTTCTTGATCAAAGACATAACTAATGTGATATTTTGGAGTATTGTTTTTCTTTTTAGAATATGAAGACATGGATGGAGAATTGTGATCATAGATAAAAGGAAACATTGATCTTAATGTGGATTTTTTGGATGATGTATCATTTTATTTTTCCATTTCTTAGATTTTTGTGAAGAGGAAATCCCTTTGAATTATCATTTTTAATTGATTTTTGGATTTTAATCGATGTTTTCTTTTTGTAATCATAGACATTAAAGAACATCAAACACAAAAAACATGGTTTTTCAATTTTAACTCCTAAACTAAAAGTTGAATGTTTGAGGACGTTTACTGAGGTCTTGTTATAAAAATATCTTCCAAGAAATCTACCTAAGGTAAAATATGGCATTTAACATGTCTCTAAAGGTAGGGATTTCTAGATTAATTTGTCATTTTAGTTCAGGTTCCAAAAAAAAATATCAAATGAATCATATAAGGAACATGTAGTCACTCACACACGATTGAGACCTATATCTCTACAAGTCCAGGCATTTGATATTTTTTCCCTCTAAGTATTTCAACTTAACATAGGTTTTTATTTATAGTAGGTAGAATATGTTGACTTCACCTTGTTCCCACTTTGGGTCATCCCTCTCACAGGCCTTGTTAAGGCATGTTCTCGGGAGGTAGGCCCACTTAAGCTCTAACATGTTCAAAGAAAGAAATGAAATGAAATGATCAAGTAGGTCTAGGAGTTTGATTCACCAAAAAGGTGAAGACCATATCTAATGAAGGGTGCTCCCCTTAACACCACAAACACAACAGAAATAGAGAACAAACAACAACAATTTGCAAGAACAGAAAATGGGTCATAAGTCATCACCCGTTGACCTGATTGACTATTATAACCCCATTTTAGAAAGGGCGCGAAGCTCTCTACAATGCTTGAATCAAGCAAGCTTCATTCAACCAAATTTTTGACCTCATTCGGGGCCTTTAAAGCCTTCAAAACTGAGTTCAAAGTTTTTGTACCCTGCTGCCAATACCAAAAATCTTCAATATCTACAAAGCTAGACTTGATCTGTCAATGAAACTTTACTGGCAGGCTGGTATGACCAAAATGAACCTCTAGAGAAGAAAATAGACCATTTTGAGCTTGAATGAAAAAATTACTAGAAATAGTAAATTTCTAAAAATAGCAGCTCTGTACAAGATAGCCCTTATTGAAAAGAAACCAGAAATATTTTTGGGTGATGCAAGATTGCTCTTACACCCAGGATGCTCATACATCAGACACCCAGGGTAATTTGAGAAGTGACCCTGTCACGACTCAGGTGTGAAGAGGAAAACCAAGGTGGTCAACCTCCTCCCTTGTCAACCATGATGAATCTTCAACAGGTCATCCTTTCCATTTGACCAGATATTCTTTAGATGTTTTGTTCCTTGTGCTTCTGCCAACATGACTATCCACTATGTCCTCAATCTCCTTGGTAGCTGAAATAGTTGCTGGAATACTCCACTATGCTATCGTGATCTCATCTTCAACACCTCCTTCATGATACTTTGTCAAATCTAAAATGTTAAACACTGGAGAAATATTCAGCTCAGTAGGCAATTCTACCTCATAGGCATTTCCTAAATCAAGCTTCTTCAGTATCTTATATGGCCCAAATATCTTCATTTTCAACTTGTTATATGTACCAACTAGAAATCACTCCTTCCGCAAATGAACCATGACTTCATCTCCAACTTGAAATTCTTTTTGCCTTCTTTTCTCATCTTCCTTAGCCTTATACTATGCATTCATCTTGGTAATATGCTTCCTCACCTCCTCATGGATGTTCTTCAAGTGTTCTGCAAAATCCTCAGCTTCAACACTACTTATCTCTCCTTTATCTATCTTCCTCAACTCTAAAGCATTTTTAGGACTACTTCCATATACAATATGGAATGGTGATTTACTAGTGCTCCTATTGAAAGAATTATTGTATGCAAATTTTGCTTGTGGTAAAATCAAATCCCATCCTGTTGGCTTATCTCCAACCAAACATCTCAACAAATTTCCCAAATTCTTATTCACCACCTCTGTCTGTCCATCAGTCTGTGGATGATGTGATGAACTAAACTTCAAATCTATCTTTAATTTCTTCCATAATGTATGCCAGAAATATCCAACAAACTTAGTGTCCCGATCTGAAACTATAATCTTTGGAAAACCATGTAGTCTCACCACTTCTGTGAAAAACAATTCTACCACATGAACAACATCATTAGTCTTCTTGCAGGGAATAAAATGTGTCATCTTTAAAAAAATTTTAACTACCAAAAAAATTGAATCATGTCCCCAATGAGTCCTTAGAAAACCAAGAACAAAATCCATACTAATATCCTCCCAAGGTTTCTCTAGTACAGGTAATGGCTGATACAACTCTATATTATGCTTTACTCCATTCACCATCTGACATACTCTACAACTCTGTACAAACTTTTTGACATCTTGCTACAACTATGGCCAATAATAATTCTCACTAACCAAAGTAAGGGTTTTATCATGACCAAAATGTCCAGCCAATCGTCTGTTATGCTTCTCCTTGATGAGATTCTCCCTCATAGAACTTTGTGGAATGCAAAACTAGCTCCTTGTGAATAGCATATAATCTTGAATGATGAAATCAAACCACTTCGTTATGTCTAGAGTAATAGGTTCTTTACAAGCTTTCCAAGCTTCTCCAAAAGCAGGATCCTCTGGATACAAATTCTTGAGTTCCTTGAACCCAACCACCTCAATCTGCATCTCTGTCAACAATAGTTGCCTTCTGCTAAGAGCATCTGTAACCCTGTTAGACTTTCCACTCCCGTGTTTCAAAACAAATGTATAACTCTGCAAAAACTCAACCCATTTCAAATGCCTTTGATTCAACTTTCCTTGACTATTCAAATATTGAAAAGCTTGATGATTAGTATACAAAACAAACTCCTTAGGAAGCAGATAGTGTCTCCACTTCTTTAATGCTTGAACTATAGCATAAAATTCTTGATCATAAATAAAATATTTTCTCTTGGCATCATTTAACTTATCACTGAAATAAGCAATAGGTTTACCTTCTTGGCTCATAATAGCTCCTATTGCAGTACCACTAGCATCATAGTCTACTTGAAACACCTTATTAAAATTTGGAAGTGCTAAAATAGGTTGTTCTGTAACTTTATGTTTCAACAGTTTAAAATTCGTATCTGCCCTATTAGTTCGCTTGAACTCTTTTCTATCCCCTCTCATTGTTTCAGTCAAGGGTCCACAAATACTGCTAAATTTTTTGTAAAAAATAGCCAAACCATGAAAATATCTTACCTCAATAGCACTCCTTGGAGTAGTCCATTCAAGGATAGCCTGCACTTTCTCTGGGTCCATTTTTAGACCTTCTGCTGAAACTACAAATCCTAGATACACTAACTCCTTCACAAAACTGCACTTCTTCAAATTAATCAACAATTTCTCTTCCCTTAACTTCTCAAACACCATACGAATATGCATCGTATGCTCCTCCAATGTCTTACTAAAGATCAAAATATCCTCTAGGTAAACAATGACAAACTTACCCAGAAATTCTTTCAGAACCTCGTTCATGAGCCGTATGAAAGTGCTTGGTGCATTGATTAGCCCAAAAGGCATGACTAACCACTCATACAATCCTTCCTTTTTCTTGAAATTAGTCTTCCATTCATCTCCTTCTCTGATCCAAATATGGTAATATCCACTCATCATATCTATCTTTGAAAAATACACAGCTCCACTCAAACAATCCATAATATCATCCATTCATGGTAATGGAAACCTATACTTGATTGTGATCTTTTTTATTGCTCTAGAGTCTGTACACATCCTCCATTATCCATTCTTCTTTGGTGCTAATACTTTTGGTACAACACATGGACTCAGGCTCTCCTGAATCAACCCTTTCTGTAACAATTCATGTACTTGTCTATTCAACTCTTCATTTTCTGCTGGTGTCATTCTATGTGATGCCTTATTTGGAAAAATTGCTCCTGGAATCAAATCCATCTGATGAATGATCTTCCTTACTGGTGGTAATCCATCAGGTACATTTTGAATACAATATCTTGAAACTCATTCAACAGATCTGCAACTTCTATAGGTACATCTTCTACTTCCTCTTTACCAACTTTTAGAATTAAAGAAAAACATACATGCTCATGCCTCATACCCTCTAGAAATTTTCTTCCATCAACAAAACTTATTCTTGCATTACCACATGGGTGAACCCACAATAGTGGGTTATAATTTTTTGGAGGAAGGAATTCATTCCAAAAAGCATTTTCGGCAAAATATTATTTACCAACTTTCGATAGAAACTCACTTACACTTTCGATCGTAAGTACTAAACTTACGATCGAAAGTCCTTAGACATAGGACTTTTGATCATAAGTTACTTTCGATCGAAAGTTACTTATGAACTTTTGATCAAAAGTTTCTAATTAATGACTTTCGATCAAAAGTCATTAATTAAGGTTTTATCAAACTTGACTTTCGATCGAAACTAGATGACTTTCGATCGAAAGTATCTTAGTAATGACTAAATCCTTCATTTTTGGGCAAAGTACTTTCGATCGAAAGTACTTTCTATCAAAAGTGCCTAAAATGGGACACGGTTTCAAGTTTTCAAGAAATTCTGAGAATTTCATGGCTTTGGGCCTCAAGCGTATTAATCAAATGGATGAATAAGAAGACTTCCTTTTGCAGACAACAAATACTTGGAACTAGCTTTCTAACGATTATATATTTGACTATTTTTAAATTTATTATGTGTATGGTTTTTGACGTTAAATGAATGTAGTTTTTTATCAAATATAAACCTCTGAGTTTGACATTCAATGAAAAATAGTAAAATAAGGAATTTTTTTTTTGAAAAATAACAGTGCCCTCTGTATTCGAGTCTACTTTCTATTAAAAAAATAATAATTGAAATTCGATAAATACACAATAAGTTATAAGCTACGTAGTCAAGGTAGGTCAATATTTTGGTTTAGTCAACTTCAAACCTTAATAAAATATGCAATAATAGTGATAATGTCATCAAACCAATTGCATGCCCTCCGTATGGATGTTACAAAACTAAATTTGAAAGAATCGCATCCATATCTATTTTACAAAAAAAGTTATGCTCTATGAAAACAATGTTACTATTTGAAAATGACGTTTTCAGCACCATACAAGTTTTCGTGGGAGAAAGAAAAAAGTATTCAAATAAATTCAAATATATATAGAATCTAGACAGAAAATCCTTAAAGACTCTAATTTATTTCATCCTCTGATTTCGAGCAGTTCAACAGTAATATGCATCCAAATTTGAAAGTTTTTCTCAAAATGTAGAGTTCAGTGTCCGTTCAGGCTAAAAAGTGTAACCCACTATTGTGGGTTCACCCACTGTATACCTTTTCTTCTATGTCCTTCAATGGCTTTAGCTTATGTCGCACTCCATCTTTTGTCAAGGAATAGGTATTCGCACAACCATCATGTACAACACACCTATCAAACTGCCATGGTCTACCCAACAACATATGACATTAATCCATAGGTATGATATCACATAGTACCTCATCATGGTATCTACCAATCTTGAACTTCACTAGGCACTATTCACTGACCATGACCTCTTGGTCATCCTGTACCTAGGCAATCCGATATGGATGTGGGTGTTTGCCTCTTGAGCTTCAACTTAGTGACCATCTCTTATGACACCAAATTTTCAGTGCTTCCACTATCGATAATCACATCACAAAATTTACCCTCACACTTGCACCTAGTGCGAAACAAGCTCCTCCTTTTCTCAGGTTCATTTTCACCACTCAACAGGACTCTTCTGTTAATTAGAATTTCTCCTCTTTTAGCATCTTCAGAATGTGATGATCTGGCATCTTCATCTACATGCGCAAGTCTAGCCTGGCCTTCAGTTCTCCTATCTGTCCTTCCTTGGCATTGAGGACATTCAAATGCTCTATGACCTTCTCCATAATGAAAACATGTTCCACAGAAGCCTCCTCTTCTTGAACCTTGTCCTTTTCCTCTCTGATCTCTTTTATTCTGATCATGTTTGCTTTCTGATTTTGACTGCTACTAGCCTCATCCTTCTTTTTTGGATCTTCATTTCAGCCTCCATATGATCGTCCACCAAATCTTCCACCACGACCTCTTCTATTTTTTCTTCTCTCAAACTTCTTGTTTAGCTTGTCCTCTACTTTTAGGTAAAATTGGTATGCCTCTTCAATATTGTTCATTCAAACCAAATTTAACTCCTCTTGAATGCTCGGCCTCAACCCATTAAGGTAACGGGAAACTTTATCCTTATCAACTTTTGCATGGCCTATTCTGATGAGGATTCGATAGAACTCCTCTGTATACTCCTACACAGATCTTCCTACTTGCTTCAAACTTTGCATTTTCTTTAGTAAGTCAAGCTCATAATCAACAGGAATGAACTGTCACTTTAATTTTTCCACCATTCGATCCCATCTTGTGATTTTCTCCTTTCCTCTTCTACTTCTCTCCAATTGAATCTCTTGCCACTAGATCTTTGCATGACCCTTCAGACTGGCCTTCACAAACTTGACCCTATCAGGATCCTCAATATCTTCATACTTGAAATATTCTTCACATTCATTGATCCAGTCGATCAATTCCTATAGGTGAAGATTTCCTGAAAAGGTAGGAACCTCAATCTTAGGTCTTTTCTCGATCTTGGAAATGGCTCGAAAAAGTCTTTCTTCTTCCTGATTCACAATTTCAACTTCTCCTTCAGAATTTCCTTCTTCGGCTTCATCCTCACTTTCATCTCTGACATTAAGATTCATTCCTCAGCAAATCTCTTCTTGCAATGCTCACACTTGTCTCTAGAGCGCTCTAACCTCAAGTGCTACACTACCAACTCTTCTGCCACATTCCCTTCGTGGAGGCATTTTTGCGCTGCTCGCTGGAACCCTAACCACGGTCTTGGTGCAAACCGCCTCATAGTCTATGATCTATTTACACACTCAAGAAATCTCACTCTGATACCACTTAATGAAGGGTGCTCCCCTTAATACCACAAACACATAACAGAAATAGAGAACAAATAGAAACAATTTGCAAGAACATAAAATGGGTTTATTATTATCTCCACAAATGTGGAATTAAAAATTTTAGAATTATAATATGCAAAGCCACATGGGCATTTTCCCTTACAATATTCTGTAGGAAAAAGCCTCGAATTATTACCCAGATCTACCCAGAACTACTCTGAACTACCTAAGACAACACTACAACCTTCCTTATATAGGCAATTTTCCACCACCTGGGAAGGTTCCAAAAATTTAGCCATAAAGGCCGACCAAACTTAGAATTATTTTATTTTTCATTGTATTACATCATAGTTAGCTCAAAACATCTTTTGAAACCCAAACATAAATTTTGAAGGAAATGTATTTTCTGCCATTTCAGGTGGCCCAACTTTTGGAAACCATAAGTCATCACCTGTTGACCTGATTGACTATTATAACCCCATTTTGGAAAGGGCACAAAATTCTCTACAACTTCATTTAGCTAAAGTTTTGACCTCATCTGGGGCCTCTAAAGCCTTCAAAACTAAGTTCAAAGTTTTTGTACCTTGCTACCAATATCGAAAATCTTCAATATCTACAAAGCTAGACTTGATTAGTCAATAAAACTTTACTGGCAAGCTGATATGACCAAAATGAACCTCCAGAGAAAAAAATAGACCATTGTGAGCTTGAACAAAAAACTTACTAATTATAGTAAATTTCCAAAAATAGCATCTCTGCACAAGATAGCCCTTATTGAAAAGAAACCCAAAATATTTTTGGGTGATGCAAGATTGCTCTTACACCCAGGATGCTCCTACATCAATATCTCTACTACCTTCTCACTTCCATACACAATTAACAATGTTCATTTCCAAGCCTCTTAATCTAATGGAATTCGAGCACATTTGGCATTTTGATTCACTATAAAAGTGAAGAGCATAGGCCTAATGCTTTCCTTCACAAAGAAGGAGGCTTGTTTTATGTGTTTGTTCATTCCTTAGCTCATTTTATTCTCAAGTTTGGCACTTCTAGGAGTTTGATTCACCATAAAAATGAAGAGTATATCCCTAATGCCTCACTTAGGATTCAAATTTGCTTTTAATTAAGCTAGATTTTGGAATTAAAATGCCACAATTTAAGAAATTGGATAAGGTCTTAGGATTACCTTATTTGAAGCTAGCAAAGTTTAGGTGCATTTTTTATTTTATTCTTTTTGCATTTTACTCACCTAGTGGCTATAGTTGCATCTCTTAAGAATCCTCCTTCCACAAACATCAGTACAACACAATTACAAAGCAAAAGTGAAGGAAATCCAAATCTAAATTTAATGCTCAAGTTTATTTAAAACTCTTTAAGGAAACTAAATCCAATTCAATGAAAACATATTTATCTTTGTATGCATCAATGATTTTGATTTAACATTCATAAGATTTTACTTCTTCCTTTGAATTTTCAATCAATTTTGTAAAATAAATCTTCTTTTGATACCTTGCTAATCTCATTTCTTCCTTCTCTTTATAGTGATTAGGCACTCTGCACAGTGATTTCCAAACCTTTTTATGCACATATATGTGTCAAAATAATTTGTGTATATGTCAAAAGATAGTTATTACGTGCTAAAATAGAGAGAAAATACAACATAAAGATAGTTAACACGCGTTGAAAAATGAAAGATGGAAGATAGAAGACACATTGCACGTGTCAAAACTCTGTGTAAATGCGTCAAACTTTGCAATACATTCATTATTGCACTATGTAAATTTTAAGACTTTGTCATGTAAGCATTATTTCTCCTATGAGAAGTGTTGTACCTATAAATTTAAAATCTGAAACACAAATTCACCATTTAAATTCATACAAATCATCAAAATATGTTAGTATGAGGAAAATGCCCCATGGTGGACACCATTTTGTGTATGTAAAATACCTTCATAGGACTAGTTCATCAAAATATCAACTCAATTATGGAAAATACAACAATGTTAAAGAAATTAAATTGAAATAATGACAATAAGCATTCTACGGATCTCTAACTAGAAAAGTTAAAGAAATTTTCTCAGATTAACATTCATTAGAGACGGCTATAGAATTAGAATTAATGATCTATGATGCAATTATGTCAATCTAACTCAAATTATGCTAAATCATGCTCAAATATGCTAATAATTCATAATTAAATGCCTATAATATGGATGCAATTAACAACTAATGAGAGTAGATCATTTTCTCTTAATTTCCCTCTATTTATAGATTTCCCCCAAGCTTAGGGGTACAGTAAGATTAATCATGATTAACTTTGAGTTAGGTTAATGGCTTGAAATGTTGGGACAAAGTAAATATTTTTCTCTCAAAGGTTGGAACAAAGAGACAACATGAATGGTCAAGATGCATGTCCAAGATGTGTGATGGAGAATTGATTTGGCTTTGATCCATGTGATCTCATTCCTTCATTCTCATTGGTTCATTTTGATTCTGTCCATATGTGGTTGGTGAGAAAATAGGAATTAATAATTGATTTAATTGATTTATCTTAGCCATGTGTACCCTTCAAGGCATTGAATTTGATTTGATTTAATTATACAATTAATTGATTAAAATCATTTGCATAATTATTTTCTCTTTTTTATTTAATTACTCCTTTTGGCTTTGATTTCAATTAATTCATTTTTTAGTCCTTGATTGCTCACTTTGATCTCTCTTGACCATTTTTAGGTGTATATAGTAGTTAATGAGAGCCTTGATTGATCTATAAAATATTAAATAAGTTTTGTACTTAGAATTAGAGTCTACTATATAAATTGATAGTCATAGTGCATGGGGAGAATCTTAATTGCTTGTGTTTATTAGTCAACCTTGATTTAAGGTTATGAATGTCTTGTCTATGATTCAGGGTCATTAAATGGATATTGACCATGCAAATCCTTCTCACTAAAATCTTGACATTTCAATGTGGTGTTATTATTTTCAAAATCTATTTTGTGGGTAATGTGATATGATTAATAATTATAGATTTATTTAAAGGCCTCAAACAATATCTTAAAGTAAATTTTAGTTAAAATCTTAACCATTAATGGTGAAAAACTTAGAGTGCCTAGAACCCAACAAAACCTCATTTTTAAGGATTTAGACATGTTAAGGACTGAAGCTCAAATCCATTTTTGGCTTGAATATCTTGTTCATGGATTTATATTTGGGAGCTAATTAACTCTTTTGAATCATTCTTGTTGATAAGAAGCTTAGGTTGAGATAATTATTCTCTGTGTTGATTATCATAATTGCATCTTTATTATCAACCTCATGCCAAGATTGCAAGGATTTTCCATGATATTCCATATTTTTATAAGTTCCTCAACTAACCTTTTAAGTTTGTGACTTGCTTATAGTAACAAAGATGGTCAAGACTACTGATTCCATATGATCTAGTAGCCCACACACCCATAACCATTATACACATGTATTGTCAGCTCTGAAGTGCAGTAGTCATCCAACTTTGATTTCATCTTGTGATTCACACAATGCCTAAGCCACCCTTGAAACAGATTAAAATATTGAAATATTATTGACTAGATGTATGATCAAAAGTGTGACACACTTCTATGAACCATTACACTTGAGAGAATCCATGGAAGAGGATATCCTAAGAGGTGACTAATAGCTTCCTAGTTGAAGTGAGTTCAATCCTTCTCATGATGCTCATCAAATCAGCATTGAGGATTAGTGACTTGACTACTCCAAAATGGAAGATTCAAGGTGTAAGAAATGAAAGTAAGATGCAAGAATGCAAGCTAGAAAATGAGATTAAGCTAAGAATGTATGTAAGAAATTAGTATTCTAGAATATGGATGTAAGAGCTATGCTATTGAAACAATGCAAGAAAGAAAACTAGATTAACAATGCAAGATTAAGCTAGAAATGAAACTAAGCTTTGAAATGAAAGAAACTAAGAGATAAGAAGTCAAAATGAGAAGATTATGCTAAGAAAGAAAGAGAACTAGAATTATAGAATGCAAGATGCCACAAAGCTAAGATTACCAAAAATTCAGGACCCTTGAGCATGGGAAAAGCTTCCTTTTAAAGGAATTGCCTCAAGAATGAAGGGTAGAGAATAAGAGGCAAAAGAATGAGTGGATGAGATGAAGAGGCAAAAGGAGATGCATGGAGATGAAAGATTAGGTAGAGATGAGTGGTGAGGTTTAAGAGGTAGAAATAGATGTTAGGTAGAATAAGATAAAATAGCATTTGAAAGAACAAATCCCTTTTATTTGCTAATTAATCAAGATTACGTATTCACACATGTGAATGTGTTCTTTTAATAAAAGTGTAGGAACTTTATATTAAAATTAAGGTTTTAACAATTAAATAAATATGCAATCTCTAGAATTTAGACCATAGTATAAGCTTGATATAAGATTTTTTAATTTAATTATGCAAAGGGGATTTTAAGGGTTACTCTGCATAATTATGCCTAGCAAAGAGATGATTTGATCAAAAGGTGGCTCAAGTTCTAGTAGACCAATTTTAGGTGATTACACTAATCAAGTCCAACTTGGATTATAGTTGGAACCCATTTCCTCACATTGTTCACTAAACATGCATGACAATACTATATCACCAACAAGGGAACATGACAATTTTTGTAACCTACAAGGTGTGCCAAAGATTTTTTTCTCTCAGTAATGTGTTGGTTGCCTGATTAGAACATGATCTAATAACTTATACAATCATGAGAAGTTCTCCTTCAAGTTGTCAAAAAAGTATTTAACTACTAGTTGTAGAAACTTGAAGTCAATTAAGGTGGGACATCTTCATTTCCTTTAATAATTTGACGAATCAAATAGACAATGATGCATCATTGGTTGGTTCATGGTTAGGTAATCTAATAGTGGTCCTAGGAGATTGTGTGTAGTAACATTGTCAACACATAATGAAACTTTGTAACCTTTGGCTAAGCCAAAGGATCATAAAACCCATAGTAGGTAGATGCAAGAAGTTGGGTCCACAAAAAGCCTAGAAAGTGAAAGTGATTTTCTTGATTTACAAAATTTGTCTCAATTAGACTAAACATTTGAAGAACTTACACATAGAATCTTTAAGAATTTCCATAAAATAACATGTAATATTTTGTAACTTATTCTAGTGCCTAGATTACACAAATTTATTTTTAATAAACATGTATAAAAATAACTTTTTAGGATTATATTATGCACATTTATAACCACCATAATCTAATCTAGAAATAAAAGTTTTTTCTAATTCCTTTTCGAAAAAGATGTGCATTATATTGAAGATTGATGAGGTTTTTTAATAAAATAAGAAAATAGTTTATATTAATTTGTTATTGGCCATAAATTTTGTTTTTTTAAAACCCCTCATGTACAACAACCATTACTTGAGCTAAATTAATATTTTTAATTTTTATCATTGTGCAATGAATTGAGAGTAAATTGATGCCATATACTTTTTTACAAGAAACTTAAAGAGTTAAAAGATATTTTGAAGACACAAACACTTAACATTTCAAGTAAATATGGACCACTTAAATAAAAAATAGGAAAACAAATGAAATTGTTAAAAAATTGCATATTTGTAAACTAGATTTTTTTATTTATAATGGATTTTGCTTTCATAAGAAAAATTATTAAAAATGCCATTATCTATATTGTAGGAGCCAATTTTTCTCTTGTCATTTTTATGGCATTGTACTTGTAAGTCCATGGTTAAGGGATGGGTTTCCAAGAAACAAAGGCAAAGACATGGGTTTCAAATTTCAAATTTTATGAAAGAATACATGTTTTAAAATGTGTACTTGTTCTAAAAAGGAGGAAGAATATGATGTAATTAAAAATGAGTACTCATTTAAAAATATGGCATGATTAGAAATGGGATGTGTACCCATTCTAAAGTATTACATGATTAGAAATTAATACCCATGCAAAATGGGTGCTCATTTCATTTTTCAAAATGGGTACCTATAGACATTTTAAAGTGTAATGGGTACTTGTTTTAAAAAATGAAATGGGTACATGTTTCACAAGGATATAAATTTAGGTTCAAGAGCCCAAACCTAAATGAGTACATATTTTTGTTGAGGTTTTTTCCCCATCACTTCTATTTGTAGATCCAACTTCTTGTGGGTACCCCACTAGTTCATGAGATGTCTTGTTTATTGTGGATTCAATAGACCATATGATCAAAGAATATGCTATATAATCTAATAAATCATGGACTCTCATAAGCTCATTAAATTATTGCTACTCTACCATTTCGTAGTTGGCCAATGTTTCTTAGTCAACATGGTGATAGAGACCAAATTGAATGCTCAACTATGGTCTATCTTAGCTACATTCTCATGAATATGACCTTGATATTTACCTTTAAGTTTAAGGATGGTGTCACTATAAATGATGAGTCTAAGCTCTTGTAGTGAGTTGAAAGATGTAAGGGTTCTGATGGGGTTTCTAATTGATATATGAGGTGAATCTAAGGGTTAGCTTTCACCTATGGCTAACTTCCTCATATCAGTGGCCAGTTATTTGATAATTCCTTAGAAATGAGAAATATATCCTTCTTTTTGGGCTCTACAAAACTTGGGTAGGTCAACCTATGCAATACTAACAAATCTAAAACAAATGGCAATTGAATATTGCTACTAGAAGATAATCCTTAGTGTCAAAAATTAGAACGTGTGATTGATATACCTCATAATTGGCTCTATTCTCATTTCTCACTCTATGCATGTATATATCTAAGAAATAAAACATCCTCTAACTCTAAACCTACTAATAATAATGGAAATTGATTTTGATATTTGATTGTTACTGAAGGCTAATAAGATCATGACTAGTGCCTTAATCCACCAGGACTGAATCAAATTCTCAATAAACAATAATTAGAATTGCATTCACAACCCTTAGAACTTGAGCATTACTTAAACATTTGAACCATTCACACCATATATCATACTTTAATCAAATCACTACAATTCTCATATAAGTTTTGCAACCCATAATAAGTAATTTAATTCAATCCTTGAAGGAAAACTAATTTATACATTACACATTCATAAAGACATCATGAAGATGAGCTTATCCATTCTCAATAGAATAAATTCATAGAATTAAGAGAGAAAATTGCATGAGGCAACACATGGTGATATTTTCATTAATTCTTTCAAATATACAATCTACAATTCATCAAACATATGACTCTATCAAAAATATTTGCAACCTACTCTATATTACTATTATCTAACTAATACAAAATCCCAAAAGTTTTTAGAACCCTTTATCTATCAACCTTGATTTCCCTTTATAGGAAAATGGAGTAAAACAAGCGTCGGGATGATAACAAGTGTCAAAATTTGATTGCAAGAGAAAGAATATGCTCAAAGGCATCTTTTAGACCACATACATGAAATGAAAACAAAAGAAAGATAAATAACCCAAACAATTATCTTCACATGGTTGCATCTAGTACAAAATTTCTGATTTGATATATGCGTTTATGTAGTTTGAAAGGAGGGAAAAAATTATCTGATGAAGTGGTTGTAGAACTCATGTGTAGCACAAAAAAAAAAGAAGTAAACCACTTCATATCACCTGTTACATTTCCTTCAAAAATAAATGTTTACACCTTTTTATGTGGTCATCATATTGTGGATTGGCTACAACTGCAATTTGACTATTGAGATATCTTACACAAAAGTCCAACACATATAATCCATTGAGCTAAGTGTGTAAGTTCTTGACAAATTTGCACACATCATTAGTGGGTTTTTTAATTGAAGGAAATAGAATATACCTTTCAAGTTACATTTCCCATTCATCCTCTATCTTATCTTCACTAGTGTCTTTATTAAAAGGTAGGGGAGTTGTAACTTTCAAAATATTAAACCTCTTGTATGCTTTTATTATATGTTGGTGGAACTTATGATGCTACAATAATAGAGAACTTGTACCTTAGCAACATTGTCACTTGTTTCCTTATACATATCAACCCATTAATCACCATCTACTGTATGATCCTTTAAACTATTCACAATTGCCAATTTAGTACAAAGGCCATTGGTGATAAACTTTAAATGAAACTCCATCTTCCTCTATTTCCTTCAAAAAGAATTTTTTACACCTTTTTATGTGGTCACAATATTGTGGATTGGCTACAACTACATTTTGACTATTGAGATATCTTACACATAAGTCCAACA
This sequence comes from Chamaecyparis obtusa, assembly GCA_027943335.1. Taxonomy (NCBI): domain Eukaryota; kingdom Viridiplantae; phylum Streptophyta; class Pinopsida; order Cupressales; family Cupressaceae; genus Chamaecyparis; species Chamaecyparis obtusa. The sequence continues at coordinate 453,629 of BSBK01007528.1, forward strand.
CATATAATCCATTGAACTGAGTGTGCAAGTTCTTGACAAATTTGTGCACATCATTAGTGACTTTTTTAATTGAAGGAAACATAATATACGTTGCAAGTTACATTTTCCATTCATCCTCTATCTTATCTTCACTAGTGTCTTTACTAAAAGGTGGGGGAATTGTACCTTTCAAAATATTAAACCTCTTGTATACTTTTATTATATGTTGATGGAACTTATGATGATACAATAATAGAGAACTTACCTTAGCAACATTATCACTTGTTTCCTTGTACATCTCAACCCATTAATCACCATCTACAGTGTAATGCCCCACCAAGGAACCCAAGATAAATTAACCTAAACATGCAACTAAGTTTACATAATAAAAAATTTCCACAGTGTTAATAGACAATAACAATAATATTTTACAATGTGGAAGCAATACAGTAAAATATACAACTCACATAGATTACAAATCTCAAGGGTTCCTTGAGGTAGATTACATAAGCATTAATTAATTAATTTAGATTAGATATAATTACAATTTCAAGTTTACAAATGAATGATACATACATCATCATATAAAAGATAAGATAAATACAACTGGCACCATAAGGTATCTATAATAATCTACATCCACTGCACAAGTCACAGGGTATGTAATACAATAACCGAAATGAAGTACAACATGATATCTCTGAATAACTGATACAATGACACAAGGCTGCATAAAATAAGAAGATAAGAACACATCTCCACCAAAGAAGAACAAGAAGAATCATCTGCTACCAAGATCATCCACCACTGGTACACAAACATCAGAATCTCAAATGGTAAAAGAATCACTACCACCCGACCTCGTAGAACCTAAATGGTCCACTCCCACCGTGTTGAGGAGATAACAACAGATCCCACTGAGATAAAAAACATCAACAAAAATAAGCTAAGGAAGAGATCCTAAGAGCTCTCTAACTCCGGGTGTACAAAAGATAGTGATAGGTAAGACTCACTAATCTAGAGGCAACCGTCACATGTAGCATAACTAGACTATGTATAGGAAGGTGTCATCATGTATGTCTAACCCTTAAGTTTCATCTTGGTAGTCTCTCTGGACCCTGACACTCAAGTGACCATACACAGTATCAATGACCTCTCATACAGACAAAGCCATTAACTATGCCAGACACACACCTCTCAAGGCAGAAAGCATCATCTCATCCTCCATCTTAGTCTATACTAGCACTCAAGCATAGGTGAGGGAACACATATTATTAACTTCATTTTAATACCCCCAATGATATATTAGGTTTTCACTTGATTAAGATTACTTACAATAAGTGATCCTGACAGACACTTCTGGGCCCCGACGCTTATTGCAAGCCACTGCCTACTACACATCTAGGTAACCTACCCTAGGCTCAAAGATTCCACATAACATCATGAGATAATAATAATGTCCCTCGGGACTATTTCAAAAAACAACATGAACATGCAACATGTCTCTAACCATAACAACACGAAACACTCTCCAAGTATCCACAATAAATATACTCCTGATCCCATGGATAGGACATATAAAGTCAACATCATATTTCCCCATGTAGAATATGAAGCAAAACATGGTTATACAAAAATATCATAGAAGAGAATCATAGAACAAACTTCACATATGGTTGGGTCAAATCAATTGAATACAACAGAGTATACAAGGCAAACAACCATGATATAAAAAATATCCAATTCCCGCCTCTGGATTACATTCCCACTGGTTGACAATTCTAACCCCTTAAACCACCACATAGGGTAATAAAAGACTAAACATGATTTAATTAAAATAGATTAATTATATCCACATTTGACTCAAATCAAAATGATGACATCATGAAGAAACACTTAACTAATCCAAACAACCAATTCACATACAATAACTCGCATGGCTACACACCCATATTAAAATTTAACACCAAAATTATTTCCTTTATGCAAAATAAGTCCTTTAAATTGTAAAACCAATAATCATGCAAAAGAAAACATTAACATCCAATTACCCATGCTGATGTAAAAATAATTTGTAAATAAAATACAGTATTTCACCTATATTTTAATTAAACATAAAATATAGACCCATCTAAAAAAAATACATGCTCACATAAATTTATTAAACCAATTTAACTTAAGTTTTAAAAAAACAACTTTATTATAGAACTTCTAATTGATATTCAAAAGATAATAAAATATAAATATTAAATTAATTTAAAATAACATATTTTAAATTTACATCTTAACACAAATTATAAATCAAATTAATTCAAAATATCATTTAATGAAGTAAATTAAAATTAAATTAAACTAAATTAATAAATTAATTAATTTAATAATAAATAATTAACAACTATTTATATTTGTTTTAAATAAATAAATAAAAATTTTAAAAAAAACTTTTAATAAAAAGGGCTCTGCGGTTCCCAACCCTGCAGGGCCTGCGGTAGAGGTGACTGCCGCACTGGCAGCACCCTATCACTGGCAATAGTGACTGTCGTGCCGACAACACCCTGTCATTGGTAGAGGTGACTTCTGCCAACAACACCTTGTCGTAGCAGTGGTGGCTGCTACTGGTAGCACCCTACTGCGGCAGTGGGGAGGAGGCGGGGTTTGAGGGCCCACCTCCCCCAAAACATAATAAGTTTAAATATTTTTTTTTTCAATTAATTAATTTTTTAAAAATATCTTAGACTTATTTAATATATATTTCATTTATAAAAATAAAAGCAATAAAATCTCATTTTAATAACTTCTAGTTCTAAAACAAACATATCTAAATAACAAGATTTAATCCAATATAAATATATATCATTTTAAAAAAATAGGATTAATATGTACAAATAAAATATATCAAATTTTCAAATCAATCATACATGTTTACAAATTTTATTTTTCCAGAACTAGGGTTTTCAATTGATCCAAATTTCTTTAAAGATATCAATGAATATCAATTTAACCAAGATTGCACAAAACTTCAATTTAATAAAATCTAATCACCAAGACTTTGAAAATAATGATTGCATGCAGTAGGAAGAGAGAGAAGATTCGTAGAATAGAGATCCAGACAGGAAAATACAATAGGCACAAAGAAAACAGTCTTTTCAAATTGAAAAACAACATAATCATAAAGAAAATCAAACCCTACCTCAAACACCGAAGAAAATATTTGAACAAAGACCAGATTTGAAGACAAATTCCAAACTTTCAAGCTTTTCCCAAAATCGGATTCTCCACCCAAAATCTTTCAACCTACCTGCCCAAATTCCTCAACCCGTGTCCTCCAAAAATCATGGCCAAATCTTCAACATATCGGAATTCCCATTCCACATGCCAGGGTTTGGAACTCAACTCCACAAAAAGGCTTTGCATGAATTAGACTTTGATTTGCAGTTCAATTTCAGTTAAGCTCAAGTCTCTCCTCCGCTTTCCTTTTGTTGAAAACACTTAACCAAAATTTAACTAATACCTTTAATTAATTTATTTGATTTCTGATTGTGTAACTTAATGCATTCAATTAATTATAAATAAAACATTAAGTCTAAAATGATTTCCACATGCTAAATCAATTCTTAAATTAACGAATGCATTTTAATTGAACAAAGGTTAAATTTACAATTAAATAATTCTAAGGTGAAGATATTTAATTAATCCTCATTAATTAAATACTTCTACCACATAATAAACTAAACTTAACAATTGCATTTAATTAATTTTCAATTAATTAAATAATCTATCATAGCTAAAAATAGCAAAGATTTAATTTATTAAAAATTGCACCATTTAATCAAATTAAATAATATAAATATAGAAAACATGCCAACATCCAAAATCAAAAGAACCCCTAGACCCACATTCATACTCAAGCAAGGGGTTATAAACTCACATCCACTAAATGAGTTTAATAGGGTAGGATAACAGAATCTTGTCCACTATTTCAGGACAATATCATGGCTTAGGTTAGGGTTTGGACTTGTGTTTTATCTCCCCTCTCTTACCATTTAAGATATTTTGATAGGGCATGCTCATCCTGACAATTTAGGGAAGTTGATGCCATGTACCTGCAAACTTGCATACAAAATCCGCATGTACATACATATATAAATATATAACAAACAATGGCGGGGATCGGTCGATCATGTGGATCTCGCAAGCAAGTAACTACGACTTCATCCCTCAACCACATCTGGCACACCAAACATAAATATAAAACACGCACATCAACCATACACATGCAAGTACGGGGTCAATAAAACCATAGCCATCAATGATATCCTAGCATATAATTCATCATCCTAAAATAACCATAACATATATAAAATTAGACTATGGGAGGGGAACTACATCCACCTCCCCTAGAATTAGGCTTACTCCTAGAAGCCTACAAATAGATAAGGATATGCATCCCTCAAGCATGAAGCATTTACTAAAACAAAGGATAACACAACATCTGAAAAAAAACCATAAAATAAGAACATGATATACAGTCATTAAGAGCAATATAAATTTTCTAGTTTAAGAATAAACTGAAAATCACATTGATTAATCATTCATTAACAATTTAAATAGATCTAAACCTTTATTCATTCATCATTATAGAAAACATCTAGTAATCAATTGTATAAAGTACACATTCATATTTACATCAAATAATAACTAACGAGGTTCATGCAAACCTAGTTAATGCAGTACTCATATAAAATCCTATCCTAACATACAAGTTTAATTTCATACCTCTAGGTTCATAAACAATAGTCTGAAATACAAAAGGGTCATATGTCTAAGTTTGGTTTTCAAGTTTTGACAGTTTAGACATCTAGTGGGCATACAACTTCCCCAAGTTCCCAGTGTAGAAACTCGGGCTCTGATACCAAGTGTAATTCCCCGCCAGGGAACTCAAGAGAAATTAACCTAAACACGCAACTAAGTTTACATAATTTTTATTTTTTTCTAAAGCATTAACAAAAAATAACAATAATATTTTACAATGCGGAAGCAATACGGTAAAATATACAACTTACATAGATTACAAATCTCAAGGGTTCCTTGACGTAGATTACGTAAGCATTAATTAATTAATTAATTTAGATTAGATATAATTACAATTTCTAGTATACAAATGAATGATACATACATCATCATATAAAATATAAGATAAATACATCTGGCACCATAAGGTATCTATAATAATCTACATCCACTACACAAGTCGTAGGGTATGTGTATACACCATAAAATGTTCGCCTAGACTTTGGGCCCCATTTATTAAATTATCAAATTCTCGAATCAATACTTTGCAAAATTCAAATCAACTCCTTTGATCAATCCTAATTAGTTCAATCATTTCAATATTTCCTAAAGTTTGATCAATTTATTTAATTAAAAGAAATATTCTCTCTTAAATAAATAAAATAGCCTTATTTAATTGAAAGAAATATATTTTAAATAAAATAATTTTATTTAATTAAAATCCCTTTTAATTAAATGATTTTATCTTGTTTAAATAAAATCTCCCTTTTAAATAAATAATGTTATCTTATTTAATTAAAAGAGAATCATTCTTTTAAATAAATAAATAAATAATCCTCTTAAAGCTCTTTTGTGATGAAAAAGGGAAACAAATAATTAAAAATAAAGAAAATTCCTTTTCTCTCCACACTTTCTAAAAAACAAGCTTTGTTTCCTCTTTTTGATTTATCCCACATTTCTCTTGGAGATGCATTCTCTTCCACATTTTCTTATATAAGGAGCCCTCTCCTCATTTCGGATCCTGAATTTTCATACTGTTGTTATGCTGCAGGTTTTCTTGGTGATATTTGGAGTTTTGAAGATTATTACATTCTAGCTTTCATATTTACATTAGCTTAATCTTCATAGCATCTTAGCTTAGTTTCCTTCATTGTTTTAGCTTAATCTTCACATAGTTAATTAGTAAAGGAGAGTAAAACTTGCATTTCAATAGCATAGTTTATTTCTTTACATTGTTATCATCTAGATTAGTTTCATTTAACATGCAATAACTTGATGATCAATGGAGATTAGCACTCTTGCTTCTCATGCTTGAATCTCTCATTTCTTGGTGTACTTGCATGAGTTTAACTAGTTCGATCTAAGGGCCTCATAATACAACCCCTGCACTCCACGAATAGAGAGTTGTGAATCACTATTTGAGACCTCATTGTTGAGTGTTCTTGAATGTAATGATTCACAGAAGTGTGACTACTATTTAGCACACTGTGAGTGTTTCTGGTGCCCACTGTGGGGCCCTGAAACAGGTTTCCCTTCTATTCTATCAATGTTCTATCATTTCTCTATCAAAACTCCCCTGCTACTGCCTGTTCTGGTGTTTTTGAAGTAGTTTTTTAGGTTAATTTTCTATCTGTACTTCTGTTCATCACTGTTACGAAGTCTCGCGTGAAGTTTCTCTTTGTATCACATGAAGTTTTCCTGGTATTAGCATTTTTGCATGTGACAAAGGTGTTTTCTCACGCGGACCTATACTTTCTCGCATGACCCTATGTACTTTCTCATGTGACCCTATGTACTTTCTTGTGTGAGCTTGTACTTTCTTGCACAGCACTATGTATTGTCCCACGCGGACTTTTGACAGCAGAGACTTAAATTTCTAGATTTGATAGTTTTTCTTGTTGTTTTCTAACACTAATGCTTGCTGGGGTTTATTTTCTTGATTTTGATCATTGAGGCAGCATAGCATTGGATTGCAGATCTTTGGACCTAAGGTGAGTTACTACAATCTCAATAACATTTGGATTTTGGGCATAAAATTAATATCTCGTGTGTTTGGCTTGAGGGATTTATCGCTTTCGTAAACCACATTTCGATTTTGAGATTTTAAAAAGAATATAGATTCATTTCCTGCATAAGTGTTTCACATAGATAAGTAGGCCCTATTAACACTATTCATGGTTCTTGAGAGAGTGGGTTTCCAGTGAAACTATTCTCAACGAGAGAACCCTTGTAGGTAGGGAGGTTACTAGAACTGTCTTTGCATTCTACTAGATTTGTAGTCTTTGACTTTTCGATTGATGCATTCTCTCTCCAGAGGTTGATAGATCATGAGTTATTGACATTACAAATCTTGGCAAGATAGTTTTAGTCTTAGCATGTCGGAATGAATCTGTCTTCTATGTTTGGGTGAAGAGAAAAGGATAGAGGATTATGCTCTACTCCCTTTTTGGGTAGTAATAGAAACTCAGACCCTTGGATCTAAACCAAATCCCCATGTGGTCCTTTTTGTGAGTCACCTTTTAGAGAGGGTTAACCATAGTGGACATTCCCTTCATTGGGTAAACCACATGGATGGAACCTCAAGCAGTAATAGCCACTTTCACCGTGGTAGTGACAACCACTATACAAATGTCCTTGTGGAAGAAATCTCCACGGGTATAGTTTCTTAATGGGCTGTCAGATCTCCTCAGCATCTCCAATTGATTAAGTTCTTAGAATGTGTCAAAACCTCGGTGCGCCTGGATTGGAGTTCACCTTCTTGAAATTGTAAAAGTTGCAGAGTCAAGCCATTATTAAGAACCTTAGTGCAACCAATTTTTTCTTTTTTTGGACTATGTGTGTGATTGGAAAAACATTTTGGAGAACATACACAAGTAGTATCTTTAAGGAATAGCATACTAAGTCAATATTCATGTTCATGAGCAAGGTTGCTTTGTCCCTTGCCCATTGTTTGAAGATGTTTTCTTGCGTGAACTCCATGGTTGTTGTTTTATGTGCTTGATAAATGCTAAAAATCTGTTAATATGCCTGGTTAATCTTTTAAAATGAACAAAAAAATTGAGTTCCTGAGTTTACAAACTTGCTGATTAAGTGGCCTGATCCTATTTCATCGTCTGGCTGTGCACATTCTCGCACAAGCCTAGTATTTTATCACGCGAGATTTTATTTCCTCACGTGATCCCTGGTGTTTCCTTGTGTGGGACAGCATTCCCTTGCATGAACCTGTACCCTGGTCTATCAAAATAGTGAGCTATTTTTGGTCATTTCTAGTCCTCCTTAGTTGATCCAAATCAGACTAGGCTACTCACCCTACTATTGGAAACCTATTTTCACTTGAGATTCTTGTATTTTTGACCTATTGAATTAGTGACCTTTGATTTTACAAGTAACCTTGCTTGGAATCGGTTAGTCAGAAATCATCCTTGTTGAGTAGATACACCTTTAGATTCTTTGATAACATACTTGGAGAGTCTTAGTAGTCTCTTGTCTGATTCACTTCCACCCAAAATCAATTTTAATCAGATATAACTTGGTTAAAATCATCCTCCTGATCCATATGTGCTAGGATACTTATCCGTTGATTGGGCACCTCTGTGGTAGTGTTGATTGACACCTTTTACAATTTTCTATCTCACCATCTCTCTTTTGGACAATTGAACACTTTTACTATCCTAGTTTGATACCAACGTATCTCAGGGTCGTCTTATCTCCAAGTGCTTTTCCTTTCATGTCAGTTATGATAAGGTATCAAGTGAGTCAAGGGAAATGACCTCAAGTTGTCTTTAATCAATTACCCCCAGTCCAAACTTGTCAAAAGCATATGGGAAAGGAACCTATATTTGACCAATCACCTAGGAGCAATTCTACTGAGTTGAGGACCCCCTTAGCATCTTCCCATTTAGGTATGGATATGAGTTATACCATGACTCGATGGGAGAGGGAAGCTATGGATCAAAACCTTAATGACATCTATGAAAGACATAGAGACAACATTTTGTTTGGTAATTCCTCTCATGACACTCAACTTGGTTCACCCCCCATCAATACTAGGTACCTAGATGCACATCAAAGAGCCGAAAGGCATGAGAGATGAGCTCACTCAGAACAATGGCCACAACACGAAGACCAAGACAATGAACCTAGTGATGCTCATGTTAATGCAACGTATACCAATGACTTGGACAAACAGTCAAGACCAAACTCACCACTTCAAACAACCTCAAGGTATACAAGTGAAAGGCTCAAAAGGATTGAATGCAAGAAGAAAGCCTTTCTAGATGAGCAAGATGCGAAGCAAGAAAAGTTTAGACAACTTGAGGCAGAGAGACAAGATTTGTTAGAATTGGAAAGGAAAGCCTCTCAAGAAGAGCAAGATAGGCTTTTAGCCCAACAGCTTAATACCCGATTCAACAATAGGGGTGCCAATAGTGGGAACAACTCTCCTTCCTCCACTCCTTCCAGAACACCATGTAGTAGAAGGTGTTCAAGAACCCATTCAAGATCTCCTAGTCCTAGAGGAAGGACTTCACAACATGATCACTATAGGAGACAAACACCTCCTAGGCACTCGAGGCAACCTTCATAGCGTGCTCATCATAGTTCTCAACATGGAGACAATAGCTCAGACTTTGATCTTAATTCTCAAGACTTCATGAGAATGCAACAAGAGCCTCTTTTCCAATAGTATGTGGAGAAGTACTTGGAACAAAACAAAGATAAGTTCCTCGAAAGTCTAATCAACAAGGGTGCAAGAGTCTCTTATAATTTGGATGTGGATAACAAAATCAAGAAACAAAATCCATCACAAGAAGAGGAAATCAGACAAATGAAGAAAATGATGGAGAAGCTTTTGGCACCTAAGAGTTCATTCTCATTGGACTCAATTTGTCCTAATCCTTTCGACAAGAGTGTGAGCATGAAGGATTTTCCTAGAAGGGTTGAACTCCCTCAATATGACAAATATGATGGTAGTGGTGATCCACATGATCATGTGTGCCAATTTTACACTATGATATTTGAGTTTCACCAAGATGATTCCTATCTGATGAGGTTATTCCCAAGGAGTCTTAAGGGGCAAGCAATGGAATGGTTTACCAACATAATTCCCCTCGTCAAGACTTTCAAAGAGCTTGTCCATAGATTTTTTCAACACTTTGCGTACAATCTTTCAAGATCTGTCACTATGTTGGACGTATGAAACCTAAAGAAAAACCAAGGGGAACCCTTTGTCTCATTCTTGTAAAGGTGGAGGTGACAATGCTCTCATTATCCTAGGACCATTCATGAAGATGAGAAAATTGACATCCTTGTCAGCAACTTGGTGCTTGAAATGCGGTATGAGGTTCGAAAGATGATCTTCAATTCCTTTGATAACATGGTCGACACCGCCTGCAGAATTGAGGATGTTTTAAAAGAGCAAGGAATTTGACCAGACATGGAAACAATAACAACAATGGTCAAAATAATAATAATTCCAACAAGGATAAAGGGAAGGATGTGCATTGGAACAATAACAACAATGGTCAAAATAATAATAATTCCAACAAGGATAAAGGGAAGGATGTGCATTGGAACAAAAACAAACATGTGGTCAACGATGGAGTTGTAGACTCTCCCCAACCTAAGGATTAAGGTGTCCTTCACTTGTCTAGTGTAGTTCAAGCTATGAAGCTCAACACATCCAACCAACAAGAGCATAAACCAAGGTACCAAGAGAAGCCCAAGAAAGAGAGGTGACAATTTTCAAAGCTTGGTGATTCCTATGAGGATTTTTTCAAAATGCTTATTGCCAACAATCTTGCACATCCTCAAGATCCTACAAAGCACCATATTCCTGATGTTAAGCCACATTGGTGAGATCAGAAAGCCTTCTACAAATTCCACAATGGAATTGGACATGGCATCGAACATTGTTGGAAACTCAAGCACATTATCCAATATCTCATTGAGAATGGAAAGCTTAAGGTGGATGGGTTGAACACAAATGTAGACCATAAGGCTTTCAAAGAGCCCTTGCCCAAATACGAGAAGGGGGAAACCTCTAAACCAAAGGATGGTAAGGTTGCGATCAACTACACCTACACAGCTGCAGAAAATGTTTTCAACATGCTTGAAGTTGTGGAGGAAAGTGTCAACATGACAAGGAACAAGGATCCCTATGGTTACGACTCCTATGTGAAATCTCCCCCTATCTTTGATGAAGAACATGTTGTGGTGCTGAGGGGTCCTCACTCTAGGATGTCATCCCAGGCTCTTAATGCTATCACAAGAAGTCAAGGCCCTGTCGTCATTAGGAGGCCCAGTTCAGGTCAGTCCAATAAACCAAAGCCAGTGGTATCCAAGAATGCCACCACAAAACTAGCTATCAACCCAAAGCTAAATTATAACCTTGTTGATCAATTACAAAGAACACCAGCTCAGATTTCAATCTTGGAGCTTTTAGAGTTGTCCCCAAGACACAAACAAGTCCTTGAGGATGCTTTGCGCACAACCAATGTTCCCAAAAATTTAGATGTCAACCAATTCCAAGGAATGGTTAATCATATTACCAGTCCTCACTACCTTACATTCTCAGAAGATGATGACAAAGCCTTGAACCACCTGCATAATCTTGCCCTTCACATCAAAGTCATGATCCATAAAACCCATGTCAGGCATGTGTTGATAGATGGGGGTGCTAGGCTCAATATCTGTTCTTTGAGTCTGTTAAAAACTTTGGGCTATTATGAGGAAGTGATTGATACCAAAAAGAAGATCACTATAAAAACCTATGATGAGGTAGAAAGGAGTTCGAATGGGTTTTTTGTTCTTCCTATCAGGATTGGCCCCGTTGAGAAAGACATTTTGTTCCAAATTTTTGATGCTGGTCCTCTAGCATATAATATCTTGCTTGGTAGGCCATGGATCCATGAGATGCAAGTAGTTCCATCCACCTACCACTAGTGTGTTAAGTTCCCCTACAATGGAGTAGAAGTTTGTATACCTGGGGATAGCACCTTATCTATCAACTCCATTTCAACAGGGTCTCATGTTTACCTCAAAAAAGAAGCAAAGGATTTCAATGCGACTCTAGCACAGTGCAAAGATAAGTTCAAATCAATAGACCTTGGTATGGGGGGATATCAAATTGACTCCTTTGCAAAGATGCCCATTTCACCTAGGTCCTATGGAAAACCCTCACAAGCAATGAAACCTTCTTCTTTGGCCATGACCTTATTTGGTACCTTTGTAGAATCCTCGGTACCTATCCAGGATGAAAAAGAAGAAGTGGTTGTTAAAGATTGGATCTACAAAGAGGAGAAGTATATGCACAATGAAAACTTCTCTCCTTCTCCTAAAGCTTATGGGAGAGGATATACTTTGGTCAAACAAATGGGCTATCCTGGACATGGCCCCCTTAGTGACAAATTAGATGCTAGAGTTGAACCTGTTAATCATAACCTTTTTGGACGTAAGTCCAAGACGACGGTTGGCCTAGGTTTTCTAAAAAATAACAAGAATAATGTTCCTATCCTTGATGAGTCGGATAGTGAAGATGAATCACAATACATACCAAATTTGACAAATCAGCAAGACATGTGTGACGATTGGATTCCTTCTACTAGTCTCCTTTAGGGAGATTCAAATAATGCAACCACTCATGAAATAGTTGCAAGCATAGAACAAGATGGCTCAACCATAGAAGTAAGAGAAGGTGTTACCCTTCATGACATCGAAGCTTCTACATCAAGGTGTCCTAAGCCTTTCTAGTGTAAACATCCCAGCTAGGATTCAGAAATAGACTCACATGAGTATGAATGGGACTCTCTCTCTGATTATTCCACAATTGACATGGATGTTGATGCCATCCATACTTATAGTTCTCAGCCTGAGGTAGTTGACGAGTCACGTGTAGGGCTAGAGGATTGGAACCCATGGGTTGCTTTAGTGGATGATTCTTTGCTTGTTAGGCCGAATCCTGATTTGGGTAACTTAGAAGAATACTTGTTAGACTCTGACTCTATGATCACCAGAGATGATACCATCTGTATCCACAACATTGAACCCATCATTGACTTACCCCTTGCTAATCCTCATCTCATTGATTGGTCCAAATGATATCAGGACCCTGAGCTCTTAACATTCCAAAATGACTATGAGATAACCTGTTACCTAAACGCCATTGAACCTATAGTCTCTTCCACCAGTGAACTGACTACAAGCATGATTGAACCAGACATCAAGTACCTCAGTCAAAAGATAAAAAATAAAAATAAAAAAAAATAATAGGAGTTATGATGGTGAAAACCACTGTGTGGCAGTGTCAGAACTAAAAAAAGTAAAAATAAATGACGTATCCAAAGGTGAAAACCTCTCAGAGGCACCTATGGATGAGGTACTTGATCATCTCCCCAATTATTTTTAGGACAGATCGTCAGTGCTTGTTGAGCCTACACAGTTAGTTAATCTAGGTACAGAAGAGGCTCCACAAATTGTACATTTGGTTCAATCCTTATCATCTCAAGAGAAAGAAGCCTACACTGAGTTCCTACAAAGAAAGAAAGTCAACTTTTCTTGGACTTATTTACACATGCCAGGGTTGGACACTAATCTCATTATGCATCACTTATCCATAGCTCTAGGTGTTAAACCAGTTAAACAAAAATTGAGGAAAATGCATCCTCACATTGCTCTTTTAGTCAAAGCAGAACTAGAAAAACTCCTTAGTGCAGGATTTATAAGGTCTATTGACTATGCATAATGGATATCCAATATTGTACCAATTTCAAAACATGATAAATCCATTCGAATTTTCACAAATTTTAGAGATGTCAATATAGCATGCCCAAAGGATGATTTTTCGCTCCCTAACATAGACATGATAGTAGACATGACTGTGGGTTATGAGATCTATTCCTTGATGGACAATTTTTCTGGGTATAATCAGATTAAGATAGCTCCTGAGGACTAGGAAAATATTGCATTCACTTGCGCATGGGGTACTTATTGCTGGAACATCATGCCTTTTGGATTGAAAAATGCAAGACCTACATATCAAAGAGCTATGACAATAATTTTCCATGACATGATGCATAAGAATATGGAAGATTATGTGGATGACACCCTGGCTAAGTCAAAGAAAAGAGACACACACTTGGATGATTTAGAAGTCATTTTAGATCGTATGGAGCAATTTCAGTTAAGATTAAATCCAAAAAAGTGTGCATTTGGAGTCACCTCTGGAAAACTTCTAGGATTTATCATTTCAGCCAAAGGAATAGAAGTGGACCTAGAGAAAGTTCAAGCAATCTTGGATATGCCACCTCCCAAAAACATCAGTCAAATGAGGAGTCTTCAAGGATGTCTTCAATCTATAAGGAGGTTCATTTCATAACTGGTAGATAGAGCCCAACCCTTCAATAAGAACTTACATAAGGGAGTCAAATGTGTGTGGAATGAGGATTGTCAAAGGAGCATAGATCAAATTAAGGAATACTTGGCAAATCCTCCAATTTTGATGCCTCCTATCCCAGGAAAACCACTCATACCATATGTCTTAGCAATAGAATCTTCCTTGGGAGCATTATTAGCTCAACTTGATGACACTAGGAAAGAACAAGCCATATATTACATCAGTCATACTCTTTGTTGCATATGAGGTCAATTACAGTAGTATTGAGAAAGCTTGCCTTGCTATGGTATTTTCTTCCCAAAAGTGGTGACATTACATGCTTGTGCACACAATACACCTTATAGCAAAGATTGATCCTCTCAAGTATTTGCTCGGTAAGGCTGCCCTCATAGGTAGACTTGCTAAATGGATGATGGTTCTTTCAGAATTTGACATAGAGTATGTTGAGTGCAAAGCTATAAAAGGACAAGCTATTGCAGATCAATTGGTAGATTTCCCAATTCAAGATAGCATGCCTCTTCAAGTTGAATTTGCAGATGAGCACCTAATGTACATGACTGAGAGAACATGGAAGATGTTCTTTGATGGCTCTTTTATGCAGAATGGTTCAAGAGCTGGAGTGTTGTTTGTTTCTCCCCATGGGTACACAATTCCTAAGTCCTACAAACTATTGTTCCCATGTACAAATAACATTGCTGAATATGAAGCCTTAACAAATGGACTCAAGATGGCTATTGAATGGAATATCACAGAACTACACATCTATGGAGATTCACAATTGATAGTCAACCAAGTTAATGAACAATACCAAACCAAAGATGAGAAATTGGTCCCTTATAAGAAAATGGTTGATTCATTGAGATGGTATTTCACATTTGTCACATTTCAGCAAGTCCCTAGAATAGAAAATAAGGTAGCTAATGCTATGGCTACACTTGCTTCTCTTCTTCAGTTAGAGCAGCATGAGTCCAAATTTGAATTCCTGGTGGAAGAGCTACACTATCCTATCTATGACTCACAAGAAAGCCACGTAATTTGTACCCTTGTTAGTCATGAATCATCCTGATACGGTGCCATTTACCCATACCTTCATGATGGCATCATCCCTGACACATTTAACCACTCTGAAAGAAGAAACCTTACTCGAAATGCCTCTCACCATTCCCTCATCTCTAGTGATTGGTATAGGAGGGGTTTAGATGGGACACTTCTTAGGTGCTTAGAAAAGGAGGAATCCGATCAAGCGCTAGTTGATATTCACGAGGGCATCTATGGGGGACATTCTAATGGTCTTTCCATGGCTTGAAGGTTGCTTAGGGCGGGGTACTATTGGCCTACCATGTAGATGGATGCAGTAGCTTTTGCAAAATCATGCAAAAAATGCCAAAAACATGGTCACCTGATACATGCTTCAGGCAGGGAGCTCATTCCTTCCATATCTCATTGGTTGTTTCAGCGTTGGGCCTTTGATCTTGTTGGGTAGATTCATCCCAACTCATCAGGTGGACATAAATTTATCATCACTTCTACTGATTACTTTACCAAATGGGTAGAAGTTGTTCCACTCTCTGTTGCTTCGGGCAAGACAATTTCTCTGTTCATTTTAAACCATACCATTTGTCGATATGGAGTGCCTTCAGAGATAATCACTGACAATGGAGGTTAGTTTAAAAATAAGGACCTTACACAACTCTGCCAAAAATTCAAGATAAAACAACATTGGTCCTCCATTTACTTCCCACAAGGAAATGGACAAGCAGAGGCTTCAAAGAAAACCATTCTCAAAATTCTCCATTGAACAGTTCATAAGAATGGTAGAGATTGGCATCTAAAGATAAATCTAGCCTTATGGGCTTATAGAATGAGTATTCGTACTCCAACAGGGGCTACTCCTTTCACCCTTACTTATGGTGCTGAAGCAGTGTTACATTTAGAGGTTGAGATTCCTTCACTTAGAGTCTCTCTCAAATGTCTAGTTACCGATGAAGACTACCTCACCATGAGACTGCAAGAGTTAGAACTTCTAGATGAGAAGTGTAAAGCATCATTTGACCATATGAGGATCTATCAAAAGTGGATGTCCAAAGCCTTCAACAAAAAGATTCACCCTAGACAATTCCAAGTGGGAGATCTTGTCTTATAAGAAAATCCTAAGAACCAACAACATAGAGAACAAAAGAGAAAATTTGAGCCTAATTGGCTTGGACCATACATCATCATAATAGCTTTTGGGATAGGTGCGTACTTATTATCTAATGAAGAGGGAGAGTAGCTCCCTGACCCTATCAATATCTTGCACCTAAAGAAGTTCTATCCATGATGCCTATTTTGTCTGGGGGCATTCTTTGTACATATTTATTGATCCTAAAAAAATACCAAAAATATTCATATATGATGCTGAAAAAATTCTAAAAATCAAAAAATGTCCTAAAAAAAAAAGAGCATCCTAGTGAAAACCTAGCAATGGGCGCTTTGATGTCTCAAAAAAAAAATTCAAAAAATTCAAAAATTCAAAAAAAAAAATGAAAAAGTGCCTTGGTGAAAACCTTGAAACAAGCGCCTTGGTAGCAAAAATACAAAAAAAAAATATAAAAAGTTCTGAAAAAATTGCAAAAAAAGAAATCCAAGTGGTGAAAACCTAGAAACAGGCACTACTTGAGGCTTTTGCCCCCCTATTTCTTAGCATGCATACTCGACACTTAGCCTTTCTCCATCACACCTTGTCCTTGTTTCCTTGGTTTGGAATTGGTCTTTGTCTTTGTCTAGGGGTCATAATTGTGTTAGCTTTGGTCTCTTGGATGCATCAGTCTTTAGGACACCTCACAAACGGTGTTTTTCAACACAACCCTTGACATCGAGTGTTTTTCAACACTTATCGATTTGGTCTTATCCAATTTTGGCATGAAATTTTACCTTCTTGCAAGCATTTGATCCTTATCCTCGGAACTCAATATCAGTGAACACACTTAAATTTTTAAACACAACACTTAACGCTTGAGCTATGTCATGATCTCTTCTTTGTGTGCTGACTGTTATTGAATTTTTTTTACTATCCTTGTCTAATAAGTCTCTCCATGATGCATAGCTAGAGGACTTGAGGCATACGGCATGTTTTTAATTTCCTTCTTCTTGTGGGTGTGATCTTGAAGCTCTTGAGTGTCTCTTGTTGTTCCCTTGACACACTTAGGAGATTTGAGACATCATCCTTAACTATTTTTTTTGCACAACTGTTCTTATGGTCATCCTGACATTTATGCCTTGAGGCGAGATTGGTTTTGCTACATTAAATTGGGTAAGCTAACATTGAAGTCATCTTGACCCTTATGTCTTTGATGCTCATGTTAGAATCTTTCCACATTCCAATCTGATATAAATCATATTCATATCTTCATAGTTGTGTTTGTGACTAGTGTTGATTGTATGATTTTTTGATGTTTGTTAATAATGGCCCAATGATGAAAATAAGCTCTTTACATTCTCTAATGAATGATGAACATAAAATCCTATGTTACAGTTGCCCTATTGCAAGTACATCTTTTCATTTTCATGTAGCTTGCATTGTTAGACTTCATGATAATTTTCATTTTAGGTTGCATTATGAGTTTGAGAGGGTTTCCTTCATCTTTCTTATGGACTTTTAATCAACTATGATCATGTTTTGATCCTCATTTTCTTATCTTCTTTCGTGATCTCAATCAAAATTTCCTATCTTAAATAGTTGATTGATTTTGGGGCATCCTCTTTAGTGGGGAAAATTCTCTTTCTTCTCTCCATTTCTTTCCATCTCTTCCAAACTTCTATCTTCCATTCACTTTCAAGCCACTTCTTTTCTTCTGATTCAACCTTGGGGCATAATCTTTCTTACTGATCTACCTTGGTTTTATGATCCTCATATCTTTCATCTTACATCAAGAACATTATCTTTAGTTCAATTTGATCAACTTTATCAATTTAATGTTTCTCCTCTATCTCATTTTGATTTCGATCACGAGGGGGAAGTACCTATCAAACTTCAATCCTTGATTCAACTTTATAAAACCTATCAATCAAACCTTGCTTGAGACTTGACAATTACCTATTTACAGGGGTGTTGGCCTTGTCTTTTTTAATTAGCTTATCTTTGTCTTGATGTGTTCCCATCCATCGAACGCACATATGGGTTGTTTTGTGATCCCAAATTGATCTCACACTTCAATTCCATTCTTTGACTGCATGTGATCCCAAATCGACCTCACATTAGTCAAAGAGGGGCAAATGTATACACCCTAAAATGGTCACCTAGACTTTGGGCCCCATTTATTAAATTATCAAATTCCTGAATCAATACTTTGCAAAATTCAAATCAATTCCTTTGATCAATCCTAATTAGTTCAATCATTTCAATATTTCCTAAGGTTTGATCAATTTATTTAATTAAAAGAAATATTCTGTCTTAAATAAATAAAATAGCCTTATTTAATTGAAAGAAATATCTTTTAAATAAAATAATTTTATTTAATTAAAATCCCTTTTAATTAAATGATTTTATCTTGTTTAAATAATATCTCCCTTTTAAATAAATAATATTATCTTATTTAATTAAAAGAGAATCAGTCTTTTAAATAAATAAATAAATAATCCTCTTAAAGCTCTTTTGTGATGAAAAAAGGAAACAAATAATTAAAAATAAAAAAAATTCCTTTTCTCTCCACACTTTCTAAAAAATGAGCTTTGTTTCCTCTTTTTCGATTTATCCCACATTGCTCTTGGAGATGCATTCTCTTCCACATTTTCTTATATAAGGAGCCCTCTCCTTCTCATTTTGGATCCTGAATTTTCATACTATTGTTATGCTGCAGGTTTTCTTGCCGATATTTGGAGTTTTGAAGATTATTACATTCTAGCTTTCATATTTACATTAGCTTAATCTTCATAGCATCTTAGCTTAGTTTCCTTCATTATTTTAGCTTAATCTTCACATAGTTAATTAGTAAAGGAGAGTAAAACTTGCATTTCAATAGCATAGTTTATTTCTTTACATTGTTATCATCTAGATTAGTTTCATTTAACATGTAATAACTTGATGATCAATGGAGATTAGCACTCTTACTTCTCATCCTTGAATCTCTCATTTCTTGGTGTAGTTGCATGGGTTTAACTAGGTTGATCTGAGGGCCTCATAATACAACCCTTGCACTCCACGAATAGAGAGTTGTGAATCGCTATTTGAGACCTCATTATTGAGTGTTCTTGAATGTAATGATTCACATAAGTGTGACTACTTTTTAGCACACAGTATGTAATACAATAACCAAAATTAAGTACAACATGATATCTCTGAATAACTAATACAATGATACAAGGCCACATAGAATAAGAAGATAAGAACACATCTCCACCAAAGAAGAACAAGAGGAATCAATTGCTACAAGGATCATCCAGCACTAGTAAATGAATGTCAAAATCTCAAATGGTAAAAAAACCACTACCACCCAACCTCGCAGAACCTAATGGTACACTCCCACCATGCTGAGTAAATAACAATAGATCCCACTCGGATAACAAACATCAACAAAAATAAGCTAAGGAAGAGATCCTAAAAGCTCTCTAACTCTAGGTGTACAAAAGATAGTGATAGATAAGACTCACTAATCCAGAGGCAACCGACACATGTAGGATAACTGGACTATGTATAGGAAGGTGTCATCATGTACGTCTAACCCTTAAGTTTCATCCTGGTAGTCTCTCTGGACCCCGAAACTCAAGTGACCATACACGGTATCAATGACCTCTCATACAGACAAAGCCATTAACCATACCATACACACACCTCTCAAGGTGGCAAGCATCATCTCATCCTCCATCTTAGTCTATACTAGCACTCAAGCATGGGTGAGAAAACACATCTTATTAAGTTCAGTTTAATACCCCCAATGATATATTAGGTTTTCACTTGATTAAGATTACTTATAATAAGTGATCTTGGTAGCTACTTCCAGGCCTTGTTGATTATTGCAAGCCACCCCCTACTACACATCTAGGTAACCTACCCTAGGCTCAAAGATTCCACATAACATCATGAGATAATAATAATGTTATCTAAAACAGACATATTTAAATAACAAGATTTAATCCAATATATATATATATATATATATATATATATATATATATATATATATATATCATTTATATATATATGTCTGTTTTAGAACCAACATCTTGTTATCTAAAACAGACATATTTAAATAACAAGATTTAATCCAATATATATATATATATATATATATATATATATATATATATATATATATATATATATATATATATATATATATATATATATATATATATATCATTTTAAAAAAATAGGGTTAATATGTACAAATAAAATATATCAAATTTTCAAATCAATCATACATGTTTACAAATCTTATTTTTCCAAAACTAGGGTTTTCAATTGATCCAAATTTCCTCAAAGATATCAATGAATATCAATTTAACCAAGATTGCACAAAACTCCACTTTAATAAAATCTAATCACTGAGACTTTGAAAACAATGACTACATGCAACAAGAAGAGAGAGATGATTCGTAGAATAGAGATCCAGACAGGCAAATACAACAGGCACGAAGAAAATAGTCTTTTCAAATTGCAAAACAACATAATCATAAAGAAAATCAAACCCTACCTCAAACACCGAAGAATATAGATCGGAAGAGAAATTCTAAACTTTCAAGCTTTTCCGAAAATCGGATTTTCCACCCAAAATCCTTCAACCTACCTGCCAAAATTCCTCAACCCGTGTCCTCTAAAAATCAAGGCCAAATCTTCAACATATCGGAATTCCCATTCCACATGGCAGGGTTTGGAATTCAACTCCATAAAAAAGGCTTTGCATGAATTAGACTTTGATTTGCAGTTCAATTTCAGTTGAACTCAAGTCTCTCCTCCGCTTTCCTTTTGTTGAAAACACTTAACTAAATTTAAACTAATACCTTTAATTAATTTATTCAATTTCTGATTGTGCAACTTAATGCATTCAATTAATTATAAATAAAACATTAAGTCTAAAATGATTTCCACATGCTAAATCAAGTCTTAAATTAACGAATGCATTTTAATTGAACAAAGGTTAAATTTATAATTAAATAATTCTAAGGTGAAGATATTTAATTAATCCTCATTAATTAAATACTTCTACAACATAATAAACTAAACTTAACAATTGTATTTAATTAATTTAAATAATCTCTCATAGCTAAAAATAGCAAAGATTTAATTTATTAAAAATTACACCATTTAATCAAATTAAATAATCTAAATATAATAAACACGCCAACAACCAAAATCAAAAGAACCTCTAGACCCACATTCATACTCAAGCAAGGAATTATAAAATCACATCCACTAGATGAGTTTAATAGGGTAGGATAAAAGAATCTTGTCCACTATTTCAGGACAATATCATGGCTTAGGTTAGGGTTTGGAGTTGTGTGTTATCTCCTCGCTCTTACCATTTGAGATATTGTAATAGGGTACGCTCATCCTAACAATTCAGGGAAGTCGATGCCCGATACCTGCAAACCTACATACAAAACCCGCATGTACATACACATATAAATATATAACAGACAATGGCGGGGATTGACCGATCGTGTGGATCTCGCAAGCAACTATGACTCTGTCCCTCAACCACATCAGGCACACCAAACATAAATATAAAACACACACATCAACCATACACATGCAAGTATGGGGTCAATAAAACTATAGGCATCAATGATATCCTAGCATATAATTCATCATCCTAAAATAACCATAACATATATAAAATTAGACTATGGGAGGGGCACCACATACAATATGATCCTTTAAACTATGCACAATTGTCAATTTCCTACAAAGGCTATTGGTGATAAACTTTAAATGAAACTCAATCTTCCTCTATTTCCTAATAACTTTAACAATGTCTTGGTGTCTATCACATATGATATACAAATGAGGAAACATATGTTGGAACTTGAGGTCAATTAGATCTTGAGTTGATTTGCATTTAGAAGCTTTTACTTCTTTGCATAAGGACAAGTTTTCTTGTTGGGTAACAACCAATTGCCTCTCTGATTCTATTCTTTTCTCCTTTCCAAAACCCAGATCAATTTTTATCTGAGAAATATTTACATCTTCCTCTAACAAGAGACCCTTTCTAGTAGAAACCTCTACCAAATCCTCCAACTCCTTAATACTTTTCTTTTGGCTTTTAACCAATCATGATAGCTCCTCTACCTTTTCTTTGTTGAACATTGCATTGTTTACATTTGTTAGGATTAACAAGGCAGAAATAACAATTATGTGCAAATATAACCAATATCAGAAAACAATAAACCACATAGAAGAGAACACAAGACACAAAGATTTAACGTGGTTCATCCAATCCCTGGGCTACTCCACCAACCTCAAGTCCAATATTTTATTATCTAGTGATTACAACCTAATTACAATCTATAATCCCTTACAGCTCAATTCCGCCGCAAGCTCTAAAATCAAACATCATGAAAAATCCCTAACCCTAAGCCATATTATACAATATTTTGCCACTTTAGGGTTAGAATGAGTTACAACATGTCGGCCCAAAAATTATCGAAACTATGTCAGCCTCAAAAAAATTCCCCGGCGAGGTCGAGAGGAAAAGTGTACAATACTTTCCTGGATAGTACTTTCCTAATCAGTCACCACAAGCTAACAACATTTAAGTCTATAGCTTCAACTGAAGCTACATCTTCCAACTTATACATCATGATGTTAGATAACTGAGAGGGGGGTGAATCAATTAATTCAAGTTATCCTACAGTCCTAATCTCCCAGATGTATATATTAAAACTTTTCAATCAACTAATCAAGTCGGTAAGCTATCAACTATGTCTTACTCTTTAACTACCGATTGACAGTAAATTCAATACCGTGTTTACCGATCTATCCAGTTATGAAATGTGTAAAGTCAAATAATAATTCAACACATCAAACACACATAACACATAGATATTTAACATGGAAAAACCACCTGGGACCGGTAACCCAAAATAATTCACTCTTCTGAAGTGAACTCGGTTTGGAGCCAACTTCGTTAAAGGTTACAAAGCACACTATAAGGTGTGACTTGGTTAGAGGATTTATCACTAACAGTTCTCCATTGACCAGAATTTACTATGGGGTCAACAAGAAAACAATCAACATTCATTGAATGTCATATTGAAATACAAAAAGACTGTTAAGTCCCACTCAGTTAAGAGATTTTGTTGTAACAATGTTTAAATTGATACAATAATGATCTAATTCAAATACAACTAATATTTGTAGATTTTAAGATCTATGCTAAGCTCAAAATACCTCTTCTGATCAATATACAATTCAATCCTTTATATCCTACAACTTTATTCCACTTGGTGAACACTTCTCTAACGCTTGATAATGTCTGTAGTTCAACTCAGTTTAGTCTTCAACCAATTTGATCAACGGTGAATGAAACAATCCTTTTCACATGGATTCTCCTGCAGTATCAATAAATCCAAACTCAATAAAGAATCTCACATCTCTTTAAATAGACAACATAAATAATTTTCTTTTCATCCGTTGATTTTGCCTCTTAATCTTCATTGTTCATTTTTATGCTTTAACCTTCCTTGGCAGTTGTGTCAATAACACGTTTCATTCCCCTTCATCTGCTCAATATTGAATTTTGTCATTCGTTAGATCATCATAAAAAACTTTATCTTCTACCTTAGAATTATAAGCAATTGTCCAGCTCGTCAATTCAGTCAGTTGATATAAACTTTATTTGTTTCTTTCTCTCGGTCAATACTAGAATGTGTCAGTGATTACCTGCTCAGTTAATACTATACTTGGTATACACTACACTAGCTTGGTGTATATAGAAATCTTCAATTACCAACCACATAAACTTCTTCAGTTCTAATCTTCAATACATAACAAAATCATGTAATATAATCAAGTCAACAACATGATGTTGTAGACTCATCAATAAGTTACCCAATGTATACCATATTCATATCTTTCATATCCATCTCATCTTCATGTAGATATCTCATTCCTTTACCATTTTTCTTCTTTAGATGTTTGTAACCATCATGATAAGTACAGTCAAAACTAGTTGACATCAATGACAATACATTAACTGATTTAATTGCCTTCCATATCACTTTAGTAGCTCGGTGACCTTCAATCATTGTCTTTCACTTGTCCATTCATTCCATCAAGATATTCAATCAGTTGTAGGTTATAAATCTCTCCCTTTGCAATTGATGGCAACCCAATATGAAATATGTCATAGAATACCAAATATTTGTTCTTCAACTCTATAAGTAAATGATGTAGCTCAGTAAGCTCTCCCTAGCTTGTTCATTTAATATGTTTAATCACTACACAACATTCCATGCAGACTCTCCCTGCAGATTTGATCTTCTTCTTCTCCCTGTGTTTCTCTCCCTTCACTTCTCTCCTTTTGGATAAATATTTCATTGATTCTTCTCTCCCTTTGACAACAATGCCAAAAAGAATAAACAACTCTGTAGTAGCCAAAATATTATTCTTGGTGTTCGGTTCAGATTAAGTATCTTCATGTACCAATATGCAGTGTCATTTGTTCTATCTTTCACAACCTTAGGAAACCTAAAGTGTGAACAATATGCATCGACATCATTTGATATTATGATAAAGTATAGGTTGACGCAACCTCCTTATCACCTTAGTGACCAATAGATAGGGGATGGACCCCTAGTCTAGTCCTCAAGTACTTAAATGTATCCTTGGGTAAGGGTTTGGTAAATATATCTGCAAGTTGTTCTTTTGATTTCACAAACTCTAGTTTCACTTGTTTTTCTTGTACTTGTTCCCTCAAGTAGTGATACTTGATGGATATATGATTTGTCTTTTCATGCATCAATGGATTCTTAGAAATGTTTATAGCACTTGTGTTGTCACAATATATTATCACTGGATCGGTGATCTTTTCATTCATCTCTTTCAATAGTTGTTTTATCCATGCAATGTTTGAACAATTAGCAACAACAACAACATATTATGCTTTGGCAGTAGACTGAGAAATGCATCCTTTTTTCTTTCTTATCCAAGTAACTAATCTTTCTCCCAAAAAGAATGCTCCACCAGTGGTGCTCTTTCAGTCACGAATGTTTCCAGCCCAATCTGCATCTGTATAAATATTTAGGTCAAAATTTCCCTCTTTCTTGTACCATAAACCATAGTTCTCTATGTTTTTCAAGTATCTCAGAATTCTTTTAATAGCAATCATATGTGATTCTTTAGGATTAGCAAAAAATCTTGCTACAATTCTAACTGCATGTGCAATATATGGTCTACTATGCACAACATACATTAGTTTTTCAATCATTGAGCTGTATAGTGTCTGATTTACCTTGGTTGACTAATCATCCTTTGTTAATTTGCATCCAATGATCATCAGTGTACCAACTAGTTTTGAATCTTCCATTCCAAAGGTCTTCAACAATTCTTTGATCTACTTTGATTGTGTAATGAATATACCTTCACTTTGTTGTAGAATTTGCAAACCAAGAAAGAATTTAATCTCTCCAAACATTGACATTTCAAATTATTTTCTCATTTCATCAACAAATGATTTGTGTAGATTATCATGTAGATTATCATGTCCTCCAAATATGATATCATCAACAAAAATTTCATCAATAAGAATCTTATCATCAATTTCACTTTTCAAATATAAATTTTTGTTGTCACTTGTTCTAAAAAATCCAATACTAATAAGATATGAATGTAGTCTTTCATACCATGCTCTCGGTGCTTGTTTCAGTCCATATAGTTCTTTGTGCAACTTACATACCATGTTTTTCTAATTTGGATCAACAAAACCTCCAAGTTGTTCAATGTATACACTGGCACAAAAGTCTCACCATAATCAATACCTTCTTGTGTATACCCTTTGCATACAAGTCTTGCCTTATTCCTAGTGACTTCACCATTTTCATTCATTTTATTTTTGAATATCCATTTGGTTCCAATTACATTCTTATCATTCGGTCTTGGTACCAATGTCCATATTTTTTCTTCAATATTTTCTCAATTTCCTCATTCATGGCTTTAATCCATTCATCATTTTCAAGTGCATCCCTAACATTTTTAGGTTCAAATTCACAAACTAAACATGTGGTGTTTCTCAACTTACTTTGAGTCATCATGCCAGCTTCCTTTTCACCAATAATCTGATTCTGTGGATGGTGTCTCCTCACATTTTTTTTAGCACTTTCTCTCTTCTTTGTTTATCATTCGGCATAAGATCAAGATCTTCCTCGGTAACTATTTCCTAATTCTCAGTCTCTATAGGTTGATTCTCGATATCATTATCTTGTTGCTTGGTAATTTTAGAATGTAACATCTACTTCCAAATATTTTAAAATAACTTACATTCGGTGTGTACCCATATCATAACTCATAGGGTGTCTTGTTTGAATCTTTCTTCAGTTGTAGTCATTTCAATGAATATACAACAGTGCTAATAGCTTCTCTCTAGTACATTTGTGCAACATTTTTTTAATCATCAGTGTTCCAGCACAATCAACAATGGATCTATTCCTCCTTTCAGCAATTTCATTCTGTTGTGGTGTTATCGGTGTAGAAACATGTATTTTAATTCCATGCTCATTAAAAAAGTTATTGAACTCATCAGAAATAAACTCACCACCTCTATCTGATCTTAAGCATTTTAACTCTTTTCAACTTTCTCTTTCCACTTTAGCTTTATACCATTTAAACATCTTGAAGACTTCATATTTTTATTTTAAAAACATAGCAATCATCATCCTAGAGTAGTCATCAACAAATAAGATAAAATATCTGTCACCATAATAACTCTGAGTTCTCATAGGACCACACAAGTCGGTATGAACCAACTCCAAAATAGCTTTAGATGAATAGTTCTTACTCTTGAAACTAGATTTTGACATTTTTCCCATTTGACATTGTTTACACATGACATGGTCAGGTTTAGATAAGCTCAGTAAGCCTCTAACTTTTCTTTTCTTACTAATTTTAACCATGTTGTCAAAATTCACATGACATAAACTTTTGTGCCATAACCACACATCCTCAGTTTTAGCTAATAAACAATAAGTTTCAGCATTGTCAAGATAGAATATATTACCTTTTGATTTTTCACTAGTACCGACCAACTTTCAAGTCTCATCATAGATTTTCACCTTTCTATTTTCAAATGCAACTCGGTGACTTGAGTTATTCAGTTGTGCTACACTCAACAGATTATAGTTAAGTCCCTTCACCCAATATGCATTCTCACATCTGATCTTATTGTTCAACAAGATAGATCCTTTTCCGTTTACTAGACAAGGTGTATCATTTCCCATTTTAACAGATCCACCATTATAATGTTTAAGGTATTCAAATTTGTCTTCATCACCAGTCATATGATGTGTACAACCACTATCAATAATCCATGTATCATTCTTTATAACTTTAGAAATAAGTTTTTTTTCAACATACCTTTCTTCTTCTTCTGAATCTTCTTTCAAAGCTATGAATACCACCTCAATGTCTTTATCAGTGTCGGTGTCATCATCATCTTCAACAAGGTAACATGCTTTCTTTCCTTTATCTTTGTAGTCTCAGTTGCTTCTTATGTCATACTGTCGGTTGCCTTTGTGATCTCGGTTATCTCTTCTGCCAAAATTTGTTTCACCAAATCATTCATTGTCTTTGTCATCTTCTTTCCAGTTAGGATATCTAGTTGCAATGTGACCAATCTCTTTACAATTAAAACATACCAAAGGTAATTTCCCTTTGTATCTTCCTTTACCTTTCTGCAATCTTCTAGCCATTAATGCTTTAAGTTCACCCTCATCATTGTCACTATCAGTCATTTCTTATCTTGTGTTTACTGCTTGATTTACCAATTTTCAAGGACGACATAAATGCAGACTCAACATTTGGAACAATATTGTTATCATAGTTATTCAACTCAAAAGTGGTCAATTTACCAATTAGGCTATCAAGTGTGAGTTGATTACCTGGAACTGATCTCATTTCATGGATTGCAGAGACTCTAATAACATAAATAGGCAGTGACGTTCTAAGAATTTTACTCACAACAGTGTCTTCATCAATAACACCTCCTGCTTCTCGGATAACATTGACAATCTCCTTAATTTGGTTTTTGTATTGTGAAATGTTTTCTCCTTCTTTCATCTTCATGTAATCAAACTTTCCTCTAAGACTCTTAGCTCTTTCCCTCAACACATTCTCATCTCCTCCGTGAACTAGTGCAATTTTTTCCCACATTCGTTTGGTAGTAGTACATGTCTTGATATATTAAAAGTCAACATCTGATAAGAAAGCAACAATCTCTATCATTGTGATATTATGTTCATGTCTATCTCTGAACTGATCAATAGTCAAAGGTCCAGTCGGTTGGATGTAATCATTGTCAAAGTAATATATAGAAGATTCTCTAGTTCCAAATATATGCAGTCTCATTCTGCTTTTCCATGTCAAGAAGTTGTCTTTATTCATCTTGGGCACCTCTCTTTTATACATCTTGTGATATTTAGCTTAATTCTTTCAAAATTTCCTTTCCAAGCACTCTATTCTCTGATGCTAATTGTTAGATAACTGAAAGAGGGGGTCAATCAATTAATTCCAATTATCCTACAGTCCCAATCTCCCAAATTTATGTATTAAAACTTTTCAATCAACTAATCAACTCTGTAATCTATCAACTGTGTCTTACTCTTTAACTACCGATTGACGATAAATTCAATATTGTGTTTACCGATCTATCCAGTTATGAAATGTGTAAAGTAAAATAACAATTCAACACATCAAACACACATAAAACATAGATTTTTAACGTGGAAACCCTGTTAAGGGAAAATCCACCTAGGACCGGTAACCCAAAATAATTTACTCTTCTGAAGTGAGCTCGATTAGGAGCCAACCCTATTAAAGATTACAAAGCATAGTCTAAGGTGTGACCTAGTTAGAGGACTTATCACTAACAGTTCTCCCTTGACCAACATTCACTATGAGGTCAACAAGAAAACAATCAACATTCATTGAATGTCACATTGAAATACAAAAAGACTGTTAAGTCCCACTTGGTTAAGAGATTTTATTGTAACAATGGTTAAACTGATATAGTAATTATCTAATTCAAATACAACTAAGATTTGTAAATTTTCAGATCTATGCGAAGCTCAAAATACCTCCTCTGACCAATATATAATTCAATCCTTCATATCCTCCAGCTTTATTCCACTCGGTGAACACTTCTCTAATGCTCGGCAATGTCTGTAGTTCAACTCAGTTTTGTCTTCAACTAGTTTGATCAGCGGTGCATGAAACAATCCTTTTCACATGAATTCTCCCGCAGTATCAATAAATCCAAACTCAATAAAGAATCTCTTGTCTCTTTAAATAGACAACATAAATTGTTTTATTTTCATCTGTTGATTTTGCCTCTTATCTTCATCATTCATTTTTCCTCTTTAACCTTCCTCGGTAGTTGTGTCAATAACACGTTTCATTCCCCTTCATCCAATCAATCTTGAATTTTGTCAACCACTAGATCATCATAACAAACTTTATCTTCTACCTCGGAATCCTAAGCAATTGTCCATCTCATTAATTCAGTCGGATGATATAAACTTTATCTATTTCCTTCACTCTGTCAATACTAGAATGTGCTGGTGATTACTTGCTCGGTTAATACTACACTCGATATACACTACACTAGCTTGGTGTATACATAAATCTTCAATTACCAAACACATAAACTTGTTTAGTTATGATCTTCAATACATAACAAAATTATGTAATACAATCAAGTCAACAACATGTTGTCGTAGACTCATCAATATGTTACCCAATGTATATCATATCCATATCTTTCATATCCATCTCATCTTCATGTAGATATCTCATTCCTTTACCATTTTTCTTATTCAGATGTTTGTAACCATCATGATAAGTACAATCAAAACTAGTTAACATCAATGACAATACATTGACTAATTTAATTTCCTTACATATCACTTTAGTAGCTCGGTGACCTTCAATCACTTTCTTTCACTTGTCCATTCATTCCATCAAGATATTCAATCAGTTGTAGGTTATCAAATGAATTGGCCAAGAATATCATGTGGGTTCTCAATAGTAATAGGCTTTTTTCCAAATGGACATAGGAACCACATTGCCAATGTGTTATCATGTGGTTTAAATTTAGACCTATAGCATAACTGATCCATTCCTTAATCATTGATTTTTCTATCTATGTTGTCATATCTCCTTAGGTTATCAAAAGAAATGCAAGAAGAAATGTCCATTCTTGGAAGCAACATACATCCAACATCTTTCAAAATTTTCCTTCCCTTCTTTGGGGTCATTTATTTTAGCTCTTCTCTGACTTCCTACCAAAATGTCTTTGTTTCTTTCACTCTCTTATCTTCATTAGTCACATCAATCTTTAAAAGTAACTCATATCCATTCCCATCATATATAAACATCTTGAATTCAAGACACTTTAAAAACTCATCTTCACTAATGAATTTTTTTGCATCTTTTCTTCTCACAAATTCTATCAAGTACTTAGGTTATTTCCATGATATAATCATTTTCCTTTATCATGGGATGGTAGGGCTCAATCTTAGAATCTTGTATTACTTATTCTTCCTCACCTTGTTGACCTGTTGTACTGACAATATCTTAGGAAGCAGCCATAATGGTTGACTATGCAAGTTATTGTTGACCAAGGGGTGTGGCAGGGGCTAGCACTCCAATGTCACACACTAAAGGTACTGAACTAGGTTAAGTATCTAATTCATACTCACTCAACAACATCTTTTCATATTGGATGAATAATTCCATTCTCCTTACTCTGTCAAATTTATTTCGAAATGCCCCTTGGTAATTTGGGTCTTCCCTTAACCTTTTGAGCTCTACCTACATGAGTTTATTATATGTGACCACTCTTTTCCTTCCTTCCTCATAAAATGAACAATTCCTCCACAATTTTTTTTTCTTGGAAGAAGGAATAGTGATATGACCCAAGTTCAACATATTTATTTGTAAAATCATAATACTCTTCTGGGTCAAAAGTCTTGGCTTCAAGTCCAACTGTCAAGCCATATGACCTCAGAAATTGAATGGCATCTTCACAACCTTGCATGGTATTAATTTGGAAATCTCCAAATTGGAGATATGAAAGAAGAAAAGAACCTTTGTTTTTCTTTCTAAAAATGGTTGTTTCTTCATACATTTCCCATATGATCTCCAAAATAGCAATTCTATGTGGTACAATGAAAGGTACAACATGGGGTTTTCCATCAAACCCATAGACCCTAATGTATGTGTACTTTTTAGTCAAGTACCAATCAGACCAATTATGGAATGTCTTAACCTTTATCTCTTCCTCTCTTCCCTATGGTCTCAATTTTCTTTTATCATGTAAGATAGTCTAGGGAATTCAAAACCCAAAATCTGATACATCCTATAGACAAAAAAACTCTTCAAATTGCAAGTATTGGGCATCATGATATTCTTTGTCCCAAATAGTGGTCTACAATTGGACATGATTTGGATTCCTATGCTCATCCATTTCTCTAATATGGATATTTTTACTCCATGCATTCTTCATATTCCCCCGCCACAATATCATGTGTAATAGTAGAGAATACCCTTTGAACTTACCAAATGAATTATTCAACCTAGTGGCTTACAAGGCCCTATGAATTTGTTGTGCAACATATTGTGGGTGATAAAATGACATGTTATTGTTTATATCCTAAATATCACAAGCTAAAATAATAATTTCTTTGAGCATGTAATCATCTCCCTCGTGCCCTAAGAAGTGGGAAGCTCCATAGTAGTTCACCTAATAGTATTTTTGGAGTAGCTTAACATTATAGGGTGGGATCTTAGAGCTCATAAACTTATTACAATCACCATTAACCCTAGGTCTATGAACTAGCAACCACTTTCTTTTGTACATCCCTTTTTCATTCTTATGCTCCCCCTTCATAATCTCTAAATTGATTCTCATATCAAACTTTGCACAATCCTTCATATCAAAAATCTCACAAATCATAGCTTTGTTGATTGGTAGTAAAATCCATGCCTTTGTTTCTAAGCACGTGTTACTATGGTTATACACCTTGGCCAAAACCCTAATCAAATCAACACTGACAAGGACATTTAGACCATTAGATGTGCAAGCCCTAATCTCCAAGGGTTACACTCTGGCTAGGTTTTTTAGATTTTGACAAAAAACTCTTAAAATATTACAACCTCGAATCTTCATGTGGGTTTCAATAGCTTCCTTTTGTCTATCCAAGAATTTAGGAACATCGACCTACATTTTAGACCTTTGTGCAGAACCAGGGAGATGGGAAATCAAATCATCACACAGGTGCCATTCTTTTTTTGTTTCTTAGGTTTTGGGCCTTCTTTAATTGGGGTTTTAGAAGAGGAAGCCTTTTAAACTTCAATAGGAAACCTTTAATTATGAAAATTATCTATCCCTGACCCTTCTCCTCAGTCTTTGTACTTGTGAAATTACACAAAGAAGGATTGTAGACGAGAATTGACTTACTATTTAGAAATTGGTCTAATTCAATCATTGATCAATTCATCAATATTGGCCACAGGATTGTTCACTCAATGCTTCTCCAGCTCTACAATTCACCTTGGCTCTTCAAAATGATGACGAGACTCAATTGTGTTGGCTTTATTTTCTTATCTTTTAGTCATTAATGCAACATGTGTGATCTTTCTGGCACAAATGGGCAACAACTCAAGTTTAAACCACAACCATCAATGCAATAGATCAACAATGCTCAACAAAATTCAAAAAAGCTTCATCGACCTTCAAATAACTCATTAGGATGTTCAACAATGCCTCATCAAGCTCAAAAAAACAAATCCTTCCATGTCATACTCATACAGTCTTTCGAACAAATGAAACCTCCCAACGAGCCAATGAGTGAAGAATAAACCCAACTTTATCTGACATGTATTGCAATGGCATGTCAATGCCATCATATTTATCAATCTTGATAGCATGTCAAAGTTGAAGAAAACTTCAACAAGCGCCTAAGATGATCCTTCTTCATTTCACGTGTCTTTGAAATTTCCACATTAGATAACTCGGCCACGTGTTGGAGCTCTGGAAATAATCCCAATGAGCCATTGACCTAACTATCTTCATTATTCTGGGCCCAACATAGTATCTCTATGTCCCAACTCATTGACTTAGTGAAACTCAATAAAAATCTTGACAAGTCATCAAGCACATAACTTTTTTCACGCCCTTGCTACAATTATCCCATTCCGAAATCTGCATACGATATTTTTATAATCACCGCGGAAAGGAGACAAATTAAATAGGCATTTTTAATATTTTTACTCAAATATGATTTTCTTGGAAATTAAATAGGCTTTGTGTGCTTTTGATAGAGATTTTTACAACAAATTTAATAATTTTTTATAGAACAAGGATTTAAGAAATTTAAATGATTTTTATTTTCATAAATATGAATTTCCATTCTTAATTTTAGTAATTTTGAGAAAATATATTTAAAATAGGATTATAAATTTCACTTATCAAATAAATTTATTTTTTGTTATATGTTATTCATTGATATTTTTATATTTTTATCAATTAATTTAAGAACATCAACAATAATACAGACATTTCAAATTATTATCTTTATATTTTAATAATAAAATTTATTTTATCAATTTGTATTTTTTCATTATTATTTTATAAGACTTATTGAATACAAACTTGTTTTAGAAGTTTTCTTCATGTATTTTCAAAATTGAAACTAACAAGTTTAAATGTTTATCTATAATAATTTTCTTCTAGTTTTTTTCTATCTTCACGATTCCATTGTTGTATCTAGATGAAGAACACTAATGGCGATTTATGGGCTTTGCTTTGTGGCATTTACTCTGGCACTTGTTAATGACTAGCTTTACTCTTGTCTTCATATGAGCTCTAGGCTTTTGAGCAATCATAATGTATTCAACATGTAAACTTTCTTAAGCTGTAATTGTTCTATGGGTTGGGTTTTAGTCAAGGTTTTGGGGTCTTTTTGATCAGCTCTCTCCTCTTGGAGCATTGATGTAAGGGTTTTTTGGGATCTAGATTTGGAGCTCATAGCGACATGATTCGTTGATACTGATTAATTTTCTCTCTGAATGCAGTATCTTTTCTTCTACATTCCTCTTTTGTATCAGACAATGACCAGAGTTTTTCTTTACTGGTTCTTTTCTCTGGGAGCCCTTTTTGAACCAGTTTTTATTATTAATATATATATATAAAGTTTCATCGAAAAAAAATAAAAAAAATTCTTCTAGTTTTTTGCACTTTCAAATATTTTATTATATTTGTAAATCAAAATTTAATTATTGAATTAAATATATGAAATAAAATTCATGAATCCACCACTTTTTATAAATATCTTAGTTCAAACTTTTTTTTTAAAGTTTTAATATCAAACTAATCGAATTGTTTTATTACACCATACAGAATATGAGCCATGCATATGCATTTTCTCAGAATTTTTAATTTTTTATATTAGACTTTCCATTAGAACCTTTACCATTTAATTAAAATATATTAATATTAAACTACAAAATAAAATATTTTGTTGATTAGAATTATTTTTTATTAACTTAATAAATTAACAGTCAAACAAGTGTCTCATAAATAAGAAAAGAATGTCTAAGGATAGGTCCCCATGCGCCTGCTAGGCTTATTTTGGCTAGCAACGACTACTAAACATTTTTAGGAGCCTTTTGTTGGCCCCATGAATATTAATAGTTCTGCTTATTTTTTAGCAGTCAACTAAAAATAATAATTTATTTATTTTCTAATTATTAATGATTTTGACACATGTTAACTCCTAATATTCTAGATAGGATTTCTTGGCCAAAAAAGTTATGAGTTTAATAGTGTATCCATCAAATGCATTAAAAAAAAGAAAGCAAAAATTTACAAGTTGACCAAAAGTGCAAGCATGCCTGGTTGAAAAAGAAAACTCTTTCATTTAAATTTCTTTACTTGAAAAGACATTTACATTTATCTACAACTTTTTTCTAGTACCCCAAACATTAACTCATCAAAACATGGGTGCAAAAATGGATCTAACTTTTGGCACACATGATAAATCTTCGATCATATTTCAAGTATTTAACTATGTTTTCAAAATGAAATTATAGCTTGTTATAAATATTGCCAGGTTCATACAACACTACATTTACAAATATTTAATCTACTTCTCACAATAAACTATATATTGATTTACATTTTAGTATTTTACCTATATGGTAGTTTATTATTACCAATTTTCTTATAATTTCGAATAACTATGTTGAAATTACTTCTTTCCCATTCAAATGATTTTTTGATCTCAGATCCACTTCCTAACAAAATGCATTACAAAATTTTGATCGTAATAAATTATCTTTAATTGACCCCATAAGAAAACCAGTGACAAATGCTAGGCCATAAATTGTACAGACAAAAGAACATAAATGCATAAAAAGAACAATCTAAATATAAGATGGCTTAAGAAATAATTATAAAATATAAAGTGATAAATACAACAAGGAAATTTAAATAGAAATAACACAATTTCCAACACAACTGACATTCTGAAATAAACCTAGGTTTCTATTCTACCCTAAACAATCTCAAACAAATTATTAAAAATTGAATCCTAAAAATAATCACATAAAGAGGTGACAACAACATCTAAATGTTAACAATTGATCCATGTTGAAATTATAAAACAGGAAATTGCACAACTGCTACCAAATGCAAAGACTGATTGATTCAAATCTTAGATAAACAAGTAAATTTTGGACCTGGCATGAGACTCATGAATACTGATTATGAAGGAAGATTATAATGTTTGAACATGACCATTTATGAATTGGTTTGAACATTGACTTGCAAGGTTATCATTGCTCACAAGCACTTATAATGGCCAATGGTACGATCAACAACACAAAACTTTTTGTCACTTGGGATGGAACTCTGCTAATCCTTGATCTATTATTTTAGGAGTGACAACCCTCAAATGATCCTTATTTTGCTAATAATGGCCTTGGATGTTGCAAAGATGTCATCAAATGTCTACATTTCCTAGTGCAAAAATGTTTCCACATCAAATCTAGAAATTGGTGCTTGTAGGGATGTAGATTTGGACAAAGTTTCTGCCCAGGAAGTTCCCCTATCTCCATGCTTTAGTTGCTCCCTAATGATGGTCACCAAATCTGTAGGTGATTGGAAATGAACTAGATAGTAATCATGCTTTGTATGGACTCTGTAAGTTGGAAACACTTTTGTAGATTATTAGCAAATCAAATCCTTGAAAATGACTCACCGACCAAACTGGTGCGCGAAACTCAGAATCAATGCCCAGGTTTTCCATGCCTTTGCTGAATCTTGGACCTATTGAGCACCACAATAGAGGGAAAGATGATGGCCATTCAAATGAATATATAATCTCATATTCACTTCCCATTAAAATGCATTACAGAATTTTGATCATAATAAATTATGTTTAGTTGACCCTATAAGAAAACCAGTGACAAAATCTAGGCCACAAATTGTAAGGAGTAGAAAATAAATGCAAAAAAAGAGCCACCTAAATATCAGATGGCTTAAGAACTAATTATAAAATATAAAATGATAAATACAACAAGTAACGTAACATAGAAATAAAACTATACCAGAATGTATATAATTAGTTCCAACTAATTATATATAATTAGCATCCAACTAGTAACAATCAAATTTGTAAATATATGATACAAAAATAAGGGAAACAACAATGCAAAACAAATCATAAGAAGATTTCAAATAGTCTTCAACAAAATCCAATCTTCAATTGTTGTGATGCAAGACATTTTTATTACATGGGTAAGAAGATTTCAAAGATGCTTGATCAAAACTCAGTGATTAATTGTTTTGATGCACAATATTTTCATTACCATTAATGAATTCCATTAAGGACATTCAGGCTAACCTTGCAATAGAATCCTTGGGTATTCTTCATTGTTTGGTATATTATTCTCATGGTCATCAAATTCACTAACTTCATTGTCATCTTCTTCATATGTCAACATAATATTATGCAAAATACAACACACAAAAATAGTCTTTGGTAGCATTTGCAAATTTAGATGACAAATTTTTTAATTCAAAATTTGTCAAAGAGCTTTTAGCTTTCCAAATGCACATTCAACAACAATACGAGTTGAAGATAGTTTAAAGTTGAATATTTTTTATCGTCAGTTGCAGCTCCACTGAATGGTGTGATTAACCATGGTAACAATGGATATCCACCATCTCCAACAATCTACTCCCTTATATTTGATGAACCAATAGAAATTGAACTTCCATTTAACCTCTCCACCTTCACATAACTTGTAGAAGGAAGAATTTCTTAGGAGCCTAGCATCATTGATAGATCCAAGCCAACCTGTAAAAACATCCATGAAACACATATTACTATCAACAATTACTTGTAATGACATATTGTACTTGTGATCACAATCATACCAATCAAATGAGCATTCATTGGCTGGAAGCTCAAAATCAACACGTGTTACATCTATAGCCCCACAACAATTTGGAAAGCTTTATTTTTGGTGAAATCCTCGCTTAACAAGTTCAAGTGTTGAATGGTCATTTGGCCATTGGATATAGTACCAAAAATTACCCTGCATAACATTTATGAGCTTTGTCGTGCAACTCTTGCAGTTGTTGACTTTCCACACCCAAAAAGTTCACTAATGTTAATCATAGACATTCCAAATGGCAGTCTTAAAATAGAAATAGCAACCTGTTTCTCAACTGGAAGCACCCTATTCTTGATAGATGTTGCTAAGGATAGAGGTATATCACCTTGTTTAAGATCTTCATTCAATGATTTACATAGAAATTGAAATAATGCATATGGAAACCTTAAGATACTATGAAATCGATTATCATCACTTTTAACTTCAAAAATATAATGGTCCCACCAATGCAAGGAAAGTGGTTTGATATACCATTCACCACTGACCTTCCCTTTCCATTGAGAATTAGTAAAATTTGAGTTGATGAGTACATTTTGTTGCTCAGAACATACTGCATAAAGCTCAAAATTTATTTCATCTTCCTCCTCATCATCTAAACAATGAGAAGCTTGTGATGATTCTTTCTTATATTTCTTTAATATGTTTTTTAAATCTTCAACATCACAAAAAAATTGCAATGCAATTTGTTGTATCACTGAAAGACATTGTCACAATACCCTGACTCTTTTTTTGCTATTTGTATCTATCACTTATGCTGCAAAATTAAAACTTATTAATAAAAAAATGTACTAGAAAAAAGAAAGCAACTTCCATGCTTTAAAAGTGCATTATAAATAGTGTAATTACAAAAACAATGATACCTTTCTACATAACAATATGCATAAATGCAAACAAGAAAAATTGAAGTCCATCAATTTTACCATACACAAGGGTAAAAGCACAATTGAGTATCACCTTTTAGGCTAACTCAAATCACTCAGCCCAGTTAGACTCAGCCCAATTAGACTTGGTCGAGTCTAACTGGGCCGAGTACACGTAGGTGCCATGCAGTGTCGAATGACATCTATGTGGCCCAGTAGACTAGGCCGAGTGGTACTCGGCCGAGTCTAAATGATATTTTAATATCAAAAAACATCCCAAGCCCTTCATTTGCACACTATTTGGTTGTTCGAGTGGAGCCGGCCCCTAGGGGGACTCGACCCAGCCAGACTTGGCCCAGTCAGACTCGGCCCAGTCGGACTCGACCGAGTCTACCTAGGTGGCATGCCATGTTGGCAGCCAAACCTTTAAAAACATAAAAAAACCACAATTTTGCACTTTTGTTGTTCCTTTCTCTAATCAAAATAGAAAATGTTAAAAAACTAAAAGTATCCTTTTCTAGATCTCGGAAGTACAATTCTGGACATATAAATTTTATATTGTTTCAACTACAAAACGTTAAACAAATTTGCTAAAAACTACATGTAGGTATATTAAACTTTGAGAAGATGTTGATTCAAAAAATATAGAAAAATGCTAAATCAATTCAAAAAAAAATTAAAATCATATACAACACTAAAAGAGAGAGTCCTCTTCAAGAATATGTAATTTTTTTGGTTTTTGGCATAGTTTTGATAGGTGAAAAGTGATGGGAGAAAAAAACTATTGATTTCAGGTAAGTTCAACTTTGAATACTTATAACGGGTAAACTATAGATCGAAAACACTTCTTTCTTTTTTCTTGCACTAGATATACATGTCATCTAAAACATATTCTAAAATTGGAGGGAAAAACAATGTTTTACTTATAATGATTTGACGAGAAGTAAACTCCTTGATTTGTAGTATTTTTCAGGATATGAAAAATAGACCTAAAAAATTAAAAAAATATATTAATTTTTGCTCAAATTAATTTTTAAAAATTATAGGCATAAAATTTATCATATTTTACACATTTCATCAGTTTACATCATCTTCAAATTCTCAACAGAAATGTGACTTTTATGCCATTGAAGTTTTTTAGTTTTGGTGTTGTTAGCCTCTTCCTTTGTAAAAGGGTGACAACTTATTGTGCTTTTACCCACAAGCCTAATTAATGATAGAGAATCAATACAAAAAGATGAAAGTGTTACATAGATAAATGTTATTATAGTTTAAAACGATGAACATTCTTCATAAGTAGTTCCAGATAACTTACTAGTTTTATTTTGTAGACTTATGCTACTAAAAAATATAAATTCAATGAGTGGGTGTTGGTTCTGGATGTGTTATGGCTGCTAGTTTGGCGGAGCTTGTGCAGTGTATTGGAACCTTATTGGGTGTTGGGAATTCGGTATTGGATTCCTTATGTTGGTAGGATGAGGCCTCTAAAGTGGAAGAAGGATGGATTACAGTTAAAGGAAAATCTTTAAAAAGATCCTCGTCTTCTTTTGATATGACTCTTCGGTCCCATAAGAAAGGGACTAAGGGATAATCTTGTTGTTGGGTTTATCTCTAGACTGCTTATTTTCAATGGTTATTCTTTGGAAGTGATCTTTTGTGCTTCTCTTGGGGGGACTGGCTTTTTCTTTGGATTTGGCCTTTGTCCATGTTCAGTTGTCCTATTTTTCTTGTCCTTATTTGTTGTTGGTCCTTTGGCTGTCTTTTTTTGTATTTCATCTGGTCACTAGATTTGGAGGTTATTGTTTAATCTTTCTGGTCTCTTGTAAAAGGTTCGAGACCTTTCAAATCTTGTTTTCCTCCTAATCAAAACAAATACAAATTCAATCATCTTTGGCATATGATGCACCAATTTTCAACATTGCTTGACCAATATTATTTAGTGTTTAAACCATGCTCATTTGGACATTAATTTTGTGCTCTTCAAGTTTCAATAACCTTTCTTCAATCAAACCATCTTTATTCATGTGTTGTTCATGGCGGTTTGTCCTCCCCTCTTCAACCATTTGTAGAGTAGAAATGGACAACTTATTGTTATCAACAATAACATCCTTCATGCCAGTTACATTTGAAATAGATTTTCATTTTTTCCCTATCCATTATTTCTCTCTTTCATTACCATTGTTAGGCTGCTCATAACTTTCTATGTTTGGTGTTTCAGGTTCCTGCAATGGATCATCTTCATTTAGAGGATTTTTCTCATCAAATGAAAAACTTGTATTAGATGAGTCAATAGTAATATTTCCTAGATTGTTGGCTCTATCTTTACCAAATGTGGTCTCCATTGCATCATAAAGTTCAACAATGAACTTTGAAGGAAGTTTATTATCAATTCTTTCCTGACTTGTCATGTTCCAATAAATGTCATGCCCAGATGGAATATTGTGTTCATAGCATTTGATCCTTTTGTAGTCAGGTTGAATATGCTCCCAAAGATCTCGACATTGGTTTGTCATGTGAAGAACATCATGAGAAGAGGAGTATTCTTGGATAATTTTCCACTTTTAAGTGGCAATTAATGATTTTCTCATTGCACCACCAATTGATTGTATTTCTCTCTCAATTCTTTTAGCTTCAATAAGAAACATTGTGTTTGCAATGCTCCAATGAACTCTTCTTTTTGATTGAGGAGTTGTTTGAGGAAGTATCAAATATTGACTTTTTGTAACATCTGATTCACTAGTTCAAATTTCCTTTTCAATTATCACTTATTCACTGACCACTTATTCATTGTTCACTTGTGTACTAGGAACAAACTCTGGGTAATAGTCATCATTAGAGGAAATCAAATTTTCACCCATGTTGTCTTTTGAAAGCATTGAGGTGAAATTCATGAAACTATGTTGAGGAATTGGACGAGATGTAGATCTATCCATGAAAAAAAAAGTTGGTACCTACATTAGAAAAAATAAGTTTGTGAGAAACACAACTATTAATCTCATTAAAACATCATAATTAACTAGGAACACCCCACAACACAACGGTAAGTTGTGAGCCTCTCATTTGGGAGGTCTTGGGTTCAAGTCTTCTTGAGCCCCATGTTGATCTTGGCTTCGGCCTATTACCCATCAAAAAAAAAAATATCATAATTAACTCTCTTATGTACCATCAATGAAACAAAACTTGTCATTGCACATTGCAAATATTGAAGTGAAGGAAAACAATGAAACATTGACTAAATACTAAGTGCATTTAGGAGAACAAAACCATACAACATGATCAACAATATTGGCTCAAGCTAACCACACTTATCATAAGACTTTAATTGTGACAATATTTTTTAACACACTATTGTTTGCAATTAGTTTATCAGCTAAGTTATTATATAATCAACATTGTCTTCAGAATAGGCCCATTTTAATTCAGCAGAGTTTGTATGTGTTTCTATTTTCTAGGATATAGTACATTCAAGGTCTGAAAGTAGCAACAATGAAGAACAGAGGAGTCACAAGACTCAACTATTGTTATACATTCCTTTCAATGCTTTTTTTTAATCTATTTTTGGGTGAGACTACATTAGCGAAGGAGCCAATATCTTTAGATGTGGTAATGTAGCAAAAGCATGAGATGTTGTCCAATGAAAGGCCATTAGAACTCTCACATGATGTTGTGAGATTCTTTAGCCCTTATATGCCACTGAAAGAAGAAACTACCCACTTACAAGAATAGTGATTCACAATGTGAGATGATGTTCTTCTCTCATTCTTCATTGTTTGACTACTCATATGTATATATCTGTCAAAAAACATTATTCATCAATTTTTTTCTCGATCTTGCACTATGTTTAAAGACATTGTGATTTTTAATGCAAGACATATAATTTTAAATTACATTAACTAGCCACAAATGGATGATATTTTGTGCATTACGACTGTCACATTTTGTAGATGTTCTGAAAGAAAAAAAGAAAAAGAAAAGGGAACAATGTTTCTAAGTTAAAGACTTATTGTAAATATTGGTGCTAAAATATTCAACCACTAAGCTCTAAGTGTGACAGACCAATCTTTTACATGATAAATATGGAAAATATAGAAAATGGAGAGGGTTTCCTCATGTAACATGCTAATGGTTGAGGCCAAAGTTTCTAAGTCACACAAGAAGAACCACTTGCTACAGTTGAAATTGTCATCCCCCACCTAAGAAAGAGTAAATAATTAAAATTAAACTTGCATCAATCAACATAAAATTATCTTATTTATAAGACAACACAAATTATAAATTGCAGAGGGACATCTAGATGCTGGAAATAAAAACTTGTAAGGATTAATTCTTAGGCTTGGCAATGGAGCTTGATCACTTCTAAATGGAGGTGGTATGTTATAGGCTCTAGCCAAGCAGGAAACCAGTTTGAAGCATCCA
This sequence comes from Chamaecyparis obtusa, assembly GCA_027943335.1. Lineage (NCBI taxonomy): Eukaryota > Viridiplantae > Streptophyta > Pinopsida > Cupressales > Cupressaceae > Chamaecyparis > Chamaecyparis obtusa. The sequence goes on from BSBK01007528.1 coordinate 496,716, forward strand.
GCAACAGACCCTCAAATACTCAATTCTGGTGGCCAACTTTTGCAAGGTGTAGTAGTGGTGGTTAGATATTTGAACTTCCAATTTTACCTACGTTGGATCTTCTCTTTGCAAAAGAATTGATTTGAGGACAAGGAGAATGACATGTAACGTTACCATAAAAGGATCCAAGTTGTCACCAGAATACAAATGCCCCTCAAATGGAGGGCACATTAGACCAATATGCCTCTCTAGTCCTGACATTGTAGGGTGCACATCTTCAATGCATAGAATAGCCTATGTTTTTTGTTCACCCTTCAGAATTTTTCTGGAGAAGATAGGATGGCCCAGATTTATTGTTACCCTATATTTTGGCAATGGGCATTGACAGATATTAGGTAGAGATAAAACCTTGAAACGTTGTGTCAAAGAAGTATCCACTGGCAATCCCATCGAAGGTTATTTTAGGCAACCTTCACTTTAGCGAAAGGTTTCCCACTATCACTTTATATTCTATCCATTCCTACTCGAGTCTAGAGATTGACCAGGGAGAGATCTAGATATGAACGATAGACTAATGGAAATAGGGACCAAATTTAGGTTTAGTGGTGAATCAGAAGGAAGTTAGCAAAAATATTTATGTCTACGTTACAAGCCTACAATACGTTAATATTTAGGCGAGCTTTAGTTAGGTAGGAATGTCCCTAGAAATTAGACTACAACAAGTTTTTAAAATCAAATAAATTCAATCTTCATCTTGTTTAACATTTCAACAAAACCGTTAAAAGACAAACAAAGAAAATGGAGAATATAACATACCAAAAAATATACAATTTTTGAAATATTTTCCACCGAGTTGAACAGATCAGTATGCCTTCCTCAAATTTGCAGTACCCACTGATGGTGAAATGTGAAAGGGTAATTTGTATTTATAAATATGCATATAAATTTTGGAAGGAGAAAGAACGAAGGAACATGTAAAAATGGAGGGAAGGAAAATGGTGAAGACAACTGGTCTTATTTTTAGTATGCAGTCACTGCATAATTTCAGCCCCTCCTTTTTTTAACAGCCTAATTCTAGTTGGTAAGCAACATCTACCCCTTGAAAATTGGAGAAGATTCCAAACTATACTTTGTGCTAATTAAAAAATTGGCATGGAGACACATTTATGCTTATTATTAAGCCCAAAAGAAACTTTGGTAGCCGCATGGGAACATGGGATAATCAACCAATTTTTGTCAGCTGCTTAGACATTGGGCATTGTCAGGGTTAGTGCTCAGGGTTCAAATTTCTCTAAATCTCTATGGAAGTGCCCGCCATGATTAGTGGTTGGGGTTTGATTTTTTGTGTGATTGTGAAAATGGTCGAGGAGAAATTTTAATACTGCAAATGTACCTGTGGCATAATCAAATCACAATCGATAACAAATCATCTGTCAAAAAACACTTGTCAAGATGCAAACTTGTAGAAAATTTCTGCTATTTATGTTTACAAATACATGTGGCCACTTTATTCATTTGAAAAAATGCCAAAATTCTAAATGAAGAGAGCGAAATTCCCCCAAAACACAATGCACAAAATTTACAGTTTACGGATAGTAACACTCCTAGTTCTAATCTAATGTTCGCAATATGAAACCCTTTTATTGCCAAAAGCAATAAACCAAACCTATATCAGGCAGTTGAAGATCGAAATCCATAGCAAAATGCATATGCAACGCAAGCAGTTTACCTCACCCAAGTGGAGGCAGAAGCAAAAACAACCTCATATCTAGTTATGGCTCCCTAACCATATAAGAATCAGTTGTCCCACCACTTGCATTATTTTCTTAAGCATCATTGGCACCAATTGCAGCGTCTGATCAGGTGTGATTCCAGTCATTAGATTTGTATTAGGAACAGGAGAAAAGTGTAAAATTAATTGATAATTTGAAAGCCACAAAACAGAGACAAAAGGTTTAACGTGGTTCACCAATTTGGCTACGTCCACCAGACAGTAGAACAAATCTTTATTTAATCATTGCAACTTACATACATGGGGGAAAAGAAGATGAAATGAAGAGTCAAACTTCATATCCAACAATCTCCCACTTGAACTCCACTTTCCCTCATGCTGCAACCTCACATGTGAACAACCTCCCACTTAAACCTCACTTTCCCTTACCAATCCCATGGTAATAAATTGCCAATAGACAATCGTCATAGTAAGATTTGCAACCACAACCAATTGCTAATCACATCCAACTAACCATACAACATCAATAGATTATAACTATATAACCAACCCATACAATAACTCACCATGTAACAAATATACTATCTTCCAACAAAACACACCAAAAACCATTGATGTGCAAAAACTAGAAGACCATTATAGAGCAATCCATATGTTGCACGAGCAATGTCAACCAAAAGTTGACTCAACCTACCAATCAACACATAAAAGTTGTAGCAATAACTTCAAACTATCTGCAAACTACAACCAACTTGCTGCAAAATCTCATGTGACATCTTCCAAGTCCTCATGAAAAGACCACATATTGTAGTTACAAAATAGTGAAGTACAATAACAATACATGACCTCAAAAAACTCTTGGAAGGGACACCCATGCAAAACATAACTCATCAAGTTCTACCAATACCACCAAGTGTTCAGCTATGCCAAGTATGATCGCCTTTACCTCCCCAAATAAGAGCATTTACAACACCCAACCACCATGGATGAAAGCTCTTGTAAACAAGAAGATCAAACTCAAAAACATTCCAAAACTAGGAACAATCTCAACCATCTCCTAAACACAAATGCACAAGGAGATAAATATGCCAAGTAGATGAAGAGTGGGGAGTGAGAATGATCCTTTAGGATACACCAAGTCACAATGAATCTTCTCCAAGAACAATCTCCTCTAAGTCCATAATGAGCTCACGTCCATCCACAGGTGTAAGCTCCTCGATCTTCTTGTTGAAACCTCCAGAGAGAAACCATCTCAACAAATGTTATATAAACCCAAGAGAACCGTAGCCTCACCCAAGTCTCTTAGTTTTCAAGAGCACCTCTATGGTCAATCCACCAATGTACTTGATACTAAGAGCACTAACTAGACCAATTGTCAAAACTCCCACCACATGTTTGCATTACCTGGAAACACAACATGACAACTTGATCTTCACATATGAAAACCTCATGCTCCAAAGAGAAAAGCCTGTCGAGAGAGCTTGTATCATGCCAATGCTCTAATCTAGAATCAAGAGCCAACCATAACACAATAACAAACATCTCCAATCACATGGAGGGAACCGTCTTATGACAAAAACTAAAGTTAAAGTTGCTTCATAATCTACAAAGGTAATATCAAATCCCATCCTCTGCCTTCTTGCTCTTCTTTCATTTTCCTTTATTTGAACTGCATCAACCCTCTACAACCCTTAAAATCTTGTACCTTTATTTTAACAAGTTAATGGGCCCTGAACCTTCCAACCTCTTAGACATTCCCTTGATAGCAACTTCTTCTAGCATTACCACCTCAAAAATAACCTACCTGGATTTCACACCAGTGCATAATAACACACATTTTGTTGCCAACATATAGCCATCTACCACAAACACCTTCTTACAGCCACAAAATCATCAATCTTTAACATTATCTGCACACATTTTGTTGCCAACCATCCACAAATTCTCCAATCGCCTACAACTTTGCGTCTGCAAAGTGACACACATTGACAGAGTCTGAAACTACCAAAAATCCAAAATTAATCACAGTTAACACATTTAAGACCTCTTTGAACTTCTACTGTATTAATTCCCCTTTTCTCTACAACATGAGAAAGGTGCAAGGGACAATCATGGCAACGATGTTAGCCTTTTGTTTGATGTGGCCCACTAATGTATTCAAACAAGACAGAGTCTGTTGTAAACACTGCTCTCTTTGTCTTCACCCTACAGAGCTAGCAACCCACTCAAAGTACCTGAAATCTGATGCTGGAGCACCACCATATCCTCTATTGCCGCCATTGCCTTCATGGTATTTCATCAGATTGACCACAACTTCACCATCTGTGTGAGATGCCCCTCACAAATTGTTCATAGAGAAGATAATCGAGAAGAGAATAGCACAACAACAGATTAGTTCCACAAGAAAAAAAAAACATTCGCTTCCAGGCGAGTCAATATTTTCCAGCCCAGTCTCATCGATCACAACATAGGCGATGTTAGGAATGACTTGTAAGTAGTTTTAAATCTAAAGTGAGCTGCTTTGATGGCAATCACATAGCCCCTAGGACCCTCAAAAAATTTGGACAATAAAAACAACAATACCCAATCCAAATTACAGGCAAGGAACGAAAAAATTGGCTTCATGATCAAAGAAACAAATGCCTGACCTAGCAATCATCTGCTACCTTTCAAGAGTAGGATTCTCAAATTCCTACCAGCAGGACCATTCTTGAGCTTGTACAAAATTTGAACTTTGGGCTTCTTCGTCAAAACTCTTGTTGATTTGTGAAAACATAATCCTTGGACTTTTCCAACCATTTCTAATCTTCATCCATGCCATTACTCAGTCTCTGCATTTATAGTCCAAAAAAACTTTTGTTGTTTTGAGATCTGACAACCCCTTCCTTCACAGCTTGCGCAAGGCACCTCAAAATTCCAAGGACTTCAACTCTGATGCTAGTACACATAGTGCACTTGTCAAAAAATATTAAATCGATGTTTGGTAAAAGATCCGAGAGGCACTCCTGCATATCAAGGATCTTGAAAAACCTTTCCGGGGGCTTGCGGTTGATGGCCACAACCTCGCTAAAATTCAAAAGCGGTGTAATACTCCTTGCAGTCTCCACAAAGGTCTCGTCTATAAAAAATAAATTTAAATAGAACACGAAATGCCTCTTCCATCTCCCCTACATCATATTGCATCGCTCTTCTCTCTTGGATTTTTCCTCGGTTCTGATACCAATTGTAAAATTAATTGATAAATTGGAAACCACAAAACAAAGACAAAAAGAGACACTAGGTTTAATTTGGTTCATCAATTTGGCTACGTCCATCAAACAATATAGCAAATCTTTATTCAATTATTGTAGCTTATATACATAGGGCTTTGCCCTCATATATATACAACAGTCTTTCATGGAAGATGAAGAGACAATGACAAGAAGATAAAATGAAGAGTCAGACTTCATATCCAACACAAAGGTGATTGAAGTTGTTGACCTTTACCAAATTTATCTAAAAGGTATGTGCTTCACTCTTTTGTGTTTGTTTGTTCTTTGTGTTCCCTGATATGAATTTTTGTTCCTCCCAATGGTTCCTGTGCAATGCTAGTGCTTTTAGTGCCCCTATTGTTGTTTGTACCGGTGCATTACTCACTTGGCATGTTGCCTAGCTATGTTGCCAGAAACGCAACGACAGAAGCTCGTTTCAACAACCAAAATGGGTTTCTTCGTTGTGAATGGTCATTTCTAAGTTGCTTCGGTATTTGTAGGTCATTTTTTATTTTAAAAAAAATGCAATGCACTTGAATTTTAAAAATGATTTCGTCTAGTTAAAATTTAGACATAATTCACTATAGTTAAGTTTTAAATTTATTTATACTTCTTTTAGATATTAAAAAATATAACAATTACAGTTAAATTTATTTTCCAATCTACCAATTAATTCCAGTTACTGTAGTCTATACTTTTAGTTTTTATAATGATTTTGTTTATACACTTAACCTTTTTCACCATATTTAATTTTTTTATAATATTAAATTATTATTAATATATTTTTCATAAAACTAAAATATATTTATATTATTATTGTTTAATTAAATTATTTGAGCATAAAATATATTTTTTAAATACTATTATATATATATATATATATATATATATATATATATATATATATATATATATATATATATATATATATATATATATATATATATATATTCGTTTCTTATATGCAACTTTAAAATATCTCATTTCTCATCACTTTGCCATTGTCGTTGCCCTTTCCATTTCTCGTTTCTAGTAACATAATTGTCTAACGACTTCCTTTGTTGTTTTAGTGTGTTGCCAACATATAGCCAACATAATTCTACACACATTTTGTTGCCAACATATAGCCATCTACCACAAACACCTTCTATCAGCCACAAAACCATCAATCTTTAACATTATCTGCACACATTTTGTTGCCAACCATCCACAAATTCAAAATTAATCACAGTTAACATATTTAAGACCTCTATGATTTTCTGCTATGTTAATTCCCCTTTTCTCTACAACATTTTAACACGCCCTTGGGACTGAGAAAGGTGCAAGGGAGAATCATGGCAGCGATGAAGCCTTTTGTTTGATGTGCCCCACTAATGTATTCAAACAAGACAGTCTATTGTAAACACTACTCTCTTTGTCTTCACTCTACAAAGCTAGCAACCCACTCAAAGTACACGAAATATGATGCTGGAGCACCACCATATCCTTCGTTGCCGCCACTACCTTCATGGTATTTCATCAAATTGATCACAACTTTACCATCTGCTTTGAGCTGCCCCTCGCAAATTGTTGATAGAGAAGATAATCAAGAAGAGAATAGCACAACAACAGATCAATTCCACAAGAAAAAAAACATTTGCTTCCAGGTGAGTCAATATTTTCCGGCCCAGTCTCATCGATCACAACATAGGCAATGTTAGGAATGACGTGTAAGTAGTTTTAAATCTAAAGTGAGTCGCTTTGATGGCAGTCACATAGCCCCTCGAACCCTCAAAAAAATTGGACAATAAAAACAACAATACCCAATCCAAATTACAGGCAAGGAACAAAAAAATTGGCTTTATGATCAAAGAAACAAATGCCTGACCTAGCAATCATCTGCTACCTTTCAAGAGTAGGATTCTCAAATTCCAACCGTCGGGACCATTCTTGAACTTGTATAAAATTTGAACTTTGGGCTTCTTCGTTAGAACTCTTGTTGATTTGTAAAAACAAAATCCTTGGACTTTTCCAACCATTTCTAATCTTCGTCCATGCCATTACTTAGCCTCAGCATTTATAGTCCAAAAAATCTTTTGTTGTTTTGAGATCTGACAACCCCTTCCTTCACAGCTTGCACAAGGCACCTCAAAATTCCAAGTGCTTCAACACTAATGCTGGTACTCACAGTGGACTTGTCGAAAAATATTGAATTGATATCTGGTAAAAGATCCGAGAGGCACTCCTGCATATCAAGGATCTTGAAAAACCTTTCTGCGGGCTTGCGTTTGATGGCCACAACCTCGCTAAAATTTAGAAGAGGTGTAATACTCCTTGCAGTCTCCACAAAGGTCTCGTCTATAAAAAAAAAAAATTAAACAGAACACAAAATGCCTCTTCCATCTCCCCTGCATCATATTGCACCGCTCTTCTCTCTTGGATTTTTCCTAGGTTTTGATACCAATTGTAAAATTAATTGATAAATTGGAAATCACAAAACAGAGACAAAAAGAGACACTAGGTTTAACGCGGTTCACCAATTTGGCTACGTCCACTAGACAATAGAACAAATCTTTATTCAATCATTGTAGCTTATATACATAGGGCTTTGCCCTCATATATATACAACAGTCTTCCATGGAAGATGAAGAGACAATGGCAAGAAGATGAAATGAAGAGTCAGACTTCATATCCAACACAAAGGTGATTGAAGTTGTTGACCTTTACTGAATTTATCTAAAAGGTATGCACTTCACACTTTTGTGTTTGTTTGTTCTTTGTGTTCCCTGATATGATTTTTGTTCCTCTCAATGGTTCTTGTGCAATGCTAGTGCTTTGAGTGCCCCTATTAATGTTGTTTGTACTAGTGCATTACTCGCTTAGCATGTTGCCTAGCTATGTTCCCAGAAACGCAATGGTAGAGGCTCGTTTCAACATCCAAAACGGGTTTCTTTGTTGTGAACGGTCATTTCTAAGCTGCTTCGGTATTTATAGGTCATTTTTTAGTTTTTTTTAAAAATGCAATGCACTTGAATTTTAAAAATGATTTCGTCGAGTTAAAATTTAGACATAACTCACTGCAATTAAGTTTTAAATTTATTTATGCTTCTTTTAGATATTAAAAAATATATCACTATAACTGCTAGTAAATTTTTAAAATATAACAATTATAATTAAATTTATTTTCCAACCTACCAATTAATTCCAGTTACTGTAGTCTATACTTTTAGTTTTTAAAATGATTTTGTATATACACTTAACCTTTTTCACCATATTTAATTTTTTTATAATATTAAATTATTATTAATATATTTTCATAAAACTAAAATATATTTATATTATTTAATTGAATTATTTAGACATATAATATATTTTAAAAAAACATATATATATATATATATATTATATATATATATATATATATATATATATATTCGTTTCTTATACACAACTTTAAAATATCTCTTTTCTCATCACTTTGCCATTGTCGTTGCCCTTTCCATTTTTCGTTTATAGTAACATAATTGCCTAACAGCTTTCCTTTGTTGTTTGAGTGTGTTGTGGACCAATCTTTGTCAACCTCGTCCTTTCTATACAATAACATGCTAACTCTAAATCAAGGAAAAGAATCATGCTCCTATTAACAACAAATCTCTCGTGTCTCCATATCAACAAATCTTATTTGCTAGATTGAAGCCTTTCGGGCATGCTCTGAAATGGTATGGGGAGGTATGCACATTCTTTGAGAATTCAGAAAGTGCAACCAATCTCCAAGTAGGAGGATTTTCGTGGGCTCTTAAGGAAGCATTTCTACCCTGTTTTACCTAAAGAGGAAAGGGTGATGCAATGGTTTGACATACGCCAAAAGCAAGGGCAATGTGTCCAAGCATATAACAGCACTAAGTTTAGGAAGGGAGCAGTTTAACTTGGGAAAGATCTTCTGGACTGAAACTGTTGATGAAATATATTAGCGGGTGTTTGGACAGTTTGAAAGCACAGTATCTTGAGTTATACAAAAAGGGGAGCTCTTCTCCAAAACAAAAAGCAATAGGATGAAGAGTAGTAGCATCGTGATGAGAAGAGTGAAGATAATAGCAAAAGAAATCAACAAAAATGCCACTATTATAGACAATCCCAAAGGTAAAAGCAAAGGGAAGATACATCATTCTCGTTGTGAGAAAGATGAAAATTCAGTTCCATTAGACCCCATTTCTATGAGGCGCTCTGTTATACAATTTGCAGCCTTGTATATGTTTCCACATTTTGCATTAATAACTACGAAAGCATTTCCAGCTATGATAAAAAAGCTACAATATATATTATATGATAATAATAAAATTTGCTACATCATTAATGGATACATTTATTCCAAGAAAATGGAGTTGCTTTTAGTTGATGAAATAAACAAGATGAGCGTGGTTGAAATCCATGAGAAGCATGCATTTCTCTTTATGACTTTTTTCTTTTTTCTTGTCCTTTTTTAGCAGTTCCAGTCTTAGACTGGAAAAACATCAAATTCAAAGTTGTCGTGCAACAGAGCATAGATTCATCTGATGGAGACGCATACTTCCAGCTGAAATTAATATGGGCAAAAGTAAAAACGGCTTTTCCATATCACTTAAAATAAATTCAAATAATACAATTGTAACAAACCTTCATATGTCACAACCTTTTTTTCTATAATAATATTTTAATAATTAAATTTATTTTATATCAATTTTATAGATCAATATATTACGTCATGTGAATTAATAGTAAGACTCTAAATCAATTTTAAGACTAAATTCAAAAGCAAAGTGTTACCGAAGGAGGTTCCTGGCAAAGTCTTTAGAGAGTATGAATGCTGTAGAGGATAAAAGTAGCAGGGAAGGATAACAAGAAGTAATGATTTCAGAGAACATATACTTGTAACGTAGCAATGAAATAAAGAGGGAAGATTGGGGGTTGTTGAGGAAGAATGGAGGTGCTCTGGCCGAGGGCAAGGGGAGGCATATGTGAAGCAGCTGTGAATTGAAGACAGGAAGATGATGACCCATTTTGAAAATCAGATAAGACTACGATGAGGGTATCGGCATGGAGCAGGTCAGGCTCTACTCTAGGGAAGCCCGTGATTCCAACTGCATTACATTCTTGAATCCCAACACAGATGTCTGTCTTTGCTACTCACCCAAAGGCAAGAACCTGCACATCAGGATTCAATCCATTCCGTGTGACTACTTTCTCCTCATTTACCAAACATTCTCTCATTTATTCTTTTTACACTAGATAAATGATATGAGAATGTAGAATGGAAATTCAATTGACTTCATGTAAAGAAAGACTTTTCGACAACTTGTGCCACCTCAGCAGTACACAAAAGATAAGGAAGTCGGTCAACATAATCAAACGTCGAATCTACAAACTGAAAAGTCAGAATACTTTCCATCTAATTTTATGAAATAAAACAAGGTTCGACCAACTTGTCGCAAACAATAAGCGACTACATGAGTCCATAATTAAGGGAAAGGTGTCGACTCAAAATTGTTGGACACGCCATTAGTACAATCACATGAGACACTACTTCAAATAATAATAAAAATCAATTTCCACAAATAGTCGAAATCATAACTACCGATTGAGAAGAATTTTGACCCACTTGTCGAAAATATCAATGTATGTCTAGGAAGAATTGTTGAAAAACAAGGATCGTATATAGAAAGAATCTGAATGCTTACTATTGCTTGATATTGCCGTTGTGATTGTAGAATACAATTGCCTTCGTTATTGATTGATTCTACAATAACAATAGGGTATATGTATATATTGAATAGTCATGTAATGAATAGACATGACCGTATATACTTATGGTCATGTCACTTCATTACATAACTATTAGTTAACATATCTTAACCAATAGTTTATTCATACTTTGTATAATATATATATATATATATATATATATATATATATATATATATATATATATATATATATATATATATATATATATAAGTTCACACATGTGCATATTAATATATACTTACTTTTCAATTATATTATATAGTATATATATATATATAAATATATCTATATTTATATGCATATCATGATTGTCTCGTCGTTTATTAAACACGAACGAACAATACTTTAACACTCCCTCTTGAGAGAGAGTTTAATAGAATTTGTAGAATCTCTTCATATCATGATATCCAGCACATCCGGGACAGACCCTTTCAGGAGTCGATCATGATAGACATCAAGATATCCGGCACATCCGAGACAGACCCTTTCGGGAGTCGATCTTGACAAGTTATTACACAGTAATAATCTCAGCGTTAAGATGTCCGGTCCTATCCGGGACAAACCCTTTCGGGAGTCGATCTTAACAATTATTACACACCAAGTAATAACATAAGCAACAAGATATCCGGTCCTATCCGGGACAAACCCTTTCGGGAGTCGATCTTGAAGCCTGGTTAACTATTGTCAAGATCGTCACCTTGAAATAGTAACCCAACACACATGAAAGATCGTCACCTTTCATGTTAAGTACAAGTATTCATGTTCAGAAAATCATCATCTTCTAAATATGAACACAGGATGAGTGGACCTATAAAGTCACACATATGATATCCATCTTGACTCTCCTCAGAGAGTTAAAACCAAGGCTTCCACCTTAGACTTGTCTATCACAGACAAGAATCATATTAAGATACAAAATGATGGATCACTGATTCTGAGAACTTATTTAAGGCTTTAGTTCTCAACATACCAAGGTTATCTGAAGTACACAATCTTCTTCCTAGCAAGGGGCTTGGTGAGAAACCATCTTCACATGGTATACTTCCTCTGAATTAATATGACCACGATCCTGTGATGCCATCTTAGTTTGATCTTCTAGCTTCTCCCTCTGACATGGAAGCATAGCCTTCTCACATGGTAATTCATCATAATTCTCTGCTACAGTTTCTCAATCACTAGAGAGCCAACAAAACATGGTCTACTCCCTCTGAATCAAGATCCTTGCATATCCACTGATGCATATCCTTTTTCTTCTTCTGTCATGGAGGCATACCCTTTTTATATACTCAGCTCAATGTCACTACAGGATGTGACTTCATACTTTTCTTCATGAGAGAATCGATATCTCATACTGGGTTTCCATAAGGCTGCGGATTAGCATAGGATGCATTTTGATCTTTTTCAAGGCCATAACATTAACACTCCCTCTTGGACTTGAGGGAAGATAATAAGGACCTCTAGTATGATGTTCATCTTAATGAACTGTAGTCTCGAGATGTATGAATTACTTCAAGCAAAGATTCTATCCATGTGAATCTCATCTGTGATTCTGTCCACTAGTTTCCACTACTATACTCTCATAATTGTTTTACCTTCAATAGTGAACTCCCTCTCAATCAATACGATTTAGATTGTCACAAGTTAACTGAATCATATGCTCCCTCTGAAGCTCAAGTTAATCAACTTCTTGACCTCTTGAAAATGTCAGACTTTCTCTGAATCTGAATTTCATATGCTTTTATCCTGAAAGTATGTTAGAGATAGATTACAAATAGTTTATAAAGATAAACTATCTCGTACAAGAATACAAATGATAGAAGCATACGAGATTTATTATTTAATGAATTATAAATTGAAAATTCATATGCATTAATAAAGCATGGAATACTTATCTTAAATTTCAAATATTTTCAAGTATTTCCTTTCGTAAGGTGAGCCCATTAATACGATACTCGTACTCATTGTCCTTCTTCATAACATATCGATTTCATTCTGATCTTTATGTTCATTTTCTTCTTTACAAAACACATGTTAAGGTTTTAGGATCATAGCAAATGTAATAGCACTATCTCATTATGATAAATATCGATTAGATGTTGACTTCATACATTAACAAATACTTGGCATCAATGTTGTCTTCATTAGCAATTGCAACCTTCTTCATCGAAGTGCTTTTGTCTAAGTAATTTTCTCCCCACCAATAACAAAATATTGTTTTAGGAATTGAGATGGTATTGTAAGGTCTTTCGTTATCTCTACATTGTCTGAGATCTTCCTATCCATTATTATTCTCAAATTTACAAATTTTCCTAGCCAAATTATTATAATTATGTAGCTCTGTTATGAAGTTTTCCCTTAATCAAATGTTTGGATCATATACTTTCCTATTATAGACTTTGTTTCTTGAGTGAATCCTTCAGATTTATTTATAGGGTCTTCCCTATTATCTATTTTATATAATCTTTCCAAATCTCCTGTTTGTTGAACATATAGGGCTTCTTGTTAGTATTAATTCTGTGATGTTTGGAAAGCGGCATAATTTATGTGTTCCTCTTCTCTTCCATATTCGGTGCCATTTATACTCTTCCATAATATTGGACCTGATTTGTATCACAATATTTTTGGTGATTCACACTACTATCCTCCCCACTTATTGATTTATTTAATATCGTGTTTCAATGATGGGTAGGCTACTCTCATCAATCAGTATCAACAATGTTCTGGTCTGTCATCATCATAGTTATCCTTCTAATAGTCTATTGTATTTTACAGATTTTAGATCTGTTACTGCTTTATCCTTTGAATCACCATATACGATAATAGTTACTTGGTAGAAGTAAGCCAAATTCATGTGTACTAATGGAGATATTATATACTTCAAGAAGCTTATGGTATCATTGATTGGTCTACGCGGCTCAAAGATTACCGAATGAGATTATGTCTGTCTTAACCTTAAATGACGATTCCTATGTCTGTCTCCATGCTAGAGAGTCTTCAACAAAGAACCAGCCATACATAGATGCCCGTAAAAGATATGATCCCGACTGTATATGTAATGAACACGTTCGATATTTCTAGCAGCGTGCGAAGAATAAGTCCAATGTTCTCCTGTAAAGATCTATAGGCTGGATTGAACTATCACTGAGATTTGTATCGGTGAGTTTTATCCAGACTGTAATATTGCCTTGAATTAATGAAAACTGATATGAACTTGTGTTCTTTCCTTTAGTATTGCAAATACTTCAATTTTCTTAATCTGCAAACATCCTTTGTCTTTCCTCAAATTTGAAGTCCTCGATGTCAATATTTTGTCGTGGCCACTTACAAGGAGAATAGATTCTTATTAGATTTTATTGGCTTTAAGAGAAATTTCTTGTAAGTTGGTTCGATGTATCATTGTGTAACTCCTTACTGAATTTCCTACGTTGGTCACTTGTCACTGGTATTGATGAGTTTTTAAGCGATTATTCTAAACATATACAAATTGGCAATTATCTTGCACTGTCTAAGACCATTCTAGCTTACTTAAACTTGTGGTACTCTATATGTTGAGATGTAAGATCTCCTCTTTGTATATATATATTGTTTACAGGATTCTGAATGTTACTTCTCCAGTGCTCTCTTCGTTCCAAGGCTTATTTTCTGTATAAAAGCTAAGTTTGATGGTATATTGGTAGTTGAGATAATCTCCAACGATTTTGATTTTGATTATCAGTATTAAGTCTTCGTGGAATACATCTAATATATTATCTCTATATTTTTATTTTTATTTCCCTCTCTCTATCTGATGCTCCGTAAATGCTGAGTGAAATGCTTCCCGTGCCTTGTTGCTGATTGGACTTTGGCCATACAATTCTCCATATTTTGATTTCCTTATATATATATATATATATATATATATGTATATATATATATATTTGCTAACTCGGCATATCCAACACTGAATCGCTTCCTCTTGATTGATTACCATCGTATATTGATGTTGGTAATTCTTCCCTTGATGTTTTCTAACTTCATTCATAAATTGTAATCACCGTTACTAAGGTCCTCCTATATTTCTCAATATTATCTGCCACGTAGCTTTTGTACTAGTGTTTAAATGGAATACTTCCTACGCTGACTGTATATCAAATCTTTCTGTCTATGTCTTATTTTGGTTTCCTCTTTCACTGTTTCTATTTTTTTTGATTCATTTCTATAGAGGCTCTGATACCATGTTGAAAAACAAGGATCGTATATAGAAAGAATCTGAATGCTTACTATTGCTTGATATTGCCGTTGTGATTGTAGAATACAATTGCCTTCGTTATTGATTAATTCTACAATAACAATAGGGTATATGTATATATTGAATAGTCATGTAATGAATAGACATGACCGTATATACTTATGGTCATGTCACTTCATTACATAACTATTAGTTAACATATCTTAACCAATAGTTTATTCATACTTTGTATAATATATATATATATATATATATATATATATATATATATATATATAAGTTCACACATGTGCATATTAATATATACTTACTTTTCAATTATATTATATAGTATATATATATATATATAAATATATCTATATTTATATGCATATCATGATTGTCTCGTCGTTTATTAAACACGAACGAACAATACTTTAACAAGAATAGACCCAACCTGAACATAATTTCACAAGATACATAGATTTTACAAGAACCACCAACTATCATAAGTTACAAATGTCATTACAATAGACCACTTGTCGATAACAAGACAACATTATCTTTTAGACATGTAGACCTTCCTGTCAAGAGCTCCAAACACGTGTTTCACACAAAACATCAAGGGGGGCAAGAATATTGTAAGAGTGTGTTTCTACCCTACCACGAAGCAGTTACACTTCCCCGGAATCTTTCCTAACATGAAAGATGCCCAACCCAGCTAGAGGAAAACTAATCAAGTAAAACTAATAGGAGTAATGGAATTGTGCAAGCCAACATATGTACTTCAAATGTTATCATTGACAACATAAAGCTCAAGCATTTTTATGAAACATAGGATTTAACAACATCCTAACCATCAGTATAAACATGTCAAATTCTTAGTTCTAACTCATTTAGAACACTCAAAAATAGCTCAAGAAATACAACCAAACATTTAATATATTTTTTTTAGAATCAAATTCTTAAAGCATCATGAATGCCTATGTCCTAAATACATACATAATTAAACCAAAGAAACAATAATTCTATGATAGGCACATTCCTTGCTTATCCAGAAAACATCAATTTTCATTTTTCATAGATGTGTTTACAAGTAGGGGTTGGTTCACACAATCTTTGCATTATAGGTTGGTAATATGCTTCAATTTTGAAAGCCAATTGTACAACAACAAAAGAAAACACTAATTGACTATATAAGCACACATTACCTTCAATATAAGTAAGCTTACCAATATCTTTCAACCACATTGTTATTACAAGAATTATAACCTCAAAATTATCCTATCATGTATGATGTAAGCATATCCCAAGACATGGTAATTGGTAATCTAATGGAATGACTAAAGACATTTCTTTATTCAAACGTGATTCCTATTCCCATAAGAAATGATAACATTTACCTTCCACACCAAGACATAGCTCATTATCGATAATTTATTTATTATGTTTCAATTGAAATCCCCTACTTCTCAACTATATTTGCAATATTTCAACCCTCTATGTTCCAATACACCATGATGACATATAAATTGAAATCAAGCTCAACCTGAACTCTTCTTCTAGTGTTCTTGGTAAAATGTATTATTTTCTTCTTTTCAACAATGACTTTCCTTCTAAATGAATTATGTAATCTTTTTAGTGACTTGGAGATATTTGGAAATTACCAACAGTCCATGGTGTACGTCTACAGAACCAGGCTCAACAATTATGGAGTGATGCAACTTAAAAATGATAAAACCATGTATACTTAGTTAATTAACAATTATGAAGTGATGCAGCTTAAAAATGATAAAACCATGTATACATAGTTAATTCTAAGACGTTCGCCCTAACCAAGATAATGCTGCTACAACAAGGTATATACAAAACTAAATCAGACTTAGTCACCCATACATTAATTTATTGTCAATGTTTAGTACCAAAGCCCATTTGTGATGCTCTAAGTGTTCCAGATGCATGATAGAAAAGGATTCTTAAGACAAATCCAACAATATTAAATTGAGAAAACTGCACAGATGCAATGGGGCTAGTTGATACTATCTGGAACTTCCAAGTTCTATGTTTAAAAAAAAAATCCAATTAACATCTAAATAGCTCATTCCCTTTACTAGTTGTGAATTTACACATTAATTCTTGGCAACACAACCACATTCCTACCAGACGTGCTCTGACAATTTGGGCGTGGAATGATATATTGTATGTAAAAAAAACAATAATAGTACCCAGCTTGGTCCCTGGAATGAATTTGGAGTAACATGTTAAAATGACCACATAAGGGGACAACGTGTGGTTATTTGACTGTAGGAAGGCATTCGCAGCAATAAACCAAATTCAAAATAGGGATAAACAAGTAAATGATTACATAAAATACTAGAACAAAAAAAACATGTAGATGAAATTCAAGGCAACAAATCTAACTAATTTTCGAATAGAGTTTGAAATGGCTATGCCAAGAAAAGGACACAATGTTTGGTAACCTTAAAGAAAATGGTGCACTTCTAACATAAATGAAGCCGCCATATTACCTGAGTTGTTCTATTCATATATGATAATGCGAGACTTCAATGACTGGGATTTTCATGTTCAAGCAAACATGGTATTTCAAGATGGGCATTTAAGGAAACTTCACTTTACAGCATCCTTAGACTCCTAATCTTTGCAGATATATATGAAAGCTCCCACTTGACAATCAAATTTTACAAGCAATGGTAATAAAATAAAATAAAATAAAAGTAACTAAATTACTTTCAGCACGTTTTGGAAAATAATTCTTATCCAAATAATTTGGGTCAACTATAACTTGGAATTGGACAGAATGTTGCATCAGATCAGTATAAAAAGAGCAAGATTATAATACTGCAATGTAATATATGGTTCTGAATGAGATATCGTACCTGAAAGTCAAGACACTATTTTGTTGATAACTCAGAGCATGCCCTAGTTGGTAAATATTAAAGGTTGCTCCTTTCATGAAGTCTTTTGTAGCTCGGAGGGACTTTCCTTTACAAAATTGGATTTCATTCTGGACTGAGTTTGTATATGGACAAAATCTTTTAAAAAATCTATAACTAAATCTCAATGGAACCCCAAAATCCTCATGGCAGAAGCATAGTGAATGAAAATGGTCAAATGAAAATGAATGGATTGGTCACTGTTGAAGACTCGCTAGTCAAAATGTGACACATTTTTGTGCTACTCTAAATGGATGAACTTCCAATGTCTGGTCGATGCAGAATCTTGTCCAACAATAGGAGTCACGTCCATAGACTTCCAGATGAACCAGCAAGCACTAAAGTATGTTTTCTTTTAAGCACATCCATCTCTTCTTTACCAGCCTCTGCTACTCTTGCTATCACTTCTCCAGTTCGTGGATCTTAATTTTCAAATGTCTTTTCTGAATAAGCAACTACAAATCCCCATTGATGAAGAGATGTGTGTATTTCACCGTTACTGGGTATTCCTTTTGAGATTTTTTTTTTTGGTCCTCCTTCCTTGATTGACTAAACTGGTAGTTATCCCAAAAATTCCTACCAGATTTGGCAAACCAATTAAACGTAGCTCATGCCCTGAATTTCGACCCACGATGATGGAATAAAGAGAAGTCGTTTTGAAACTTTCTTTTTAACTGCCTCTAAAATGAATTTTAACAATGAGTTCCCATTTCCTCCATAACCGATAAAATTGGTACTAGTAAAGGAGTGGCGGTTAGTTTCCAAAATTTGTGAAAGAGGGTTGTGACACTTTGGGCTTAAGCTTTTATCTCTAAAAAACATGAGTTCCAGGAATTGTTTTATTAGATTAATGCCATGAATTAGTTAGTCAAATCATGGTTAGAGACTGTTATATCGCATAGTTTCAGCCCTGTGTATTAAAATGATTCTATCGTTTGTTTCCATTACCCTCTGGTATGGCAATATCTCCCATCAAATTTCAGTTTAATCCTGTGTCTGCTAACTTATTTATTGCAAGTTACAATCCGGTACATTTGGTGCATGCATAGGCCTCTCTCAAATTACCACCTTGTGCTCATTTCTGCATCTTGCATGCATAATTAACAAGGTTTACTAGTATGATTGAGGTTTTCCATGATATCTTAGCCCAGAGAAGCTTGTGACCTGGTCAAATACATTCATTTGCTTACATTCCGTATTGATAGATAGCCTTAAATCTTCTCTCCAATTCCAATTTTACCACAGATAAGAAGGAAGTCAAAATCTTATTTATCATTCCTTTTTCCGTTGAAGTCATTTAATATATAGTCTGTGATCAATCTGTACATTTTGCTATCTTTGCAATTGTTGAATGCTTATTTCTTTATGGCTGTCTCTCATATAGATGCATCCCATGTTATGGTCATTTACTTAAGCAATCAATGATAACTCCACTCTTCACGCCTTAATGAATTTCTTATACTTTACCAAAGCACCCCTTTCTTGCACAAGCAAGCAATCTGGAAATATTGGGATTTATACATGCACAACACCATTACATGTAAGTTTCCAATGTTTTATGTTAAAAAATCCATATCATGAAGAAGCAATGCAGCTTTTGCGAGCTGATATTGTTCTGAACAAGTTTACTTCACACTGAGATAACATATATTTGTGACAATCTGTTAAATATTTAATGTGCAAGATTATGCTTTCCCATATTGCATGCATATCAATCAACATATATTTGAAAAGAATGTAAAATTGCCTTAGTGCCTGCTTCACGCTTTGCTTGCAAAGAGTTAAAAATTCTGATATACATATTTATTTAAATTAATTAAAAAAATTCTGATATACATATTTATTTAAATTAATTACAAGCTCAACCTCTGATCGATAAAATCACTAGAAGGCATCCCATTTAGGAATACCTATGTCCTTGTCAATGCATCTACATTTCACCTGTGAGATTCTCACTCCTGTAGGTTGCAACTAAGTTAAACTAGAGTAAGAGTTAGATTAGGGTTTTCATAGTCTTAACATCACATATTGTTTGACTTCCTTATGTCTACTTTTTGGAAAAGTTAAAATATTAGGAAATTATCTTATTTAGAGATATAAGATGCTATAATCTTTTAATCTTTAAGATAGTGTAATTCATAGTGATGAGAACAATGCAAGGTTTAGTTATATATATGGTACACAAAGTTCTTAATTTTGACTGAGATCTCAGCTAAGTCAAGGGTAGGAAGAGTTAAATTATATACTTAAGCATTGATTTATATTATGCTTCTTTAGTTCTTTTGCAAAAATATGATACTATTCTAAGAATTGCAAGAGTCCCGATAGCTATTGGTTAATATCAATCATTGTAGATACCGATTTCTTTTAGTTATTATTGTTTGATTATACTTACAGAGATTGCATATTCTAGAAACAAACATTCCTGATCTTATTCTAGAAACAAACATTCCTGATCTAATTATTTATAGTTACCTGGAATTGAAATGAGAGGTTTTTATTATAAGACCCATTTGTATCATGAGAAGTGAAATAGACAATTTATTTAGTAAAGAGATAAGGCCATCATTTTATTTGGGTTGGAATGAGATTGTATGGTATAGATCCTAGTTACTGGATTCGAGTATCTAGACCACGAATCAGATTCAGATTCGCGAACCGATTCGTGCTGTATTCGCACAGGGTCTGAGTTTGACCCTGTAATTCAATGTGATGATTTTCTTTTGAAGCAATGTTTATTTTTGACATTTGGCATTGATCAATGATCAAGCATCATAGATTCATACTATGAAATGATTTAGTTTTACAATTATGTATATTTCTCTTATTTTTTGAATATATGATGCACACACACACACACACACACACAAATCCAGACGAATCATAATGGGAAAAAAAAATTCACGAATCCACGAATTGGATTCTGGTACCCAAACCCGTCCCCGAATCCAAATCGGCAACTTAGGTATAGATTCCTTGTTTCATTCTCGAAAACGTTAGTTATGATTGGTGAGCACGCAAAAAGATATAGTCACATTGATCATGAATGTTGATTGTGTGATTATGAAGATAAATCTAAGGCGACAAAGTTTTTAATTCAATATAAAGGAACCTTTTGTTTTACTTATCTAAATGATATCAAGGCCAAGTGATGTCAAGACTTAGACAATCCAATGTATATCGTAGCGACACCCAAGTTTTGATTTTGGAAAAATTGTAAGATTAACTTAAGAGTAAGATAACCTGAGTTTGGAAAGTAATGGTGAGTTATCTTATCCCCGTGATCATAGACATTTGGTCATTAACAAATTATAGCACTGCGATGATTATCATAGTTTAAATTCCCGGATGTATTTGGTAAGGTGTTGGTTATCCATTATCATCATATGATGACATCTATTATTGATTCATCTTTTATTTGTTACATAATAGTTCATGAAACATTGTGTTATTGAATTTAGCTTTGTCTTCAATTACATATAAAATGTACATGCTTGTGTGCATATTGGGTTAATATTTGGGTTTTGCTTTGGTCAAAACCTGGATGAATGCCAAATATGGAGCAACAAAAAAGGGTGGGTTTATATTTTAAATCTACCTACAGATAGTCAGCTTAAGAAAATGCATTGACCAGAGCTTGTTAATCATTAGTAAATAATTACCATTTCTATCTCTCTCTACCATATCATGATATTGATAATTAGCATTATGCACTAGAATGTTAAATATACCATGCTACACCAGATTCCATTGCTCCTACCTATTCTAGATTATTGATCATCCTCGTGCAAGGTAGGGTATTCTTCATTTGAAGGATTCTAATGAAGCATATGCCTCATAGTTCAGTGGTTAAGCACTCTGACGACGTTCTCACCCGAGGCATTCTCACGTAGAGGTCATTTGTCAAGATTCATTTATGTACAACATGTACTTCATGTACTGACTGCCATATCCCCCATTTGAAACCCTTATTACATCATCTCCTATCTGAAATAGGATTTAAGACTAATAAATAATAACAATAAGATTAAAATATTAAAAAATAGGAATATTGAAATATAAATAAATAATAAATGATGATACAAATAAATAATAATAAATTTATAAATAAATAATATTGAATTATAATATAATACTATTTATCAAGTTACATTGTGTTGAGCCCTTGAATGTTTAATTGATTGCCAGTGATAAGAATAAAACTGAACAGACTAACGCTGAGTAACAATGATTGAGTCTCAAGGCCTTGTGGAATGGCCATTTACAGTGGCCCAATGGAGTATATTGGTGTTAGTTTGTTAGCTTGGACAAATGTTTGTCCATTTGCAAGAATTAGATAATAATTGTTTTATTGATGGGAATAGGGACAATTATTGTTTAATTATTGATTTCCTTTAGTGACAGCTTGCAACCAATTTTGTTATTGGTTGTTAAGTTGTTTTTAATCTCAGTCATAGATTGTGAATCGACCTCGGTCGTTGGTTTACCAACGAGGGTAGTATAAAAGGGGGTTTATGGGCATGTAAAGAGCCTGCCTGGCTCTTAACTGCAAATTGCATTTTTTGTATATTTGTTTTTGCAATTGTTTTGTTTTTTTTGAACATATATATATAAATATATATTTTTCGAGTTTTCAAATATATAAAATTCCAACAGCAACTACTTCAACTTGAAAGCTTACAATTCTATTTCAATTCTAGTGCTTATATATTTAAAGAACAGTACATAAATTAATGCAATTAGGCACCTTTAGTATGAAATGCAGCTGCATAGAGAAGTCACGCAGCCTCTAACAAGGGTAACACAACCTTGTATAAGTTATAAACAACTCCCTGTTATCAAGACACAACCAAAGATGATAGCCACCACCAAAGAACATTATCGCTGCCACCAAGAATTTATCAGTCTCTAG
The DNA here is from genome assembly GCA_027943335.1 of Chamaecyparis obtusa. Lineage (NCBI taxonomy): Eukaryota > Viridiplantae > Streptophyta > Pinopsida > Cupressales > Cupressaceae > Chamaecyparis > Chamaecyparis obtusa. Next base: position 519,511 of record BSBK01007528.1, read on the forward strand.
TAATGAAATTGCAGCCTCTGGGAAAATTACGCAGCCACTATATAAGCCACAATTTTGCATAAACTTGTATATTTTCCTTCAAGCAAACCTTCAATCAGATTCACTGTAAATTGCAAAAAGCTCCAACACAATTCATTGGCATTTAATTTCCAATTCAAAGTGTGTAAAATTCTGAAGAAGATTCTCGTTTCTTCAAAACCAAGAACAAACACTCAAACCCTTCTTCCAAACTTCTCCACAAAATGCAAATAATAGATATCATTCAATGAATTGCTTTTTGCCCAAAGCATTGCTTTTATAATAAAAGATATCTTCTCTCACACTTTTCACTTACAAAAGACTTTCCCTTATGTGTACATTTGAAATATAATAAACTATTATATTTCTCTTCACTTTAATACTGAAAATGACCCTTTTATTAAAATAATGTTATTCTGACACATAGGGTCCTTGTTTTATGAGCTCGGGATTTAAAACTTCTCAACCCGATTCCGACGAGCTATAACACTAAGATGCCCAGAATACATTCCCAATAAAAATGGCAACCTTAGCCGATTTAATTAAATAATAATCGTTATTCACCCATCTTGTGAAAACAATTGAGGAAGCATCAGAATCAAAATCTGACAGCACAAGAGTGATCTTGTTGATGAAAGATGATGAATGAACCTGACGGGCTGACTTATTGAAAATAGACGCTCCCTCCAAGAATCTTGGAGTTCAAATCAGAAGCCGGAAATAAAATCTGAGAGCATCATATAACTCCTCTAAATCATCTGAGGTCAATAGAACCATATGTTGACTTACTATAAATAGTAAGTCCCTCAAAATGGGACCAAAACCCACAACAAGGTCCCCTAATCACCAGTATTAGCCTACAAGGACCCAATGATAGGATAAATCCACTATCTCCAATGCACACTCAAAATGGGGACATTACAGTCCTCCCTCCCTGAAATTGCTTGTCCCCAAGCAATCTCAAAAAAACAAAACACAGAAGTCCACCTGGATCCCAAGGATAGAATGGAGTAATGTCCCTGTAATCACCTGCAAAATCCTGTGGAGAAATCATCATCCACTAAGCAAACCCGAACACACTGTCATCATGCCAACCATAGTGACCCACACAACCTGTAGTGCCAAACCTGTCACTACGTGGATCCCAGTAGAGATGAAACTCACAGCCATCCAAAACAAGTGAGAATGGATATCCAAAACCATCTAACAAACCAAAGGTCTCTGGACACCTTGTCAATCTACTCTATATACTCATGTAATCCGAATATCCATGCACTGTAAAACCATCTTGGATGTACTGACCTTGCAAGTCACCTCCTGCTAACTTGCACTAACCAACCCCATCAACAGCAGATGGAGAAAACCCATCCCAAAAAGGATGATATAACCTTGAAGCCAACCCACATCGACGCACAAACAACTCCTCAACCGGTGGGTCAAAAGACAAGTGATGAGAACTCCTCACTGTGTAATCATGATGAAATGCTCCACTCTTTGACAAAGGCTCATCAACAACAATCCAAGAATCAAGAGATGACTCCAATCTCTGACTCTGAACAACTGGTTGGGCAGGATCCTGAATAACCCGCTCAGCAAACCCAACCACAAAATCCTTGTGAGGAAGCATTGAAGTCAAGGTATCTACAATTTTCCCCACTAAAAGATGAATACTGCAAGAACCGCAGATGAGAGTACAATCAGAAGCTCTGAATGGTCCCTCCTGTAAAACCGGACTCTCAAGCAAGTATTCCATGAAAGACTCCGTGTAGTAGAAATTATAAGAAGCAACATCAATATGCTCCCTTGTAAACCACAATTGATCTCTTCGAAACTATGGCACTACCAACTGCCTACTGCTATCAGTTGTGTGAGAAGAAGAAATAGATTTGCTTCCAGCAAAAGGAAATAAATCATCACGATAGCTCATTCCCAAACCAGATGATACCAAGTCCTGAGAATCAATGGGAGTAGTGTTAGAAACTAACACACAACTCTATAGCGACTCTGCTCCTGCTACCTCAGGAATCTCAACAAACTGATCTGTATCATTTGTCATTGTGCTAATAATTGGAGAACCCAAAACCACAGAAATCTCTCTATAATCCTCCATTGAAGCACTTACCTCCTCTGTGTCTACTGCATCTGACTCAAGGATGGATGTAACAGTGTCCCCAACACATCCATCACTGCTAACTGTGGAAGCTGACTCACCACCAACCTCTACTATATGTAACTGAATTGGATCTATGGCTAGCAAAGACTGAATTTGCTCCAACTCCATAGTCACCTCTCCAAATTGGAATCGTGACTCCTAAAGAACCCGCTGAGTGCCCTCTAAAGCCTCAGAATTTGTTGTGAGCTCCTAAGTAAGCTCACTCACCTCTTCCTCTCTGTCCATCAATGCCTCATATGTCGTACTCCCCCACTCAACTAGGTGATCTAGGTCAGCTACCAACTGTAAATAATCTTGTCTCAAAATCCTGACAGCCTCACGCAAGGAATGAATCTTTGTCAAGGATAGGTAACCACCATTGTGCTCATCTGTCATAGGAGCACCCCAACCATAAACAGCCAATAGCTGACGAGTGGCACCAAAATGCTCAAGAGTAGAAGTGATATCTCTCTCACCAACTCTCAACTGGCTAGTCACATGATGACTCTGCACAACGGGTCTCCTATGCAAAATATCAACTGCACTGTCCACACTATGGAAGGAAGCTGTATCCAACAAACTTCCCTCAAGATCACTGTATCTCTATGTACTATCATCTGAGCACACATCTGCAAACTGAGTACTAACATCGGACTCATCCTCATCTACCCCCGAGGAAGCTGCAGTTGAATCTGTCTCATCACAAACCTCAGGCACCTTGTCCTCTGCAACCACATGACAATCTAGATCCTTGGACCCATCCTCATTCACTAACAACTCAAAGTCCTCCCCTAGGGTCTGATAAATCAAGCATGACTTGCTGCAGGTAGAGTCATCGTCATGAGTCACCAAAGAAGTAACCTAATCTATAGAAGTGAAAACCCTGGCTGTAACAAACTCCTGCCACTCATATGCTTCCCTATCCTCATCCATGAGTCCTTGTAACAAAGGATCTTGGAAGCCACCACCACCGGATGACAACGTTGAGTCCACACCCAAAGTCTGATATAAAATACCAGAAACATTGCAGCACCCATCATCCTCACTCTCAACATTAGAGGTATCCATGATGCTAGTGTCCACATCGTCTATTTGAGACCCCTCTTCTAACTCTAGCTGCATACATGACTTAATGTCATCATGTGAATCATCTACACTATGGCATGAATCTATGTCACCCGACTCAACTGCAACACTCCCATCATGAGTGTCACCACTGGATAGCTCCATGCCCACATCCTCAATACAGGAAAAGACTGTTGTCTCCTGTATTGACTCAACACTACGACTGCTGTCATAAACATCAGCGCTGTCAAAGCTCATATACTCCTCGTAGTCCTCAAAAATAACACCATCATCAAAGGTGTCAGAAGCCATAGTGGTATCTACAACATCCTCCACTCTCACCCTATCCATGACACCAACAACATACTCACATAATGGATTGCTGTCCTGAAAATAAGATCTTGTGTCACTAACTCTGATAGGCTAGTAATGCTGAAACTCAGTACCACTATCTGCCAACAAAACAGGCACATCCACATGTCCCTGTAAAGACTCTCCAACATCATGTGTGCAAATAGGACTAGTGGCTGTCCTACTAAGAACAGGATCATATCCACAATGATCAGTGGCTGCTGAAAACTCATTATGAAGATTTCTAGATGTCTCACCTGCGAGAACATCCCGTTTCTCTTCCTGCAGTCTTCATGAGGATGAGTTTTTGAAGAAGAAAACTACAAAACTAGTTGCCCTATCAACAGTGGCCGGATCTACAAGTTGGGCCTTTAGCCTTTCTTATGTTTACCTCAAATTCTCCATTTCATTTTCCAAGGCACTTGATTGTTTCCTAACCCGTGTCACACTGCTCAACTGGTTTCCATATTTACTTGGTTTTCTATATTTATCCATGGCTGAAAAATAAAGATAGAGTGTTGGTCACTCCAAACAAATGTGTGAGCTCAATAATTTTCAACCCAACAGGATGGCAGGAAACTTGCTCTGACACCACTGTAAAGAGCCTGTCTGGCTCTTAACTGCAAATTGAATTTTTGTATATTTGTTTTTTTTTTAACATATATATATATATAAATATATATTTTTTGAGTTTTCAAATATATAAAATTCCAACAGCAACTACTTCAACTTGAAAGCTTACAATTCTATTTCAATTCTAGTGCTTATATATTCTTTAAAGAATAGAACATAAATTAATTCAATTAGGCACCATTAGTATGAAATGCAGCTGCATAGAGAAGTCACGCAGCCTCTAACAAGGGTAACACAACCTTGTATAAGTTATAAACAGCTCCCTGTTATCAAGACGCAGCCAAAGATGATAGCCGCCACCAAAGAACATTATCGCTGCCACCAAGAATTTATCACAGCCTCTAGTAATGAAATTGCAGCCTCTGGGAAAATTATGCAGCCACTATATAAGCCACAATTTTGCATAAACTTGTATAATTCCCTTCAAGCAAATCTTCAATCAAATTCACTGTAAATTGCAATCAGCTCCCACACAATTCATTGGCATTTAATTTCCAATTCGAAGTGTGTAAAATTTTGAAGAAGATTCTCGTTTCTTCAAAACCAAGAACAAACCCTCAAACCCTTCTTCCAAACTTCTCCACAAAATGCAAATAATAGATATCATTCAATGAATTGTTTTTTGCCCAAAGCATTGCTTTTATAATAAAAGATATCTTCTCTCACACACTTTTCACTTACAAAAGACTTTGCTTTATGTGCACATTTGAAATATAATAAACTGTTATATTTCTCTTCACTTTAATGCTGAAAATGACCCTTTTATTAAAATAATGCTATTCTGACACATAGGGTCCCTATTTTATGAGCTCAGAATTTAAAACTTCTCAACCCGGTTCCAATGAGCTATAACACTAAGATGCCCAAAATACATTCCCAATAAAAATGGCAACCTTAGCCGATTTAATCAAATAATAATCGTAATTCACCCATCTTGCGAAAACAACTGAGGAATCTGAAAGCACAAGAGTGATCCTGATGATAAAAGATGATGAATGAACTTGACGGGGTGACTTACTAAAAATAGACGCTCCCTTTAAGAATCTTGGAGTCCAAACTGGAAACCGAAAATAAAATCTGAGAACATCATATAAATCCTCTAAATCATCTGAGCTCAATAGAACCATATGTTGACTTACTATAAATAATAAGTCCCTCAAAACGAGGCAAAAACCCACAACAGGGTCCTCTAATCACCAATATTAGCCTACAAGGACCCAATGATAGGCTAAATCCACTATCTCCAATGCACGCTCAAAATGGGGACTGTTATCACTAAGGATTGCACCCAATTTGCTAAGTGTAAAACCCAGCAATCCTGTGAAACATGGGACTACTCTCAGGCTATGGGTAACCTATCCGAGAGTAGACCTCCGGATTAGGGGCCGGCTTCCCCTTGGATCACTTAAAAACTGACTAACTTTAGGAGGAAAGGGAAAGAGTGCATGAAACAAATAACTAAAACTGATTTAAAACTAGGTGATCCACTGAATTGATAGAAGATCCACAATGATGCGAGCTTACAAAATAGCTAAAAAGAAACTATAACTCACAACTTGATCTTATTACTTCGAACTCCTTAGAACTGGTAAGGTACTTGGAAAATGTAAAAGGAAAGATGTTTCCACGATTCCGATTCCAATTTGTACACAAACCAACACCTCAAAGCCAAAACAAATTTCTAAATTCTTAATTGAATCAGCATACAGGTTAAGGATACGACCATATCACAATAACCTTAGCATAGTAAAACTCAATGAAAAGCTCAAAAATCACATAAGACAAGAAGGACCTGTTTCTGTATTACTGAAAGAAGCCAAGTACAGAATTGTGTTTTTCAGAGCTACAACAGAGAGAATGAAGAGCTAACCTCAATCACCCAAGTGAGAGGTATATAAAATGAGGTAAAGAGAATCAGCCTTGAAGCCACCTCAACCTCCTAAAAGTGGAAAATCTCTCAAAATAGACCCATGAGGCTGCCTCAAAACTCAAAAGCCAGATTCCCAAGTTTATAGTAGTGGAAAAAAATAGACTCCTATAATAGGTAGTCAAAAGGAGACCACTCTGACCCCTCCAAGTCATGCACTAACAGTATTTTGAGGAATGGTTTATAAAATACCATCATCATAATTTACAATAAGATTCTTGCACTGACTTTACATTTAAAACCCTGTCCCCACTATGACACAAAAATGTGGATTTAATTGTATTTTAAAATAATTCTCAACCCATAATAGGGAAAACATATTTCAAAATATTTACATTTTTATAAAAATCCACATATAACAAAAGCACCTAAAATAAAACAATAAAACTTGACCCTAAAAAGGGGAGATACAAGAATAATCAGTCATTTATGCAAAAACCCCTTGAATGATGAGGAAGCCGCTGGCATCTGGATTTCCCATTTGGGCATTTGGCAAATTTCCATTCTCACTAGCAGTTCTGCACTCATTTTTTGGAAACATCCGGCTGAGGCATCAAGAAGTCGAGGTAGGTATTGATCTGGCATTCATTTCGTTATTTCTTCCTCTAAATTTTCGAGGGCACAATGATGTATTCTTTGTATTTGATTTTAGAACACTGGCATTCACTTCTGCATTTCATTGATACTGTATGCTTTGTTCACAATGTGTATTCAGCCCCTATGAATTTTTGAGGGCATGGCATCTCTATAACTTTCATTTCATTTTCATGGCATTTGATTGAATCAATCATATCTTGAAGGCATTGTGTCTTTTCATGTATAGGCCTAGGGCATCGTTGTTTTGGATGAGCTCGACATCTTGGATGTTCATGTGTTTGAATTTCTTAAGGCCCGCAAGCTAGGGCATCATATTTTACTCACTGTTAAAACTTAAATCTATGGTGCCTGTGAGATTTGATTTGTATTCATGTATATTTGGCCTGCTGAGTAAATCTTCCTTTTATGTTTATGAAAAAAATTTGAGATGCTTGTTGTTATTAATGGCACTGTGCCCTTGATCTCTGTTATTTTATTGTTTCATATTCGATGAGGGCACCGTGAGTCATTTCCTGTTGAAATGCTGCGAGCTGCTATTTATGAGACTAGGGCACGAGCTTGTTGTATCTTCATTGATACACTACCCGTGCTGTATGTTTGTGAATTTGATGACCCATAGACCCACGGCTATGACATCGAATTTAGCTTACCCTTTGTTTTGAATGGCTCGGGTTTGCATAGCCCATGAGCCATGGCTTGCTACAATACCATTGATGTACCGTGAGCAAGCCAGGGGATCAATACTTGTTATTTGTTGGCACTTCTTTGATGGTTTTGTCTCCTTTAGGGCCCGCGAGCCTATGGCACTAATGGCATTGCCTTCGTTGTTTTGTGTCGTCTCCTTGCTGTGGTGCTTGGATTGGTATGTTGCTTTGTCATTACATATTATATTCATGAATGTTGTTGTGTACTCATCGTGAAGACCCGCATTCTTAGGGCATCACCTTAGAAACTCTGACAGCCTGTGAGCCATGGATGTGCTATGTTTATGGGCTTCACTGCTAGTTATAATGGCATCTTCTCATTGTGACTTACGCTACATGCTCAACGTTCTACTATTGCAACTGGTGTGTATTCATTGTTGCTACTATTTGAATATTTATGGGGGTTGTGAACCTCTGTTACTTCATTATTTATTGCATGGTAAACCATGCTGCTATGTATGTTTGTTGTAGCATTTACGGTTGGAAAGCCCGTGATCCCTGGCTTGGGCGTCTTATTTGTGTTCATCCTCATTTGCATACTGTGAAACAAAGGCATTACCTTTGGCTTAACACCTCCCCTTGCACAAGCCCGTGGGCTTATGCTACTTCATTACATGTTGAAAAAGAATTCAAGCTCGAAGACCCACTCTTTACTCGGTCACTGCTTTGAGAGCCCATGCACTCTTGTACCATGTACCCTTCTTCACAAAACATACCATGTCCATTGTTTATGAGAAGTCCGGGCTCGTATTACTGTCACATGTGCTAGTGGTAATGGTTCCTGAAGGCCTGTGAGCTATAACATCGCATTATTTATTGCATTTGGAGTCGTTGCATATTGAAAGTACAACATTATTTTATGGTGACTGGTTATAGCTCGGAACGTTGGTATCCATTCCTTGTTCACTTGATCCCACTGTCACTGTTCTATGTTGTCTTCTTGCTACAACCTGTGAGCTTACAGCTGGTGCATACTTTACTTCCACTTACTGCTTAGTTGATTCTTGTGTTTATTTGATCATTGATGTGAGCTTCATTGTGATGTATTGATTTACCATGCCCGGCACTCTGTTTCTATGGCTTCAAGTTGTGAGCTTAGTCATCATTGTATTGCAGGCTTGTTCATTGTTTGGGTTACTATGATGTGCTGTGCTTTGTCTTTGGCCTCATGTTTACTATTTTCTCCATGTGGATTCACTGTTGACTGTCATGTACTCCTTTGGTGCTCATTAAGATGCCACTGTTGATTTACTATTCTTTATGATGATATGCCATCCTGTGTCATTGATTTACCGACCGTAGCCCTTTTGTGTTCGGTTCATTATACAGATTTTAACATGTTCATGCTATAGTATCAATGTATTGAATGCAGCCTTGAAGCACATTTATGTTGTAGTGTATCTTTCTTAGTATATAGATTTGTGTACCTTTTAACATGTTGATGATGCATGCCTCTTGAATCTGCTAGTGCCTTTGACCATGTCTTATCTGATTTGTCTTTATGATCCCTGAGTGTCCCATTGATACTGCATATCATTCGGTTGTTGCCTTGTTGATCATGGGTGTTCTTGGCTTGTGATGCAGTCACTGCCAAGGAAATTTAAGGTTTTTTCTTGGCATGCCCTGCATCACAGGTCAAAGTCATTCATCTGGATCCTGACACCTCCCCATTGTTGTTGTTATTCGAACAATTGCGGAGCTTTGAGGGTGGTCTTTGTTGGGAACACCACCCTCTAAGCCCCTTGATTATCTGAATGAGGAAAACAACACTGAATCAACTTCTTTTGTATCTGCACATGGAACAAACAAGTTAGTGAAAACATGGTATTTATTTTATTTCTGCAGCCTCCTTAATGCACATGCCCTGAGCACAGCCCTTCCCAGAGGTGTATGACTGAGTGCATATATGCATGCTTATAAGTATTATGGCACCATTCATTGTTTAGATCCATTGGATCTAACCCCCATCTCCTTCTCTTTTTTGCAAGTTTCGGATCTCAGGAGCACCTGGAAACACCGTGGACCAAGACCTCATTACCAAGCAATGTCTGGTACCCTTGTATTTACATTGGTCATTTTATGTATGTCTGCACTCATTTATGCAATTCTGCTAATGGCTATGCTCACGGCCTGTGTGAGCTCAAATAGATGGTTTTCTTAGTTCTTTCCTTTTGTACAGCACACTTAAAACATTGGTACATCACATGTAATGCTTAGATATAGATCACTTCTTTCTCTTTCATGTACCTTACAATGAAATGAACACAAATTTTAAGAAAGACCACTAATAATTCAAACTAGGGTACATTAGTCTCACTTAATAATTAGGCCTCCAAAGATGAGTGAAAATAATGATAACAGGGACATTACAGGTCATTTGGAAAATAAAAATTGGAGAACATACCAACACAATTTGGAGAGCATTTGTAGTGTTAGCAAATGAGTTTGCAGTGATAGCATACAATCTTGCAATGTTAGCAAGGGCGCAGTGATAGCGTTGGGGATAGCAGTGGAGGAATATCAACAGGAGGAATTGGGAGATTGTCAGAGTTCTGCCAATGAGAGGCAAGGAATTTTGTATCTTTTAATTTGCTAAAGTTTAATATATTTCTCATTTGTAGTACTAGTTTTCCCTTCGGGGTTTTTCTAGGGACAATTGTCCAAAAATATTGTGTTCATTGTGTTGCATATTTCTTTCCATGTTTTTATTGGTGAAGTTGCAGTTGTGTTTGTTATCACTTGAAATTGCACCCCTGCCAAATTCAACAATCACTTGACATTTCAATGTAACAATGGAATCACTCCTAAGTTGTCAGTGACTTAAAGATGGAGTGAATCTCCAGATAAGGCCGGCTCCTAGCTGGTTTACACTCTAAACTACTAAATTTTTCAGGAAAAGGGAGAAAGAAAACTTAAATGAAAAAAAAATTGATAACTAGAAATGACATCAAGGCTTAAAGCTTGAACTGCATTTAACTAAGAGATATCAACCTAAATGAAGATGAACACTTATGAATGATACTTAATCTCAAATGCAGAGAGAAAAGAATATCACAACCTATTATGGACCCTAATGCATAAATCTTTCATTAACTGGTTTAAATGACACAACTGATAAAAGGAAAGATAAATTTCATAAATTAGTACTTGAATATCTGTATAACACAGCTAACAACCTGCACAAAAAGCTACTTGCAGAAAGGTGAAAAGTTGTGAGGCAGAAGCTATAAAACAAAATGTTCTAACAACACTTGTGATGAGCCCGGCTGGCTCTCAATAACATTTATGCTCTTATCTCGAATTCGATTGCAATTATTTTGAATTTTAAAACAAATAAATTTAAAAATAATTTTCCCATTCAAATAGCACTAAATTGCAATTTCCTATGTGCTTTGCATGCTTTCTAAACAATCAATGATAATTACCAAATTTAAATAGATAAACAAGAGGAAATCAATTCAGATTTTCACCTCTCATAACATACAGCATGCCTGAAAATGGAATCACAGCCACTAGAATAAATTTGATGAATGCTGAAAGTTAACGTCAGTAGCAAAGTCAGCATCCAGCCCTTAACATCACCAGTAGCTGATAATAAAAAACAATGATAGCTCTCCTTATCAATGCAGTTGTTCATACAGGAACGCAGCCCCTCCAACAATGTCTGCAAAGCCTTTAATCCATAACGCAGCACCAACAGATTAAAGGAATACTCACGCAATGAGTATTTGGAACAGAATTAAGGCTAGCTGTGCGCAATATATGGCGTCTTCTTGTCACCATTGTAAATTAAAACCCTGTCGTAAATCATCCAGCACACTATGACATTTCCTGAATGTTGAATACCTTGTTGACACTTAACAATTCGCTGGCACAGTCACATGCAGCTCACAATTCTTGAAAATTAATGAAGAAACTACATTTCCTCATGAAATGGTATTCAAACCCTTGTTCCTCCAAATTCGATTTCCTCTTGTAACTCTTCAGCAAATTAAATTGAATATATCACAATTCCAGTATACATAAGCACTGAATTATGATTTCAGGAACAGAATGAGCTCTCTTGGAAGAAGACCAAGCTCAACAGATGTTGCAGAACTCTCTCCAAAAGCTGAAGACCAAGCTCAAACCTTAGCTTTTCCAAGCCAAGCAGAATTCTCTCACAAAAAAATTATCAAATCATCAATGGGTGAATGAAAGTGTTTTTTCGAATTGAATATATAGCTTTTTCGGAAAAAGCTTTAATTAAACTTTTTTAACTTAAAAGGCTTTTTAATCATAACTTCATTTTATAACATTAAGTTATAAAGTAATAAAGTTATTAAATTAAAATAATTTAATTTAATAACGATAACTTTAAAAATTAAAAGCCTCTAAACCCCACTGACAGCGCAAACACAATTCTGACATCAGAGCCTCAAGCTTCAACTGCCCTACCAGAAATAACCAACTGCCAAAAAAAGCCAACTTCCAAAAATAGACTTACTATAAATAGTAAGTCTCTTAAACTGGAGATTCCCTGAAACTCGATCCTGAAACATCTGACACTCCATGCAGACACCCTGCTAATCCTAGCCATACCCAAAATACCACTTACTAAAACTAGTAAGTCGACCAAATTGACCTGAACGAAGAGCAGACCTAGTAAACTGAACCTCCAGAATGGAATCCCAACGCTGGCTCCGCAATCTAACCCCCTCTAAACACCTGATTAGCTTGCGAGGGTCGCCAAACCAAGCTAATCCCAAAAGTCTGAAAAACGGGGACATCACAGTCCTCCCTTCCCAAGATTGCTTGTCCTCAAGCAATCAGGAAAAACAAGCAACATCACAATCCACCCGCATCCCAAGGATGGTCATGAGTAATGTCCCCATCAACCTCATACTCTTGTAAAGAAGTCAACAACATCAACAGTACCAACATCAGCAACTGGAAAACTACACTCAACACCTGAACTGATGATGCTGCAACAGGATCGCCACATGGGAGAAACTCAACCGAGAGTAACTCACACGGAAGTAACTCAACCAACAGACTGGACTTACTCCCAGTCTTCGAACTAACCAAATCATTGTACCAGTCATAAAAAGGATGCGCTGAAGAACTGTGTGACTGATAGATATCCTGAACGTGAGGACTGAATGTAAAGCTATAAGCATTCCTCATTGTATACACCTGGGTAAACTATCCAGCTAAGCCTAGTTGGCCTCCTGTATAATCCGCCTGATGAGCAGGTGTACAAATCGGATCCCAAACGTCATCAACATCATGATCGTACAACTCCTATAAGGGAACATCACTAAGCTCAAACAGTGGATTATCATAAGTCATGACGACGTCCACATCAAATAAAGGGTTGTTCACAAAGTGAACAGCACCCATCTGTTGATCAGAGCCAGAATACGGTGAACTCTGTGAGACATGATATGTGATCGGCTCTTCTTGTATGGACTCATGTCTCTGTGAATCAGCACCATTTGCAGCACAGAAGGACATAGTGCGTAGACTCCCATCAGCAATGCCCGACAACACATACTCTTTGCCCTGGTACTCAAACCTGATCTGCATCGGGCTCACACTAAGGCGGAACTCTTTAATCTCTTGTATCCACTGCATCCCCAAAACTACATCCATATCCCCCAAATCAAACACATAGAAATCAGCTATCAGCTCATAATCACCAAGAAACGAGGAGAGATCTCGGATGTGCCTGGTACAGGTAAAATTGTAGCCATCGGTTACCTTGACTCCAAACCCTGCAAACTCCTCTACCTGAAGCCCACACTAACTAACAAGTCGCTCATGAATAAAGTTGTGCGTGGCTCCAGTATCCAACATAGCAACACAGGGTTGTCCTTCCACTAATCCTTTCAGTCTAAAAGCAAAGAGAAGTGGCATAGAGGTGGACAACACAATCGGAGATAGTATGGCTTCAGGGCCAAACTCAAGAGTAACTCTCTGCTCCTTTGTATCAAAACCAGCAGCCTGATGAGAAGACTTAGCCTCACTCTCACCAGAATAAACCCACATAGAGCGATTTGCCCTGCCCTTAAGCCTCGTAGTACAAGTATGCTCTATATCATAAGACTCTTTGCACCAATAGCAAAGCTACCTCCTCAAATCCTCACAAGTGGCATCATCAAGTCTACCTGCAGGCTTCTTTCTGTCACAATTGGTGGAGGTACCTCATCTACAAGAGGAATCGTGGGACTTGGAGTAGAATTCCCTCGTGAAACAGAAGGCTCAATATTTCTTGCCTTCTTCATAGCATCTCGCAAAGTAGGTGGATCCAAGGACTTGACCCACCCTCTGTACGGCTCTAACAAACCCTCTATGAGAAGCATGACTCTCCTCCTCTTAGAGATGTCATATACCATAACTGATAGGCATTGAAACTCACTGATGAAGGCCTCAAGGCCACCTGTCTGTCTCAGCTGAGTTAACTCTCAGAAGTAAGTCTCAGGATCCTTCCTATCAAACCTCTCTATCAGTCTATCTACGAACTCCTGGTACTACACAATATGATCATGATGTAGAGACACTAACCCATGATACCACCAATCATGAGCAACCCCATCCAAATGAAGCACGGCATATCAAATAGCATCCTCCTCAGACATAGGACAAAGTGAAAGATAAGTATCCGGCTTGTGGACCCATGCTTTCGATGTAGTCTTCCCACTTCCATCGAAGTGGTCTAATGTCAACTTGTTGGTTGCCTGCTTGAGTTCATTCAGCCTAGGTCTCTACCTTGTGTTAGGAGCTGGCCTGCCTCTGGAATGCTCACGCTTTTGTGCCAAATATCTGTCAAAATTTAAATTTCATTTTAGTGCCTCAGGAAGAGCATCCCACTTTGCAAAATGTGCCACCATGTCATCGACAAATGGTGTTGGCTCTGACTCCACACTGACTGCATCCAGCTCTGGCCTCAAGAAAGTCGGACGATGAGGCTTGTCATAAGTACTAGTATGGTCAACTCTATAATCTTGCCTGTCATCAGCTCATGACCTATGTGAACTGACTAAAACAATCCGCGCACCTCTATCTCTAACACATGGTAATGCAATGCGCTGTAGAGTATTTGAAAGCTGTTGCAATACAGTTGCAACATGATGCTAACCATCTGCAATATTTCTGAAGGCATCTCTGGCCTCCCTATCAATATCATTCCCGATATTATTTCTATTTCTGTCTCCTGCCTATTCATTTTATGGGCCCTGTTCATTACCTTCAGAAGGTGGTGAATTTCTATCCCTGTGGGAATACGGTAGTTCCCTCCTAGTATAAATATGTCTGCCATTAATTTATTATCATACCCTTCAGGATGGCAAGATCAGTGCTCTGATACCACTGTGATGAGCCCGAATGGCTCTCAGTAACATTTATGCTCTTATCTCGAATTTGATTGCAATTATTTTGAATTTTAAAACAAATAAATTTAAAAATAATTTTCCCATTCAAATAGCACTAAATTGCAATTTCCTATGTGCTCTGCATGCTTTCTAAGTAATCAATGATAATTACCAAATTTAAATAGATAAACAAGATGAAATCAATTCAGATTTGCACCTTTCATAACATACAACATGCCTGAAAATGGAATCACAACCACTAGAATAAATTTGATGAATGCTGAAAGTTAACGTCACCAGCAAAGTCAGCATCCAACCCTTAACGTCACCAGTAGCTGATAATAAAAAACAATGATAGCTCTCCTTATCAATGTGGTTGTTAATACAGGAACACAAACCCTCCAACAATGTTTGCAAAGCCTTCAATCCATAACGGAGCACCAGCAGATTAAAGGAATACTCACGCAATGAGTATTTGGAACAGAATTAAGGCTAGCCGTGGGCAATATAAGGCGTCTTCTTGTCACCACTGTAAATTAAAACCCTGTAGTAAATCATCCAGCATAGTACGGCATTTCTTGAATGTTGAATACCTTGTTAACACTTAACAATTCGCTAGCACAGTCACATCCAGCTCACGACTCTTGAAAATTGATGAAGAAACTACGTTTCCTCATGAAATGGTATTCAAACCCTTGTTCCTCCAAATTCGATTTCCTCCTGTAACTCTTCAGCAAATTAAATTGAATGTCACAATTCCAGTATACATCAGCACTAAATTATGATTTCAAGAACAGAATGAGCTCTCTCCTAGAAGAAGACCAAGCTCAACAGATGTTGCAGAACTCTCTCCAAAAGCTGAAGACCAAGATCAAACCCTAGCTTTTCCAAGCCAAGTAGAATTCTCTCACAAAAAAATTATCAAATCATCAATGGGTGAATGAAAGTGCTTTTTCAAATTGAATATATAGCTTTTTTGGAAAAAGCTTTAATTACACTTTTTTAAATTAAAAGGCTTTTTAATCATAACTTCATTTTATAACATTAAGTTATAAAGTAATAAAGTTATTAAATTAAAATAATTTAATTTAATAACAATAACTTTAAAAGTTAAAAGCCTTTGAACCCCACTGACAGCGCAAACACCATTCTGACATCAGAGCCTCAAACTTCAACTGCCCTGCCAGAAATAACCAACTGCCACAAAAAGCCAACTGCCAAAAATAGACTTACTATAAATAGTAAGTCTCTCAAACTGGAGATTCCTTGAAACTCGATCTGGAAACATCTGACACTCCGTCCAGAGACCCTGCTAATCCTAGCCATACCCAAAATACCACTTACTAAAAATAGTAAGATGACCAAATTCACCCGAACGAAGAGCAGACCTGGTAAACTGAACCTCCAAAATGGAATCCCAACACTGGCTCCGCAATCTGACCCCCTCTAAACACCTGATTAGCTTGCGAGGGTCGCCAAACCAAGCTAATCCCAAAAGTCTGAAAAACGGGGACATTACAGTCCTCCCTTCCCAAGATTGCTTGTCCTCAAGCAATCAGGAAAAACAAGCAACATCACAATCCACCCGCATCCCAAGGATGGTCATGAGTAATGTCCCGATCAACCTCATACTCTTGTAAAGAAGTCAACAACATCAACAGTACCAACATCAGCAACTGGAAAACTACACTCAACACCTGAACTGATGATGCTGCAACAGGATCGCCACATGGGAGAAACTCAACCGAGAGTAACTCACACGGAAGTAACTCAACCAACAGACTGGACTTACTCCCAGTCTTCGAACTAACCAAATCATTGTATCAGTCATAAAAAGGATGCGCTGAAGAACTGTGTGACTGATAGATATCCTGAACGTGAGGACTGAATGTAAAGCTATAAGCATTCCTCATTGTATACACCTGGGTAAACTATCCAGCTAAGCCTAGTTGGCCTCCTGTATAATCCGCCTAATGAGCAGGTGTACAAATCGGATCCCAAACGTCATCAACATCATGATTGTACAACTCCTATAAGGGAACATCACTAAGCTCAAACAGTGGATTATCATAAGTCATGACGACGTCCACATCAAATAAAGGGTTGTTCACAAAGTGAACAGCACCCATCTGTTGATCGGAGCCAGAATACGGTGAACTCTGTGAGACATGATATGTGATCGGCTCTTCCTGTATGGACTCATGTCTCTGTGAATCAGCACCATCTGCAGCACAGAAGGACATAGTGCGTAGACTCCCATCAGCAATGCCCGACAACACATACTCTCTGCCCTGGTACTCAAACCTGATTTGCATCGGGCTCACACTAAGGCAGAACTCTTTAATCTCCTCTATCCACTGCATCCCCATAACTACATCCATCTCCCCCAAATCAAACACATAGAAATCAGCTATCAGCTCATAATCACCAAGAAACAAGGAGAGATCTCGGATGTGCTTGGTACAGGTAAAATTGTAGCCATCGGCTTCCTTGACTCCAAACCCTGCAAACTCCTCTACCTGAAGCTCACACTAACTAACAAGTCGCTCATGAATAAAGTTGTGCGTGGCTCCGGTATCCAACATAGCAACACAGGGTTGTCCTTCCACTAATCCCTTCAGTCTAAAAGCAAAGGGAAGTGGCACAGAGGTGGACAATACAATCGGAGATAGTTTGGCTTCAGGACCAAACTCAGGAGTAACTCTTTGCTCTTCCTCTGTATCAAAACGAGCAGCCTGATGAGAAGACTCAGCCTCACTCTCACCAGAATAAACCCACATAGAGCAATTTGCCCTGCCCTTAGGCCTCATAGTACAAGTATGCTCTCTATCATAAGGCTCTTTGCACCAATAGCAAAGCTGCCTCCTCAAATCCTCACAAGTGGCATCATCAAGTCTACCTGCAGGCTTCTTTCTGTCAACAACTGGTGGAGGTACCTCATCTGCAAGAGGAATAGTGGGACTAGGAGTAGACTTGCCTCGTGAAATAGAAGGCTCAATATTTCTTGCCTTCTTCATAGCATCTTGCAAAGTAGGTGGATCCAAGGACTTGACCCACCCTCTGTACGGCTCTAACAAACCCTCTATGAAAAGCATGACTCTCCTCCGCTCAGAGATGTCATATACCATAATTGATAGGCGTTGAAACTCACTGATGAAGACCTTAAGGCCACCTGTCTGTCTTAGCTGAGCTAACTCTCAGAAGTAAGTCTCAGGATCCTTCCTGTCAAACCGCTCTATCAGTCTATCTACGAACTGCTGGTACTGCACAATATGATCATGATGCAGAGACACTAACCCATGATACCACCAATCATGAGCAACCCCATCCAAATGAAGCACGACAAATCAAATAGCATCCTTCTTAGACATAGGACGAAGTGAAAGATAAGTATCCCGCTCATGGACCCATGCTCTGGCTGTAGTCTTCCCACTTCCATCGAAGTGGTCTAATGTCAACTTGCTGGTTGCCTGCTTGAGTTCATTCAACCTAGGTCTCTGCCTCGTGTCAGGAGCTGGCCTGCCTCTGGAATGCTCGCTTCTGCGCCAAATATCTGTCAAAATTTAAATTTCTTTTTAGTGCCTTAGGAAGAGCATCCCACTCTGCAAAATGTGCCACCATGTCATCAACAAATGGTGCTGGCTCTGACTCCACACTGACTGCATCCAGCTCTAGCCTCAAGGAAGTCGGACAATGAGGCCTGTCATAAGTACCAGTATGGTCAGCTCTATAATCTCGCCTGTCATCAGCTCATGACCTGTGTGAACTGACTGAAACACTCCGCGCACCTCTGTCTCTAACACCTGGTAATGCAATGCATTCTAGAGTATCTAAAAGCTGTTGCAATACAGTTGCAACATGATGCTGACCATCTGCAATATTTCTGAAGGCATCTCTGGCCTCCCTGTCAATATCATTCCCGATATTATTTCTATTTCTGTCTCCTGCCTGTTCATTTTGTGGACCTTGTTCATTACCTTCAGGAGGTGGTGAATTTCTATCCCTACGGGAATAGGGTAGTTCCCTCCTCGTATAAATCTGTTTGCCATTAATTTATTCTCATACCCTTTAGGATGGCAAGATCAGTGCTCTGATACCACTGTGATGAGCCCGGCTGGCTCTCAGTAACATTTATGCTCTTATCTCGAATTTGATTGCAATTATTTTGAATTTTAAAACAAATAAATTTAAAAATAATTTTCCCATTCGAATAGCACTAAATTGCAATTTCCTATGTGCTCTGCATGCTTTCTAAACAATCAATGATAATTACCAAATTTAAATAGATAAACAAGATGAAATCAATTCAGATTTGCACCTTTCATAACAGACAACATGCCTGAAAATGGAATCACAACCACTAGAATAAATTTGATGAATGCTGAAAGTTAACGTCAGCAGCAAAGTCAGCATCTAGCCCTTAACGTCACCAGTAGCTGATAATAAAAAACAATGATAGCTCTCCTTATCAATGCGGTTGTTAATATAGGAACGCAGCCCCTCCAACAATGTCTGCAAAGCCTTCAATCCATAACGCAGCACCAACAAATTAAAGGAATACTCATGCAATGAGTATTTGGAACAGAATTAAGGCTAGCCGTGGCCAATATAAGGTGTCTTCTTGTCACCACTATAAATTAAAACCCTGTCGTAAATCATCCAGCACAGTACAACATTTCCTGAATGTTGAATACCTTGTTAACACTTAACAATTCGCTGGCACAGTCACATCCAGCTCACAGCTCTTGAAAATTGATGAAGAAACTACATTTCCTCATGAAATGGTATTCAAACCCTTGTTCCTCCAAATTCGATTTCCTCCTATAACTCTTCAGCACATTAAATTGAATATGTCACAATTCCAGTATACATCAGCACTGAATTATGATTTCAGGAACAGAATGAGCTCTCTCCTGGAAGAAGACCAAGCTCAACAGATGTTGCAGAACTCTCTCCAAAAGCTGAAGAACAAGCTCAAACTCTAGCTTTTCCAAGCCAAGAAGAATTCTCTCATAGAAAAATTATCAGATCATCAATGGGTGAATGAAAGTGTTTTTTCAAATTGAATATATAGCTTTTTCGAAAACAGCTTTAATTTCACTTTTTTAACTTAAAAGGCTTTTTAATAATTTCATTTTATAACATTAAGTTATAAAGTAATAAAGTTATTAAATTAAAATAATTTAATTTAATAACGATAACTTTAAAAATTAAAAGCCTTTGAACCCCACTCACAGCGCAAACATCATTCTGACATTAGAGTCTCAAACTTCAATAGCCCTGCCAGAAATAACCAACTGCCACAAAAAGCCAACTGCCAAAAATAGACTTACTATAAATAGTAAGTCTCTCAAACTGGAGATTCCTTGAAACTCGATCCTGAAACATCTGACACTCCGTGTAGACACCCTGCTAATCTTAGCCATACCCAAAATACCACTTACTAAAAATAGTAAGTCGCCAAATTGACCCGAAGGAAGAGCAGATCTGGTAAACTGAACCTCCAGATTGGAATCCCAACACTGGCTCCGCAATTTGACCCCCTCTGAACACCTAATTAGCTTGCAAGGGTCACCAAACCAAGCTAATCCCAAAAGTCTGAAAAACGAGGACATTACAACACTTCAGATTTGCCTTATCAATCACATAACACATTGAACTGCAACAACAAGTAGGATGGAAAACTCTGCAAACAAGATAAGACCTGCAATGTATTCAACCTTCCAATAAAACTGAGTTGCAAAAAAAATGATGCAAAATGAGACCAAGGATCAAAATCACTAAGCCTTCTCCAAATCACTAATCAGAACTGCTAAAAAAAAATGAGTCCAAACTCACTAAGTACAACTCAAACCTCTAGTGTCTAATCCAGAAAAATAGCCCCAAAAATAGCTATTCCACTCTCTCCAAAATAAAGTCATGTCATGAAAAAGTCTTCCCAAGTCATTAACCAACCCTATGACTTATCAAAACAACCCCAAGAATGCTCCAACTGGTCATAACTGCCTTACAAAACTTAGGAGAAAGTCAAATTTGACCCTAAGACTTCTCCAACTCCCCTAGATTGCCTCCAACAAGTCCTCTATTCCCTCTAAATGTCTAGAGACTTCATCCAACTCCTAAATACCCTCAAATCCATTGAATTCCTAAAACTTACCTTTTAAATTTATTCATATTAAAAAATAATAGAAATTTAATTAACAATTATAGATAAGAACCTATATTGTTAAATAAATTTTTATTATGGTTTAATAAGAATAAAACTTAAAAGATAAATTTTAAAGTAAAAATACAAAATGTCATTACATTAGCAAAAATATCATTTGAAGAAAAACAAGGAAAAAATCCTTGTGTTGTCGTGGATTTGCATGTCTTGATTTTTTGAGAAGGTTTAAAATGCCATAAAAACATAAGGTGAACAACCGAATGTTAAAAGCATCATATAACCCTAAAATGTAGCATATCATTCACTTTGCATTTTGGAGCTGCTGCTGGAGAAGGAAAGAAGCCGCCATGAGCAAGGGTTTGGGTTGAGCAGCCTCAGCTCCCACCATTTTCTGCAGGTATCCACCGTTTTTTCTGTTCCTTTCCCTTGCATTTTTCTTGCTGGGAGCTGCCATAGTGTCTTCTTCATCATTTTCGCAGAGTGTTCATTGATAAGTTTATTCCATTTAAAGTGAGATCCTCCAAGACTTGTAGCCACTGTTCACGAAAGACTGTACCATTCAGTATGATCCTTATTGTGCCATTGGGCTCTTCCCCATAGATTTCAGTCCAAACTCCTTAAGTCTTTCTTCATCTGGGTAATTATTGCACATCATACAGCCACATTATACTTTCAAAATATCTGACGAGTAATGAAACACACTTCAAGGTATGTTTTTCCTGACAAAAATTTGCACTTTAAAAAAAATAATCATCACTACCATTTTGGTTTTGTAGTTGATAAACTTAAATCTATGATACTGCAACATTATTGTGCTTTTCTGACTTTTTGTAACAAATCCCTTGGAGTTTTCATTAGTCTGTTCAAAAGGTTGCATTAGTCCTTTGTTATTGATCCAAACTTTTTTTCCGTAACCATCTTTGCACTACTGGTGCAACTTTACATTATGTGTTTTACCACTCCCAGCATCACTATACAGGCTTGAAAATATATCATCGTAAGCTACTACTGTCTTTTGAGTCTTATATAGAAATACGTCATCTTTGATTTTCCTTGTATGAAAAATCCTTATCGCGATAAAATTGGAAACATTCAACAGCAGCATGCCTTTCATTTTCCATGCTTAACAATGGTTACTGCTATCCTTGATTATTCTTTGATATCACTATAGCACTTTTACATTCATTGACTGATAGATATCACTTCATATCTTGGCTGAACCAGGTTAGCAACAGTTTGCTTTCTCCCCATGCTTAACATTGACTAGCCACCAATTTGCCGATCGAATTTATGTCATTTGTTCAATTACCTGTAAGGTTTCAATCACGGAAACATTGTCCCTTAAACAGATTCTTTGTCCGCTTTTTCATATTTGCATTCAAAATACAATAAAAAGTTCCATGAAAGATTACTTGCCCCTTTGATATTGTATTTTACTTCTTGCTTGATATAATATATGTTGATCAATGATACGCTGGGCTCAAACCCTTATGGGAGCCACACATTACGTCCATGTGACATTGATCATTTTTCTGCATAGGAAACAAACTCATTAAAAATAAAAACTAGTGGTTAGCTTAGGAATACGAGTGCATGTATCTTAGGATGGTGAGTTAGCTGGCTATTACTTAGATCATTAGATCTAACTCTCTTTTAATCTCACTTGCAGGGTCTAGCACGGAGGCAATAAAAAATGACGGGGTAGTGGGACACAGAATCTAAAAGATCAGCAACACGGCCAGTCATTCCAGTATCAGGCAATGGCTGGCTCCCATGAACCTCCTTTTATTTCATGCTTTTTGTATTTGCATTCATGTTCCTCTAATTTAAGCATTTGATTTATTTTATCTAAAGGTTAGTTTCATGGCCTGTGTGAAACATAATAAGCACTTAAATAAATAAAATTTACATTTTCAGAAAATCTTAAAGATGTATCTCATCCTACTTCATATGTTATTACTTACTTTTCGTCATAAAATGTAAATTTGTATTCATAGAATAAACCAAATGGTTATCAAAGGCATGAAGCATAAACTTTCAGATAATCAATCAGTCATAGCTAGCATGGCTTTACCAATTTGAGCCCGAAATAAATTGGTAACAAAATTGGCGACCTCTGACGGGTGTCTACTTGCTAGACATACAAACCAGTAGCCTAATCATTCCATTGGGTTAAGAGTCAACTTCAGATTTATTTTTATTTTTATGGGTGATTGTTATTTCTAGTTGCGTGTGATTTACATGATTCATAATGATGAAGTAGGCTCTCCTTCATCATTATGAATGGTGTACATGACTCTTGGCTGAAAACAAGGATGACTCATCTCATGGCTTCATAAAACACCTAAATATCAAGATTGTGCAAAACAGAGCAGTGTTAGATGTGTGAATGTATCTTCGCCAAGTAGTCATGTTTGTATGTATGTTGAATTAGGACACATGAATTTTGTTCAATTTTCTATTTATGAACACATGTATGAATGTGCCTAGTTGGCTACCGTATTTGCATGCAAGTAGGACTGCTCTGTTTTTCTCAGTTCTTCAAAAGACTTGGAAACCATATGAAGGCGGGAAAACACTAGGAAAACCTAGGAAAACTGTGCATAACACACTTAGGGAAAAAACAACACACAAAACATGGTGCAACAACACCTTATTGAAAACTAAAACAACAACCTTTTTGAAAATCATACCTCAAAGCAACGCTTGAGGTGGATTCCATTGATTGGAATCGGTAGGACTTCACCATCCATGGTAGATAATTGGAACATGTTATGCTCCTTGCACTGAGTAATGAAAAAAGGGCCACTCCAGAAATTGTCAAACTTTGAATGCTTGCTTGGCCTGCTTTTCAACATGTCCCACTTTAACGCATCTCCTTCATTGAAAACCTTAGGGGTAGACTTCTTGTCAAATGTTCTTTTAGTTTGAATTTGGTGAAACTCCAACGTGTCCATTGCTTTCTTTATAGCTTCCTCAAGCTCCATTAACTCAACATATCTAACTGCCATGGGTTCCTCCTCTTCAAACATCTACAACTGATGTATAATATCAAGAGTTGGAAGATCAACTAATAATGGTAATCTCGCTTCTTTCCCATAAACCAACATTTAGGGAGAGTTGCCTATTGACATTTTTGGAGTTATACGGTCTGCCCAAAGTGCAGCCTTTAGGCGTGAATGCCAAACTCTCTGATTTTCTTCCATTGTTCTCTTGATAATCCATATCAAGTTCTTGTTAGTACTTTCAGCCAAGCCATTTCCCTGAGGGTAGTAGTTTGAAGATGTACTCAAGTAGATAGCATGCTTAATAGCCCATTCAGTTATTTTAAAACCAACAAATGCCAATGCATTATCAGATATTATAGATTCCGGCACCCCAAACCTGGTTATTATATCCTCATAGAAAATTAGAATAGCAGACTCATTCAAATCTTTTTAGGCAACAGCTTCCGTCCACCTTGTAAAATAGTTTGTCGCTGTCAGTATCCATTTATGACCATTACTGGAGGGTGGGTTAATGGGTCCTATGAAATCAGGACCCCACTTCAAAAAGGGCTGGTCAACCTGAATTGGCTACAATGGCATGGCTGGCAGTTTCTCTTTACCAGCAAATAATGCGCATTTCACACACTTTTTACACAAGCATAATAGTCCTTAAATGAATCTGACCAAAAATAACTAGCTCGCATGATTTTCCATGCAGTTGTCCTTGGGGCAAAGTGACCCCCTGAATCTCCATCATGAAATTCTTTCACCACTCTTTCCACTTGATTAGAATCAACACATCTTAACAACATTCCATTGATATCTTTTCTAAACAATACATTATTCACCAAAACATAGGGGAGACTGCAAATGGAAATACCTTTGTTTAGCTCTGTCCAAATCTAGTGGACATTCACCAGTTTTGAGGAAATGCGTCATGTTATGAACCCAAGCTAGAGGAGCATCACTGTTAACCAAAACAACGGTGGACTCTACACTCTCTGCATCTTCCAGAGTTGTAGCAATTTCTTCACACAGCCCCCTACCCCTCACAAGCTTTGTGATATTGATGTCTATGTCAAACTCCATAACTTTTGTAATCGACCCAGCCCTTTTGTCATTCAAATCTCTACTCAACAGAAACTCTTTCACACTTGGGTGGTCACAAGAATATGTACTTTATTACCAGAAATTAAAGGCTTGAATTTCTTTAAACTACATACTACTGCAAGTACGTGTTTCTCAACAAAAGTATATCTAGTTTCATAATCAGCTTAAGACTGGTTGAAAAAAGCAATTGGCTGCTCATAGTTGTCATTTTTTTGTACCAGCATAGCGGATAAATTATCAATACTCCCAAAAGCATATAATATGAAATCACAGGAGAAATCAGGATTTACAAGAGTTGGGGTTGTTGATAAGGCTTCCTTAATAGCCTGAAAAATCACGGGAGAAATCTGGATTTACAAGAGTTGGGGTTGTTGATAAGGCTTCCTTAATAGCCTAAAAACTATCTTTTCCTTCTTTTGTCCACTTAAAAACCATGTTCTTCTTTAGCATTGTAGTCAAAGGTTGTTGTAATCTAGCAACATCAGGAATGAACCTTCTCACAAAATTTATTCTCCCTAGGAAGCTCTGCAGTGCCTTCTTATGGTTGGGCAGCGGCAACTCAAGAATAGCTTGTACCCTCTCAAGGTCAATAGTAATACCATCTTTAGACACAATGTGTCCAAGAAGTTTACCCTCATGCACTATGAATATGCTCTTCTTTGGATTGAGAGAGATGCCAAACTCCTTGCATCTCTCAAACACTTGCTTCAAATGCTGCAAATGTACAGCTGTAGTTTTATTGTAGACTATCACATCATCAAGATAGACCAGCAGAAACTTATAAATCAGACCCTGAAATGCGTGCTCCATAGCTTTCTGAAATGTGGCACCAACATTGGATAGCCCAAAAGGCATTCGTTTGTAAGCCGTGGTTCCCCACTTTGTTGTAACTGTTGTTTTGAATTGATCAGCCTCATTAACACGCACTTGATTATAACCTGAATAACCATCAAGGAGAGAAAACCTCTCGAAACCAACAACTAACTACAAAATTTGCTCCATAGAACGCAGCGGATGATGATCCTTTAATAACGCTCGGTTAAAGTCTCTGAAATCAACGCACAACCGGATTTCTCCATTCTTCTTCCTTACCGGTACCAAGTTAGAAACCCATGACGTGTGTTTAATAGGAAAGATAATACCCCCTTCTACTAACTTTGTCAACTCCTTGACAATTAAGGGCTCTAATCTCAAATTCAGGGGCCTTTGTTTTTGTCTAATAGGTTTAGAATTCGGATCTAGATCAATCGTATGTTCAACAACGCTTGGATCAAAACCCTTTAAATCAAAATATTGCCAAGCGAAAACCTCAGGAAATTCTTGACATAAATCTTTAAATTGCTTCTTTTCCTTTTTAGAACATACCTTTCCAATTTTAAGGAACTTTCCTTTTGCTATTTCCAGCTCTTCATAATGGTCCTCTTTGACCTGAATTCTAGCATTGCCCTTTTTAAGCTAATCATCACTATTAAAAGCGAATTCTAAAGTAACTAAGCCTTTGGGAACTTTGTTAGTTTTCAACTGAATAATCTGGTCTTCATATTGTTGTTTTATTTTATTCTGATTTGCAATAGCAAATTGCTCTTCTAACAGAAAAGTTAAAATTTGCTCGTCACTATCAAAAACCTGCCAATTGACATCATTATCTGGAATAGAAGGCCGGATAACCAGTTTGATATACTATTGTACCTTATCCTTCCTAAGATCACCCATAGGATCAAACTGTGCACCAATGCAGCCAACCGATTTGCATGTTTGTTTTGGCTCCTTGGGATTGAAACAATGTTGAAAGCATTGAACTCTTCAATTTAATCCCATACTCTATTCATGTAACACTTTAGTGCATTGGTTTTAGTAACATGCAGCCCTCTAACCTAATTTTCCACAAGCTCACTATCACCATGCACTTTGATACAACTAATTCCACGCTTTCCTTTCCCATTCAAGACCTGCTATCAAGCCTTTGTATTCTGCAGTGTTGTTTGTACAAGAGAAAACAAAACGGAAAGCTGAGAAATACTTGTCTCCTTGGGGTGACACAAGCATGGCACCTCCGCCAGCACCATTCTTAATACGAGACCCATCAAAAAACAAGTTCCACAACTCATTTTGCTGACAAACCAACTCCTCTTCACCTTTTTCTAAGTTAGGAATTTCTGCATCAGCCTCATGAATGACGTAATTTCCCATACTAGCCTCAAGAAACATATCTGCAGGACTGTCAACAATGTCTTCTTCTGCCCACCCTTGTAATAAAACATCTGAATCATCAACATCATTATGGTTGTGATTTAAAACAACATCTTGACTTGACCCTGTTGACTTTGATAACATATTTACCGTTCTAGGATGATAAGGCTCTATGTGGTCTTTGGCTAACCTTTCAGATTTAATATTGACTTTTGTCCCATACCTAGTCCTAAATAACATATGTGACCAATCAGCTGATAAGTACCCTCCTATTTTAGTTGTGAAGTCTCTTGAAAGGCACATGGCGAAATATGGAGGCAAGTCAATGATGCAAATGTCTTGAGTGACAACGAAATTTGGGCAAGCATGAAGTGTAAGATCTAAACCCTTTATGATCCCCAAGGTATTGACGGTTGTCCCATCTAATTGGACAACTCCCTTCTCTAAAAGCTAATACTTAAGACCTAACTTATCAACCACCTCCTTGGGCATGATAAAACTACTAGCACCGCTATCTACCATGCAATTGTGAATTAGCTTATCTCATACAATCAAAGTCAGATAAAAAGGAGGTCTTGGATCCTTAGATACCTCTTTGGCAGGCATGCTGCCATCTTGCGGGTGATTGGTAAGAACGCTGCCACTCCTTGCTGTTGTAGACTCATTTTCACCTTTCAACTCCTTCAAAGCGACTTGTAGCATATCTTTTTGCCCCGGAATTGACAAGGTGTCCCATACCGACATGTTAACATTCAACCTTTTCATGTTGTCCACAATGTTAAAAGGCACAACAGGATTCGTCTTTTGATGGATCTTCCCAACATCACGATCAGATTGAAAATATTGTTGTCCTTTGCTTGCAACGGTGGGAGTTCTTTGTAACATATGAACTTGTGAAAGTGGTGGCATGGATGCTCCTGCAACTGCCTTTCCTTTATCAATTGTTTGTTCTTTATCAACTGCTTTATCGAGCTCAAAAGCTCTCTTCTTTGTTCTAGTATAAACCACAGTTGGAGTATCATCCATGTTCACACCACAGAATTCCTCCCCTTGCTAGTTTAAAAGGCCAGTCTCATTTTGCAGCTGATCTTGGTGCTGTGAAACTTCAGCATGAGATGAGTCTTGTTGCGTTGTTGATGTTCCTTGAACCATTAATGCTTGACTGATCACACCATTTGGGCACATATTCTGATTATGTTGTTGGTTACATGGAAAACACCATTCATAGTCAGCAACGAGATTATTTTGAGCAAGTACTATCTCCTTTTAATTACTAACTGTGGTAGGATTGTATGCTTGAAATGGCCTTGAATTGAAATTCTGCCTATTACCTCGGTAACCACCTTGATAATTTTGCTTGTTACCTTGGTATCCACCTTGACCTTGTTGCTGAAAATTATTATTCGGCTGGGAAAGCCTTGAATTCTGAAATTGCTGCTTCTTGACATTCGTCAACTCATTTACAGTTGTTGCTAGTTGTGTATTTGGGGCTAGTAGTGTTGGTACTACCGCCAGTGGAATTTCATGCACTGGCACTGCAGGTTGAGGAGCTGGTGCTACAGGAAAAATAGGCATGAGTGGCCTTGGGGCTATTTGACCAGTCTGTATCAAATTATTTTATGCTCTAATAGCCAGTTGATATGCTGCAGGAAGCGTATTACCTCCTAATGTCTGAATCATAACAGCAATGTTGTTGTTAAATGCTCTTAAATAGTACAAAAATGCATGCTCAGTTGTAGGCCTTACTGCTACAGGAATTCTCTCCCAAGTTTTCTGAAATCTAAAGTTGAAATCTGAAACTTGTTCATATGGCGCTCTCTGAATAGTAGATAGTTGATGTACCAATGATAAATGATCTGAATTATCCTTGAAGAAATCACACAAAGCTGCCCCAAGTTGATCCCAACTGGCAATTGTTCCTGCAGCCAGCCTCCTATACTATTCAAGCGCTTTCCCTCTGAAAGATGTTGCTAATAATCTTACTGCCACATTATCCTCTGTGACATGATGTAGAGCACATAAATTTGCTATGTCTTGTATATGCTCAACAGGAGTAACTTGATTCTCCCCAGAAAAGTATGGCAGACTTTTGAGAGCAGCTGCAGGTATAGCATCATACTGCGCCAAATTCAATGGACTACCTTGGTTAAAGGCAGCAAAAACTTGAGCCATTGGGGTCTAAAGAACTTGCCCTTTTGGTAACTGAAAAATGGCAGCTCTGGAACTTGATGTTGTTGCTGCACTACTTCTTGAAACAAGAGGAGTTGACCTTACTCTTTTGGTATAAACAAGAGTCTCTTAAACCTTCTCAGTTGTTCTTTTTCTTCTTCTAAGAGGAGACAACTCTTCGTACCGAAAACTTTCAGAACTCCTTGTCTGTACTCCTCTCATATAAACTTATTAGCACTACATCTACCGATTCTTCACCAATGGTGTCACCAACTGTGCTGGAAAAACCTCTAAAAGGCCTGATTTTTTGCAGGTTGCACAGTAAAACCAACAAATATAAAAAAAACAAATGAACACTGTCCCACCAGGCATGCCAAAAACTGTTATCACTTGAAATTGCACCCTGCCAAATTCAACAATCACTTGACATTTTAATGTAACAATGGAATCACTCCTAAGTTGTGGGTGACTTAAAGATGGAGTGAATCTCCAGATAAGGCCAAATCCTAGCTGGTTTACACTCTAAACTACTGAACTTTACCAATTTATTTCGGGCTCAAATTGGTAAAGCCATGCTGGCTAGGACTGATTGATTATTTGAAAGTTTATGCTTAATGCCTTTGATAACCATTTGGTTTATTCTATGAATACAAATTTACATTTTATGACGAAAAGTAAGTAATAACATATGAAGTAGGATGAAAACATCTTTAAGTTTTTCCGAAAATGTAAATTTTATTTATTTAAGTGCTTATTATGTTTCAAACAGGCCCTGAAACTAACCTTTTAAAAAAAAATATAAATAAATCAAGTGGTTGAATTAGAGGAACATGAATGCAAATACAGAAAGCATGAAATAAAAGGAGGTTCATGGGAGCTAGCCATTGCCTGATACTGGAATGACCAGCCGTGTTGCTGATCTTTTAGATTCTTTGTGTCCCACTGCCCCATCATTTTTTTTTCCTGCGTGCTAAACCCTGCAAGTGAGATTAAAAGAGAGTTAGATCTAATGATCTAAGCAATAGCCAGCTAACTCACCATCCTAAGATACATGCACTCATATTCCTAAGCTAACAACCAAATTTATTTATTTATTTTAATAAGTTTGTTTCCTGTGCAGAAAAAATGATCAATGTCACATGAACATAACGTGTGGCTCCCATAAGGGTTTGAGCCCAGCATATCATTGATCAACAGATATCTAATCAAGCAAGAAGTAAAATACAATATCAAAGGGGCATGTAATCTTTCAGGGAACATTTTATTGTATTCTGAATGCAAATATGGAAAACCAAGTGGACTGAGAATTTGTTTAAGGGACAATGTTTCCATGATTGAAACCTTACAGGTAATTCAACAAATGACATAAATTCAATCAGCAAATTGGTGGCTAGTCAGTGCTAAGCTTGGGGAGAAAGCAAACTGCTGCTAAGCTGTTTCAGCCAAGATATGAAGTGATATCTATTAGTCAAGGAATGTAAAAGTGTTATAGTGATATCAAAGACAAATCAAGGATAACAATAACCATTGTTAAGCATGGAAAATGAAATGCATGCTGCTGTTGAATGTTTCCAATTTTATCGCGATAAGGATTTTTCATTAAAGGAAAATCAAAGATGGTGTATTTCTATATAAGATGAACAGTAATGTATGCCCTTACAGGAAAAGCTTCATGTAGCTATAGAATTCGGAGTGCCATACAACAGAAGACTCAAAAGACAGTAGTATCCCACGAAGATATATTTTCAAGCCTGTATAGTGATGCTGGGAGTGGTAAAACGCATAATGTAAAGTTGCACCAGTAGTGCAAAGATGGTTACAGAAAAAAAGTTTGGATCAATAACAGAGGAATAATGCAACCTTTTTAACAGACTAATGAAAACTCCAAGGGATTTGTTACAGAAAGTCAAAAAAGCACAATAATGTTGTTGCGGTATCATAGATTTAAGTTTATCAGCTACAGAACCAAAGTGGTAGTGATGATTGTTTTTTTTAAGTGCAAATTTTTCTCAGGAAAAGCATACCTTGAAGTGTGTTTCATTACCCGTCAGATATTTTGAAAGTATAATGTGGCTGTATGATGTGCAACAATTACCCCTAATGAAGAAAGACTTAAGGAGTTTGGACTGAAATCTATGTGGAAGAGCCCAATGGCACAATAAGGATCATACTGAATGGTACAATCTTTCGTGAACAACGGCTACAAGTCTTGGAGGATCTAATTTTAAATGGAATAAACTTATCAATGAACACTCTGCGAAAATGATGAGGAAGACACTATGGCAGCTCCCAGCAAGAAAAATGCAAGGAAAAGGAACAGAAAAAACGGTGGATACCTGCAGAAAACAGTGGGAGCCGAGGCTGCTCAACCCAAACTCTTGCTCATGGCGGCTTCTTTCCTTCTCCAGCGGCAGCTCCAAAATGCAAAGTGAATGATATGCTACGTTTTAGGGTTATATGATGCTTTAAACATTCGGTTGTTTACCTTATGTTTTTATGGCATTTTAAACCTTCTCAAAAAATCAAGACATAAATCCACGACAACACAAGGATTTTTTCCTTCTTGTTTTTCTTAAAATGATTTTTTTGCTAATGTAATGACATTTTGTATTTTTACTTTAAAATTTATCTTTTAAGTTTTATTCTTATTAAACCATAATAAAAATTTAATTAACAATAGAGGTTCTTATCTATAATTGTTAATTAAATTTCTATTATTTTTTAATATGAATAAATTTAAAAGGTAAGTCTTAAAGTTGATTATAAAATTGTTATTATTTTATGCATTTTTTGCATCTTTGTTAGTGTTTTGAATTTAATAATTGGTACTTTATAAACCAGTTATTGAATATTAAAACAAGATGCAATAGAAATAGCACATGTTGAAATTGCTAAGTCTTCATGACTTAATGAAGGAATTCAATGGATTTGAGGGTATTTAGGAGTTGGATGAAGTCTCTAGACATTTAGAGGGAATATAGGACTTGTTGGAGGCAATCTAAGGGAGTTGGAGAAGTCTTAGGGTCAAATTTGACTTTCCCCTAAGTTTTGGAAGACAGTTATGACCAGTTGGAGCATTCTTGGGGCTGTTTTGATGAGTCATAGGGTTGGTTAATGACTTGGGAGGACTTTTTCATGACATGACTTTATTTTGGAGAGACTGGAATAGCTATTTTTGGGGCTGTTTTTTTGGATTCGACCCTAGAGGTTTGAGTTGTACTTAGTGAGTTTGGACTCATTTTTTTTGAGCAGTTCTGATTAGTCATTTGGAGAAGGCTTAGTGATTTTGATCCTTGGTCTCATTTTGCATCATTTTTTCTGTAACTCAGTTTTATTGGAAGGTTGAATGCATTGCAGGTCTTATCTTGTTTGCAGAGTTTTCCATCCTACTTGTTGCTACAGTTCAGTGTGTTATGTGTTGATAAGGCAAATATGAAGTGTTGTTAGAACATTTTGTTTTATAGCTTCTGTCTCACAACTTTTCACCTTTTTGCAAGTGGCTTTTTGTGCAAGTTCTTAGTTAGGTTATACAGATATTCAAGTACTAATTTGTGAAATTTATCTTTCCTTTTAGTAGTTGTGTCATTTAAACCAGTTAATAAAATATTTATGCATTAGGGTCCATAATAGGTTGTGATATTCTTTTCTCTCTACATTTGAGATTAAGTATCATTTGTAAGTGTTCATCTTTATTCAGGTTGATATCTCTTAGTTAAATACAGTTCAAGCTTTAAGCCTTGATGTCATTTCCAGTTATCAGTTTTTTTTTCATTTAAGTTTTGTCTCTCCCTTTTCCTGAAAAGTTCAGTAGTTTAGAGTGTAAACCAGCTAGGAGACGGCCTTATCCGGAGATTCACTCCATCTTTAAGTCACCCACAACTTAGGAGTGATTCCATTGTTACATTGAAATGTCAAAAGATTGTTGAATTCGGCAGGGATGCAATTTCAAGTGATAACAGTGTTATTTTTCAATATTAGCTGTGAATTTATTTTCGGCAGTTAAATAATCTTTATAAGATAGGAGATTAATAATCAGTGATTGCAATAGAAATTTCACATAGTATCAGAACTGAGTTGAGGGTAGAAAAGCTTTACCCTAGGCAAGGAAAGAAAATCGAGGGTTTATAAAACCTAGTTTGACCTCTTTAATTATTATTTATTTTATTCTTTGAGATGGCCTCAGCTGGTTTAAGAGATCAGGACAGATTGGATGGTGCCTTGAATTTTGGTGTCTGGAAAGCCAAAATTTCTTTATTGCTGGAAGAGAATGGTATCAAGGAGTATGTTACCAGTGTTGTAACTGTACCCACAGATGCAACACAGGTCGCAGCATACAAGAAGGATGATGCCAAGGCAAGAAGGATAATCCTTAATGGTGTCAAAGACCATATTGTTCCACATATCGCAGAGTTAGATACAACGAAGAAGATGTGGGACGCCATTTTGAATCTGTACCAGAATGCTACCACCAACTGGAAGCTGATTCTCAGAGAAAAGTTGAAGAATACTAGGATTAACAAGGGAGAAGATGTCACAAGTTACCTCACTAGGCTTAGACTTGTCAAGGATGAGTTAGCAGCTGTTGGAGACAGCCCCAGTGATGATGAGCTAGTTAGAATAGCCCTAAATGGGTTTACTAAGCAATGAGATGTCTTAGTTCAAGTTGTCAGTGGACGAGATACCTTACCAAGTTGGGATCGACTATGAAGTGATTTCACTTAGGAGGAGTTTAGACTAAGTCTTGTCAATGGAGCCAACAACAAGAGTCAGAAAAGTGAGGTGGAACAAGAAAACATTGCCCTGGCAAGAAAGGGGAAAGCAAAGAAGGGGTCTAGCAAAGTATCAAATTCACAAAGTGAGAAGAAGAAGGACCTATCTAAGGTCAAGTGCTTTGGTTGTCATGAGTTT
Source organism: Chamaecyparis obtusa (assembly GCA_027943335.1). Classification (NCBI taxonomy): domain Eukaryota; kingdom Viridiplantae; phylum Streptophyta; class Pinopsida; order Cupressales; family Cupressaceae; genus Chamaecyparis; species Chamaecyparis obtusa. The sequence continues at coordinate 553,840 of BSBK01007528.1, forward strand.
GGCCACTATGTCAGTGATTGCCCACAAAGGAAGAAGAATGAAAATAAGGGCAAGAAGCAGGGGGCAGCTTCAGCAAGTGCAGATGAGCTCTCTAGTAGAATGGAGGATGAGTTTGCACTCATATCTTGTATGGCTAGCTCAACCTCACAGAGTGTTTGGTATATAGACAGTGGAGCGTCATTTCAAATGACAGGAGTTAGAGAGTACTTCTCCAGTTATAAGGAGGAGAACACCAGTATCTAGATTTCTATGGGAAACTTGTCCAAGCTCAACTCAGTTGGGAAAGGGACGGTTCAATTTCAGAGGGAGAATAGGAAGATTATTCCCCTTCATGATGTGTTGCATGTGCCAGGATCAGGTATGAATTTGATTTTTGTATTTGTTCTTCAGGATAAAGGATATAATGTACTTTTTAGAGGGACGCAAGTGTTGATCAAGCACAAGGATTGGAAATCACCTGTATCTATTGGGGTTAGGAGTGGTTGCTTTTATAGACTGCAGTTTGATACTCCTAAGGCACTCATGAGCAATAGTAATCCTAGAGATCTTGGAGAGCTATGGCATAGGAGGATGGGCCATATACATCATGGAGCACTTAAATTGCTTCATGAGACAGTGACAGGTGTTCCTGAGGTGAGCACAGAGTATGATGATGTATGTAAGGGATGTGTGTTGGGGAAGTTTGCGAAAGCATCTTTTCCAAGGAGTGACACTAGATCTAAGGGTGTTCTTGATCTAGTACATTCAAATGTAGGTGGACCAATGTCGACGAAGTCTCTCAGAGGATATGAGTACTATGTTACTTTTATTGATGATTTCTCCAAGAAGATTTGGATATACTTCTTGAAGACCAAGGATGAGGTTTTCAGTCACTTCCAAGAGTTCAAGGCTCTTGTGGAGAACTCGACAGGAAGGAAGATAAAGGTTCTTCGATCAGACAATGGAGGTGAGTACAAAGGAAATGGATTCCAGGAGTTCTGTACCAAGGAAGGAATCAAGAGAGAGTGGATTGTTCCTTACAATTCACAACAGAATGGAGTTGCTAAGAGAAAGAACCGATATATATCGGAGGTAGAAAGGGCTATGCTACATGACCAGGATATGCCCTGCTACTTATGGGCAGAGGTGTGTAGTACAACTGTATACATACACAACAGGGTTCCACATAAGGTACTAGGGAAGATGACACCAGAGGAAGCTTTCACAGGGAAGAAGCTAGATGTCAGTCACTTCAAGATATTTGGAAGTTTGGCATATTGTCATATTCTAGGTGATACACGTACCAAGTTAGATCAGACTGCAAAGAGGGGGTACTTTGTTGGGTACAGTGAAACCTCAAAGGCATATCGGATATTTATTCCAGGGACCAGGAGGATTATAGTCAGACGTGGTGTTAAGTTCATCAAGGACAAGGCATTTAGGAGGTCCAAAGATTTGCTAGCAGAAGATCAGAGTGAGCAGCTGACAGAACCTCCAAGAGTAGCTCAACCAAGTCAAGGGCGCAAAGCTCCAGTACAGTTACTAGTACAAGCATAGGCTTAGGTGGTGAGAGTTCGCAGAGTATGGAGCAATTGGTGCAGCAGGAAATGCATCAAGAAGACATAGAGGTTGATATTTCATCCTCTACAATTGACAACAGGAACCGTGAGGTTCAACAAAGGGATACTCAAGAGTTTGTGGGAACTCCTAGGAGGAGTACAAGACTAAGGAGACAACCATCCAAGTTCAATGACTATGTGGCTTTAGTCAGTCAGTTGGTAGATAGTGAGCCTTCTAGTTATCAAGAGGTTGCACAACATGAGGTGTGGTGAGATGTGATGGTTGAGGAATATACCTCAATAATGCAGAATGTGAGGGAGGTAGTGCCTAGATCAACAGATAGGGCAATGGTTGGATCACGCTAGATCTACGAGATCAAGCACAACGCAGATGATAGTATCAAGAAATACAAGGCAAGGTTCGTGGCAAAGGGGTTCTCTCAGAAGGAGGGAATAGACTATGAGGAGACATTTGCTCCTATGGCCAGGTATACTTCTATACGAGTTGTGATCTCATTTGCAACAAAGATGAGATGGCAGATCCATCAAATGGATGTCAAGACTGCATTCCTCAATGGCAAGTTGAAAGAGGAGGTATACATAGAGCAACCAGAAGGCTTTGTAGCACACAACAAAGAGACCCATGTGTGCAGATTGAAGAGAGCTTTGTACGAACTCAAGCAGGCTCCCAGAGCGTGGTATGAGCGCATTGATACATACTTGTGAGAGATGGGCTTCGTGAAGAGTGAGGCAGATGCTAACCTCTACTATTTGGTAGTTGGAGGTGATATTATCATTCTTGTTCTATATGTGGACGACTTGTTTATAATAGGTTCACTAGGGCTCATAGAGGAGTGCAAGAGGGACCTTGCAGCAGAATTCAACATGAAGGATTTAGGACTTATGCACTACTTTCTAGGCATGGAGGTGTGGCCGACAGATGGAGAGACTTTCGGGAAATATTGCATTAAAATCTTGAAGAGATTCGAGATGGAGGATTGCAAAGCCATGTCTACACCTATGATCACAAATTGGAGGAAGGCAGATACATCCAAGGAGAAGGATATAGATCCCACCTTATACAGGCAGTTGATTGGTTCGCTCATGTATTTGGTCAACACTAGGCCGGATATAGCCTTTGCAGTAAACTCTCTTAGTCAGTTCATGGTGGAGACAAAGAGAGTGCATTGGACAGCGACAAAGCATATGCTGTGTTATCTTTGTGGTACAATTGAGTATGGGATCAAATATGTTCGAGGTGAAGGTATCAAGTTGATAGGCTATACTTATGCAAATTGGGCAAGCAGTCCAACAGACAAGAGAAGCACTTCAAGGTGTTTTTTCAGTTTAGGATCGGGAGTTGTCTCTTGGTTCAACAGGAAGCAGTAGTCTATGGCTTTGAGTTCTACAGAAGCAGAATACATAGCAGTTAGCATGGCGACGTGTGAAGCTATTTGGCTTTGAAAGTTGCTAGTGGCCTTGTTTGGTCAGAGAGTTGAGACTATCGTGATACACTGTGACAATCAGAGTTGCATCAAGTTGTCTGAGAATCCAGTGTTTCATGATAGGTCTAAACATATAGACATCAAGTATCACTTCATTAGGGATTGTGTACAACGAGGGATTGTTCAACTAGAGTACATACCTACAGAGGAGCAGGTAGCAGACATTCTGACAAAGGGATTGGGGAAGGCGAAATTCATCTTCTTCAGAAATAAGTTGGGTGTCGTACAAAACAACTTCTTCGCTAAGAGGGAGTGTTAGTTTGTTAGCTTAGACAATTGTTTGTCCATTTGTAAGAATTAGATAATAATTGTTTTATTGTTGGGAATAGGGACAATTATTGTTTAATTATTGATTTCCTTTAGTGACACCTTGTAACCAATTTTGTTATTGGTTGTTAAGTTGTTTTTAATCTCAGTCATCGATTGTGAATCGATCTCAGTCGTTGGTTTAACGAGGGTAGTATAAAAGGGGGTCTAGGGGCATTTCGAAAATACAAGTTGGAGAACATACCAACACAAGTTGGAGAGCATTTGCAATGTTAGCAAATGTGTTTGCAGTGATAGAAAACAATCTTGCAGTGTTAGCAAGGGCGCAGTGATAGCATTGGGGATAGCAGTGGAGGAATATCAGCAGGAGGAATTGGGAGATTGTCAGAGTTATGCCAATGAGAGACAAGGAATTTTGTATCTCTTAATTTGCTGAAGTTTAATATATTTCTCATCTACAGTACTGGTTTTCCCTTCGGGGTTTTTCCAGGGGCAATTGTTTGAAAATACTGTGTTCATTGTGTTGCAATTTCTTTTCGTGTTTTTATTGGTGAAGTTGCAGTTGTGTTATTTTTCAATATTAGCTGTGAATTTATTTTCGGCAATTAAATAATCTTTATAAGATAGGAGATTAATAATCAGTGACTGCAATAGAATTTTCACAATTGACATGTCAGCAAGGCTCATTCGAATAGTGGTCTGAATATATATCAAATGAACAGTAAAAATAGTGGCTATACCCGATATTAATGATGGGAGGGGCACAACAATCATTTGTCATATCCTCGAGTAAAGGGAGGATGGTGGAGTTTAAAACAAACACCATCCACAGGAATAATAGTTGAAGGTATTGACATCGAATAAATATTACCTATTGACACTACAATTACTTGGTCCACGGTGATAGAAGGTTGCCCAATCATCATCGAGAGATCTCACACAGTCAGCATTTCCACCAATGTAATCCCTATCAAAGTAACAGTTCTATTACAAAAGATCAAGGCAGCAAAAGGAAGAATTTAATAAATTGATTCACACACAATGTCTTCAGTGCAATAATAGTTTCACTATCGACACCTTCATACGTATGCCCATGCAGTTATGAGAGTGTCAAACAGCGACTATCTTGGAAGGATATGTCAGAGATTTTGATACAATCCTCAATAACATACTAAACCGCGACTACCAAACAAGATATGGAAGAATGACATGTTGAGATATTTGGGTGAGGATCAAAGCAGTAGTTAAAGAGGTCAGAGTATCACCGCCAATAGAAAGAATGAGTGAATATTTTAATTAATCTAATTTCAAGGAATTGGTTATAACTTCTTTTCTAAGAGACGCAATTAGGAAGAGATGTGACTTAAGAACAGTTGCGTCTAATTGAAGGGAGGTCTCTCAAGGAAAGTAAAGGATATAAGATGGAGAATGGGAAGCTATTTCTTGGGGAGAAGCATCTGAGGTCTGCATAATAGGTTATCCGTAAAACGTATCAATTGAAGACTCTATCTTTGTCCATTCTTCGATCTTCTCAAATCAGAGTAACCATTGTAGAAATAAGATCATCTCAAAATCAGTCTCCTTGGTGCAATAAGTTCAGTTATTAAATCAGTTCAATCCATGTATAGCAAATTGTTCCATCAGAGATAGCATTGATATGAATATTAATTGTATATAACAAGAAGCATCTGTCCTACAAGGAACCTAAGATATTCATAGTGTTTCTTGAAACATTACAATCATTACCTACATCTTATAGGTTACATAAGTTATAAGGAGTGATTCATAGCAAGAGTAGAGATTTCAAGATAAACATCCCAGATTCTTAAACCATCTTAACAGAGGACATTACATTGACCATTTGGTCTTCTTGTAAGGAAATAGTTTCCTAATGTATTGCTAGCCTTTGGTACTTATGTATTCAGAATTTAAGACGTATCTGTCGAAATCTAAAAATTTTCCTCTATTCTTATATTATTGGGCAAGTCGGTTCAATTTATGTTTATTTGTGCTATTTGATATTTTATTATTATGGAGGTCCTTACATCGTACAGCCTTCACCAATAATATAACACGTTTATGATTAGTTCACCCTATTCCAAATACAATTCAGCCAGCTAGGCATGCCATTCTTAGCAACACATCCTTTGGGACTGATAATCTTAAGAGGCACATGATACAAGTCTTTCACTAGGTGACGTGCTAACTATCTTACAAGAACAGTAATAACAATAATCATTGGCATGAAACATTTTAATGATCTGAAGTAGTAACAGTTGGTGGTTTAAAAGGGAAAGATCTAATTTGTACATGTGTCATGTTTATTGCAGACATTGACTTCTTCAGAACTTAGCTAAGCTTTTGCCTTATCCAGAGCCTTCTCACTGAATTGCGTCTTGTCCAATAATCTGTTGTTATTAACTTATTTGTATGATATTCGGTTTAGCTCTTGCAGTCTTCATTTTTTTATAAGCATGTCATAAACAAGTATTATAATTTTAATTCTAACATGACAAAATCGCTTCAGTCTCAAAGACAAGGGAGCTTGCTGAATTTTGCCAATGCAATGTTCAGATGTGTGGGCCTTCTTTTCCACATTTTCCAGCTCTTCCTTGGACTGACCTAACATTGTTGATATTATGGCCTTTTCGGCAAAATATCTCATGCATTGGATAAGACATTAAATATATATAGTGTATATATTTTGATATATGAATAATAATATTAAATATAAGAGATATTTAATATTCATTGTTTATTAATAAATTGATTTATGGTTTAATTTAAGGAACAATTTGGCAGAGCCCAAAGTCAGCCCCCTTGGGATATAATGTCTTATCCATGTCGGCCTCTTGAGGAGGCACTCCCTACTCATATAAAGGAGGGTCGATTCTTGGAAGAAGAGATATAAAAAACATAACATATTGACTACTTCCGAGAATCGATCAAGGCAGTGAATGGGAGCAGTGAAATTCATTGGATTAAAGGCGCGTTACTTCTTCCTTGGACTGCGATTTTACTCTGCCCTTAAAAGCTATATTAATCAGCTTTGGAGGAGTATCTTAGTTAGATCTAAGAGTGACGAGTTCTGATATTAATAGCAGCATATTATATCAGATCCATAGGTGCGAAATCTGATCTAGGCGCAATACAACTGCAGATCTCAAGGCAGATATAATGATGCAGTGCAAGGCAGGAGAATCCCCGATGGAGATGTCCTAGCCCCCAGCAAATAACCACACAATAGAATATAATAACAATACAAAGATTTAGATCCACACAATGCCAATACTCATAATATAATCATTATATTTTCATCCAACATGCCCGGCTGTAAGGCCTTCCGGGTTAGGGCCAAATACAATGCAATTACAATAGAAAATCCACAAGATCTCGCAAGATCCAAACCAAAACCCTAGCTAGCCCAGATCCACACACTGATAAGAATTCCCAAGGAAGATCTAACCCGGTGCTCGCAAGCCCACCAAGCAATCTCCTTTGTTTCCCAAGCCGCAGCTACTAGCTCCTCTCAAAACTCGCTCCTCTACCTCTTCCTCTTCTCCAAGATGGATGAATCATGCCTCAAGAGTTCCCCCACAACCTCTACTTATACCAATCTAAGCCACAGGTCGGCCCTGAATATAAATTAAATACAAATACCGAAATTAAATGCCACAAGTCGGCCAACAACAATAATTAAATTCCCAAAATAGATGTCTTAGCAAAATTGCGATATCTCCTAGCTCCGGATGAATTAGAACTCGTGCTTCGAACCGTAGGAAGAAATATAGGCCCTCTTCAATCCTTGAAATTTTCAGCCTCTAACTCTTTGTGGAAAATTACTTATACGACCTGTAATAGGCACCAAAATCCTAAGCAAGGCCAAACTCCTCCTAGGCCATGCTAAGAAACCAAAACCATGCCAAGTTCATTAAATGCATCAAAACAAATTACCCAAGACCAAATTAGGTCTATCCAACTCTACCAAGACCCCTCACACATTAAAATAATTCCACACAACTCCATCAAATCTCCCAAACATGCAGGATAGCCAACTACCCTGGGATGCTCCTGCATCAGACTCCCCAGGTGTGAAAAGATGTTCTCAATAGCTGGAAGAACATCGTCTGGGATTCAACACATAAATCCCTAAATGGTTCTTCACATACATGTCCTCCAAGTCTTCAACTTGTACATTCTTTCCCTTGTTCCGCTGCTGCTTCTTCGTATCCATCCTTGAGGTCTCATAGGTTTGCTGTCCACGCTGATCTCTAACCCTTTCAGAATCTACCAACTCAACTCGGCTACCAATGCTCAGGTTCCTTCTACCAACCTCTTCCTTTTGCAAGGGAATTAGGGAATGCTTCCTACCATCTTTCACAATTGTAAACACATTCTTGACACAATCATGCATAGCCCTACAATCATACTGCCAAGGTCTACCAAGCAACAAATGACAACTGTTCATGTCCACAATATCACACAACACTTGATCCTTATACTTCCCAATCTGGATACCAACAAGGCACTGCTCCCTTACTTCCAAAGCATGCTCACCTTGCAACCAACCAATCCTATAAGGATAAGGATGTCTTGTTCTTTTCAAACCAAGTTTCTGAACCATCTCCTCAGCAACAAGGTTATCAGTACTACCACCATCCACAATCACATTACAGACTTTGCCACTAGACTTGCAACGAGTCCTGAACAAATTAGTCCTTTGACAAGATTCCCATGTCCTTTGACCCATCAGTACTCGTCGAGCTAGCAAACTCTCTCCTTGCTCAGGTTCTTCATCTTCAACCTCATCCACAACAGCAGCTCTTCTGTCACCATCCTTCCACGGACATTGATAAGCTCTATGCCCTTCTTCATGACATTTGAAACAAGTACCCTTAAATTCACCTTGACCTATCCTTCGCTTTTGATCAACAAGTTTTGGTTCAGCTTCTGCATTTGGTTTTGCTGAATAATCCTGCTTCTCCTTCCCTCGGGAACCACCTTGATTCTTCCTCTTCAACTTTTCCTCGGCCCTCAAAGCATACTGATAGGCATCCTCAACTGAAGAAATATTCAGCATACCAACCTCATCCTGAATATTGAATCTCAAACCATTAATGTATCTAGCCACCTTCTCCTTAGACAACTCTCTATGTCCAGAACGAATAGTCAACTTGTAAAACTCCTCTGTATAATCTTTCACAGTCATATCCTTCTGTTTTAAATTCTGCAACCTCTTAAACAACTCTAGTTCATAATCAGCAGGAATGAACTTAGCCTTCAGTTTAGTCACCATCAATCTCCATCTAGTGATCTTCATTTCACCTTCCTCTTCTCTATCTCGCTGTAACTCTTTCCACCAAAGAGCAGCATGTCCCTTTAGCTTGGTCTGTGCTATCCTCACTCTGAGCGGATCTTCAATATCCTCAAGTTCAAAATAGTCTTCCAACTCACCAATCCAATCAATTAGGTCTTCAGGATTCAAAGTACCTGAGAAATTAGAAACTTCCATCTTATGCTTTAGCTTCAACTGAGGTCCAGATCTATCAAACTGAACAATCCTATTTCCTCTAGGTCTCTCATCTTGCTCAGCTCTACCATTAGATCTAGTAGTCTCAAATTCTTCAGCAGCTTCCTCATAACCATCTTCAGTACCCACATGCCTAGGTATACCACCCAAGGCACTTATAATCTCAGCAATCATATCACTCTTCATCGACTCCATTTCAGATCTAAGACTGGCTCTAACCTCCTCTATTTGAGCCTTAATCTTCTCTAAGATTTGTTCTTCCACAGTATCAGTAAGATCATCAATTACCCTAGGGTCCAATCTTCTCGGAGGCATCTTCCAAGATCTTCGCAAACCCTCTGTAGCAAATTACCAACTAGATCCAACCTTCGCTCTGATACCACTTGATGCAGTGCAAGGCAGGAGAATCCCCGATGGAGATGTCCTAGCCCCCAGCAAATAACCACACAATAGAATATAATAACAATACAAAGATTTAGATCCACACAATGCCAATACTCATAATATAATCATTATATTTTCATCCAACATGCCCGGCTGTAAGGCCTTCCGGGTTACGGCCAAATACAATGCAATTACAATAGAAAATCCACAAGATCTCGCAAGATCCAAACCAAAACCCTAGCTAGCCCAGATCCACACACTGATAAGAATTCCCAAGGAAGATCTAACCCGGTGCTCGCAAGCCCACCAAGCAATCTCCTTTGTTTCCCAAGCCGCAGCTACTAGCTCCTCTCAAAACTCGCTCCTCTACCTCTTCCTCTTCTCCAAGATGGATGAATCATGCCTCAAGAGTTCCCCCACAACCTCTACTTATACCAATCTAAGCCACAGGTCGGCCCTGAATATAAATTAAATACAAATACCGAAATTAAATGCCACAAGTCGGCCAACAACAATAATTAAATTCCCAAAATAGATGTCTTAGCAAAATTGCGATATCTCCTAGCTCCGGATGAATTAGAACTCATGCTTCGAACCGTAGGAAGAAATATAGGCCCTCTTCAATCCCTGAAATTTTCAGCCTCTAACTCTTTGTGGAAAATTACTTATACGACCTGTAATAGGCACCAAAATCCTAAGCAAGGCCAAACTCCTCCTAGGCCATGCTAAGAAACCAAAACCATGCCAAGTTCATTAAATGCATCAAAACAAATTACCCAAGACCAAATTAGGTCTATCCAACTCTACCAAGACCCCTCACACATTAAAATAATTCCACACAACTCCATCAAATCTCCCAAACATGCAGGATAGCCAACTACCCTGGGATGCTCCTGCATCATATAAGGAGACTACAGTCTGATCCTAGGTCAAAGTAAAGTTCAGATTGATGACATTTTGGAAGCCCTAGATGGGCTGACCTGGCACATTCATATCTACACATCTCAGAGAGTTTGAAGGCACTGATTTGAAGATCATCCGGGTATTATCTCTCCTTGTTCTCAATCATTTCTTTTATCCCGTGCTTAGTTTTGTTAGACCTCTATAGATTGATCTTATTCCTTGGGACAATCTGAAATATACTAACATGGTATCAGAGCCAGGTTGGTAGAGTAAAAGATCTAATTCAGATTTAGGAATTTCAGTCTAACTCTTTCAAAACTAAGGAACATCATGGCAACCAGGTTTGGTCTGAAAATTGTACTGAGGGTTTTGATTTGCAATTATCATTGGTTGCCTTCTATGGGAAAAACTTTTTGGTTCTCACTGGCTGGAAAGCTATGGGTAGAATTCAGGGTTGTTTTAAATTGTCTTTCCTTATTGATCTAGAGGAAGTAGATCATCTTGAGTTAAGTACATGGCATGTATGATTCAAAGAGAGTATAATCATGGACTCTAGGGATAGGATCATAGCTGGTTAGTGTCATAACTAATACCTTGCACAACTAGATGGGTTGCATACTTCACATGGCATTGCAACATACCTTCATATTGTTTGGCATATGATGTATGGGAACATTAACTGTTTCACATTGGTATACACTACTGGTTTTATGCATTTGCATTGGCATATTAATGTGTAGGAAACACACTTGGCATATTAAGATATTGGTTATAATATACCTTGGCATGTATGTGTGGAATTATCATTATCTGTAGAGAATATGATTCTTCGTTAATGGCTGATTGGATCAACTATTTGGAATGTTTGCTTAGCTGATTAACAGCATACTTTGCCCAAGCATATGTTATCTTTTACGCTGTTATAAAGGAATACTCAATGCAAATTGCTAGCCTTTTGATGTATAGGCTCATACATTGGCTTTATGTAACGTTGGCTGCATATTGGCATATGTTTTACATTGGTTGTCTTGGTTGTTCAAATTAACCGATTGACCTCCTAGTGCATATTATCTTCTCTTAAGGCATATTTTCAGATTGCCCATCAATTAGTGGTTAGATTCAAGCCACCAAGGAACATACCTTGAGAGGGAGTTTTGATCTTGTTAGAGGGAGAAGATAGGATTATCTAGAAAGAGTAAGTCATCTTGAGTAACATATACCTTGGTATGACTTAATTATGGGTATGTGGTATAAGAGGGAGTTCATTCATGGGCTCACTTAATTTTGTGTTATGAACTCCTTCCTTATGACATGCTGATTACTTGCTATGGAAACATACCTTGCATTGACATAGTTCTGTTTTGTATGCATGGAGGCATACTTTACCATAGCATATGTCTCACTTATGTATGGGGTCATACACAGCTGATTAGCAGCATATTTTCTGCTATGCATGAGGAGCATACATTACATTATGAACAGTTACACTATGACACATGTTATACCTTACGTTGTTATGAGAAATCACACAGCTGATTGTTAGATGTTTAACTGTTTTCTTTATTAATGCATGGGTGCATACATTATTGATTACTGAATATAGGAGCATACTTACATTGGCATATGTTGTGTATGTTGCATTTTACAATCGGTATCTTTTTTGGGGGGAACACACATTATGATACTTAGAGATAATGTGGTTGTATGCAAGGGAGCATACTTTATATGGGTATATGTTATCCTTTATATATTCTTTGCTATTGATCATATATATATGTGGATACATTTCTTTATAGAAGGAGCTATATTGCATCTGGTTATATGTTGGACAAATTTGGTTACTCTTATGTGATGAGATTTATGTGATTATTCTCATGGCTAAGACTTGTCTATGGATACTGGATAAATTATGCTTGTTCTATGAGAGAACTGCATTTGGATATTTGTTATTACATTTGGCTACTTAATATATGGGGCATACGTCATTTGTATACTTTAGCTTGTATATATGAAGCATACTTTAGTGGATTATTGTGTATGAATGGATCATACTTCCTTTTATAGCTGAGTCTATATTTACTGATTATAACTGAGACTATATTACATGTGGTTCTATGTGTGAACACATTCTCTTTACATTGAACTTGAATCTTATGATCATATTGGTTACTCTTATACTTATGTGGATTCATGAGATGAGATTTTGATTATGAGATACATTTGGTTGTGTCTAATTCACTTGGTTACATCTATGCATATGGCTAAGTTGTTTCTTATGAATTGGATACTTGGAGAATATCATGGATTTGATATCTCTTGGATCAGGGATCCACACTTAAGTATATGGTGGACATCATGGACTTGATGTCTGGAGGCCATTGCTCCGAGCACTTGGTGAATATCATGGACTTGATATTCGTTAGACCAATGCTCGAGGATATCATGAATTTGATATCTCGTGGATCAGGGATCCACATCTGAGTAATTTGGACATCATGGACTTGATGTCAATAGGCCATTACTCCGAGCACTTGGTGAATATCATGGACTTGATATTCATTAGACCAATGCTCTATACATCATGGACTTGATGTTGGTTTGATGTCATGGACTTGACATTTCTTGACTCTTGGTGACTCGTGGATTCAGTTATCCACAGATTGGTTGGTATACATCATGGACTTGATGATACCATGAATATCATGGAATTGATATTCTATTGGTTGAGTCAAGAGGACTCGTGGATTTAGTTATCCACAAATTGGATAGAAAACATCATGAATTTGATGATAGCTTGTGTTTGGAAAGTATCATGGACTTGATACTATCTTGAATATCATGGACTTGATATTCAAAAGAGTCAAGGTGACTAGTGGATTTAGGGAATTCACAAATTGATTGGAAATTTGATATCATGGACTCGATATCACTTATGGTTGATAAACATCATGGACTTGACGTTATCATGAATATCATGGACTTGATATTCTTGGGTCATGGAGACCAATGGATCTAGGAGATCCACATTTGGATAGTAAGCATCATATGATATGATGTTTCTCATATGAATATGAGATTTGTGGTTGAGGAATAATGAAGTACATTTGTATTCTCATTATATCTTGTAGATAGAGATCTACTATCATAGATGAGAGATCTATGGCATCATTGGATAAGGAATCCATTTTTGTTATGTTTTATGCTTTGAGTCACGGAGACTCATGGATTTAGGAAATCTACATCCGGTTGGTAAACATCTTGAGATTTGATTTTACCATGAAAAGATGATTTTCATATGGATATGAAATCTATGGTTGGGAATGATAATGAACATATGTGTTCTTATCAAATTTGGTCGAATGGAGATCTACCTTCATAGATAAGAGATCTATGAAATCCATTTTTGGTTATGTTTTGTGATAAAGGATCCATGAGTGGATCTTTGCCTCAAGTCCAAGAGGGAGTGTTGATATTATGGCCTTTTCGGCAAAATATCTCATGCATTGGATAAAACATTAAATATATATAGTGTATATATTTTGATATATAAATAATAATATTAAATATAAGAGATATTTAATATTCATTGTTTATTAATAAATTGATTATATATATATGATTTATGGTTTAATTTAAGGAACAATTTGGCAGGGCCCAAAGTCGGCCCCCTTGGGATATAATGTCTTATCCATGTTGGCCTCTTGAGGAGGCACTCCTTGCTCATATAAAGGAGGGTCGATTCTTGGAAGAACAGATATCAAAAACATAACATATTGACTACTTCCAAGAATCAATCAAGGCAGCAAATGGAAGCAGCGAAATTCATTGGATTAAAGACGCATTACTTCTTCCTTGGACTGCGATTTTACTCTGCCCTTAAAGCTATATTAATCAACTTTGGAGGAGTATCTTAGTTAGATCTAAGAGTGGCGAGTTCTGATATTAATAGCAGCATATTATATCAGATCCATAGGTGCGAGATCTGATCTAGGAGGAGCAATACAACTGCAGATCTCAAGGCAGATATAAGGAGACTACAGTCTGATCCTAGGTCAAAGTAAAGTTCAGATTGATGACATTTTGGAAGCCCTAGATGGGCTGACCTGGCACATTCATATCTACACATCTTGGAGAGTTTGAAGGCACTGATTTGAAGATCATCCGGGTATTATCTCTCCTTGTTCTCAATCATTTCTTTTATCCTGTGCTTAGTTTTGTTATACCTCTATAGATTGATCTTATTCCTTGGGACAATCTGAAATATACTAAAAACATAACATCGCTAAAAGGCAGAGGTAACTAACTGATCACAATGTGCCTCACAAGGGAACAATTGATCTCCATTCTCAACCTTTCCATGAGAAGGCAGCCATTCATTTGTCCACCTCCTTGTTCTTATTTTTCTTTCCCATCCAACAACATAAGAACAATCCTCCATTAGCATTGATCGACCCTTCACTTGAAGTACTTATCATAGAGGCTTTGGACTTGAGAACAACGGAGTTCAAAGGGAAAGCTTTCCTTCAAAATTAACCATACTGATTTCTTCTTCTATAATAGATAGCATATCTGATAAAGAAGTGAGGCTACTGAAATAACAACACATAAACTTGAAAGTAGTTATATCAGCAAATGTTCCATCTCTAAATTTTGGATTAACCTGACAAATTAACTTAAATTTTCTTACAACAGAGATATCCACTCCTCACTTCAGCCACCCTGATGATTGTGGATGAGGATGGTTTTCAACCTGCAAGCCAAGAACATTAATTGAATTCTAAGAAATGAGATTTGCTTGTGAAAACAGGTGAAAGTATAAAGCATCTACCTTACATTTTACTTATGATATGGAAAAATCTAAAGAGCTCTTCTTCATTTGGAGAACCAACGCTTACCTAATTAGCAACTATGCAAACTATGGTAATGACAATCTCTCGTCAACACCTAAGTTGCAATCAAGTTCTAGCCCCTCACTCTCATAGATGACATTCAAGTGTCATTCTTGTTCTTCATTCATGAAGGCCCAACTCTGGATGCAACTTCCAACATCTTTCTATTACGTGTCCATCTTTCTCACAATGAGTATGATGAATCTTCCCTTTGGGATTGTCTATAATAGTGGCATCTTTGTTGGTTTCTTTTGCTATTATCTTCACTCTTCTCATCACCCTGCTACTACTCTTCATCCTATTGCTTTTGTTTTGGAGAAGAGCTCCCCTTTTTGTATAACTCAAGATAATGTGCTTTCAAACTGTCCAAACACCCGCTAATATATTTCATCGACAGTTTACAGTCCAGAAGATCTTTCCCAAGTTAAACTGCTCCCTTCCTAAACTTAAGTGCTGTTATAGGCTTGGACACATTGCCCTTGTTTTTGGCTTACGTAAAACGGTAAAACCATTGCATCATCCTTTCGTCTTTAGGTAAAACAGGGTAGAAATGCTTCCTGAAAAGCCCACGAAAATCCTCCTACTTGGAGAATGTGCATACCGCCCATACCATTTCAGAGCATGCCCGAAAGGCTTCAATCTAGCAAATGAGATTTGTTGCTATGGAGACAAGTGAGATTTGTTCTTAATAAGAGGATAATTCTTTGCCTTGATTTAGAGTTAGCATGTTACTGTATAGAAAGGACGAGGCAGACAAAGATTGGTCCACAACGCACCCAAACAACAAAGGAAGCCGCAAGGCAACATGCCAGGCGAGTAATGCACCAGTGCAAACAACGACAGGGACACTAAAAGCACTAGCGCTGCACAGGAACCATTGGGAGGAACAAAAATCATATCAGGGAACACAAAGAACAAACAAACACGAAAGAGTGAAGCCCGTACCGTCTAGATAAATTCGGTAAAGGCCAACAGCTTCAATCGCCTTTGCTCCTGTTCCTGATACAAAGCCAATGACTGGAATCACACCTGATCAGACGCTGCAACTGGTGCCAGCGGTGCTTAAGAAAACAATGCCAGTGGTGGGACAACCACTGATTCTTATCTGGTTAGGGAGCCAGAATTAGATATGAGGTTGCTTTTGCTTCTGCCTCCACTTGTGCAAGGTAAACTGCTTGCGTTGCATATGCATTTCGCTAGGGATTTCGATCTCAACCGCTGGATATAGGTCTGGTTTATTGCTTTTGGCAATAAAAGGGTTTTATATTGCGAAAATTACATCAGAACTGGGAGTGTTACTATTCGTAAACTGTAAATTTTGTGTGTTGTGTTTTGGGGGAATTTCGCTCTCTTCATTTAAATGCGGAATTTTGGCATTTTTTTCAAATGAATAAAGTGGGCACAGGTATTTGTAAACATAAATAGCAGAAGTTTTCTACAAGTTTGCATCTTGACAAGTTATTTTGACAGATGATTTGTTATCGGCTGTGATTTGAGCACAGAAAACTAAACCCCAACGACTAATCCTGGCGGGCACTTCCACAGAGATTCAGAGAAATTTGAACCCTGAGCACCAACCCCGGCAATGCCCAATGTCTAATCAGCCGAATTTTGTCGGCTGCTTAGACATTGTTTGACAGTTAATTTATTTAATTAATAAAAAATAAGTCTAATCAGCAAAGTATTTTATAGTGTAGTTTAAGATTAATATATTTTAATTAAATGGTAAAGATTCTAATGGAAAGTCTACTATAATATATTAAAAATTCAGAGAAAATGAATATACATGGCTCATATTCTCTATAGTGTAATAAAACAATTCTATTAGTTTCATATTAAAACTTTTTAAAAAAATTAAACTAAGATATTTATAAAAAGCGGTGGATTCGTGAATTTTATTTCATATATTTAATTTAATAATTAAAATTTGATTTATAAATATAATAAAATATTTTGTGTTAAAATATTTGAAAGAACAAAAATTTAGAAGAAAATTATTCTAGATAAATATTTAAACTTTTTAGTTTCAATTTTGAAAATACATTAAGAAAACTTCTAAAACAAGTTTGTATTTAATAAGTCTTATAAAATAATAATGAAAAAATATAGATTAATAAAATAAATTTTATTATTGAAATATAAAGATAATAATTTAAAATATCTATATTATTGTTGATGTTCTTAAATTAATTGATAAAAATATAAAAATATCAATGAATAACAAATGACAGAAATTCATTTGATAAGAGAAATTTCTAATCTTATTTTAAATATATTTTCTCAAAATTACTAAAATTAAGAATAGAAACATATTTATAAAAAAACTATTTAAATTTCTTAAATCTTTCTTTTATAAAAAATTATTAATTTTGTTGTAAAAATCTCTATCAAAAACACACAATTTCTAAAGAAAATTCTAAAAATATTAAAATTGCCTACTTAATATTGGAAGCAGCTAAGTTCAAAAAAAGATGGACTGTTGACCAAATTTCAAAAAACAGAAAATACAACAGATTTTCGCGAAATTTTCAGCATCTATTCTTCATGATCTGCAAATTTTGTGATCGAAAACCAAAAAAAATTGTAAAAAAATTACTGTATTTTTACAAATCTAGAAAAAAAAAAAGATTTATTTTTTTAATCTTTGGTACATTTTAGATGAAGCTTAACCTCAACCCTTAACATTGATCCAAAAATAATTATAAAAACCTACTAATATAGAAAATTTAAGAATCTCATCATTGCTAAATTTAAAAACATATCTTTAAAGTTTAAACCCTCTAATCTGAACTTATTGACTAACCATGTGAAAAAAATTAAAAACCTTTTTGAATCAATTTTGTGCAGAATCGAAACTCTATTATTGAACCAAAAACTCCTACAAATCAAAAAGTTGTTTGTTAGAAACACAGAAATCACTGGCCATTTCATAAGAACGAAAATTCCATTGCCTGTCATAAACGAGTTTACATATTATTCCATTCTTAGACCAAGAACTTTCTAAGCAACAAATATACTCTGAGATCGTGGCCTTACAAAGCTATGAAAGCATAAAATCCTTCTCATTTAGCAGTTTCGATCTTAGCAGCTACACACATTGCGATTTTCTCCAGCCTTTCACCATGGTCTCTGAAAGCAATAATTGAAGGATACATATATATATTAGAAGCCCACCCAATAAAAAGAAAAAGGAGAGCTTAAACAAGGAAGAATATTAATGAGGTACCCTTGATAAATAAATCCTTCCAAGAGCGAAGCCCCACGCAGAGCTTTCTTCCATTTCTCAAGCGTCGGTGCATCGAATTTTCCAGAGCACTTATGGTTGAAAAGAGATTTGGCGTAGAGTCCATTGTCGTCCTCCATTCGGACTTGAGAGTGTCGAATTTCCCAAAACACGGGGATAGTTGGAGCCCCGGTGTTGAGCATCAAGTGTAGCTCATCCAAACACCACTCCGACTCCGCATAGTTGGGGGAGAAGATGGCAACATGAACTGAAGCCGTGCATATTGCGTGCCTTATTGCTGCGGGTATATAGTCTCCTCCTTGTACAAATTTCTGGTCCAAAAACACTTTGAATCCTTTATTCTGGAGATTGTGATACATGAGACTCGCTGCAATTTGCTTTGTATCCTTCCCGCGGTGATTAATGAAGACGTCGTATGCAGATTTGGGAATGGGATAATTGTAGGAAGGAATGGGGTGAGATAGCAGGGGTGAAGAGCGAGGAGCGAGTAAAGTATTTGCCATGGAAATCAATGATCTCAATGGCGGCATACTTCTGTATGACTATGAATCAGAGGAATAAAGACATGTATAGTATTCTATATGTAAATCATTCCTTGAGATCCTGAACATTCATGTTTGGGGTTTTTAAAGAAAGAGTTTCTTGTTTCACTGACATTAAGTAATCTACGGAGCCTCGAATTGGACTCCTGTGCCGCAATCGCCGAAGCCGGACCCTCTTTTTTGAAAAGACTGTTTTGTCAGGGTCTGTGACGCAATTTATTTGGGGAGTGTCGGGGAAGTGTCAGAAATGGCTCTGTAATCCATCATCAAAATGAGAAAATACAAGAATGAAAAGTAAATATCAATGCATTTTAGTTTACTGTTTAGACGTTTCCCAGATGTGTCCCTATCAATGTGATCCTAATTACGATCTTGAAATTACCGTATTAATTTTGATACCAACCCACCCCGTGAAAGTGAAGGCGTGCAACCAGAATGCACCACACTATTATGTAAAGATAACCATTACGAATAGGTGCGTACGTAGTCAGCGGTAAAGTCAAGGGCACATAATATAAGCCAAGAGTTGTGGACACGAATTATGGTTGTCCTTTCGAAAGAAATGATCACAAAATGCTCTTCTCTTAGAATGAAACAAGAGCTGTGTACAGCAGAAGTCCCTGTCTAATAGTAGAATATGAGATGTGATGCAAAACAGAAATGGTATGATGTTTTAATTAGATAGTTCTGGTAATTTGTATTGAATACTTTTTTTTGACTACGGAATCAATTTTAGTACTCGTCAAACTCAAACTCCACGACACTTGAGCATGGAGTTTGGTGCTAGCTAAGTGCCAACTAATTAGCTATTCCATTTATAAAATGTTGAATTTGTGTCATTGCATTGTAAAATGCATTATTATTTGTAAGGACTTCAACAATTATTGTTCATCAATTTTAACAATTTGCTATAAAACTTAGTAGCTTATTTAGATGCCAAGGCAATATTTTTTTGTAGTATATGGAATTCTGTAACATATTGGTGAGCCAAGGGTATAAAGACAAAGCAGACTTGAACTTTGAAACGACTAGTTCCAGGAAAAGAAAAATGTGCAAGGGGCATTGACGATCGAAAGACACATCAAGGAAATGCCTTGATACATGGACAAATTGACAAGTAACACAATCTTTTCTGAAATGGGCTCATTGTCTTGGCATTTAAATCCCCATGTGTGTGTGTGTGTGTCCTTGGTTACATTAGAGACAATATAAGCATTCCTTATATTATCGATTATGTATTATTTCATGTATTAAATTGCATAATATTTTGCAAAGTGGGGTCATTCTCTTGGAGTTCAAATCTCTTTGTGTGTGTGTATCCTTAGATAAATTCGGTAGTTGTCATTTTCCACGATTTTGGCAGTTTTTATTGTTACTGCACTTCTACCATATGCTCGAACCATAAAAGAGATGATTAGATATTTAAAACTGTCATGGAGATTATTTATACAGGGAACATCATAATTGATAAGTAGGAGATATTTTAAAACAATACTCAGATTTCAATTTAAAACAACACATAGAAAAGATAATTTTCTGGAGAAGATATGGACACCAAAACAATTACATAACTATAGCACCGCCAAAATATTAGTTTCAAAATAAATAAATTTTAGGGAAAGAAATATAATTATCAAAATAACATAAAATAGTGAACCTATCATATTGGATAATAGATTTTTAAACATATTTACATAAGCAGGATATTTTACTAGTCAATTTATATGGTTTGGTCATATTTATATTTGTAGATTATTTATAAAAATTAAGGTTAAAAATATCATATTTAATAGTGAATCTATCATATTTAATATCATTAAAAATATAAATTCAAAATAAATAAATTTTAGGGAAAGAAATATAATTATCAGAATAACATAAAATAGTGAATCTATCATATTCGATAATAGATTTTTAAACATATTTACATAAGTGGGATATTTTACTAGTCAATTTATATGGTTCGGCCATATTTATATTTGTAGATTATTTATAAAAATTAAGGTTAAAAACATTTAAGTTATAATTATAATGATATAAATTAATCATATAAAAATTAATAAAAATTAAATTTGAAAATTAAATATTTATATTGTTTATAATTATAATTGAATGCCTTATATTATTTTCTATTTAATTAAAGACACATTGCTTTATTATTATTAAGATGTACAAATTATAATAATAAACCTATTCAATAAAATATCACTCAATTTTTTATTTTTTAATAAATGTACGATCACACATATCAATTTGTTGAAACGAGAAAATACTCTAATTTGGTCTTCTAACTTTATATTTTTAAATTTAAAATTAATATTATAATTAGAAATATATTAGATTAAATTCAATAACATATTATATAATATAATTATTATAATACCCAACATGTCTCTCTCCAAAGAATTAGTTACTAAAATATAAAATAAATAATAAATATAAATAGATATATAATACATAATATTAAAATTATACTGATATAACTATTATACAATTATTATTATATTATTTTGAAAAAATTATTTACTTTATATAAAATATAATATATAATAATTAAAACATATATATTTTAAAAAATTTTAAAATATTTTAAGAAATTTGAAATCTAAATAATAATAATATATAGATTAAAATAACTCAAACATATTTATGAATTCTATATGATATGATATCAGGAAATATTAACGATTCCAAAACCTTATTGTTTAACTTTTTTCACTTCGAACAGAACTATGATGGAGAAAAACATTATATTTATATCATATAAATATAATAATAATAAATTGCCCAAAGTGGAGGACTGTATTTTTGTATTCTTTTGCACCTCAATACATTAAATCATTTTTTTAATTAAGAAAGTCAATTTTGGCATTGACGTGAGCCAAGGTGTCATATTCAACGTTGCTTCCTTTGTGCTTTGTATTCTACCATTGGATGAATTTTAAGCAGGGTATGTGTATACCAGATTAAGTGGCAAGTGTCGAACATGCAGCTCTCTTTTTATAAGATAAGTAACAAAATTGGCAAGTGACACAAGTAAATATAGTCTTCACTAATGAGCTAATGGACATCAAAATGTGGTAGCATTTACTTAAATTGTTTGAAAAAAATATTCGAGAGATGGGGATTTATGGAATGCAATGGCTGGAAGATGTGCATATAATGGTTTCCTTGAGGAGGCAAATGCATCAAACAAACTGCTAGTCTTAATTTCTTGAGCATCTTTACTGTTCTATATCTTTACCGTAGTTTGTTCTACTAATGGTGGTTTATCATATAATTGAAATCTTCAAAAGCTAATGCTCCTTGAATAAATATGAAGCCTTTTGTGGGGTATTTTTTATCTGTTTGACAGCTTGCACTAATTCTGTGAGATGTCATTCACAGAATCATGACAGCCCATGCATATAAATGTTTTTCTATTTTAGTGCATAGTGTAGGGTTGCATGGAGAATCCTAATTTGCAAGTCTTACTAGCTTGAGCGACTTGATCAGAATATCTCTGTCATCTAATAATTGAAGTCACTGCTTGAGCAGAAAGATAGGAAGAAACTGAAACAAACAACAAATATAAAGTGTCTGATGGAAAGGTTACTCGGTAATACCTATAGCTAAGTTTTGTGAAGGAAATGGATTGTGAAAAGGAGTTGGGAGAGAAAAAAGTGAAAGTACACTTTGTGCTAGTGCAGGGAGCTCTGCATGGAGCATGGTGCTGGTACAAGATTGTTGACCTCCTACAGAAGGATGGTCACATGGTGACAGCCATAGATCTCACAAGTGTAGGAAGACACCCTGCTACAGCTGATTCTGTCAAATCCTTTGAGGAATAGAATCAGCCTCTCATGGACTTTCTAGCTGATCAAGAAAAGGTATAACAAGTTCATGTCATGTTGTGATCATTCCTTACAATGACCCAATTGGGTTTGCAGGTTTTGCTATATTATGAAAAACCCAATCTCTTACCATTTGTTTGCTCCCCATATCAACAATTGACTGATTGTAAGTTTTTTAATAGTTTGTAATTGGGTACTTCAGATTTTGCAAATTTACAATGTTATGAAAGTTTTTCTTGTTACTTTGTCACAATCTGTGAAATGGTTAAATTGGGCATGGAAAATTTGTGGAGTGGCAAATTCTAATTTTCACCATTTTTGCAATAGTTCAGTTGGCTCTGCAGAGATTTTGCAAACAATTGTTCCCCATATCAGCAATTGACTGATATTAAGTTATTTTTGAAGTTTTTCCTCTATTGGTGACTGCAAATTTTGCAGAATAACAGTGTTAATGGAATTTTTTCTTGTCATTTTGTCAGAGTCTATGAAATAGTTAAATTTGGCATGGAGATTTTATAAAGCAGCAAATTGCAATTCTCGCCAATTTTGCAATAGCTCAATTTGCTCTACAGAGATTTTGAAAAGCAACAAAGTTAATCTTCTTACAGATACCCAATTGGGTTTTGCAAATTTTGCAGAGTATGGAAGAGGGAGGTAGGATAGTGTTCGTGGGGCATAACATGGGAGGAGTGAGCTTATCATATGCTTTAGAAGCCTTTCCCCATCTCATTGCAGTATATTATTACAAACCTGAATTTATACGATCGGTCGGCGCACCTTTCATTCTCCTAAGCCCCCACAAAATCTACAGCCCCAATTTTCCTCCCGTGTATCCAATAAATCTTGAAAATAGCTAAACCCTCGTGGGAAGAAAATAATCCCAAATATTATTGGGAACAAAATAAATCCCAAATCTTACTTTGATCATTTTGGGTTAGTAACAGAAACTTAGAACTTTCAGGAATCTTTGATTAATTGTTAGAGGATTATGGTCCCGCTTTGAATTCTCGCCTATGCAGCCAAGCCCGCGGATGAAGCTCACGAGCATAAAATTTTGCAGCAAGGAGAGCGTTTAAAGCAGCTACTTTTGCAGATGGATTACGATGGCTTGAGCAAGTGGCTGAGGGTGACTACGCTGGGAGAGCTTGCGAATTCCCCATATGAAATTCTCAATGTGGACGAAACAAAAAATCTGATCGAAAACCTAATCTCAAATGTGCAAGAAGCGCCTCTGGTCAGGGATTCGAAACTTTTTTAAACTGGATAGTTTATTTAGGGAAGCTAATGTTGCAAAATTTGGGGGAATTATATTTATGCCTTTTTCTTACCTCCTATTGTGTTTCTGTCATGATTATTTGTCTTCAGCTTTGTAGATTATTTGCAATGGTAACGTCAAGGAGCTTGACCAAAATGAAAGATTTGCTACAGACAAGTGTAAGAAATGAAAAGAAATAAAACAAAATTGAAAATACTGGCATAAACCATGAAATTAAGCTTGCTATGACTGCAATACCACTCTACAAAGGGCTTGATAAATAGGAAAGGATTCCGCAAAGACAGGCATAGGAAAGCGAAAGAAATAAAAATAGGTCTTCATTTAACTGCAAAAGAACACACTGTTCAACCAACCCAAAAACCCAAAAAAATGTTGTGACAAAAATAGCTATCAATAGCCTCTTCCACAAGCATTATCTTCTTTATCCTGTACCATACCAGGAAAATGCTATATATTTCTTATTCCTATAAAGTCCATGAAACCGCTTGAGAAAAAATGAATCATCCAAGAAAAGGATTACACATTTTCTTCATAATCCTCTAACAATTAATCAAAAACAAGAAATAATTTTATTAGTCCTATACAGTTTTTGAAACAAAAACCACCTCTAAAATTCAAGGAAAAATAAAGCATTACCTTTAAAGGTCAAACGGAGAGCCCAGGATGAACAAGAGCAGAGCACACACCGAAAACCTCTATCCAATAAAATGCAGAACACCAGAATACAGCAGCACAGAATGCCAAAGATCATAATACAGAAAAATGAAATTGGAAGGACATCATAATAAAGAAGAACAGAAGAATGAAGGACAAGAATTAAGCTGTAGCATTTATGCCCCCGTCCTCTTCTCCATTCAATACAATGAACACAGAGTTAATATTTTTTTTTTAATAACTGGTGACTTAAAACACGTATTAACTCTGATAACATCAATAAAAAAATATATACACGCGCTATATTGCAGGATATGTTCATAGGATAGATCAGTATATCTGTCAAAAGAAATTCTGCGTGTATTGGGTACTGGGTCACTTTGGTTGGTGAAGGAAGGAATGCTTTTAATAATGGCACATTAAATATTCTTCTAAAAAGCACGGCAAAAAATGATCTATTTTTTTCTGCAAAAAATATTTAAACCCCTGGGAAAATAGAATTTGGCCAATCAAAAAACAACTATAAATTATAGAAAATTTAACATTAATAAAGAAATTACCAAACACTTACATTTGGACTATGTATTCACATTTTCCCAAAAATAGATTAATAGCCATAAACATGTGAAAACATAAGTCTCATGCCTATAAGGCAGGGACTAACAATAGTTTTTGAAGTTGATATGGCTGTTTTTTCTTTTCTTTTCTTTTTTTTCTTTTTTTTCCATATACAAGATGATCTAGTTTCTACCAAATAGTCTACTTGCCTACTCTATGCTTTTGTTTTATCATTTAAAATATATGTAAAGCAAGAAGATGAAAATGAAAATAGATCTTAACTAGCTTCAATATAAGTTTAATTGGAAGAATCTTTAAAAATATTGAAATTACAATCAATTTTAATATTATTTAAACATTTTTAAATCGAAGATCGAATTTTCAAATTGAAACTAGAAACATGATCAAAATTATAATATATACATGAAAATTTTATCTTTTGTGTATTAAAAATTACTTTAGATAAAGATATTTAACAAAAATAGAAAAAAATATAAATTAAAATAAAAGTAATAAAAATAAATGTAAATAAATATTTTGAGTAAAAATAAATAGTTACTGATTTTTTTAATTAATTACTAATATTTTAAATAAATTTAAATTTTGTTTTGAGTTGTAATGTCTAAATTTTCAAGGTAATTTTGGGTACACAATTTGTTTCTTATATGAATATAGAGTATTAACCAACCATAACAAAGAAGTATAACGGGCACTAGTTGAAAATGCAAAACTTGTCTTCAAGTTCAACATGACCTAATTTCAAACTTAGACTTGATGAATGGTGTCTTCCATGAACTTCACCATAGTACCAAAAAAATAAATATTCACTCTAAAAGACTACTATATAAAAGGAATGTTGGAACCTTAGTGACTTGAGGAAGTCTAATCCAAGGAGAGGGGTATATAAGACCCCAGATCATTAAATGTTAATGCAACCCTAATTGTTATATACATATCTTAGTTAGATAAATTTAAAAGGCACGGGCTAAGCTCCCTACAAAATGCACTAAAGACAAAAAAAGGTCAAACTTTTTTTTTTCAGATTCGTGAAAATGCAGTGATGTTTTTGCAATTTTTTTGTGATTTTTGACCATGGAATATGCAAATCATGAAGAACATGTTATCACTATCTTAAAAAATTTCAGTTTCAAGCTAAAATTTTTGAAAAGTCTGGTTCTTAGACCTGATTGTGAGGTTTTATGGTTAAAACCTTGAGTTTTCAAGAAGCCCTAGCTGGTCTTAGGCCTTGTTCTAATTTCATGTTACTTTTTGGCTCACTAACTCTCCAAATAAGACATGTGCAATTTTTTACCCCTTTTAAGTGACCACTTTATATGTTATATTGTTAGGTTGGCGAACGGGATACCTTTTTAATATTTCTCTCAGCCTAAGTTCCCCATAAATTTTCCTAAGTAACTAACCCTTTAAAATGAGTGGCTTTTGTTAAGACTCAAGGTTCCCTGTTGTCAAAATTTTTGACATGTGATTTAGCGACGACCGGACATCTATCTCGGTGGGCCCGTCTTCAGTGTTGTGTTGGTGATTAAACCATGTGGTGCATCAACGGTTGTCATTATACCATTGGGTCAAGATGTTTCCTTTTTAAGCGTTGCGGTATAGCGACAAGCATCTAATCAAGCTTTACTGACAGCAGCAGGTTTTCTGACATGATAGTCTCAGTGGTGTGTTTTTCGAGATGACACCTGTCTTGGGTGACGTAGCAATTGTGGGGTCAGGCTTTTCAAAAAGTAAAACATTGATTGATCTTATGGTTGTTGTTATATCGCTAATGAAAGATGTGAAGTGTTTAAGCTTCGAGGTATAGCAACAACCGTTCGATGCTATATGATGGACGAGATCGTGAGTGGGCCTTGAATTGCCATGTCACTCTGACATGTGTGCTTTTGATTGGTTGAAATAAATATGATGTGGCGGTCGACAAGATGTTTGATATTAAAAAAGAAAATGAGAAAGGGGCCTGCCCACCTGTTCTTGTAAACGTGGCAGCTTTTGATTCGATAGAAAGATAAGTGAAGAGTCATAGTAGGCCCGGCCTTCTCAGATGGTTAAGGTTCGACAAGATCTCATGATTGTCGATATACCACTGAGGTAAAGTGCATGATTTTTAAGGTTTGCGGTATAGCGACAGTCATTGATCTTGTTTAAAGATGAGGGCTAAAAGGTGGGTCCTCTGTTGCCAAGTCATGCTGACAGGTACATCTTTGATTGGCTGAAGGCAAGGATGACATGTCAAGTTGTCAGTATATTTGACACCAAGGATAAAGTAGGGTTTTCTCACCTACTAATCTGTCTGACGTGGCATTTCCTAATTCGATGAAGGTTTCGAAAGGGAAGGTGGGGTCATTGCTTTGAGAAAGGGTAAAGCACTATAAGTTTGAAAAAATCATGTGGTTGTCGTTACACTACTGAAGGAAGATGCTGGGATTCTACGCCCGCGCTTTGGCGACAAGATGACACCTGTCCATGCCGATCAAGGTAAAGTTAAGTTGTTTCTTTTCCCACATGGTTTAATTTGAATTGTTCTTATTGGCTGGGAACTCGTTTGGGAAAAATAGAAAGATGGTTGCGCAACTATTTTTGCTGATCGTCTGATGCACCAAAAGGAAATAATATCAACGGTCTGAATTCAAATTTTTGTTCTGTGATGTTGTTCACGTCCTGTGAATGTTGAGGCCACCATTATTCAGTAATGGTGGACTTAATGAGCTACGTGCGAATGAATTGTAAATGGTTGGCAACATTATATACCCCAAATTTGATCGTTATTTTCTTTACCGCTCTCATAAGCATTTTGGAAAACTGGATTGTCCTCTGGAGTGATATCAAGTGAATTTTTCAAGTGCCTAGTAGGTCATAATTTTTGAACTCAAGAATTATTTGAAGTCTATGAAGGAATTGTGGGTGGAATTATGTTGCTTGTTGATATTTTTAGGGTTTTTCTTAGGTATTTTTATATTATTCTAAAAGGCCCTAGTTTAAAATGCCACCAAAGAGGGGATTGTCTGGGAAGACAAAGTATAAAGACAGGGACCGTGTCTTTGAAGACTTAATGCAATTGCTACCACATTCAGACAATGGGGCAGCTAGATTGAAGGAATTGGTTCTGAGGAACCCTAAGGATTATGTAAACAGTGGGCTTCATGATAGAGGGAACTAGATGAGAGATGCTAGGGTGGGTGAAGATCATAACGGTCTTATTTTGTTTAAAGCAGCATACTCACAAAGAAATTCCTATGCCCCCCTTAGCAACATTTGGCAGTTTGATATTGGAAAGTTGGTAGTTCTTGGAGTTTTCATGGATGCAGAACTGTTAATTCAAATTGCTAAGTGTTATGATCCTGTGACAAAATGTGTGAAGGATATAAATGGAAATAATTTGATTAGCATCACAGAAGAGGAGATTAGGGAGGTTTTCTCATTGAATGACCCTTTTGTTGGGTTGGAGAAGATAGATTTTACATAATTTACAAAAGTATATGAGGCCCAGAAGGATTATTTGAGGACAGGGCCTCTGAGGGATTTTTTAGACTAGATTGGATCCATGTGTGTCATCAATCCAAGTACACCAGAGCCCTTCAGGATGGATTTATTCAGTAAGAGAGCACAGGGTTTTTACAAGTCTTTAACTCATATCTTGGGGTTGTAATACCCCAAAAATGGGCTATAGGTTGATTAACCTCCTATATCGACAAATCGAATGAAATCAACATGAAAGTCCTAACCTAAGGCACATCGGCACATTATCAAATCCTAATTGATTATCCTAAATTCTACATCGAGGAATATTCCTTATTCCTAATTATCCTAATTATCTTTAATTTAATGATTATTTGGCGATAAATCATATTTATCCTAAAGTTTGATTCATTCAATATTCTGAATATTTAATTAATGAGATTTAATATTGCCACTTAATTATTTCATTAGATTTAATTAAATTATTTCTAAATTGTATTATTCCATTTTGACAATAAATCAAATATCCTATGACTAATTGATTAAATTCTTATTTAATTAATTAATGTCAATTGTCAAAATTAATAATATAGTTTTAGAATAAAAGTTTGATTTAATAATTGATTAACCCATAAATCAATTGTTTTATTTTTAAAATCAGTTAAGTTGAAGATAAATCACTTTAATTCATAATTAATTATGCACATCCAAAAAGCAATTAACTTTAAATCAGAAAATCAATTCAAATTTGTTTTAAAAATAAACTCAACTTGTTTTGAGTTAAAAGCAGATCTCAACTTCTGATTTAAAATTAAAACTCAGCTTTTGCATGATTTTATGAGTTAAATCTAAAAATCAACTAGAGTGATTTATGGCTTTTTCCATGCATCCCCAAAGCCCCAGATTTCTATAAAACCAAGGCTTTAGCTCTTCACAAATCATCTCATAATTTGTAAACTTATGTTGGCAAATTGGTATCTGAAGACTTTTGCGAATCAACCACATTTGTGAGATCAATTTTGTTTTCATATCAATTCTTAGAATCATTGCATATCAATTTTTCATATAGATTAGATTCATATCAGTTTTTCATTCTTATTGCATAGAAAACACAAAAATATAGATTAATTTGCATTCATTACTCCATTGCTATCTTGCATTCAAATCCTTCATTTAGGTGTTGTGAATGTCACTGGTCTTGGTCCAATTTGAGAATACATACTCGCACTTACTAGAAGGCAGTAAATCGCCTAGTTAGATTAGTTTTCATTTCACTGCACGATTTTGATTTTAAGCTAACCTCTAATGTTTTACTAAAGTGTTGTGTCTACAGCTAGGTACAAAATTCACACACACATTTCTATGTGATACCAATGTGATTCAATATAAGGACAATCGGGTTTAGAATCGGTCACTCACTTCTTCGCAATCATAAGGTTCAGAATCAGGTGTTTTGACACTTCTTCGCAATCATCGGTTTATTGATGTTATAGTTAACATTATCTTTGGTCATTCAGGACCTAGCATCTTCATATCAAATTCAATCAATTTCTGTTTCATATCCATTTCAATATCAAACATCAAGTTCCAACATCATACACAGACTGTCTTTGAACCACTGTGCTTCGCATAGTAATTCAAAGAGGGGCAAAATGTAATACCCAAAAATGGGCTATAGGTTCATTAACCTCCTATATCGACAAATCGAATGAAATCGACATCAAAGTCCTAACCTAAGGCACATCAACACATTATCAAATCTTAATTGATTATCCTAAATTCTGCATCGAGGAATATTCCTTATTCCTAATTATCCTAATTATCTTTAATTTAATGATTATTTGGTGATAAATCATATTTATCCTAAAGTTTGATTAATTGAATATTCTGAATATTTAATTAATGAGATTTAATACTGCCACTTAATTATTTCATTGGATTTAATTAAATTATTTCTAAATTGTATTATTCCATTTTGATAATAAATCAAATAGCCTATGACTAATTGATTAAATTCCTATTTAATTAATTAATGTCAATTGTCAAATTTAATAATATAATTTTTGAATAAAAGTTTGATTTAATAATTGATTAACCCATAAATCAATTGTTTTATTTTTAAAATCAGTTAAGTTGAAGATAAATCACTTTATTTATTTAATTAATTCATAATTAATTATGCATATCCAAAAAAAGCAGTTAACTTTAAATTAGAAAATCAATTCAAAGTTGTTTTAAAAATAAACTCAACTCTTTTGAGTTAAAAGCAGATCTCAACTTCTGATTTAAAATTAAAACTCAGCTTTTGCATTATTTTGTGAGTTAAAACTAAAAATCAACTAGAGTGATTTATGGCTTTTTCCATGCATCCCCAAAGCCCTAGATTTCTATAAAACCAAGGCTTCAACTCTTCACAAATCATCTCATAATTTGTAAACTTATGCTGGCGAATTGGTATCTGAAGAATCAAAGCTTCTTTGCGAATCAACCACGTTTGTGAGATCAATTTCGTTTTTCATATCAATTCTTAGAATCATTGCATATCAGTTTTTCATATAGATTAGATTCATATTAGTTTTTCATTCTTATTGCATAGAAAATAAAAAAAAATAGATTAATTTACATCTAATTCATATCTAGATTTTGCATTCAAATCTTTCATTTAGGTGTTGTCAAGGTCATTGATCTCGGTCCAATCTGAGAATACATACTCACACTTACTAGAAGGTAGTAAATCGCCTGGTTAGATTAGTTTTCATTTCACTGCACGATTTTGATTTGAAGCTAACCTCTAATGTTTTACTGAAGTGTTGTGTCTATAGCTAGGCACAAAATTCACACACAGAGGGGCATGATGAGGCCACTCATATGCCAATTCCATATATGTTCATGATGGTGCAATCACTACATCCCCAATTGGCATTAATCTTTGACTTTGCATCTCACTTGGCTGACCTAATCCATGAGGGATTAATGGGAATTAAGAATATGAAGGTTAGTAGGCCCTTTGGGTGGTATTCAATGCTTATGCATATGTTTTTGTACAAGGGTGAGCAGTTTTTCAGCTCAACAATCAACATTGTTAAGGAAAGAAATGGAGAAACCCTTCTAGTCTAGTTGTGGACCACAACTTTGTCATGGGACAAAGTTGATGCCAGTTTTATTGCCTTTGACAGGGATTTTGCTTCAAGACTTAGGACACTGTTATATTTTGACAATCCTAGAATCCCAAGGGAGTTACTAAGATTAATTAGACCAAAGGAATACTGTCAGGATATTACTATTGTCCATAATTTTGGGGATATCATATTATACCATGTTTCTACAGTTTTTAGAGTTTATGGTTACAGGAAGGCACCTTACATTTTTCCCTACCAAGTCCCACTAAAGGTAGGATATGCTGAAATTCTGAGGCAGATTGGTGAGCTACAAGAGAATGCCCTTACTGGTAAAGGAAGAGGGACTTTCTTCCCTGATGTTACAATTGCTCATCAGTATGTTATTACTAAGGGAGGATGGGTATATTTGAACCAAGTATTGCAACCCTATAGAATGCCTACAGCTACAGGAAGATGTGCAGATAATGAGGGTTTCCTATCAGGAATGTTTAGAGATAAGATTAGGTGTGCTCTTATGGAGCACCAATTCAATTTTATTGAAGATATAATAAGTAATGAGTTTGACCTCCAAACTCAGGAAATAAAGAAGGAAAAGTGGGGATCTACAAGAAGACTGTAGATTTCATCAAGAATTTTGATAGAACTTATGATCTATTAAAGGGCTTTGAGCCATGGGCAAGAAAGGTAGAGGCTCTCATGGAGCATTTTGAAGGCATTATGCATGCGGTGAATGAGAAGAGGGCTGTTGTGAGCGCGAGAGACCCTGAGAAGGCTAGGTAGATTTTGAACCAGGTTGAATATATAAAATTGACCCCAAGGGGAATATATACAATGCAAAAGAGAAGTGGGTACACTATTCTCCTACCAACACAACAAAGAAGTGAGGATATTCCTTCTACTTCTAGAGGAAAGAGGCCTATGAATGATCCAATAATGCAGGGACCCTCTCCAAAGAGGCAAAGACAAGAAGGGTTAGGATCAGAGCAAAATGTATACTCTCCCTCTCAATCCCCTTTACATTTAGATGAACATGGGGTAGTAGAACAGTTGGTATAGATCAGGAATGAAGGAAGTATTTTTGTTTCCAATGATGAACTACAAGAAGGAATGCCAAAGGAACCTAAGGAGGTTGCCATGGATCTTACTATTGCTAAATTTGAGGGTAAACAAATTGACCCTATTTTAAAACAAGCTTGTGATTCTTTTGTCACTGATGAAAAATTTGTTAAGACAAGGGCATTCCTCAAATTTTTGTGGATAATGAAAATAAATCAGTTCAAAGAGATCTGTGAGAAGAAGAAAGAAGAGTTCCTTGATAGGGACATAACAAAGATAGAAATTGAGACCAAGGGAGACATGATGAAGCAGTTTGAAAAGATTACTCCTGAGGAGGGAAGGGCTATGGTCCATACTGCAGGGGTGTTGATTCTACCAAAATGGGATATTGCTGATGCAATAGTCTTTGATCAAGTCAGGAAGAGCAAGGTAAAGACTCTTGCTACTGCAGAATAGGCCCAACAAGCTGCTAGGGGGATTTCTTTTTCATAGGATCATGCAGCCTTGGTAATGTGGTCCTTTAAGAGGGAGGAAGGCAAAGGAAAAAGAGAGGCTATCTCTATAGAATATGCAGGAAATCTATTGGTACAAAGAGTAGGTGAGACTTCTGGTGTTGAAGCTTCAAACCTAATTTTTGAAACTACCAAATTCAATGTCAAAGCGGTAGAAAAAGATGCTCAAGAAAAATAAGAGGTGAGGCTCAAATTTGAAACTGTCCTAAAATCTTACAATGAGCTCAAGATAGAGCTGATTCAAAAAGACAAGTTAATTGCTGAGTTATCAGGACCACAGGATCACGGGTCACCACAACTAATGATAGCTTAAAAACTTGAAGTGGCTTCATCCTGTAGCCCTATTATTGAGTTTCCACCATCCGCCTACCCAGAAACACATTTAGATGCAAGACTCAGTTGGGAAAAGCAACAATTGCTGGAGGAAACCAATCACTTCAAAAGGAAGAGGAAGGAATTGGACAGGATAAAGGAAGAGTATGTGAAAGATAAGAGCCTGTTGAAGAAAGAATATGAAGACAAAGTAACAAAAGTTGTGATGCAGTTTGCTACAAACTTGAATCCCACAGTCTTGTTTGATCATGCTAGAAGGCTAAATGTGTTACTTGTATCATTGGATAAATACAAGAATGAGTTTGAACTAGTTTTCAAGAAATGGATTGAGAGATCTACAAATGTGAGATTGTTTAGATTATTGTCTAAATCCCAAGAAGATCCTGATCCACTGATCAAGCCATTGCACCAGAATGTGAAGAAGTTAGTGGAGCATGACATACTCTTAGGTGATTTTGAGAAGAAGTCAAATTTGATGAAGAAGGAATTAACACTTCCTAGTTGTGACTTGATCCTAGGGGTTTTCAGGAAGAATGGTGAGCTCAAAGAATTGATCAAGTGGCGGGCACAAATTGATGGTGACTTCTTTGCTAGGATGACTAGCATTTTGACCCTAGAGAATACTTTATTCTTTATTCATACTATTGAGACTTTAATAACTGCTAAGTCTAAGTTTGATTTTATTCAGTGAGAAATTAGTTAATTGGAGGTCAGATGGGAACAGTTGTCTAGAAAAAATTTAGAATTTGCAAGTTTTGAGTTCCCGAGCGAAGAGGTGTACAATAGGTGGAGGTATCAGTACATACCTCAAGTAGAAAAAGTAAATACTCTGCTAGCCTCTTGAAACAAGTGAAAATAGTTGCTTTTTGAGCCATTAGGGTTGTTGAGATGCAAAAAGGAATTTATTGCAGGATTGACAGCTGAGATATTACAATCAGATTTGTTGAAGGAAGCCAAGGACATAATTGAAGACATAAAGCAAGGCAACTCATCCACAAAATATCTCACATGTTTGATCAGTGTATTTATTGTAAACCTAATAGGGTTGTTGTAAAGCTTTTTAGGTTAGAAATTTTGTAAACCCTAGAATGATCAGTAGCTTGTTGCATTTCCTTGTATATAAATGATTTTCCATGATCATTCTAGGCATTGAGAGTTTAGGAGTTGAAAAGATAGAAATTTTGAAATCCTAGCCCTTAGTCGAGGATTGTAACTTTTTGTATTATTTTTCATCAAAGAATAGAGAAGAGGTACAAGTTGCTGCTACTATTTTACAAGCTTACTATTTAGAATATGATGTATACAATGATCAAGGTTATACTTAATACAAATCTCAAATCTTTGTCTCTCCTTTGAGTTTATTCTTTGAATCTTTAAGTCTTTCTGATATTTATATGTATGTATTTGGCTTTTAGTTCTGACCTAGGGTTGGATTAAATATTGCTTAGGGTGGGATACATGTTTACTAAATCTATTTAAGGATTTTTCTATAAGTAGGAAAGAGTTGGGGTGTTTGTATTTATGTTTAAAGACCAGTTATTCTCAAAACATCTTTGTATTCATTCTCTTTTTTGATATTTTGCCCAATGGATAAGGCACTGACTTCCATTTTCCTATCTTTGCTTTGTGGGGAATGATCAAAACCTTGTAATCCTAAAACATAAAATCAATACCAGTCTTTTACAGTTTTATTTACTTTATATGAGTTGTTTTACCTAGTGATGGAGAGTCAATGAATAATAGTTTGTTATTTAGTACTTTCTCACTGTCATCTATTGTATGATCCAGTATTGAGTAAGGAATAGAGTTGAATCTATTGGATTAGGTGTACCCACCTTGGTTTTGCAGAGCCAGAAGTGAAGAGGGTAGTCTTACCCCTATAGTTGGTCCAATTACTTATAGATTTCCCATATTTAGAATTAACCACTCCTTAACATTAGTCATAAGCATATTGGTATCTCTTGGAGTGTAAAATCTTTTGAAGAACCAACAAAATGGTGATTGTGTTGGGGATGTTATAAAATTTTTATAAAATAATGCAAGTACAAGTTGAGCTACACTCCTGGCCTGCTTATTTTCAAAACCAGTTAGTTACCTTATACACAAAGTTATTTTCCTTTTAAATTTTTCCTACCCTTAATATTTGTTTAAAATCATAGAAAATCCCATTTAGCTTGGGTGGTGACTCTAAAACATCTTTGTACTAGTGTTTAATAAAACATCACTATATCATAATGAGTTTCAAGAATACAAGATCTTGGAGGAAGGAACACCCAGAGGAAGGTTTGCAGGGTGAGCTTCCGACCACATCTAGATGAAGTCAGGTTAGAAGAGAAAAAAATATTAATGACATGTCTCTTACCTGGAAACAAAAGGGAAACTCAAGACAAGAAAGTCTTGCTCCTCCTAGTCAGGAGGGAAATGCCTCAGAATATGAGGAGGCAGTTGACCTGGGCCTAAATCAATATGAAGATTATTATTCCCCCATAGAAAGAGAGGGTGAAAGGTTGCCCCACAATAGGAAAATAATCTCTAGCAGACGGTATGGAGGGGAGAGAAGATCTAGAAGTAAGAGTAGGAGTGGACAAGATTTTGTCCCCCCTTTCACCCTTGGTTTGTCATTGCCCGAAGGCCTCCATGAGTCTCAGGATCAACAAGAAGAGCCTCAAGCACAACAGGTTGAATCTAAAACAACTTTACTTGATTCTAAGGAGATATTTGAGGAAGTATATGAATTAGAAAGGAGAATTCATGAACAAGAAGTTATTAGGTAGAAGAGAGAAAAGGAAAGAGAAGAAAAAATTAGACATGCCATGATAAGGGCTGACCAATTAAAAAGACAACTACTAAATTTAGAAGCTATAAATTATGTTCCCATTCCTGAATAGACAAGTGAACAACCCATTGTCCAATAGGTCTTTGAAACAAGGAATCCAAGGGATAAGGGAAAGCAAAAAGTAGTAGGCATTTCAATTAATGAGCCTATAGACCCTAAATTTCCCACAGATTCCACTTTAAGGTTGGAAGCAGACCTTGAGAAAGCCAAGAGGGAACAAGAATTGCTAGCTAAAGAACTAGAAAAGGCAGAGTTGGAAGCTTCAACATTGGAAATGAAAAAGAAGATAGATTTTCTTAGACGGTCTACAAGACCCACTAATTTTGCTAATTCTACTATTACACAAGGGGCAAATGTTGCAAATTTAGCAAATCAGACAACTGGTGTTCCCCCACCAGGAGGACTCAGAATTTATGCCATGAAAAATACTAATGCATCTACATCTCAGGGTGCTGGTATTTTTAATACAAGGGTTATACATGAAAGATGCAAGCAGTTAGTTTTTGCTGGCATCCCTGGATATCCTAACCCCATCCCTGAAGAAATCAGGAAGAAACTTCCCAAATTCACTGGAAGTAATGTTATCACTTGTGAGGACCACCTAAAAAAAATTATAGACATAATTGATGATTATAACATTGTGCCTGATGATGTTATCATGAAATTATTTTTACAATCCCTAATAGAAGATTCAAGGGATTGGTTTAGGGCCTTGCCACATGGTAGCATAGGTTCATGGGATCAGCTTAGGCATTGTTTCAAAGAATAGTATGGTGATAAAACACATGAGGGTTTTATGTTAAATGAATTTAATAACATTAAGAAAAATTTCAATGAGGATGTTGTTGAGTTTAATGTCAGATTCCAAAAGGTCATGCATAAACTCTTGCAAGTCATCAGATTGGATGACAGAGTATGTCTTGTCACCTATTTAAATGCCTTTGATTCTAAGATGGGCTACCTTTTGAGAGAAAAGAACCTAAGGAGTCTTGTTGAAGCTTATTGAATAGATGTAAAATTCGATTCACCTCTATTCAAATATAAAGGGGGAAATATGAGACCTATTCTCATACCCAAATTCCCTAATGAAGAGATCTGATTTGATCAACCTAGAGGTTAATACACAATTGAATCAATATTATGGTTAATATGGAAAAGAAAGTAGATCTAATATTTCCCTTTTTGTGGAATGGATATTATGTTTGAAATATTGAACAATTAAAATATAACTACTAACCTCAAAATTAGGGCAGATTTGGAAAATGTTGAATTTTGGTGTCTGTGTGTACTTTCAAGAAAATCTAAAACCTATCTTGGACTGGAAATGCCAAGACAAAGAAAACCCAGAAATCTTTCCTCAAGATGGCTCAGCTCGAGTTTGACCCTCATAAAAGGTCAAATACCACATTCTTTATTTGAAGTTTGATTCGAATTCTGTTCATAGATCCCAGAAGATGGCCGAAAAGAGTATCCAAATTTGCTCTTAGATCTAAAACTCTGCACCTGTACCTGCAAGAAAATGGGGGTTTTTTTTGTATGGGGGGTTTGCCTTGGTCAAACCTCAATTTAGGAATTAACCTTGAAATTGAATTGAAATGTATTGTGCATAAACAAAGTAATTGAAATAAATCACCTCACTTATGTTGAAGTCCTTGTAGAGGATTCAAATCCTTGAATCCACAAGTAGGAATACTTCAATGGATGTAGGATGATTCCAATCAATGGTATTTGATCTTCAACACCAATCTTGATTTGATCTTTGCATATGAGAAGGCTTGAATGAATGGAGAGGGATGGATCATCAAAGGGGACTCCAAAGAGATTGAATCCTTCAATAGCTAACAATGGATCTCCTTGATGAATGGATTCTTGAACACTTGAATGTGTGAAGACTTGCTTGCACTTGAGAGCTCTAGATGCTTGATTGCCAAAACTTGATATGAAAACTTGATTGCTTGATGTGAAAATGAGAGAGGAAGGCCTCCTTTTATAGTGATCTAGGGCACACTCCTCTAGATGGGCCACCTTGGAGAATTAAATCCCAATTAGGTCCTCACCTTTAGAAAATATACCTAGATTAAATGCAATTAAAGGATTTACCATCCCGAAACTCGAAATGGCCGACTCGAAAGCGGGAAAATAAATTTCCCGAAAGCCTGAAGCTTGAAAATTAAATATTTTGAAATTTTGGAGAAAGGGGTCAAAGTTGACATTGACCCTGACCTAGTCAAGGTTGATCGAAGACATTGACCTTTTTCTTAGGTTGACTCAAAACTGAATTAGGAGGTCCCAAGGATGCCCAAAAACCTAGAAATGATGCCAGAACAGGACAGAATGTCAGGAATAGACATAAAATCCTATGATTACTGAAATGAAGGCTAGGAGGATCCATTTCTAAATCCTACCTAGAAAATAGAGCCATGGAAGAGGGAAATTCAGGAGAATCCTTAAGATCCTAACCCTAATTTCACCTAGAATGAAGAAATCAAGTGTGAGGAAGAAGTGGAAAGTGGGGAGAAAAGCCAAATACATGCAAAGACCTGATCGAGGCACTTAACATGACCCCAAACCACTTACTCAAAGGGATAAACACTCTTACCATGGAAGTGCTTCCATTTTAAGATGATACACTTATAAACTAGCTGTGAACATAGAGAGTAACCGAAGAATTTCAAGAAAGTTGGGAAGAAGGGAAGATAACAAATCACAATTGTTGAATAGAAAAGATCTAGGAAAGCCTATAAGTGTAAAAACTAAGGATGATGATAGCCTGAAGAAAATTTTGAAAGCAATAAAGGACTTAAAGCCTGGTGATAATAGAAATAATAAGGTTGTAGAAGGTGATAGGGCTGCCTTTAATAATTTCAACAAATTGCCAAGAATGTAGAACTACCCATATAATACTCAATGGAAAGATGGGAGGCTTATCCCTCCTGAGAGAAAGGACAAGCCAAATGATAGGACCCCTGATCCATTGCAAAGGAACTCAATGAATGTGGTGGAGGATGTCCCATGGTGTATTGTTTGTCAATCACCACATTATCCCAATTATTGTGTCATATCCCAAAGTGTCTCTTCACAAGAGGAGCAAGAGTGTAATGAGGAGCAACCTTATGATGACCAGGGATGTGGAATGATTTCCTCCCATGTTTGGGATGAAGTTGACTCTATTAAAGAGGATGAAAATTAGGGTATTTTCAATTCTCAGACCAAAGCTGAATCATACCATCAACAGGTTTTTTCAAATGAAGATAGTGAGCCTAATAACATCTAGTGCAATGTTTTGAAGGGTAAAGAGACAGTTGTTTTGAGAAGGCCTTCTAATGAGGAAATTGCTTCGATAACAACAAATATGGTTACTCAAGCTAAAAAAAGTTACAACCTGAGAAATAGAGTAGTTGGTAGCCCAAATCAAAAGCCTGATAGAATTTTCATCAAGAAAACAGACAAAGATGTAAAGACATCACATGATAAGTCTAAGGATGCTAAAGCTATTGACAAGGTCAAGATAAGGAAAAATTCTAAGCCTAACATAGTCTATAAAATAAACTCCAAACCCATAGTTGAGGTTGTCCTAGCTTTGCAGAATGAGGATGGAGTCCATATTAAAAAACTAGCAGACATATCCATCCAAGATATTGATAAAGAAGTTGCAAGTTTGAAGCCAAATGTCTTAGATTCAAAATATGTTCCTATTGATATGAGAAAATTATTGTCACAGATTACTGTCAAAGCCCCATTGTTGGAAATGATGAGAATAGAAGAACATAAGGAAAAGGCCCTAAATTGGGTAAATGGTGTGGTACCCATGGATTCCCAAAAAACAACAAAGGGTTGAGAAACAAGTAGCAACTATGAATGATAAAAATGAAAATTGTAATGAGGAGATTGTTTCTGAAATTCCCCAAATTTATTTGGATGCAAATGTTGTCAATACTACAATAGGAATAGTTGATCCTTTCTTTTTGACTCTGCGTATAAATGGAAAGCTGCTAAAAAACCGCATGATTGATTCTGGAGCATCAAACACTATTATGCCTACTAAGGTTATGAAGTCATTAGGATTAAAGGTGGACACACCTCATGGTAGATGTCAAGTAATGGATTCAAGGGAAGTACCAGTTGTGGGTACTATCAAGGCTCTACCTTACAAACTGGCTGCATACCCCAGCAAACAATTGACCATGAGTGTCTTGGTAGTGGATATTCCTCCCCAATATGGGATTTTACTATCAAGGAAGTGGAGTGCTTCTATGGGAGGTAGCATACAGTGTGATTTGTCATTTGCCACTTTTAACTTTGAGGGATAGAATATTAGAGTTTCTAGAGAACTTAGAACTCCACATATGATTGAAGAAAAAGAAGACACCATGAATTGTTTTCTTGACACTGACATTAATGCTTTCAAAGTCCAAGGTAAAAATGATGAGGAGAATATTGAAAATACACATAAGTTAGAAAACCAAGGGGGATGGATTGACCTTGATAGTTTGTGGACCATGTATTTTGATGGTGCTAATAGCAAGGAAGGATCTAGAGCTAGAATATTGCTCATATCTCCAAATGGTAAAACTTTCAAATTCTCCTTTACTTTGTTATTCTCATTCACAAATAATGTTGCAGAATATGAAGCTCTATTGATAGGTCTAAGGTTGGCATCAAAGCATGGTATAAAATGTTTAAAATTAGTGGGTGATTCTGAGTTAGTTGTTTCCCAAGTGAGATAAAAGTATGCTTCAAAAAATAAAAAATTAAAGCAGTATAGGAATGCAGTATGGGATGAAGTTGAAAGATTTGGTGCCTTTAACATTTGTTGGATGGAAATAAGTCAAAACAGAATGGCAGATTTGTTGGCTAATGTGGCCCTTAGACCTGAAGATGTTACATTTGCATATATATCCAATATAGAGATACAAGCCAGGCCTTCCATCCTTGATAATGTAGAGAATTGGCAGGTTTTTTTCGATGACCAAGACATATTAAGATTTCTCCAATGTGAATCTCATTTTGGTAACAGAGAAATGGATTTCAGCACTTATGTTGATATAGTGAATGGTAAAGATGTAGTTTTTGGGAAAGAAGTTCTGCAGTTGAAATCAAATAGAGTCCCCAAAGGATTGGTTGCTCTTGAAAGGGCATTTGACAATAAGGACAAAGCTTTCTCTTCCAGTACTGACAAAACAAATGAGCTTGAATAAATAAACTTGGGCACAAGAATGGCACCCAAGAAGGTTTATATAGGTAAGTGTTTGTCCCCAAGAACTAGAAAAAAATTGATTCATCTTCTTAGAAAATTTAGGCATGTTTTTGCCTGGTCTTATGAAGATCTCAAAGCTTATAGAGAGGACCTCTTTCAACATGAGATTCCACTAAAAGAAGGCACAAAGCCTTTTAGGCAGAAGTTGAGACTTGTTAACCCCACCTTGGCACCTAAAATGCAAGGAGAACTCAAGAAAATGATGGATGCCGGAATAATCAAGCCTATTAGGCACTCCACTTGGGTTTCAAATTTGGTGCCTATTAGAAATAAAAATGGTGACATTAGGCTTTGTGTTGATTTTAGAAATCTTAACATAAATTCTCTGAAAGATAATTATGGATTACCAAATATGGAGAACATGTTGCAGAAAGTCATTGGGTCAGAATTGATGTCCATGATGGATGGCTTTTCTGGTTATAATCAAGTTACACAAAGCAATTTAAAACTGCATTTACAACCTCATGGGGGAGATATGTTTATGTAAGGATGTTGTTTGGGTTGACTAATGCTGGTGCCACTTTTCAAAGGGCTATGGATGTAGCTTTTGCAGATTTCATTGATAGATTCATGGTGGTATATCAAGATGATCTAACAGCTTTCTCAGCCAAGGAAGAACAACATTGCCAACATCTAGAAAAGATTTTCATTAGGGCATTAGAGTATGGGGTTTCTTTGAACCCAAAGAAGTGTGCTTTTGGTGTGGTAGAGGGAAAGCTTATGGGGCATATTGTTTCAAAGGATGGAGTGAGGATAGAACCTGAAAGGGTGGAAGCTATTGATAAACTATCTCTACCAAAGAATATCAAGGGAATTCAATCCTTTTTAGGACAAGTCAATTTCTTGAGGAGATTTATTACAAACTTTGCTGAAATTAGCATTCCCATATCAAGAATGTTAAAAAAGGGAGCAAAGGTTGAATGGAATGTGGAAGTAATATAGACTTTCAATGATATTAAAAAGGCCATCAAGGATGCCCCAGTTTTGAAAACACTAGATTATAGCAAACCTATGCAGATCTTTTCTTTTGCATCTGCCCATACTGCTGCAGTAGTACTATTACAAAAAAATGCTGATGGTTTTGAACAACCTATTTCTTTTTTCAACAAGACCTTGCAGGTAGCAAAATTAAACTATGATATTATTGAGAAGCAATCTTATGCCTTGGTGAAAGCTATTAAAATATTCAGGTGTTATCTGGTTGGAGCCACAGTGGTTGCCTATGTACCAAGTGCTGTAGTCAAGGATATCTTGGTCCAACAAGAAGTTTTAGGAAGAAGGTGTAGATGGGTCAATAGGATTCAAGAGTTTAATATTGAAATTCACATTACAAAGTTGGTAAGAGGGTTGGGCCTAGCAAAGTTGATGGCTCAAAGCAATCTAACTGCAAACTAGATAAACATGTTGGAGGAGGATCAAAGATCTTTTGTGTGTAACATGGATTGTTGTGAGTGGTACAAAGATATTGTCAAATATTTGCAAAAGATGGTTTTACCCCCTGGATTGGATGATAACAAGAAAATAACCATTAAGCTTCATTCCATAAGATATGCAATTATAAGTGGTGAGTTATGGTGGAGAAGCAATGAAGGTGTCTTTCTTAGATGTGTAGATCAAGATAAGGCCAAGCTTTTGATGAATGAATGCACAATGGGATTTGTGGAGGACACTATATGGCAAAGACTATAGCCCACAAGATCATCAGATCAAGTTTTTGGTGGCCATCACTTTTCAAAGATACCCATTAGTTTGTAAAGAAATGTGATCCTTGCTAAAGATTTGCAGGGAAATTAAAATTTAGTGGAAACTTGCCTCTCAAACCTGTTACTATTCAGGCTCCTTTCCAAAAGTGGGGTATGGATTTCACTGGTGAAATCCCTAATAAGTCCAATGGTGGACATTCCTATATCTTGTTGGCAACTAATTACTTCACCAAGTGGGTTGAAGCAATCCCTTCAAGGAGAGCAGCTAGTAAGGTGGTAACAAAATTTATCATGCAAAATATCCTTACAAGGTTTGGTTGCCCAAAACCATGGTGGTTGATAATGCAATGTGTTTCGGATCAGAGGAGTTTGTTGACTTCTATCAAAATAATGGTATAAAAATCTCATATTCATCTCCCTACCATCCACAGGGCAATGGCCAGGCTGAATCCAGTAACAAGAGTTTAATTAAAATTTTGAAAAGAGTATTAGATAAGAATAAGAGGGCCTGTGATTCCAAGTTGTTACAAGCCTTATGGGCTGACAGGGTTACAGTAAAGAAGGCAATAGGTTGTGACCCTTTTGACTTAGTATATGGAATTAATGCAAGATTTCCTCAGAACAATTTGCTACAGATGTATCAGTTCATACAGTCATATGATGATAATGTGGAAGAAGATATGACTGTTAGAATAAATGAGTTAAATCAATTGAATGAGGTAAGAAATGATGCACATGTTAAAAATAAAAAGATGCAGGCCTAGTGCAAAGTCCTGTATGATAAA
Organism: Chamaecyparis obtusa; assembly: GCA_027943335.1. Classification (NCBI taxonomy): domain Eukaryota; kingdom Viridiplantae; phylum Streptophyta; class Pinopsida; order Cupressales; family Cupressaceae; genus Chamaecyparis; species Chamaecyparis obtusa. The sequence goes on from BSBK01007528.1 coordinate 598,041, forward strand.
AGGACTACTCAGAGAAATTTTGCAAGTGGTGACTTGGTCCTGATGTGGAATGCAAGATTAGAAGTTAAAGGAAAGCATGGGAAAATTGATCCCACTTGGTTAGGCCCATATATCATTGAAGAAAAATGGGGAACAAATTCATATATATTGAAGAATCTAATAGGAGAGCTCATGGAATTGCCAATTCATGGTCAATTTTTGAAATTTTACTTATCTTAAATATTTTAATGAGTCTTTGTGTAGGTTTAGATTTAGGGTTTTGTATGCATCTCTGTTTGCCAGTCAAAATTTTGTTTTGGTCTGCTCTTCCAGGAGATTTTAGTTTTCTCATTGTATCTGCAGGAGATACACATCCCCACGCATGAGCCACTGTTATCACTATCTTAAAAATTTTCAGTTTCATGCTAAATTTTTTGAAAAGTCTAGTTCTTAGACCTGATTGTGAGGTTTTATGGTTAAAACCCTGAGTTTTCAAGAAGCCCTAGCTGGTCTTAGGCCTTGTTCTAATTTCATGTTACTTTTTGGCTCAATAACTCTCCAAATAAGACATGTGCAATTTTTGACCCCTTTTAAGTGACCACTTTATATGTTATATTGTTAGGTTGGCGAATGGGATACCTTTTTAATATTTCTCTCAAAGCCTAAGTTCCCCGTAAATTTTCCTAAGTAACTAACCCTTTAAAATGAGTGGCTATCATTAAGACTCAAAGCTCCCTATTGTCAGAATTTTTGACATGTGATTTAGCGACGAGCGGACATCTGTCCCGGTGGGCCCATCTTTGGTGTTGTGTTGGCAATTAAACCATGTAGTGCATCAATGACTGTCATTTTACTGTTGGGTCAAGATGTTTCCTTTTTAAGCATCGTGATATAGCGACAAGCATATGATCAAGCTTTACTGAGAGCAGTAGGTTTTCTGACATGACAGTCTCAGTGGTATGTTTTTTGGGATGACACCTATCTTGGGTGACGTAGTAGTTGTGGGGTTGGGATTTTCAAAGAGTAAAACACCAATTGATCTCGCGATTGTCATTATACCACTGATGAAAGATGTGAAGTGTTTAAGCTTTGTGGTATAGCGATGACCATTCGATGCTATATGATGGATGAAATGGTGAGTGGACCTTGAATTGCCATGTCACTCTGACATGTGTGCTTTTGATTGGTTGAAATAAATATGATGTGGCAGTCGACGAGATGTTTGATATTAAAAAAGAAAATGAGAAAGGGGCCTACCCACTTGTTCTTGTAAATGTGGCAGCTTTTGATTCGATAGAAAGATAAGTGAAGAGTCATAGTAGGTCCGACCTTTTCGGATGGTTAAGGTTCGAAAAGATCTTGCAGTTGTCGGTATACCACTGAGGTAAAGTGCATGATTTTTAAGGTCTATGGTATAGCAACAACCATTGATCTTGTTTAAAGATGAGGGCTGGAAGGTGGGTCCTCTATCGCCAGGTCATGCTGACAGGTATGTCTCTGATTGGCCAAAGGCAAGGATGACATGTAAGGTTGTTAGTATATTTGACACCAAGGATAAAGTAGGGTTTTCTTGCCTACTGATCTGTCCGACGTGGCATTTCCTAATTTTATGAAGGTTTCGAAAGGGAAGGTGGGGTCATTGCTTCGGGAAAGGGTAAAGCACTATAAGTTTGAAAAAATCTTGTGCTTGTCATTACACTACTGAAGGAAGATGCTCGGATTTTATGCCCATGCTTTGGTGACAAGATGACACCTATCTGTGCCAATCAAGGTAAAGTTAGGTTGTTTCTTTTCCCACATGGTTTAATTTGAACTGTTCTCATTGGCTGGGAACTCATTTGGGAAAAATAAAAAGATGATTGTGTGACTATTTTTGCTGATTGTCCGATGCGTTGAAAGGAAACAATATCAATGGTCTAAATTCAAATTTTTGTTTTGTGATGTTGTTCATGTCTTGTGAATGCTGAGGCCACCAATTTTCAGTAATGGCAAACTTAATGAGCTACGTGCAGATGAATTGTAAATGGTTGGCAACATTATATACCCCAAATTTTATCATTGTTTTCTTTACCGCTCTCATAAGCATTTTGGTAAACTGGATTGTCCTCTGGAGAGATATCAAGAAATTTTTTTAGGTGCCTAGTAGGTCATAATTTTTGAACTCAAGAATTTTTTGAAGTCTGTGAAGGAATTGTGGGAGGAATTTTGTTGCTTGTTGATATTTTTAGGGTTTTTCTTGGGTATTTTTATATTGTTCTAAAAGGCCCTAGTTTAAAATGCCACCAAAGAGGGGATTATTTGGGAAGACAGAGTATAAAGACAGGGGTGTCTTTGAAGACTTAATGCAATTGCTCCTGTATTCAGACAATGGGGCAACTTGATTGAAGGAATTGGTTCTGAGGAACCCTAGAGATTATGTAAACAATGGGCTCCATGATAGAGGGAACTAGATGAGAGATGCTAGGGCGGGTGAAGATCATAATGGTCTTATTTTGTTTAAAGTAGCATACTCATAGAGAAATTCTTGTGCCCCCCTCAGCAACATTTGGCAGTTTGATATTGGAAAGTTGGTAGTTCCTAGAGTTTTCATGGATGCGGAACTGTTAATTCAAATTGCTAAGTGCTATGATCCTATGACAAAATGTGTCAAGGATATAAAAGGAAATAATTTGATTAACATCATAGAAGAGGAGATTAGGGAGGTTTTCTCATTGAATGACCCTTCTGTTGGGTTGGAGAAGATAGATTTTATAGAATTTACAGAAGTATATGAGGCTGAGAAGGATTATTTTAGGATAGGGCCTCTTAGGGATTTTTTAGACCAGATTGGATCCATGTGTGTCATCAGTCCAAGTACACCAGAGCCCTTCAGGATGGATTTATTCAGTAAGAGAGCACAGGGTTTTTACAAGTCTTTAACTCATATCTTGGGGCATGATGAGGCCACTCATATGCCAATTCCATATATGTTCATCATGGTGCAATCACTACATCCCCAATTGGCATTAATCTTTGACTTTGCATCTCACTTGGCTGACCTAATCCATGAGGGATTAATGGGAATTAAGAATATGAAGGTTAGTAGGCCCTTTGGGTGGTATTCAATGCTTATGCATATGTTTTTGTACAAGGGTGAGTAGTTTTTCAGCTCAACAATCAACATTGTTAAGGAAAGAAATGGAGAAACCCTTCCAGTCTAGTTGTGGACCACACCTTTGTCATGCGACAGAGTTGATGCCAATTTTATTTCCTTTGATAGGGATTTTGCTTCAAGACTCAGGACACTATTATTTTTTGACAGTCATAGAATCCCAAGGGAGTTACTAAGATTAATTAGACCAAAGGAATACTGTCAAGACATTACTATTGTCCATAATTTTGGGGATATCATATTATACCATGTTTCTATATTTTTTAGAGTTTATGGTTGTAGGAAGGCACCTTACATTTTTCCCTACCAAGTCCCACTAAAGGTAGGATATGCTAAAATTCTTAGGTAGATTGGTGACCTACAAGAGAATGCCCTTATTGGTAAAGGAAGAGGGACTTTCTTCCCTGATGTTACAATTGCTCATCAGTATGTTATTACTAAGGGAGGATGGGTATATTTGAACCAAGTATTGCAACCCTATAGAATGCCTACAACTACAACAAGATGTGCAAATAATGAGGGTTTCCTATTAGGAATGTTTAGAGATAAGATTAGGTGTGGTCTTATGAAGCACCAATTCAATTTTATTGAAGATATAATAAAGAATGAGCTTGACCTCCAAACTCAGGAAATAAAAAAGGAAAAGTGGGTGATCTATAAGAAGACTGTAGATTTCATCAAAAATTTTGATAGAACTTATGATCCATTGAAGGGCTTTGAGCCATGGGAAAGAAAGGTAGAGTCTCTCATGGAGCATTTTGAAGGCATTATGCATGCGGTGAATGAAAAGAGGGCTGCTGTGAGCAAGAGAGACCCTGAGAAGGCTAGGTAGATGTTGAGCCAGTCAGGATATATAAAATTAACCCCAAGGGGAATATATACAATGCAGAAGAGAAGTGGGTGAACTGTTCTCTTACCAACGTAGCAAAGAAGTGAGGATATTCCTTCTACTTCTAGAGGAAAGAGGCCTATAAATGATACAATAATGCAAGGACCCTCTCCAAAGAGGCAAATACAAGAAGGGTCAGGATCAGAACAAAATGTATACTCTCCCTCTCAATCCCCTTTATATTTAGATGAACATGGGGTAGTAGAATAGTTGGTACAGATGAGGAATGAAGGAAGTATTTTTTTTTCCAATGATGAACTACAAGAAGGAATGCTAGAGGCACCTAAGGAGGTTGCCATGGATCTTACTGTTGCTGAATTTGAGGGTAAACAAATTGACCCTATTTTAAAACAATCTTCTGATTCTTTTGTCGCTGATGACAAATTTGTTAAGACTAGGGTATTCCTCCAATTTTTGTGGAGAATGAAAATAAATTAGTTCAAAGAGATTTGTGAGAAGAAGAAAGAAGAGTTCCCTGATAGGGACATAATAGAGATAGAAACTTAGATCAAGGGAGAAATGATGAAGCAGTTTGAAAATATTACTCTTGAGCAGGGAAGGGCTATGGTCCATACTGCAGGGGTGCTAATTCTGCTAGAATGGGATATTGTTGATACAATAGTCTTTGATCAAGTCAAGAAGAGCAAGGTAAAGACTCTTGCTACTATAGAATAGGCCCGAAAAGCTGCTAGGGGGATTTCTTTTTTAGAGGATCATGCAGCCTTGGTAATGTGGTCCCTTAAGAGGGAGGAAGACAAAGGAAAAAGAGAGACTATCTCTACAGAATATGTTGGAAATCTATTGGTACAAAGAGTAGGTGAGACTTCTGGTGTGAAGCTTCAAACCTAATTTTTGAAACTGCCAAATTCAATGTCAAAGTGGTAGAGAAAGATGCTCAAGAAAAAGAAGAGTTGAGGCTCAAATTTGAAATTGTCGTCAAATCTTACAATGAGCTCAAGATAGAGTTGATTCAAAAAGACAAGTTAATTGCTGAGTTATCAGGACCATAGGATCACAGGTCACCACAACTAATGATAGCTAACAAACCTACAGTGGCTTCATCCTCTAGCCCTATTATTGAGTTTCCACCATCCCCCTACCCAGAAACACATTTAGATGCAAGACTCAGTTGGGAAAAGAAACAATTGCTGGAGGAAACCAATCACTTCAAAAGGAAGATGAAGGATTTGGACAGGATAAAGGAAGAGTATGTGAAAGATAAGAGCCTATTGAAGCAAGAATATGAAGATAAAGTAACAGAAGCTGTGATGCAGTTTGCTACAGACTTGAATCTCATAGTCTTGTTTGATCATGCTAGAAGGCTAAAGGTGTTACTTGTATCATTGGATAAATACAAGAATGAGTTTGAACTAGTTTTCTAGAAATGGATTGAGAGATCTCCAAATGTGAGATTGTTTAGATTATTGTCTAAATCCCAAGAAGATCTTGATCCACTAATCAAGCCATTGCACCATAATGTGAAGAAGTTAGTGGAGCATGACACACTCTTAGGTGATTTTGAGAAGAAGTCAAATTTGATGAAGGAATTAACACTTCCCAGTTGTGACTTGATCCCAGGGGTTTTTAGGAAGAATGGTGAGCTCAAAAAATTGATCAAGTGGCAGGCACAAATTGATGATGACTTCTCTACTAGGATGACTAGCATTTTGACCCTAGAGAATACTTTATTCTTTATTCATACTATTGAGACTTTAATAACTGCTAAGTCTAGGTTTGATTTTATTCAATGAGAAATTAGTCAATTGGAGGTCAGATGGGAATAGTTGTCTGGCAAAAATGTAGAATTTGCAAGTTTTGAGTTCCTGAGCGAAGAGTTGTACAATAGGTGGAGGTATCAATACATACCTCATGTAGAAAAAGTAAATACTCTGCCAGCCTCTTGAAACAAGTGAAAATAGTTGCTTTTTGAGCCATCAGGGTGTAGAAAGGCATTTATTATAGGATTGACAGTTGAGATATTACAATTAGATTTGTTGAAGGAAGCCAAGGACATAATTGAAGACATAAAGCAAGGCGGCTCATCCACAAAATATCTCACCTATTTGATCAGTGTATTTATTGTAAACCCAATAGGGTTGTTGTAAAGCTTTTTAGGTTAGAAATTTTGTAAACCCTAGAATGATTGGTAGCTTGTTGCATTTCCTTGTATATAAATGATTTTCCACGATCATTCTAGGCATTGAGAGTTTAGGAGTTGAAAAGATAAAAATTTTGAAACCCTAGCCCTCAGTCAAGGATTGTAACTTTTTGTATTATTTTTCATCAAAGAATAGAGAAGAAGTACAGGTTACTGCTGCTATTTTGCAAGCTTACTGTTCAAAATATGATGTATACAATAATCAAGGTTATACTTAATACAAATCTCAAATCTTTGTCTCTCCTTTGAGTTTATTCTGTGAATCTTTAAGTCTTTCTGAGATTTATATGTATGTATTTGGCTTTGAGTTTTGACCTAGGGTTGGATTAAATATTGCTTAGGGTGGGATACATGTTTACTAAATCTATTTAAGGATTTTTCTATAAGTAGGAAAGAGTTGGGGTGTTTATATTTATGTTTAAAGACCAGTTATTCTCAAAACATCTTTGTATTCATTCTGTTTTATGATATTTTGCCCAATGGATAAGGCACTGACCTGTATTTTCCTATCTTTGCTTTGTGGGGAATGATCAAAACCTTGTAATCCTAAAACATAAAATCAATACTAGTCTTTTAAAGTTTTATTTACTTTATATGAGTTGTTTTACCCAGTGATGGAGAGTCAATGAATAATAGGTTGTTATTTAGTACTTTCTCATTGTCATCTGTTGTATGATCCAGTATTGGGTAAAGAATAGTGTTGAATCTATTGGATCAGGTGTACCCACCTTGGTTTTGCAGAGCCAGAAGTGAAGAGGGCAGTCTTGTCCCTATAGTTGGTCCAATTGCTTATAGATTTCCCATATTTAGAATTAACCACTCCTTAACATTAGTCATAAACATATTGGTATCTCTTGGAGTGTAAAATCTTTTGAAGAACCAACATAACAGATGATAAAAATTCATACAAATCTATTGTGTTTTCTGATTTTTGAAATTTTTTCAATGGTGCATTTTGTAGGGAGCTTAGCCGCATCCAATTTAAAATAGAAACAAAATGGTGGTGGGAATATTTCATTTAATGTTCTCTTATAATTACACGTGTATGATGAAACTGAAATAGCTAATTCTAATGTTGTAATAAGTTGATTTGAAAAAAATAATCAACAATCACACATTACACATATGCAATATCTTATATGACCTTAATTTGGAATTTGTTATAATGGACGACAACAAATATGTATGATGAGTTCCAATTGTTTAATAGTCTTATGTAGTTGATTTAATAAAATCATTTTCACTTCATTAATTTGTGATCATGATACAAATTTTATTATTATATTTTTAGTAAGAAGTTTTATAGAAGTGTTCTTAATAATCCTATTAATGTCAATAACATTGTAAAAATGAACTATGGTAAAATGTTTAATGAATATAATCAATGAGTACATCAAGTTTAGTAACTTATAATATATTTCTCTTTATAGATAGGATAACATGAATATACTGACATAACTTATGAGTCATAATTTTGTATGGCACTACCAACCCAATATTGATAAAAATAATCATTATTAAATCTTAATAGCAAATTTTATTTTTAGAAGGGCGAATCTCATAATTAAGAATATATTTTGGAAAGATAATATATTTTGTTGACTCTAAATTTTATCATAATTAAGTATTTTTATAAAGTAATTCTACCTCCTACATTTTTTAATGTTAGATTTGAAAGAATACAACTATTATGTATATATTTTATTTATATATATAAAGTAAATTAAGATTTCTAATTTAGAAATATATATTAATAATAAATTAACTAATTAGTTGGCATTCTAATTGTCAATTATTATCATGGTAGATATGCTAGTAATTAATTAGGAAAGAAATTTATAAAAATTATTATTAAATGTAATAATTTGAGTAATTCTTTTTATTTAATATAATGAAATGATATTTTATCTTATTTGATATGAAACACTAGATTGTTTGATTAGACAAATTATAGCACTAAAACATTTTACTAGGGTAACTTAATGCTAACATGAATACAAAGGATTTGAAAAGAATATGTGAAACATAAGTACCTCATAATATCTTAGTATTGTTTGAAAAAACATATTTTTAAAATAAGTTAAAAAAAATTAAGTAATATTAATGTAAATGTAAGCTTGCAATTTTTTAATGTTAATGTACATTGTATGTAGTTTTGCAAAAAAATATTCAATCCTTTAACAAAGTTAGGAGTTATGTCAATATTGATTTTATATATTAAAAATCTATTTTTTAAAAGAATATTAAATTTGTATGTTTTAAAATAAATAAATAAATAAAATTTTAAGTTCTTTAATGATGCAAAATAAAGGTCAAGGGAGGGGCATTTGAACAAATAAAACCTCCAATATCACAAAATATATATGTTGACTCACCATGAAACTCTTGTTAATCATTAATATCGATTTACACATCTAAATGTAATTTTTTATTTATTTTTTAAAGTTTTTAGTAGCCCGTTTCCATATTCTTTTGGATAATGTTAATTGTATGCTTTTTCATATGTGTGTTGCAAATGGGTGCAAGAAACACTGCTTTTGTATACTATGTCCCATGAAATCCAAATGAATTTATACTAATATAAATAGATGAGTATAGTATATATGGAGTTGTAGTGGATGAATACATGTAATGGAAAAAATGGTGAATTTGATTAGGACGTATGCTTTTAGGAAATCAAGGATAAGGCATCGTATATTTAGGCCTGCATGCACACACGTCATAGTTTTCAACAAAGAGGAAATGACCGTCAATGGAGAAGAGCTTGTTATAAACAAAAAGATAGGTTTTTGATGGTGTGAAACAACAACATTGGGAAGATGCCTAAATTGGTGAAGATGTCAAATTAGGGTTACACCTTGTCCTTTCACACAATAATAATATTGTTGGTGAAGACAAAAAAGAACAAAAGGCAATGGAGGTGACTGTTGGAGATTTTCCAGCAAGCCAGTGTGCTGACTGTATGTTTGTCATTGATGACAACATATGGTAAGTAGCATGCGTCGAAGACTTATGCAATAAGCCTGGAGTATATGTAGCATGGACATGTTATCAGCATGATATCATGGATGTAGAGGTAACTGTTAGTACAGATAGTTATGTAGCAGCTTGTATCAACAGTGTTCCTGACAAAGTTACAGGCAATGTTCTGTGAGTGATTGTCCATGCAGTTATCATGGAGCCTTGTGCATTTGGATATGTGATGGAGACATGTTAGTGTTGTTACATTCATGGATGTAGAGTCTGATGTGTAGTAGAAGTAAAGTTATGCAGTCATTATTCACCAGTTGCAGTTTCATGTGTTCATCCAGAAGAGTAGACAAAGATTATATTGGTACAGGAGTTGCACCTATCATTTTGGTATGCATGCTTGGATTAGTGATTGGAGAATACTTAAGAATGTTTGGTTAAGAGCACATGATGTAATTTAGGTTGAGGATAAAGTATCAGTTAATTTGGTAGAGCCGATAGTGTGTAGTGTGCGTCTACACTTATTGATTTGGATACGTCCTAGTTTGTGTTGCATGCTTAGTAGAGCCGACCAAGATGTTATTAGAGAGTGTTATTGTTTCTCTAATATGATTTCAAGGTGGTTCTAATAGGCTGACTTGATTATATCATTTAGAGGAAAGATACTTATAGCCAGTCATTTGTGATCGCTAGGAGTATGGCATGGAGATGAAAGATTAGAGCAGAGTAGAGAGTGCGAAGTATTGTGCCATCAAGAAGAGGTCTATGTGATAGAGAAGATAGAGTGTGATATTCATTGGAATTGATCAAGATAGCAGGTCTACCTCACAGTTCACCAAGATCCAGATATAGTGTGTATATGTTATTTAGAAGGTTGCAACCTTCACCCCTTTGAGCAGTGAGCTCTCGGACAATGTGTCCTCACCCCTAACAGGGTCAATCATAAAAGACTCCTAATAGGGTTTGACCCTTGACCAAGTCACTATACTTATTGCATTGTAAAGATCAAATCCTAATAGGGTTGTAAGATCTTCTAACATGGATCATAATACACTAGTGTAGTTCTTAGTGGGTGTCAATTCCCACCAGGGTTTTTACCTATTTGGATTTCCTCGTAACCAAAATTGTTGTGTTGTGTTAAGTGCTCTCTTATTGTGTTTATGGTTAATGTTATTATATAATTAATTGGATAAAGAATTGAATCTTGTAGATGTAATACCCCAAAATTGGCACCTAATAAATTCAATCAATTTTGGTGCATTTTCGTCAATTTTACATCTCCAAAGTCCTAGTTTCCTAGGCAATTTTCTCTCTCCTACTTGACTTAATTTGACTTGATGTTGATTGCAAAAACCCTAAATTGCATTAATCAAATATTAAGATTAATTCCTAAAGTCTTCAACTTTTATTAGCTAAATTACCCCTATGATAAATTAATTTAATTCTAAAGTCCTAAGTGCTTTAAATTAAATTAAAATCTACCCCCTTTAGCTAATACCCATAAAAAGAATTAATATTACTTGTTATTTGAATGGACACCTTTATTTGAATTAATAATTCAAATTATTCGAACAGTCACCCTATATAGCAATAAACATTCTTTTAATTAAGTAATTCATGCCTTTTTGTTTCAATTGGGAATGAAGAGTCAACTATTTCGAATCAAGAAACTCTTCATTCCTCTTCTGGGTTTGTCTATTTAATGAACCTCATTCTTCATTCAAAGAGAGAGCAATTTTTGAGTAACTAAACTATAGCGCTTTTTTGTCTCAATTAATTCAAAGCTTTCATTGCATATTAGTGTAATTTTCTCTTTTTAGTTTAATATTGCATCTCATATTAGAATTAGTTTTCTTAATTGCTCTTAGTTTAATCTCATCTTTATTTCAAGTTCTTTAGAATAAATCTGCACTTCATATTTCTTTCAAACATTTTTAGATTAATATCATATTTCCTTCAAAGCATTTTAGATTAAATTGCACTCATTCTAGATTAATTTCAATTGTTTATCTTCATAGCTTTCAAATCCTCCATTGTAGTACTGGTCTTATAGTTGTTGGCTCTTATTCTAAGAGTAATTAAACACCCCGTCTACATAGGAGGCAACAAGTCACTTCACAATGGATTTCGAATTGAGTGATCAATACTCTCTTTAGTAATTTGATCATGTGAGTAATGACTATGTTGCGTGTGTAGTTGGATTAGAGGTCCACATTCAACCACATACATTTTGGCGCCCACCATGGGGTAGAAAATATGATTTTTGGCCTTATTCTTGATTTTTTCTGAAAAGATATTTGAGCTCTATCGTGCATTTGTACTATCTATGTACGGATTCTCATGCGAGAATCTAGAGTGTATCGCATGAAGTTTCGCTCCCTATAACACTCTCTCGCATGAACTGTTGCATCCTCACATGACACCATGTGTTTTCTCACACACTGTGGAGTACTTCCTTGCATGGGATTTGGATACAGTTTTTAATTTTTTTCAGTCTCTGTCTTTCCTGTTCTAGATTTTTGACATTTCCTGTTTGCTGGTAATTTCTATTTCCCTGTTATTTTCACAACATAACAGTTTTGTGTAGGATGTTTGTTGAAGAACATAAAACATGCTAATGGTTTGATTGCAGGATGATAGTCAAAGAATTTCTAAAATGTTGTGTTTGTTTCTTGCTTTCATTCACATAGTCTAATTAGGGCTCCGTTAAAATTTCTTGAGAATTTTGATAGTGAGTAGGGAATTTGGCTCTTCATTACATGAAGGTGATGACCATGAATGAACCTGAAAACCTAATGATCTTACTAATATGAAAAATTCTTGGGGAAGCGGAGAAAGGTAGTGAATCTTTACGCTTCTACTTGCCAGGGGACCATGCTCTTCTCTCTTTGAGAGAACCAAAAAGCCAAAAGCTTGTAGATGTGGTGGAGTGAAGCTAACTCAATGATGAATCTTATTGATGTGTTTGGGTGAAGTGATGAGGTAGAGAAGTATGCTCTTCTCTTTTTTAGAAAAAATAAAATCAAACCCTCAGATCTAAGCCAAGTTGTGTCACCTTTTAGAGGCCCTACCGAAAGTTGAACCTTTGGGAATGACCCAAGTGAGTATGCACCTATCGCCGGTGATTCTGACTCACTCTAATAAAGAATGTTTTGTTAAGTCTAAAGACTCCAAAACCATGTTATCTTCCTTCTCAAGACTTTGACTATCATCTTGAGAAGGCTTCATCTGTTATACTGAGCAGCGCCGCTCCTAGCCCTGCTTGCACGGGTGTATGACTTCTAGGTGTTAGTGTGGTTGTGAGGCCCTAGCCCTGTATCAGGGGCACCAAAGGTTAGTGTGAACAAAAGCCTACTAAGAACTTTCCCTAGCTAGTTGCCTACCTGGTTCACCTCCGAAATGAGTCATAATCTTTGCGCAGGGAGGGGGAAGAATCTCTCCCGTAGATCCCCATCATAAGCATACACCTGGATGCTTGAAGGTGGTATACAACACTGAACCCTGCTTCAAGGGTAACCTTCCACTAATACATTTTGGGTCATTTTGCGACGGCTATGTGTCGCAATTGCGACAGCTATGTGTCGCAATAGCAACACCCATAGACGTCGCTGTTTTTTAGTCGCAAATTGCGACGTCTATGGGTATCCGTCGCAATTGCGACACCTATCCGTCGCAATGTGGCTAAGATTTAAGAAGCGGCATGGCCGTCGCCCCCCCGTCGCATGGCTTCGGAGGGCCGTCGCAATCGCGACGGACCTCCCAAGCAATTGCGACGGGCGCCTGCATCGCATTGCGACGGGTTTCCGTCGCAATTGCGACGCCCGTGGGTGGATTAAAAAAAAAAAATTAATTTAATACATTGCTTATGAACCACATTAATGCTTTTTTCTTTCAACAAATGAGGACAGCCACTGTAAAGACAACATGATAATGTACACTCACTGTAAGGACAGTCACAAATGAGGACATCTCACAGTGACTGTCCCTAGTGTAATTGCCACTTGAATGTATTGCTATTCAGCCACATTAATGCTTTTCTTCTTCAACAAATGAGGATAGTCACTGTAAAGACAACATGATAATGTACACTCACAGTGAGTGTACATTATCATGTTGTCTTTACAGTGACTATCCTCATTTGTTGAAGAAGAAAAGCATTAATGTGGCTGAATAGCAATACATTCAAGTGGCAATTACACTAGGGACAGTCACTGTGAGATGTCCTCATTTGTGACTGTCCTTACAGTGAGTGTACATTATCATGTTGTCTTTACAGTGAGTGTACATTATCATGTTGTCTTTACAGTGTCAATATATGCATTATTACTTAAACTGAAGAGTACTCTAAATAATATGTCATTGTGGAGTTCTGATTGCTTCCAATTTGATATACGCTTGTTCTACTTATGTATCCAGCATCATGTAAGAAAAGTTGATGCTTTTAAATAGATTCATTTAGCCATGAAATGCCTGTGCATGTTACATACAAGATTCCAAGGCCCAAAACTGATTACTCATTATAATTCATGTACAGAATGATAATCAACCACAACGAGGCATGCGTAGGCGCTGCTTAGATTTTGAGGCATCAGAAGCTCGTAGAAGAAACTTGACCAATGGCTCATGGAATGCAACAAACTTATTGCCTAAAACAGGAGCATTGGTAACCACAGATGATGGTTTTGAAAAGAACACTTCACCATCAATGTCACGTGAGGGAACTGCAATTTCTGATGGCAAGTAACTTGTAGTATATAAGAGAGATGCAGGTACAGATGCTGGGAATACATTGCTAATGAACCACATTAATGCTTTTTTCCTTCAACAAATGAGGACAGTCACTTTAAAGACAACATGATAATGTACACTCACTGTAAGGATAGTCACAAATGATGACATCTCACAGTGACTGTCCCTTGTGTAATTGCCACTTGAATGTATTGCTATTCAGCCACATTAATGCTTTTCTTCTTCAACAAATGAGGATAGTCACTCTAAAGACAACATGATAATGTACACGGGCTGTAAGTGTACATTATCATGTTGTCTTTACAGTGACTGTCCTCCTTCAAGTGGCAATTACACAAGGGACAGTCACTGTAAAGGCAACATGATAATGTAGAGAAACGTTGTCATTTGTATTTTCAACAGTGCCGAGAGAGATTCCCTCCGCGAAATCACAGCTACAATTTCTGAGTACGTTGGGTTTATTTTTCTTTTGCCATTATTATGTAATCTGGTATTCAGCTGTTACAGAGCTAAAATACCCAGAAATGAGGACATATCTGTGTTGAATTTATTGTTAGCGGCTCTGGTTATTTAGAAGTTTAATTTTATTTGTTCATCTTTCAAGCACAAACATTTTGTGGACCGTAACATCTTCATTGTTTCGGGTATGCAATGAAACAGCCGTAACTTGCAACTACCTTCACGGTACTTGTGTACATTATCATGTTGTCTTTACAGTGACTGTCCTCATTCAAGTGGCAATTACACAAGGGACAGTCACTGTGAGATGTCCTCATTTGTGACAAGGACAGTCACACATGAGGACATCTCACAGTGACTGTCCCTTGTGTAATTGCCACTTGAATGTATTGCTATTCAACCACATTTATGGGCCCGTTTGGACCCCAGCACACAGTAGCATCTACAGAGAAGAATATCCCAGGTGTAACAAGTTGTAAGAATATACCAACAGTTCTAAGAAGTTCCCTAGCACATAGTAGCATCTACAGAGAAGAATATACAACATGAGGGCAGCCACTGTAAAGACAACATGATAATGTACACTCATTGTATGTGTACATTATCATGTTGTCTTTACAGTGACTGTCCTCATTCAAGTGGCAATTACAGAAGGGACAGTCATTGTGAGATGTCCTCATTTGTGACAAGGATAGTCACACATGAGGACATCTCACAGTGATCGATTGTCCCTTGTGTAATTGCCACTTGAATGTATTGCTATTGAACCACATTAATGCTTTTCTTCTTCAACAAATGAGGACAGTCACTCTAAAGACAACATGATAATGTACACTCACTGTAAGGACAGTCACAAATGAGGACATCTCACAGTGACTGTCCCTTGTGTAATTGCCACTTGAATTACACAAGGGACAGTCATTGTGAGATGTCCTCATTTGTGACAAGGACAGTCACACATGAGGACATCTCACAGTGATTGTCCCTTGTGTAATTGCCACTTGAATGTATTGCTATTCAACCACATTAATGCTTTTCTTCTTCAACAAATGAGGACAGTCACTCTAAAGACACCATGATAATGTACACTCACTGTAAGGACAGTCACAAATGAGGACATCTCATAGTGACTGTCCCTTGTGTAATTGCCACTTGAATGTATTGCTATTCAGCCACATTAATGCTTTTCTTCTTCAACAAATGAGGATAGTCACTCTAAGGACAACATGATAATGTACACTCACTGTAAGTGTACATTATCATGTTGTATTACAAATGGACCTTATGTTGGTCGGGATATAAGTGCAAAAAAAAAAAGGAACGTTGTCATTTGTGTTTTCAACAGCGCCGAGAGAGATTCCCTCCGCGAAATCAAGCGGGTTATCATTTGTGTTTTGAACAAAGCGGGTTGTCATTTGTGTTTTGAACAGCACCGAGAGAGATTCCCTCCGCGAAATCAAGCGGGTTGTCATTTGTGTTTTCAACAGCGCCGAGAGAGATTCCCTCCGCAAAATCACAGCTACAATTTCTGAGTACGTTGGGTTTATTTTTCTTTTGTCATTATTATTTAATCTGGTATTCAGCTGTTAGAGAGCTAAAATACCCAGAAATGAGGACATATCTGTGTTGAATTTATTGTTAGCGGCTTTGGTTATTTAGAATGCTTCCCCACAATACTTAATTACACAAGGGACAGTCACTGTGAGATGTCCTCATTTGTGACAAGGACAGTCACACATGAGGACATCTCACAGTGACTGTCCCTTGTGTAATTGCCACTTGAATGTATTGCTATTCAACCACATTTATGGGCCCGTTTGGACCACGACACACAGTAGCATCTACAGAGAAGAATATCCCAGGTGTAACAAGTTGTAAGAATATACCAACAGTTCTAAGAAGTTCCCTAGCACATAGTAGCATCTACAGAGAAGAATATACAACATGAGGGCAGCCACTGTAAAGACAACATGATAATGTACACTCATTGTATGTGTACATTATCATGTTGTCTTTACAGTGACTGTCCTCATTCAAGTGGCAATTACAGAAGGGACAGTCATTGTGAGATGTCCTCATTTGTGACAAGGATAGTCACACATGAGGACATCTCACAGTGATCGATTGTCCCTTGTGTAATTGCCACTTGAATGTATTGCTATTGAACCACATTAATGCTTTTCTTCTTCAACAAATGAGGACAGTCACTCTAAAGACAACATGATAATGTACACTCATTGTAAGGACAGTCACAAATGAGGACATCTCACAGTGACTGTCCCTTGTGTAATTGCCACTTGAATTACACAAGGGACACTCATTGTGAGATGTCCTCATTTGTGACAAGGATAGTCACACATGAGGACATCTCACAGTGATCGATTGTCCCTTGTGTAATTGCCACTTGAATGTATTGCTATTGAACCACATTAATGCTTTTCTTCTTCAACAAATGAGGACAGTCACTCTAAAGACAACATGATAATGTACACTCACTGTAAGGACAGTCACAAATGAGGACATCTCACAGTGACGGTCCCTTGTGTGATTGCCACTTGAATGTATCGCTATTCAGCCACATTAATGCTTTTCTTCTTCAACAAATGAGGATAGTCACTCTAAAGACAACATGATAATGTACACGGGCTGTAAGTGTACATTATCATGTTGTCTTTACAGTGACTGTCCTCATTCAAGTGGAAATTACACAAGGGACAGTCACTGTGAGATGTCCTCATTTGTGACAAGGACAGTCACACATGAGGACATCTCACAGTGACTGTCCCTTGTGTAATTGCCACTTGAATGTATTGCTATTCAACCACATTTATGGCCCCGTTTGGACCGCGGCACATAGTAGCATCTACAGAGAAGAATATCCCAGGTGTAACAAGTTGTAAGAATATACCAACAGTTCTAAGAAGTTCCCTAGCACATAGTAGCATCTACAGAGAAGAATATGGGTCAACGAGGTTGACTTCAAAGCCATGCAATCTAATGGTAATAGTAATATCATAATTTGACATACTATCAGAAATACTTCCTAAATAGACTATTCAATCTTATAAGAGATGGATTCATGAGAACTATTATTTATGAAATATGAGTCAATGACTTTAATTAAAAAAATTACACAATCTAATTCTTGTAAAAATATCAAAATTTGACACATTGAAAATACCTTCCAAAAGTATCGTTAATTGATTAATATGAATCACTACTCATGAAATATAATTTTATAAACCTAATCTAAAAACTACACAATAAAAATCTTAATAGCAATATTGTAAGAAACTATTCCCAAAAGCAAGCCTAATAAAATTTGATGAAAATAATTTTTGTTTCACTCAACTTTGACATTCACAACTTCCTCTTTTATTATAATAAGAAAAAAAATGTCTTTTTAGATATACCTCATGAACCATACTCGAATAATCTATCATTTTTCTTCTCAAAAACATATTTGCAGAGCCTGCTTCTTTTACTTGTTTGTACTTTTATCTCTCTGATGGAAAGGGTTCCTTCAGGACACATTTTTCCAAGTTCACTGCTTGAGATATTTGAGGAGGGTTCCCCTGCTTGAGTATCCATCCAACCCATATTCGAGTAGTTCTACAATTGCACAGTCTAAATTAATAATACTGACAATTGAATGACGAATGATGATACATAGAATTGATATAAACTAATCCTAAAAACACTAAAACATTATTAATATATTTATATTTCATAAATAAAATTGATATAAAAGATTTGGAAAGATACATTAAAAAATAGAAAAACAGTAATTTATAATAGAAGGAAACTTAAATTGTTATTTAAAAAAAAAACAAGAGTCTTAAATCTTATCATTTTGTTTCATTATCATCCATAAGTACACACCTCTAGCATAATAATTATATTTTACCACCCATAAAATGAAAAAAAGATTTTCACAAGAGAAATTGAAGCTAGATTATAAAAATGAACCATCTTATTGGAAACTGGAACTGTTATCATACCCAAAAGGACTACAAAATTTCACCTTATCATACCCAAATTGTTGCTTTGCTTGGCGGAGGGAAATTTGATCAGTAAAATTGACACAGAGTATGTTGTCTCCATTGTCATGTTGGATAACAAAACACCAACTTTAATGGGCATGTACTGTCCCTTGTGTAATTGCCACTTGAATGCATTTCTATTTGATGCAGGGGCATCCCTAATGCAAGCCAAAGACACCATGATTGAAGGAAGTTGCCATGAAGCCAAGGAGTCAAATCCTATCAATTGGAACATAAGATTTTCACCTTGGAGCTTTGAAGGATTGACTGGTGAAAGGTCCTTTTGATTGACAAATCAGAGTCTTTTTGAATGACAAATCAGAGTCTTTTTGAATGACAATAAATTAGAATAGGAGTTTTAGATGTTTTCTTGGTTTGTAATAAATATTAAGGATTGATCTTATCTCCTTATAAACATCCACTTGTTGGACACAAGACCCCTTGGTGACTTATAAACCTTGGGCATCTTTTGAGTCCTTGGATGAAATGAGCATAGTAAGTGTTTATTAGGTGTCTTTTAGATGTTGTTAAGAAGTTTGAAGGTCCAAAATAACTTTAATAAGGTTCCTAAAGTTTCACAACACATTTTTAACCTTCTCGGCAAAGTTGTTTGCAAAGTTGTAATGCAACTTTAAAAGTTGCTTAACAAAGTTGACATTTGTTGGATAAACTGTTCTAACCACCTAGATGGTTGAACCAACGTTTGGAGAGCCTATTTTAGGCTTCAAATGGTCGAAGACAGACAAAGAACCAGTATTGTAATCATTTTGCTTTCATAAAAAATAAAAATAACCCTGTTTTAGTGCATTTCTGGTGAAAAATGAACTCTGTACGGCTGTACGGATGGTGGTTGGATGATAAAATTTGCCTGGAAGTTGTAATAGTGACATCTGATGCTTTGGAAGTTGGTTTGATTGATTCTCTTTTTTTTATATCTAAGTTATTTCAAATTTTCTGTGCATTGTTTACAAACCCTCATTTTTAGGGTTTGACTGATGTAAAGACCTTAACTCACGTTTCAACCATTGGAATTCCTTCTTCCTTGGTGGAATGAGAGTTAAGGATGTATATTTGTATATTCTAAAAGCCCTGACTACTCTGCATCACTATTGAACCACATTAATGCTTTTTTCCTTCAACAAATGAGGACAGTCACTGTAAAGACAACATGATAATGTACACTCACTGTAAGGATAGTCACAAATGAGGAAATCTCAGAGTGATTATCCCTTGTGTAATTGCCGCTTGAATACATTGCTATTGAACCACATTAATGCTTTTTTCCTTCAAGTGGCAATTACACAAGGGACAGTCACTGTGAGATGTCCTCATTTGTGACAAGGACAGTCACACATGAGGACATCTCACAGTGACTGTCCCTTGTGTAATTGCCACTTGAATGTATTGCTATTCAACCACATTTATGGGCCTGTTTGGACCATGGCACACAATAGCATCTACAGAGAAGAATATCCCAGGTGTAACAAGTTGTAAGAATATACCAACAGTTCTAAGAAGTTCCCTAGCACATAGTAGCATCTACAGAGAAGAATATACAACATGAGGGCAGCCACTGTAAAGACAACATGATAATGTACACTCATTGTATGTGTACATTATCATGTTGTCTTTACAAGGATAGTCATTTGTGACAAGGATAGTCACACATGAGGACATCTCACAGTGATCGATTGTCCCTTGTGTAATTGCCACTTGAATGTATTGCTATTGAACCACATTAATGCTTTTCTTCTTCAACAAATGAGGACAGTCACTCTAAAGACAACATGATAATGTACACTCACTGTAAGGACAGTCACAAATGAGGACATCTCACAGTGACTGTCCCTTGTGTGATTGCCACTTGAATGTATTGCTATTCAGCCACATTAATGCTTTTCTTCTTCAACAAATGAGGATAGTCACTCTAAAGACACAATGATAATGTACACGGGCTGTAAGTGTACATTATCATGTTGTCTTTACAGTGACTGTCCTCCTTCAAGTGGCAATTACACAAGGGATTTGTGTTTTCAACAGCACCGTAACCCTCCGCGAAATCACATCGGGATATAAGGGCAAAACAAACAAGAACGTTGTCATTTGTATTTTCAACAGCGCCGAGAGAGATAAACAAACTTAAAACTCAGACTTAAGAAAGATGAAGGCAATGCTTCAAAAGGCCGATGCCCTAAATACGGGAAAACACAATACCACCATTAAACGATGCCCTAGTCATCGTATCAATGCTGCCAGCTCCGTACCAGTATGCTGACTGCTCACTTTCATCCTGTGATAAAGGTAACTTCATTAATCATACTTGAAATGGAAGCATACGAACTAAAGCTGATGAACATTTATAAACTAAAAGTTTAAAACTACAGATTACAAATGTAGTAGTTTCATACGAAAAGAACTTGATGTCTGAAATTTACCATTAGAAGTATCCAAAGGAATACCACAGTACTGTTGAACTTGGAGAATCGGAGATGATCTACACAGCAAGGTTCAACAGCTGTAAGGACTATTACACCATCTTTAGCATTTGAATACATTTTCTCCTTGGCTTCTGGTGGATCCTCAAAGACCCCCAATGACGTTTTCCCTACAATTATCAATTGTTTGTCAGTATGAGATATTAATAAATAAACATTAATCACAATATTAGGCAAACAATGTTCTTGATGTCTGAATCTAAATCACAGAAAGCTCTAATAAAGCAGTTCTCAGTTTCACATTAAACTAAGTTTCAATTTCAAATGGTTATAATAATTTTTGCAAGTTATAAGTAGCTGGTTACAGTATATGACATAAAAAGAAAAAAAATCATTTCTATTCTTTTCTTCTTTTTCTCTTTCAACGAAGCTTTTGCACCACACAAATGCATACCAAGAATTTCTCAGGAGGTTTCAAGACCATTGCATACCAAACTTCTTCTCTGTAGATGCTACTGTGTGTCGTGGTCCAAACGGGTCCAAATAGACCTAGTGACTCTAGTAGGTCTCCAAAACCTGTTCTGCAGCAATAACTCTTCAATTTGACAAAGGACCTTATGAACTTATATGTTTTTTGAGTACCCTTTTTGATGTTCTAACAATCCTCCAACTCCCAGACCTTGACTCCACTCCAGAGCATATCAATGTCCTTATTGAGTCCGCAGACCTAATGCATGCCTTTGGGTGTGGGTTCCAAAACAAGGCATTGAAAATGGGTGCATGAAACCAAGATCAGAGTTTGAAGATGTCCACCATGCTCTAAAGATCTAGATTCAACAAGGTTTGAGGTCCTTTACTTGCCGCTACCCTCTGATCTTGCATAATCCATCAACTCCTAGTCAAGAACATTGAGATTCTTGACCTAGGGCTTGCTCTTGAAATTCTCTGGCTTAGTATCCTGTTCCAAAGCTTTTAAAATATGAAAATAAACCCCCTTAACTTGCATTTTACAAAGAACAGAGGATATCCTATGGTTTATTTGCAAGTTAAGGCCATTTGAATGCAATAACCCAAAAAATGAGGGTTTGACAGAACAACAGATAAGAAAAAGGAATAACTTTGATATAAGGTGTCTTGAATCTACCAAATAAACTCTCAAAGCATAAGATATAAATACTCTAACTTCCACACTGGTTTTCCCTCCCTTTCACATCCGTACACTGTACAGTGCTTGAAGGAAATGCACAAAAAAGGCTCTGAAATAGTGGCTCTATCTGACAGAGAGTCCATGCTAGGCTTCATGACTAACCTAGAGCACATTCCTTGTTATGGAGGAAGTTTGAATGGTGAAGAACTTATGGAATGGATAGAGGACCTAGATAACCATTTTGACTACAAGTATCTTATTAATAACCATTTTGACTACAAGTATCTTATGGATAGAGGACCTTGATAACCATTTTGACTCATTTAGTATCTTATTGAGCTTCACTTTGTTTCGAGAATATAGTTTAATATTCTCTACTAAACAGGGCCAACCACGTGAAGGTGGAAGCTCATTTGGCCCCACCCCCCTCCCCCTAACATCACTCTACATTCCCCGTTAACATCTAACATTCATTCATTCTTTCAATTATTAATAAAATGTAACATTCAATCAATATCACATGATAACATTCATTAACACATTAGATTCGTTAACACACAACATTCATCAATATGAAAATAAACACATAATTCATGAACATTCATTAGCACATAATTAAATTCATTGAGACATAAAATTTAGTCATTATCAATTAAGGTATTTAGATGACAATCATTTCTTTTTTCTCTTTCTAATTTTTTTTTCTATGTAAGCTCTAAGAGGAGCATCAGTGTTATCATCAATACCCCCCTCATCAGTTGTTTTGTTCTTTGTTCTTGATGATCTCAAATTCCTATGCTGCTGCAAAGGGGGGTCCTCTACAATAACAAATAAAAGAGTTAAATTTAAAATATTTAATTATAATTGTTACAAGTATTTAATTATTTTAAAGAACATAACTGTGGCGCTCTTTAATTACCTGATCTGGCCACATCATTTTGTCTAGACTCAACCTCAACATGCTCATGAGCACCGACCCCTCGATCCTCTACAGTTGCTATACAAAATGTTACATTAATCCAAACACCAATTGTAATTACATATAAAAATTTTAATAGAAAATGTATACCTCCACCACTAGGATGCACATCATGCGAACCTTCATTATGCATAGATTGTGTAGAAGGATTGTCAGGCTGCATTCCAATATCCTACACATTGTTATCATTGCTTTCTTAAAACAGATATACTCACTTTATATTAGAACTTAACATCAAATAGACTAATTGGTAAAGTATTCAATTTGAAATAAATTTCATTTAGCTTATTTACCTGTGGCTCAGATGCATCATTATTTGAACCTTGCACACTGATTTCAGCTCGTAGCCGTTCAGCCACGGCTCTATAGCCTTGTTGGAAGCCAATTCTCTTGTCCTCTTCTGTGAGGCATCTATTGAACTCTGACCCCTACATTTTTTCTTGGTATGGTGAATTTTACTTGCATTGTTTGATCAAAAAAAATTTCCTTGCAATATATAAAAAAATTGATACAAGTTTTCATTTACTAATACTTACAACTCGTGCTTGAAGTTTGGAAAAACCACCAGAGCCGAGCTTGTGTGTCCCGTGCTTTTCTAATCTTGCCTTTGTTGCCTTTGATGTGTCAGGCAATCTATGAAAAGTTTGAAATATGTTAGAGACCAATATAGGAAAAATTTAGAGGTTAATTAGTACATAATTACATTCTCAAAAGTATCACATACCTTGCTCTACTCTCTACTGGCGTAATTCCTTTTTTCATGTCGGCTTTATACTTTCCATCCAAAATCAAACCCTGCCACTCAGCCTCAAGAACACAGGGCGGACGCTCGTGCCTTGGGTTAACCTCTAAATATTTCCTGTACTGGTCCCTAATATACTTCAAACATAAACCAGCTCTTTCAAGGAGCTTGTTTCTCTCGAATGCACGAGGTCCAAAAAGCTGGGTCATACTATCTACAAGATCATCCTTCAACTTTTTATCTTGGTTATTCCACCTTTTAAGTAAAAAAAAACATGTTAGACTCATAAATGAAGAGAAGCTACCTTTAATATAGTTCAAGAAATTGATGAAAAGGAAAACTATTCTAGCAATGATATGAAATCAAAATAGTGGTTTGGGGTTTTAGTTAGGATATGATGTTCCACCATGTATGTATGGTGGGCCCAAATATCCGCAAACACTCGTCACCAAGTTTTCACCAAAAAATATCATTCCCTACAAAATAATCATGGGATCATTAGTCGATGAAGAGTGATCAAAAACTAAATTACTATTATATCACTATAGAATAATAATAACTTTAAAGTACCTGGAAGTTTGGATACTTTTAAGGGAACGCCTTCATCGTCGCTGATGATCAATACGCAATCCTTCACCATTCCCGTACTAGGAACACGGGAACATCCAGGAAATGATGTTGCATCGGGACTTGTTGCATCTCCTATTGCAAAAAATGAAAACCATTATCAAATGCCTCCAAGAAATAATACTTCAAGGGAAATAAATTGGTGCAGAGCACCCATGGCACAAACACAATCAAGGGATCTACATCGTAAACACATAACACTTAAACACATAACAAAAGAGAGAAAAAGAGGGATTTGTGTACCAGTAGATGGTGCAACAGTTGGTGCATTTAGGCTGTGTGTTGTTGACATGGCAGTCGGCAAGACATTTGTGGCTGTCCTGGATGGAGGCGGCGTTGTCATATCATCATGGAAAGGAGCTGAAGAATAAAATTGTTAGAGCATGCATAAATATAGAACGCGTGGACTAGCATGGACAAGATTGTTAGAGCATTAAAAAAAAAGATTGTTCGAGCATGTATTGTCAATGATTATGATCATTCCTATATATATTCAGTGGAAAACACAAGTGGGGAATGGAACATGTGATCTACCTGAACCACTTGCAATACCGGCCTCATCATGGGAATGGGGTTCAAAATTACGCAAATAACTCTGTAAAGACAATGCATCCATATTTTAATTAATGTCATAAAAGAGCATAACATAAAAACCATTATTGAACTCTTGTAATAATTAAAAATTTCATTAATACTTACTTTAAAGTTTTCAGAAGTGCGCAACAACTCAGCTGCCCTGTCTTTTATTTCCTGAGTCTGAGGATGTATGGATACCAAACGTAGAAGTTCTTTCCCAATTTTCTTTAGCAGCTTTTTAATGGAACCGATCGGGTCATCGGTCTCTGCTAAATCAATAAAAAAAGGGTCCACAAGGGGGGACTCCTGAGGGACTGCAGGTTGCTTTCCCTCTCTCCGACCACCGGCCCTCTGTGACAACAATAGTATTAGTATTATCAAAATTACTCCAAAACAATGAAGAAAATAACATTAAAAAAAATAACATTTTGCTTCTATCTAGTTTGCACAATTACAATGAATTTTACCTGCTCATGTGTAGATGAGCTAGGAATATCGTCACCATGACCTTTGGGCGGTCGCTCCATATTGTGCCCCTGTGTCAAAGATCAAGTATAAAAATGTTAGCCAAAAATTTAATAACTAAATGGTATGTTGGAGTCATTGATTAGAAGTTGGTTTAATAGT
Source organism: Chamaecyparis obtusa (assembly GCA_027943335.1). Classification (NCBI taxonomy): domain Eukaryota; kingdom Viridiplantae; phylum Streptophyta; class Pinopsida; order Cupressales; family Cupressaceae; genus Chamaecyparis; species Chamaecyparis obtusa. The sequence continues at coordinate 623,572 of BSBK01007528.1, forward strand.
ATGTACCACCCCCATGATAGTAGCCTCGTTTGTATCTATGCGGTTCAAATTGTAATCAATAAGCAGCTCTTCCCCTGCACGTATTGATTTTATCGCACAGATGAATACACGATTTCCCTCACGCGCCTCAAATATGCAATTGGGTTGCTTTATAGTTGACCCAGGTCGTGTACTATTTATAAAACCCGCAATATTCCCTGTTGCTTTTGGCCTTCCATCAATGTATATAGCCACACTTTTACTTTGATTATTGTCTTGCTGTTGTATATAATTTGCCGAGAGTGCATACCTACGCATACTTTTTTTATATTGAACAATATGCATCCAACTTTTGTAATCGTAACATGGTCCAACATACTCCATCAATTCAGAAACTTTGTTGTAAGACACCTTTATGCCATCCATAGAAAATAGGCCCAAACCATGTAATGATGATGGTGCTATGCGATATATCCTCTCATTAACACAAAAATCAATGTTTATTGGAGGAAGTTCCTTGGGTACCCAATGTTTCTGTAGATGTTGGTACCTCAAGGGCACCTCGATGTCGCCTTTCGTCTCATCATCATAAGAACATGACCCCCCTTGAGCAAGGAAAAATTTCATGTGTTTATTGAATTTCCTTCTAGTCCTTTGACCTCTAGTTAATCTCCCTATTCTAGATAAACTGCATGTCTCACTTTCCTCTTCTATTCCTATATTTCCCTCACTCGAGGAAGACACTTCTGACAAATACCTATTTGCTGGTACCTGCAAATGGGAGAGATCTTAGAAGACATCAATCTTACTATTGATAAGTGTATTAAATAGACTTTCTATAAGGTGTATTGACTTATACTTGTCGATCCATGAGACTGTGCGGGATGCTCTTGAAAGGGGTTCAATTTCTTGCAAATGTAATTCAATTATCGTGAGCATAATCACATCATAATCATAATCACATCCATCATAAGCATCACATAAAAATTAAAAATATTAAAACGTCCACATTATAACACTTATAGCTTTTAAATAGATAATGAATAAACTATGTAACCATTTAAGACAAATATATTTCTATCAAGAAATGAATATTAAATACATTAAGGATTGATGGCATACCTTTAAATTTCATCATCATCATCCTCATCATCATCATCATCATCATCATCATCATCATCCTCGTCATCGTCGTCATCATCATCGTCGTCGTCGTCATCGTCGTTGTCGTCATCATCAACATCATCATCATCAACATCAACATCATCTTCATCATCATCATCAATAGCAGCATCATCTTCTTCTTCTTCTTCATGAAAATTTGTCTCAGGAACATCATCCAATAATTGTCGATCGTGATCATCATCTACATCATCTTCTACTTCTTCGGTATCTTCTTCTTCCATCGCATTATACTTTATCAGCCTTCCTCTCGGTTCATGTCTAACAACAAATGACCAACCCGGTTTATGTGAAACCTCTGAGTAAAATACCTGTTCACATTGGCTTGGAAGAACATAGGGCTCATCCCCAACTGGCTCAAACGACCTTGTATTAACCATTGTAAATCCATTATCATGTTCAATAACAGTTCTATTAGGATCATTTGGATTAAGTCGTAGCCTGTACCATTTGACAACGAAGAGTACTAATTTGAAGGAACTAAAGTCGCACTCAAATATATCATCCAAAATGCCATAGTATTGATTTTTAGACTCTTGAGGATCTAAGTCATTTCTAGATGAAATATTAGTCACTTGAAAGACTGCAGTTATTCCAGAATCACAAGTTTTCTTCGTGTCATCCAACACTTTGACGCGAAATTTTTGACCATTACAGAACATACCCTTGTGGTGTTTAACCTGCAATAATATGTGAAACATGTCAAAATTATTATATCGTGAGTTGATAAACATACGGGTGATTAATAATTTTGTACGTACCTGGAAATCTCTTAAACCATATGCTAAATCTATTTCCCTTTGCGTAACATTAGAATCTCCATTACGATGAGCTTCTTTAACCAATGAAGATACACCTTCCCATGTTAATGTGTGACCAGAATGTTGACATCGTTCAATCCATACCGTCATCCAATCAAGATTGTTTGCAATATACAAATGTAGTGCATCCCACTCTCGAGCAACTGTACAAAAAAAAAATAGACGACTTACAACCGATTTATTTTGAAGATTAAGAAATAATTTATTACAATAACATCTTATAATTTATTACCTGTCACTTTCCTCAATCTACCTTTCCCCATCAAGTACTCCCCTTTGAATTTTTTAAAAGGGTCAAGATCCCAAATGCGATCTACATGGATATTTGAAGCAAACTTAGGAAGATATTCAGTAATGTACACCATAGTCTGGTATACCATGTATCCCTCTACCATAGAACCCTCAGGATGTGCTCTTTGTCGAACCAAAGCCTTCAAAGATTTCAAGTGCCTCTCAACCATCCACATTGACCTAGTGTGTGCAGGTCCACACAATTCAATCTCCTCAACTTGGTGTATGAGGTAGTTTTCTTGTGCATTGAAAAAAGTTGGAGGTAGACACTTTTGCATTTCACACAATAAATGAGGAATTCTTCTCTTCCAATAGTTTATATCTTCTTTATGGATTTTTTTAGATGACAACCACCTACATTAAGAGATTCAAGTCACAAAAAATATATAAATACGAGACTTTACAAAATAATATACAATAGATTACATAGCAAGAAAAACAAATCGCGAATATAATAAATATATACAACAAATTGAACAGATATTACTGCTTACCTCATGTATTTTCCAAGATCATATATCACTTGTTTGATGTTATTGTTGAAGTGCTCTGGGAGAGATAGAGGTAGCACGTACTGCAGTAATTATAAACCAATCATTTCATTATTTTCTAACATAACATAATGAATAGTACACGTAGTTTATGAATATATTGTAAATACAGAAGAACATAACTTACCTTGATGAAAGTATGCCAATCATGCATTTTGAGCCCTGGCCCAAATTCACTTTTCTTTGATATGAGATTGCTTATGTTCCCAGCAAATCCTGTGGGAAATCGAATTTTTCGTATGACTTCTTTTATGGCATCACTTTGCTGCTCCGTTAATAACCAAGGAAGGGCACTTATATTAATCTGATCTCTATTGCTATTTGAGTGAATGAAATTCTTTAGTGCATGATTGGATTCATGAATGTCATTACAAATTTTGACAATTTTTTCTTTGTCACGCCTTCCATCCAGTATTTTCCACAATGTCTCTGTTATATTCTTTCCAACATGCATAAGATCAAACAAATGCACAATTTGTAGGTCCTCGTAGTAGGGCAACCTACTAAATTGTCTGGGATAGCTTTTTAGTCCCTTTGGAAGGTTGTCAGTAGTGCCTTGACGACCTTCACGATCATCAATTACATAATTAGTAAACAAAAATCACAATAGAAATATATAAATTACAAACATAAACCATTAAGTGGAACGACATTACCTCGACGATTAATTCTATTATATTCCAACTTCCATAGGCGAGGTGTCATTCTTCGTGGCTTTGATGTAGTCTCTTCTTTCCCATTGAAAAGATGTTTTTCCATACTTCGATACTTATGATTCCTGTGGAGGAAGTGTCTGTACTCATCAAACACATGCTTTCCTAAACTTTTTGAATGACGAGATTTCATCTTTGGACCACAAACTGGACATGCAAATTTTCCCTTTGTTTGAAGACCTACAAGATAATGATATAATTGGATTATTAAATATGTTGATTTTTATAATTAGAATTATCATGCGCAACTTGAATTCACTATAACATACCACAAAAATGTGTTAGCCCTGGGGCATCATGTATTGTCCATACAAGTATTGCATGGAATTGAAATTGTCTTTGTCCTATTGGTCTAGACACGTCATACATAGTGACACCGTTCCATAACTCCACCAACTCGTCAATAAGAGGCTCAATATATACATTCATATCTTTAACTTGATATTTACCTACTTGAATGAACAGTAACATTACATAATTATTGTGACCATTTTACTGTAAGATTTGTAAGTACATGTAAATTAATAACTATCAAATGATAAAATACCTGGAACAATCATTGCCAACATAATGTGCTCCCTCTTTATTGACATCCACGGAGGAATGTTATTGTTGATAACAAAAACAGGCCACACCGAGCAAACAGATCTCATCTCTCCAAATGGATTGACACCATCCGCTGCCAATGAAAGCCTGAGATTACGAGGTTCTTCTTTGAAGTGTTTCCACTTTTCCTCTATGTGCATAAATGCCGAACCATCCGCAGGGATTTGAATAATGTCATCTCGACTTCTATTGCATGCATGGTAATCCATAAATTGTGCCAAGCTAGTACACCTGAATAATTGTCGCATCCGTGGAATAATGGGGATGTAACAAAGAACCTTGTGAGGCACCTTTTTTGTTATTCGATCTGTTCGATATCTACTCGTATGACATACAGGGCATTGTGTTGCAAATTCATGTTCTTTATAATATATAATATGATCATTGGGACAAGCATATATTGCTTGATACTCCATTCCAATATCTTTCATAATAGCAGATAATTCTCGATATGAGCGAGGTAGAATATTTGATGGTGGTAACAAAAACTCGCCTATCAATCTACAGCAAAAAATATAAGTTGTTAATATAAACAATATTAGTGGTACATTATTCACCCTTTGTTAACTATAAAGACATATATGACATACCTTAACATACGTGACATTGTTATGTTGGATAAACCATTCATAACCTTCAAGTTCAACAACAACAATACAGCAGAGAGAAGAGTTGTTTGGGAGTCTTTGTATAGGGGCTCGTATGCCTTCTCAAGTAGAGGTACATCAAGGCTATCATCATCATCATGATCAGATCCGCTTGGACTAAATGTGTCATGGATCAATGTATTTATACCATCATCTTCAATTGTGTTTTCTGGCGCATGATCGTCATCTTCCATGGGATCATTATCTTCACCTTGGATATTCGCACCCCCATGTTCCTCCATATCATGTACTTCCCTGGGGAGATCAACCTATATAAAATTGATTAACATAAATAAACCATGATCTTCAACTCATCATCAAGTGATTTCATATGTATATAAATTGTTAAAATGATATAATGAACAACTTACCAGTGGATGATAGTCATGCCCCCCTTCAATGTGACCATTCTCCCTACAATGTCTCTTAACTGTTTTGATTAGCAATCTTCTACGGTTTAAGCCCTTACAAATTTTGCAGGGACAATAACATTTTCCATCACCTTTTCTTTTCAAGTTAGACCACAATCTAGCGATTGTCTCCCTATTTTGTTCTTCACTTATATTATCTGACATGATCATTCTTCGCAGGAAGCAAAAATTGGGCTATGAAAACTTCGGTCTACAACTTTCAGTGACTAAGCAAAATTGTCAAAAGTACACAAAACATATAAGCTACAAGGCCTTCTTGCTTAGCTCTAGAAGCTCTCTAGCAATCAAAACATATAAGCTACAAGGCCTAACAGCAATTTCAAAACATATAAGCTACAAGGCAAGACATATTACATGACATGGCAAAAGGATTAAAATATACATTAGATTAAAAAATATACAATTTTCAAACCTGAGCGCGCGGCTATAACTCGTGCAATGGTCTTCTTGCTTAGCTTTAGAAGCTCTCCAGCAGTCAAAACATATAAGCTACAAGGCCTAATAGCAATTTCAAAACAAGGGTCATCAAAAGAACCAAAAACAATGTGTGCAAACAATACCTTGTGAAGTGGTATAGACAATTAGAAGATGCTACTATGTGCTAGGGAACTTCTTAGAACTGTTGGTATATTCTTACAACTTGTTACACCTGGGATATTCTTCTCTGTAGATGCTACTGTGTGCCGTGGTCCAAACGGGCCCATAAATGTGGTTGAATAGCAATACATTCAAGTGGCTTACACAAGGGACAGTCACTGTGAGATATCCTCATGTGTGACTGTCCTTGTCACAAATGAGGACATCTCACAGTGACTGTCCCTTGTGTAATTGCCACTTGAATGAGGTCAGTCACTGTAAAGACAACATGATAATGTACACATACAATGAGTGTACATTATCATGTTGTCTTTACAGTGGCTGCCCTCATGTTGTATATTCTTCTCTGTAGATGCTACTACGTGCTAGGGAACTTCTTAGAACTGTTGGTATATTCTTACAACTTGTTACACCTGGGATATTCTTCTCTGTAGATGCTACTGTGTGTCGTGGTCCAAACGGGCCCATAAATGTGGTTGAATAGCAATACATTCAAGTGGCAATTACACAAGGGACAGTCACTGTGAGATGTCCTCATGTATGACTGTCCTTGTCACAAATGAGGACATCTCACAGTGACTGTCCCTTGTGTAATTAAGTATTGTGGGGAAGCATTCTAAATAACCAAAGCCGCTAACAATAAATTCAACACAGATATGTCCTCATTTCTGGGTATTTTAGCTCTCTAACAGCTGAATACCAGATTAAATAATAATGACAAAAGAAAAATAAACCCAACGTACTCAGAAATTGTAGCTGTGATTTTGCGGAGGGAATCTCTCTCGGCGCTGTTGAAAACACAAATGACAACCCGCTTGATTTCGCGGAGGGAATCTCTCTCGGTGCTGTTCAAAACACAAATGACAACCCGCTTTGTTCAAAACACAAATGATAACCCGCTTGATTTCGCGGAGGGAATCTCTCTCGGCGCTGTTGAAAACACAAATGACAACGTTCCTTTTTTTTTTTGCACTTATATCCCGACCAACATAAGGTCCATTTGTAATACAACATGATAATGTACACTTACAGTGAGTGTACATTATCATGTTGTCCTTAGAGTGACTATCCTCATTTGTTGAAGAAGAAAAGCATTAATGTGGCTGAATAGCAATACATTCAAGTGGCAATTACACAAGGGACAGTCACTATGAGATGTCCTCATTTGTGACTGTCCTTACAGTGAGTGTACATTATCATGGTGTCTTTAGAGTGACTGTCCTCATTTTTTGAAGAAGAAAAGCATTAATGTGGTTGAATAGCAATACATTCAAGTGGCAATTACACAAGGGACAATCACTGTGAGATGTCCTCATGTGTGACTGTCCTTGTCACAAATGAGGACATCTCACAATGACTGTCCCTTGTGTAATTCAAGTGGCAATTACACAAGGGACAGTCACTGTGAGATGTCCTCATTTGTGACTGTCCTTACAATGAGTGTACATTATCATGTTGTCTTTAGAGTGACTGTCCTCATTTGTTGAAGAAGAAAAGCATTAATGTGGTTCAATAGCAATACATTCAAGTGGCAATTACACAAGGGACAATGTCATGAGCCGTGACATATTGAACTTAGTATAATAATAAAATGATTAGATGATATATAATAATCTATTATTAACGGTATATAACAATAATATATAATTATTATCAAAAGATAATAATAATATATAGTTAGCATAATAAGTAATATGTTAATTAAATAATATTAAAATATTAATAAATAATATAATTATGATTATAATTATAATATAAATTAATAATAAATAATTATTAATAAATTATATATATTATATTATAATAATATATTAAGTAATAATATTAAATCAATTATTGATATAATAATTTTAATATATAAATAATATTAATAAACCTCTCAATATAAAACAATATGTTATCACTATAATAATATTTATTATAATATTATTAATATTACTAACATCATTAATTATAATATTTAATAATAACAATAACATTAATAATAATAATAATAATAATAACGTTTAAAGCAATATCGAATATCTGTAATCGATATACATCTACATTAAACATCTGCATTATCTATCACGATGAGGAACGAAGAAGTGATACAACAATCACTAGTCATTACACATCGATACCATGAGAGGATGATTAATGAACCAAATACTATGAAGTCAAGATCAACATGATATGAATAAGGGATAGGTCGCTATGGGTTTCAGAAGATGTATTGATAAGCAAGAAGGATAACCATTCATATATTATAAATAATCATTAATTGCACAAGTTTAGACAATGACATATCCGATAAAGCAATATCAAACATGAAGACCCGCTAGCAAATATGCACCATCACTTCCTATGTTATCATGACAATAACATAAACTAGATTGAATTCTACTATCTATATCAATAGACACCACATAGGAGGATATCGACTAAAGGATTGAAAGATTATCGATTGTCTGAGATAAACCACATCTTGTAGAAACACAAAAGCATCAGTGATTATATCACAAGCTATTGATGAATGAGGCATCAGTCATGGATAATAAGTACAATGTATCCTTAAGTATTAACAGGAATGGAAGTCAATTTGAAGATCAAACTCCATTACCAGCAATCAACCAATAAATGGACAATTATCAGAAAATGATATCGACTTATATCAGAGTAGAAAGATTGGATATCATCATAACAATATGGGATAAGGCAAGAGTTAATATCGATTGACTAAATACTAATGATAGTTAGACCAAACTAATACAAACACAATGGATGTTAACTACTGGTTGCACTACCAATTAGGGAAGATTACCTTCATAAAAAGATTTGATATTGAGTCAATCTGGGAGTTATCTATGATCAGAAAATAATGAAATAATATTATGTGAACTGTCGGATTATGGAAAGGTGTGCTTAACAAAGGGACATGGAGGAAGAAACAAGACACGTCTCATTCATAGCATCTCTTCATTTGTTAAAGACAATATAAGAATGCATTCTCGTCAGTCACTCAAGGCATCATTAGAACTTTATTTACTTATCCATATTTGGATATACTCAATAGAGCATCTGCCTTTGGCAGTTTGGTTTCAAGTTTATCATTGCAGATCAGAGACAACACCATGATTGCACAGATAGAAAGGATAGTCAGAAACAGCATCAATATTTGAAGTTGCAAGCATATGATTCAGAATCTGAAATAGCAACATATCACTCATAGCGATATTACACATTTGCATAATTACATCATCATATCAGACACAGCAAATACATTGCTGTAAGCAATACTTATTGATTGTATATCGATATTGTTTATATCAGACATACCATCATTATACTATCACTATAAGTGATAGGAAACATCATATTCATAGCATATTTCATATCATTATATCCGACAGTGCTATTAAACATATTGGTATCAATATCATCTTGCACACATATTGTGATTGAATCTGAAATAGCGGTTGATATCTTAAGTAACCTCCATTACTTAGTTTAATTGTAAGTATCTGATAGAGTAAGTCTGAGAAGTGGAGTAATTGTTCCTGTTTTCCAAGTTAGCCAAAAAGGGGACATTACAGACAATCACGGTGAGATGTCCTCATGTGTGACTGTCCTTGTCACAAATGAGGACATCTCACAATGACTGTCCCTTGTGTAATTCAAGCGGCAATTACACAAGGGACAGTCACTATGACATGTCCTCATTTGTGACTGTCCTTACAGTGAGTGTACATTATCATGTTGTCTTTAGAGTGACTGTCCTCATTTGTTGAAGAAGAAAAGCATTAATGTGGTTCAATAGCAATACATTCAAGTGACAATTACACAAGGGACAATCACTGTGAGATGTCCTCATGTGTGACTATCCTTGTCACAAATGAGGACATCTCACAATGACTGTCCCTTATGTAATTCAAGTGGAAATTACACAAGGGACAGTCACTGTGAGATGTCCTCATTTGTGACTGTCCTTATAGTGAGTGTACATTGTTGTCTTTAGAGTGACTGTCCTCATTTGTTGAAGAAGAAAAGCATTAATGTGGTTCAATAGCAATACATTCAAGTGGCAATTACACAAGGGACAATCACTGTGAGATGTCCTCATGTGTGACTGTCCTTGTCACAAATGAGGACATCTCACAATGACTGTCCCTTGTGTAATTCAAGCAGCAATTACACAAGGGACAGTCACTGTGAGATGTCCTCATTTGTGACTATCCTTACAGTGAGTGTACATTATCATGTTGTCTTTAGAGTGACTGTCCTCATTTGTTGAAGAAGAAAAGCATTAATGTGGTTCAATAGCAATACATTCAAGCGGCAATTACACAAGGGACAGTCACTGTGAGATGTCCTCATTTGTGACTGTCCTTACAGTGAGTGTACATTATCATGTTGTCTTTAGAGTGACTGTCCTCATTTGTTGAAGAAGAAAAGCATTAATGTGGTTCAATAGCAATACATTCAAGTGGCAATTACACAAGGGACAATCGATCACTGTGAGATGTCCTCATGTGTGACCTTTGTGAAGGCAAGTGCCAATTTGTACCCAAGTTACCAATATTGTGGCAAAAGTGGGAATGAAGCATTTAGGGGTCAAATTGGGAAAAGAAGTGTAGAAGTGGCCTATGTGAGGTCTAAATAGCCTAACTAAGTCATGGTTAGGGTCTTATGGTGTTTGAACAATAAGTTTTGAACCAAAATCCCAAAGGTTGTAACAAGTTGTCAATGTTGTCATTCACAACATTGACAACATTTGTGCAAGGGAGCATTTTCGAGTAAGATGGTTATGTAACTATATGAAACCATTGAATTAGGCATCAGATCAACTATAAGAGGCCTCCATCGATCTGTGCAAAAGGTTGGGGGGAAAAACATTTGGAATTAAGAAGATTTGTAGAGTAACACGGTTTTAGTGAATTCTTGAGTTTTTTTGTTTCTTTGTTTTCAGTTGATTAATGGATTAGATAGCTCGCAGTGTCTATTGGAAAAGTTAGTACAAGTTGTTTTTTTATTCTGTGTTGTGTTTTTTTTGAGTTTTGAAGCATTCCAACTAGTTTGTTAATTCTTTTGTTAAGTACCCTATCATTGGTTTGAACCAGGCAGGTTGAACAAATGGAGTCTTAGCTCATCATTCCATTGTCAATTTTGTACGGGCTCTTGGAATGGGTGAGGAGACTCCATGTACTATATGTTTGGAAGGAGGGGCCCTGGGAAGCTCATTTTCTATGTTTGCAATGATGTCCTAGGTGAGTCAGTTGAGCACAGTTAGGGATGACAAATCATTACAAGAAGATTACAACAAGTTGAATGCATTGGTTGCTTCAACTAAAATCTCATGGAGAGGTAGACACACATCTAAAGAAGCCCCAAGTCAAATTAGAAGATTGGGTGAGTTTCTTTGGCTGCTAAGAAAACAAACTCTTAGTCAGACTGTCCAAGTTGTGTCAAAATACTTGTTTTCAGGCATGGCTGTAGCAGTTGGTGTACAAAAAATCTAGGAGGAGAAGACCTTAGATATCTTGGAGTTCTCAATAAAGGGCATCTGAATCCTAAGCCCTTTAGGTGGCTTAATATAAACAAAAAGGCTTGACAAAGGCCTAATTGCTAGCAGCCTATTTTTGGGTGCAATTGGCATGCATGGTTTGATGAACCGGATTGAAGTACTGATGAAAAGTATAGGTGAAGGAGTAATATTGAAACCAATAGAGGTCCTAGTGGCCAGCCTCTCCATGGAGTAAAGTTCTAGTTGAATGTGTTTCAATTTGTGAAGACAAGACTAGGAGTGTCCTAGTAGCTAGATTGGTATTGAGCAGAGTTCGTTGTATTTCTTGTTGGTGTGCACTAGTTGAAGGAGTGGGATCTTGGGTAGAGATACCTAAAGAGTGTAGGGATAGTTAAGTACCCTATCAAGTCAAAACATTGGCCTAAAGAGACCCTAGTGAAGGATAGGGAGTGAGCAAGACAAAGTGTTACATCAATTAACAAGATCATTTTTTGGTAATTGTGTACATTATCATGTTGTCTTTACAGTGACTGTCCTCATTTGTTGAAGAAGAAAAGCATTAATGTGGTTCAATAGCAATACATTCAAGTGGAAATTACACAAGGGAATATCACTATGAGATGTCCTAAGTGTGACTGTCCTTGTCACAAATGAGGACATCTCACAGTGACTGTCCCTTGTGTAATTGCCACTTGAATGAGGACAGTCACTGTAAAGACAACATGATAATGTACACAAGTACCGTGAAGGTAGTCGCAAGTTAGGGCTGTTTCATTGCATACCCGAAACAATGAAGACATTACAGTCCACAAAACGTTTGTGCTTGAAAGATGAACAAATAAAATTAAACTTCTAAATAACCAAAGCCGCTAACAATAAATTCAACACAGATATGTCCTCATTTCTGGGTATTTTAGCTCTCTAACAGCTGAATACCAGATTACATAATAATGACAAAAGAAAAATAAACCCAACGTACTCAGAAATTGTAGCTATGATTTCGCGGAGGGAATCTCTCTCGGCGCTGTTGAAAACACAAATGACAACGTTCTTGTTTTTTTTGCCCTTATATCCCGATGTGATTTCGCGGAGGGTTACGGTGCTGTTGAAAACACAAATGACAACGTTCCTTTTTTTTTTTGCCCTTATATCCCAACAACATCGCAATTGCAAGTTAGGGCTGTTTCACTGCATACCTGAAACAATGAAGACGTTACGGTCCACAAAACGTTTGTGCTTGAAAGATGAACAAATAAAATTAAACTTCTAAATAACCAAAGCCGCTAACAATAAATTCAACATAGATATGTCCTCATTTCTGGGTATTTTAGCTCTCTAACAGCTGAATACCAGATTACATAATAATGACAAAAGAAAAATAAACCCAACGTACTCAGAAATTGTAGCTGTGATTTCGCGGAGGGAATCTCTCTCGGCGCTGTTGAAAACACAAATGACAACGTTCTTGTTTTTTTTGCCCTTATATCCCGATGTGATTTCGCGGAGGGTTACGGCGCTGTTGAAAACACAAATGACAACGTTCTTATTTTGTTTGCCGTTATATCGTGATGTGATTTTGCGGAGGGTTACGGCGCTGTTCAAAACACACATGACAATGTTCCTTTTAAATTTTGCGCTTATATCCCGACAACGTCGCAATTGCGACAGTTACAAATGTATTGTCGTCGCAAATTGCGACGGTGTCGGGCTATATTTGAAAAAAAAAGAGCAAAACCACATGACATTTGCCTGCCGTCGCAAATGGCCGTCGCAATGTGACCCCAAATGTATTAGTGTTCGAATGTATACTATTGAGTCCTTGGAAACACCAAAAACATGGATGCCCTCTTGGGGGTGACATGGCTGTGTGAGGTGCATGTATGCATTCAAGCAATGGGGCAAAGGTTTTGCCTTCTCACCATTTTTTTTGTAGGACTAAGCTATGTGTTTGTTATCAAGTCCTAAACATTGTCCAATCATTATCAAACAAAGACTCCCCTGATGCTATCAAGCTGCTTTGTCCTTGATAGGTCTATTAACGACTACTTCTTGTATCATAACTACTTGATCTAAACCTTTGTGTCTTTAAATGAATGCTTGAAATCCCAAAATGAGATTGTTGATTAAATTGTTCTTCAAACTTGTCAGGAAACTGGATTTTCTGTTAGACATCAATTCAGGCTATATCTCAGAATTCAACTTTAACCTCGAAAACTATGTCGAACTATCAGATTTTGGACTTTTCTCGTGAGAAGTTTCACCTTTCAGAGCACTTTCTCATGCGAGACTTTATTCTTTCACGTGAGGTTTGGTGTTCTCTCGCACGGCTTGGTATTCTCTTGTGCAAAATTGTAGCCCAGTTTTCAAAAATAGAGACCTGTTTGCCGTTGACTGTTTGACTTTTTATCTGATTTGCTTTTTGTCTGAGGTCTATTTTTCTACTTTCCTATCATTCACTGTCAGAAACAAGGTGTCCTGAGTTGGGAATCGATTGATCTTTGCTTTGACTCATGTTGTCTCTCATTGGTTTACATTATCTCTTTATGCCTTTTGTATCTCATGTTGCAATAGTCTTATCTCAGCTATTCTAGCCACCTCTTTTGATGATTCGTACTAGGTCCATCTCGCATCTTGGCTATTCTAACCATTTATCTCCTTTCCGTTATCTTAGAGACAGAGTCTAGCATTATCCCGAGTCTTCTCTCATTTCATCTTCATCTATGACTGTCATGACTAGAAGTGGCAAAACTTATCCCATTCAGAATACTGGTCAAGGTAGAAGCGAACCTCCTAATCAAGAAATAGATCATCTCGAATCTATCACAAAATTTGAACTTTGTGAGAAATCCTTGAGTTCCTCATTGAGTACTTTGAAAGATAGTCCATCTCAACCATCACCTCTGGTGTTTCAAGAGTGTTTTAATCTGTTGTTGAATTGCAACCCAGTTCATCCATCAAAATTTACCTACGTAGCACCTTATCGACATCGTTCATATCAATTTACTAAGGCTTCAATCGCTGCACTGTCCTACACCAACAAGATGAGAGATCCATTTGATTTCCAACTAGGAAAGTACAGTCAAACTTTTCATCAATCTCAAAATAATCAGTATCATGGTCAATCCTCCAATGACCCACATCATGCTCAACCTCAGAATGAGAAACCTCATGTTCAAACTCAATATGACCAAAATCAGTCCCACAATGATGATCAATCTTGAAACAAACCTCAAGGCGATCGACAACCTGCATATTTCTATCGTCCTCTTCCGTTTGATCAAAACCAAGATGATCATCAACAAGATCCAATTTTGATTATTTATGAGATTCTTGGGAATGAAAATGAAGTGATAACTCAACATGATATAGATGTTGCCAAAGCTAATAAGAGTCTCATTAAAATGATGGAGATCCTCCTTCTAGAGGAGAAGGAAAAATACTTCCTTGAGTTGGCTAAACAAGGGGCCAAGTTACCCCCAAACTACCAAGTTGAAACAATTGTAGCCAAGGATGAAGAAACTAAGACTGCAAAGTTGCAACAAATGGTCCAAGATATGCAAAATCAGATTACTCAACTTGTGAAGAATAAAGATAAACCTGCTCAACAATTTACGATGGAAAGTATTTGTCCTTTCCCTTTTGATAGAAGTCTTCATATGCCACCTTTTCTAAGAGGTGTAGAACTCCCTAAATATGAAAAATACTTGGGTGCAATTGATCCCCAAGATCACTTGAGGGAGTTTGGTGCATTATCTATGGAATTTATGCATGATCAAACCTATCTTATGTGCTTGTTTCCTCATAGTTTTGGTGGACCCACGATGGAATGGTTCTCTAGATTTCCTACTGGTATTAAGACCTTTGACGAAATGGCTAATCTATTTCTCCAACATTACTCACATAATATTCAACATTTGTTCAACATCTAGGACCTTTGCAATTTAAAACAGTGATAAGAAGAATCTTTCCTAACATTCCTCCAAAGGTGGAGACAATTATGTACAAGGTGTCCTCACAAGCTACCAGAGTCTGAAAGACTCAACATTTTCTTGGACAATCTTGTCCTAGACTTCGGATACCAAGTGTAGTTACAAGGTCCTCTGACTTTTCATAGGATGATCAGACAAGCAGTGCGAATGATCAAGAAAGGTGAATTGACTTTGGGTAAAGACAACAAGCAGGGATCTTCAAACTCGAATAAGGATAAAGGGAATTTTGTGAATAACAATAGAGATGTAGTGAATGATGGAGTGGTCGATAATGTGACCCCACAACTTACTAGGTCTATTTTTAATCTCTCTTCCACCATACAAGCAATTAAAGTGACTGAAAAGCCTACGGTGGAAAATTAGCAAACTTTGAGGTTTTCTAGAAACAAACCTTGGGCATCTCGACCCAAGTGCAAATTCACTTCCTTGGGAGAACCACTTGATGTGGTCTATAAAACTCTTGTGCAGAATCAAATTCTTACTTCTTTGGAAAAATGTCTATATGACCCACAACCGAGACCTCATTGGTGGAATGACAATGCTTATTGTGACTATCACTAGAATAATGGTCATAAGACTTCAACTTGTCTTCAATTGAAACACAAGGTCCAAGATTTGATTGATAGTGGTGACATTGTTGGGGATGGCCATAACAAGAGTTCAGACCATCAATCATTTAAGGATCCCTTCCCTCCTCATGAGAAGGGTGAGTCTTCAAACACCAAGAATACTAATGCTAAAGTCAATTACGCATACACTAATGATGACAATGTTATTGGTATGATCAAACCTATTGAGATAGAGTAGTATGACATGATTACTATTAAGGGGAGTGGCGATGCTCCCAAACCTAGGAATCCTTTCATCTTGCGTAGTTCTACATCTCATTTGTCTAAATTTGAACAACCTCAAGATTGTGCTAATGTTGTTACTTGATCGCAAGGAAGAGTTTTTTTGAAGGGTCCTGATACTTCAACATCTGCTCTGAAGCAGACTATGGATAAGGGTCCTGATACTTCTACATCCGCTCCAAAACAAGCTGCAGATAAGACTACTGTTGGCCTTGCCAACAAGAACATGAAATCTGTTCCTACCTCTAACACTGCCAACTATAGCATCTTAGATCAGCTTCAGTGAACCAATGCTCAGATTACCATTTTTGAGTTGTTGAAGATCTCACCTGCTTATAGGCATATTTTAGACAAAGCCCACACCAAGGAAAACATTCCCAAGGATCTCGATCTCAACCGGTTCCAATCTATGGTGGGTCATTTGACCTCGCCTCACTATCTATCCTTCTCTAAAGAAGATGATCACTCTTTAAGTCATTTGCATAATGCTCCCCTACATATAGAGGTCATGATAGGTCCTAAGCGCATCCACCGAGTGCTCATAGACAATGGTGCTAGTCTTAATATTTGTTCCGCTAAGCTGCTTACTCAACTAGGTTATGATGAGAATTGTGTAGACTCCTACAAAAAGATTACCATCAAAGCTTATGATGAGGAAGAATGAAAGTCTCAAGGCTTAGTTGTGCTACCTATCTGCATAGGACCCATTGAGAGAGATGTTACTTTTCAAGTTCTTGACATAACTCTTGCCTACAATATCTTGTTGGGTAGGCCTTGGATTCATGAGATGCAGGTTGTTCCATCCATGTATCATCAATGCATTAAGTTTCCATTCCATGGGGTGAAAATCATTGTGCTTGCTAATACTAATTACTCTTGCAAAACTCTTGCACAATCTACAGATAGCTTTGTTTCAGCTAATAGAGAATCCACTGAGTTTTATGATGCTAAGCTAAAGGAAATGGAACAAACTTTGAGACTTAAGGATATAGGCATGGGGGAATACCAAATTGAACTTGTGCTATCACTTGTTTCTCTACCTCTATCTCCACACTCTTATGGGAGACCCTCTGAGGATAAAAAACCTTCTAATGCTTCTTCTCAAATAGTTTATGATGGTGCCTTTGTGCGGGCCTCTATGCAATTAAAAGATGAAGATGAAAATAGAGCTATTAGAGCTTGGATTTACAAGGGGAAAGAGATAGCTAAAACAACTACTCCACCTCTAGACTTAGAGTAAGAGCCATACAGTGAAGCTTTCAAGATCATGAAGTGCTTTGGCTATAAGGGAAGTGGTCCTATAGGAAAGAATGACAATGGCTTGCTAAAACCCATTGAAGCTATAGGCCATTGCACAAAGGATACTTCTGGCTTAGGTTTTAAAAAGATCCCCTTTCATCTCGGGCTAAAAAAATTTGTGCCAGAACCTGAACCTAAACCTGAACAAGAAATTGAAGATACTACTCTAGAGGTAAATCCAGAGGCCAGCTCTGATGAAGACACATTTCCATATCCTATTCCTCTAGATCTTGCGGCACTCCTTGCTAAACCTGATGAGCCTATCATACCTGTCCATATGGTAGAGATTGAGACTGAGACTAAGACTAATACTGATTTTGATAAGACCTCTTTAGTGCATTAATTCACATATGAGGAATGGAAAGAAACACTAAATGATGATCCCAATTTTCCAGGTGAACAATATAGGCCACCACATTTTCAAAAGTATTTTGAGTAAGAACAACTCCAACAAACCATTAATACCACAAGAGATAATAATGGGTCTAATGATGCTACTAGTATCCCCTTATCAAGTATTGACTCACATGAATATGAGTTCGACTCTTTGTCTGATGCTACTTATGATGTAGACATAGATACTGTTCACGTGTGTGATTTAGACTACTCAAAGTAGGTGAAGGGTCTAGTGCTAGTCCGCATGAATTAGACACCATCGATATTAACTTGTCCTCTACTTACAATGTAAGGTATTATAAGGATTTGAATGCTCCTTTGGATGAAATCACTTTAGGTCTTGACTTGCTTGTCAGTTCTTTTGATGGCTATACCGTGAATGCGATTGAACCAGTCACTACTTCCCTTTCACTCCGCCATCCCGATCTGATAAACTGGAACTCTCCCTCATCATCCAATGAAGTCCTAATGTTTCAGAATGATTATGATCTAGCCTATTGCCTCTATGCTATTGAACATATGATGTCCTCCACCAGCGAAAGTAGTGTCAACATGATAGAGGCGGATATCAAGTATCTTAGTCAAAAAATTAAAAGAAGAAAAAATAGATGCTTTGATGGTGAAAACCACTTAGTGGCAGTATCAGAGCCAAAAATAGTAAAAATAAAAGACGTATCTGAGGGTGAAAACCTCTCTGAGGTGCCCAAGGATGAGATACTTGATACACTTCTGAGCCTCTTTCAAGAGAGGTCATCAGTATTGATTGAGCCGACACAGCCAGTAAATTTGGGTACAGAGGCTGCTCCATAGATTATTCATCTAGCACAATCATTGTCTGCACAAGAAAAAGAAGAATTCACTAACTTCTTTCAAAGCAAGAAGATAAAATTTTCATGGACCTACTCTGACATGCCTAGATTAGACCCCAATCTAATCATGTACCATTTTTCCATTGCACCAGGTATTAAACCTGTTAAACAGAAGCTGTGAAAGATGCATCCACACGTAGCACTCTTGGTCAAAGCAGAGCTAGAAAAGCTTCTTAAGACTAGTTTCATAAGAACTATTGATTATGAATAATGGATTTCAAACATTGTTCCAGTCACCAAACATGATAAATCCATTTGTGTGTGTACAAATTTCTAGGATCTCAATAAGGCATGTCCAAAAGATGACTTCCCACTACCTAATATTGATATGATAGTAGACATGACAACAAGATATGAGATGTATTCCTTGATGGATGGATTTTATAGCTATAATCAAATAAAAATTACACTAGAAGATCAAGAAAAGACTGCTTTTACATGTGTCTAGGGCACCTTTTTCTGGAATGTCATGCCTTTTGGGCTTAAGAATGCTGGAGCAACATATCAGAGAGTTGTCACTACTATTTTCCATGATATGATGCATAAAATGATGGAGGATTATGTGGATGATACTTTAGCCAAAAGCATGCAGTGAAGAACTCATCTCATAGATTTGGGTCCCATCCTTGACCACATGGAATAGTTTAGTCTCAGACTGAATCCCAAAAAATGTGCATTTGGTGTTACTTCTGGGAAACTCTTGGGTTATATCATTTTAGCTAAAGGCATAGAAGTTGATCCTGAAAAGGTGCAAGCTATTATGGACATGCCTCCACCCAAGAATATTAGTCAAATGAGAGGGTTACAGGGAAGGCTACAATCTATCCGATGCTTCATTTCATAGTTGGCCAACAAGTCACAACCATTCACTAAAACCTTGCATAAGGGTGTGACCTATGAATGGAATGAAGAATGTGACAAGGGACTCACTCAGATTAAACAGTATCTTGCCAATCTACCAATTTTGATGCCTCCTATTCATGGGAAGCCTCTTATAGTCTACATTTTAGCTATAGACTCCTCTTTGGGTGCTCTCCTAGCTTAAGAAGATTAGAACAATAAAGAAAGGGCTATATACTACATCAACATAACTTTGGTCTCCTACGGAATGAACTATTCTGTCATTGAGAAGGCTTGTTTAGCAGCAGTATTTGCTTCTCAGAAGTTGTGGCACTATATGCTAGCTCACACTACAAGGCTTATTGCAAAAATTGATCCACTAAAGTACTTATTGAGCAAGGCTGCCCTCACAGGTAGATTAGCGAAATGGGTGATGATACTTAGTGAATTTGACATTGAATATGTGGAAATAAAAGCTATTAAAGGACAAGCAATTGCTGATCAGTTGGCGAAAGATCCTTTGAAAGATCACCAACCTTTGTGTATTGAATTCCTGGACGAATCCATCATGCTTCTCACACATAAATCTTGGAGCATGTTCTTTGATGGATCGTTCACTCAGCAAGGATCAGGTGCAGACATTCTATTTATGACACCTCAAAGATACTCATTGCCAAAAGCTTACAAATTATTGTTTCCCTACTCAAACAACATCGTTGAATATGAAGCTCTCATTAATGGCATGAAGATAGCCATTGAATGGCATGTGGATGAGCTCAAGGTATTTGGAGACTCTCAGTTAATCATCAATCAAGTCAATGATGTCTACCAAACAAAAGACGACAAGCTAGTACCTTATAAAAGAATGGTGGATGTTCTCAAACAATACTTTGCACATATTTCTTTCCAAAAAATTCCAAGGGTAGACAATAAAGAAGCTAATGCTATGGCCACTCTTGCTTCAATGTTACAAATGTTGGAAAATGATTTCAGACACAAATTCCTAGTGGAGACATTACACTACCCTGCCTATGATATTCCTGAATCTAGGATGATCTGTTCAGTCATTGGACATGACTCATCCCGCTACCACCATATTTATTCCTACCTTCATGACTAGATCATTCCAAACACCTATACCCAGAATGAGAAGAGTCACCTCATTCATACTCCTTCACGATATGTCCTCATAGCAAATGACTTGTATAGATGGGGTCTAGACGGTACCCTCCTTAGGTGTTTAGAACCCGATGAGTCCAAGCGTGTGCTAGCTGAGGTACATGAAGGTATCTGTGGGTCTCATTCTAGTGGTCTGATGTTAGCTTAGAAACTTATTAGAGCTGGTTGTTACTGGTCGGACATGGAAAAAGAAGCTGTTCACTATGCCAAGACTTGCAAACAATGCCAATTTCATGGGAATTTGATTCATGCTCCTGTTAAAGAGCTTAGTCCTCTCATCAGTTTTTGGCCATTTCAGCAATGGGCTTTTGACTTGGTCAGTCAGATACATCCTTCTTCTTCAAGAGGACATAAGTTTATCATCACAACTACTGATTACTTTACCAAGTGGGTTGAGTCAGTGCCTCTGGCTGTAGCTGATGGCAAGTCTATGGCGATGTTTATACTAAATTACATCATTTGTAGATATGGTGTACCCTCATCCATTATCACTGACAATGGGGGACAATTCAAAAATAAGGACCTAACAGACTTATGCTCCAAATTCAAGATTATTTAGCATTGGTCATCTATCTATTATCCTCAGGGTAGTGGACAAGCAGAAGCTTCTAATAAGACAATTCTCAAAATCTTACACAAAATAGTTCATAAATCTGGTAGAGATTGGCATCTCCAGATTAATCTAGCTTTGGGGGCCTACAGGATAGGTATCTGAATGCCAACAGGGGCTACCCCCTTTGCCTTGGTTTATGGGGCAGAGGTGGTACTACCTATTGAGGTTGAGATTCCTACCTTGCAAATCTCTCTGAGGGGCCTCATCACTGATGAAGAAAATAGAATATCCTGACTTCAAGAGCTTGAGTTACTGGATGAACGTCAGAAGGTGGCATTCAATCATCTAAGATCATACCAAAAGAGAATGTCCAAAGCCTATAATAAGAAAGTCAGACAAAGAGAATTCCAAGTGGGTGATCTCGTCCTGAGAGAGAACCCCAAGAATCAGCAGCAGCGATTCTAGAAAGGGAAATTTGAACCAAACTAGCTTGGTCCGTATGTTATCATTGCATCATTTGGGTTTGGTGCTTACCGACTCTCCACCACTGAAGGAGAGAAACTCAAAGAGCCTATCAACGCTCTTCATCTGAAGAAGTTCTATAGTTGAGACATTCTCGGCATGCTCATGTACATACTTATTGGTCTTGAAAAAATCCTAAAAATGATATATTGCAAAAAATTGCAAAATGTCCTAAAAAAATGATCATCTTAGTGAAAACCTGGTAAACAGGTGCCTTGATAATAATAAAAAAAAATAGAAAATTTGAAAAATACAAAAAAAGTCAAAAGATCAAAAATACAAAAAAATGAAATATTCAAAAATACAAAAAAATAAAAAAAAAGAGAAAAGTACAAAAAAAATTTGAAAAAGAGAAAAAAGTGCCATTGATGAAAACGTGGTCAACAGGGCATCATGGTAGCAAAAATAGAATCTCTGCCAAGATGGTGAAAACCTGGTAAACATGCACCTCTTGTTTCCTGAAGCTATATCTCATCTCAGCATTACTTGGCTCTTAGTTTCCTGCTTTAGTTTCCTTGCTTTCCTGCTTTAGTTTGCTTTTCCCATTTTCTTGCTTTAGTTTATTTCCTATTTTAGTCTGTTCCTTGCTTTGGTTTTCCAGCTCATGCACTTGCTTTTAGTTGTCTTCAAGATTTTCCTCAACTCTTCATGGATTGGAACTGGTTCACGCTTGGGGGTGCCTTCCTGGTCTAGGGGGCATTGTCCTATCACTTTCAGAGACTATTTTGTGCATCAGTCACCAACAATTCTCACTGCATCTGCCTGTTGATGCCTAGCTACTTTTGAGATTTCTCTCCTTGAGGATCTCTCGTGTATCGCTCGCTAATGGTTCCCACTGTGCCTACCTAATGATACCTAGCTTTTTTTCAACCTCTCTCTTTTAGGATATCTTCCTTACATCAGTCACCAGTGGTTCTCATTGCGTCTGCATGCTAATGTTTCACTCGTATTTTATTCTCTCTTTTGAGAATCTTCCTCATATCAGTCACCAATGGTTCTCACTACATCTGCCTGCTCATACTTGGTTCGTGCTCCTATATCTTCTTGAAAATTCATCTCCTGCGACGGTCACCAGTGGTTTCCACTGCGTTTGCCTACTGTCGCTATCCCGTTGAGACTTCAAACGTTATTCACTTCCGATTCGACTTCAATCCATGTGAACACAAACATAAACTGAAACTAAAACTATTTGTGTTCCTTTGAGGTGTGCTGAGCTTTTCCTTTTCTTTGTTTGTTTGTTTGAAATATCATTTCTCCTCGAGCGAATCTAAGATGTCTTTCTTGATTGAGAAACGCGAAGACTAGGGGCATGATATTTTCTTGGCTTTTTGTTTGCTAGTTTAGTTCCAATAATCCAATAATTCCACATAAGAGGGGTGTCCATCTGTAAGAGCCTTCATCTCATATTGGATGGCCATGCGTACCTTGACTCCTTTTATATGGACACTTTGGTGAGGTTGGTTCTTCTCCTTGTCTATTTTGAGTGACTTCTTTCTGCTTTAAGTAAAATTTCTAACGCTTGTCCTGCTAAGTGAACATAAGGGTCAGTGCAAGCATTCTTTGGCAAAAGAAGGAACTCTTGTGTGTTTGGTGTGTTTGTTCTCAAGCAACATTCAGGTCATTCTAGCAATTGTGCTTTGATGCTTATGTTAACTTGCTAAATTAAAAGGAATAGGTGTTCAGGTCATTCTGGCTTCTTGTGCCTTAATGCTTACACCTCATTCTGACAAATCTAAGACTTATGTCATATTCATATTCTCATGATTGCAATGTTAGTGAGGATTGTATGGCATCTTGCGATTGTCCCATGCTTAAATGAACTCGATGATGATAAATATGGTGAGTCCAACAACCAAGTCCTAGGGTTTGAATCCATTCATTCTAGGCTTACATTTAGCTTAGGCTTGCATTTTCATTCTAGGCTTGCATTTGAGATGATATCTTGTTACTCTCTCGATTGCTTTCTTTTGGATCTATTCATCGAAGGTTCTCATCTTTTGTCCTGGTTTCATCTTGGTTGCACAAGTGTCTGATCCTCGCTCTCGATCTTCAAAACATATCTTTTTGATTAGTACCTATCATATATTGCAACAATCCTACATGAGATGATTAGTACCATATACATTACATATCCATGACATTTTCATTTCATTACATTTGCATTCATAAATTCATTTGCATTTGCATATACATGTGCATCCACTATAAGCATAACTCAAGTCATACATTAGACATATGCATACATCATATCCATCTATCACTGCATTTCACATTACATCATCATAAAAAAAGGAAATCATGTGCATATTCATATTCATAAAAGGAAACATGTGCATTTCATACATTTCTATCCATACATTTAAGCATATAGAACACATCTCATAAAACATCAATATCAAAGCAATATGTCAACAAGTACGATGATATCAAAACTATCAATCTCATATATATATATATATATATATATATATATATATATATATATATATATATATATATATCTTGAAACAATGTCATGTGCAAAAGAGATGGGTGCTACTTGAGAATAGTATAAAAATGGGGCTACAATATATATCAAGATAGGCTAAGTCTACCCAGCGCCACCTGGAGGAGGTGGTGGAAATGGTCTTTGTGGAAGGGGCATCAGCCATTGTGGAGGTGCCTGCTATGGAGGTGCCTATGGTGGTGCCTATGGAGGTGCTGGTGGAGGTGCCTGGGGAGCTCCAACATAATCAACAAATGGTGGCACCTACTCTAATAGATATGGAATGACCCCGTAGTAAGCTACATAGTAATAAGCTGCCTAAACAGTCTCATATCTTATCTCAATCCTTGACTGTGCTAGCTCATCCCATGGCTGCCTGATCTTAGTGTCCCTGTCAGCTACACGGGTCTCTTCTCTGATGAGTCAGGTATGGTAGTCATCCCACTCTCGCAAGACTTGTCTCACTCTCTCATGACTCTTCTTGAGAGCCTCCTATAGCTATGGTGTCCCCGCTCCTACTGGAATATCAGGCATATTAGTATCATCATCTGGAGAGGCCTACTGTGATGTATCTCCTGTCCACTGCCTGGTGGACCTCTATTGGGCCCCATTACTCCTAGCTCCTGCATCAGATCCCATAGTCCTAGTAGGGATGCCAGTCTATCCTGATCAAGGTCTCAACACTCTAAACTACTATCCCTATGGTCCTTGCTATGCAGGCTGCTAAATTGGTGCCTGTTGATCTGGTACCTACTGCTGTGCTCCCATATCGACAGGATTAGTAAATCTTGGATGAGGTCATGTTATCAACTAGTCCCTATACGTAGGTGTCACCCCTACATTGGTGATATCCACCATATGATCCCATCATCCAGTTGGTATATGTGCCTCAATCACACATTATCTGAGATCTAGTCTCGTGCCACCCCTTCTTCTCCTCATCAGTGAAGTGGGCATAGGAGTAGTACTCGTGTGATATATCCTGCTGCCTACCAAACTAGCACAAGACACGTGTGACATGAAATCTCTCAATGATGGTAGCACTCCATCCAATCAGTGGATGTAACACAAACATGAAGGAAATCTCCCGACGAGCATCATCCCAGGGCTTAGTGGCCACCCAAGGTCTCCAAACTATAGCTGCCATGTCATCTAGCTGTCCTCTCCACTACTCTATCTTACCTAGCAAAGGTTGAGTCATTAGACTTGTGTACTTGTAAATATATGGCTTAAGAGCCTGCCATGTATCATGATATATAGACCTACAAACAGGGAGATGCTCCCAGGCCCAGATCTACAAGATGAAGACTCCTGCCGCCATCATCCTCGCGCCCTGATACGCGATCTCATGAAGCTCATGGTACATCTGTGTGAGCATGCACTTGCCCCATTCGAATTTGACTTCTGGTCTAGCCAGTATCCTCTACAACATCATCCCCCAGATGCACTCTAGACCATGCTGACCTTGATCTAGAACAAGGTAACAGCTTAGGAACATAGCAAGTACAACAGTTAATGGGTGAGCACCACTGTATCTACACATAAGATCTTCCCAGGAGATGGCCCGACCCATCACTAGATCATCCCTGAAGATAGTCCTCAAGGCTATTGTACTATGTCATGGCTGTGTGTCGTACTCTACTCGAGCACCATGGATGAGTATCCACAGAATCTTGTATATGTCTTTGGGAGTCACAGTCATCTCCCCCATCGAAAAATGGAAAGTGTTCATCTCTAAATGGAAATGCTCTACGAGTGCACCAAGAAGACCATGATTTACCTGAATGTCAGGTAGATCATGCAAGTATCCTAGATCGAGTCCCTCAATGTGAGCACTTTCTGCCTCTGTCAATCCCTGAAATAATGTAGTGATCACAGGATGGTGTGTCCTGAAGGCAACATTGGGGAAGTCAACCTACAAAGCAAGCGATGACATTTGATCAGTATCTCAATTTGATGGTTTTCACAACAACAACAAATGCAACAAGATATCTATCCTAGACATGACTCTGCGACGCTATACTTGGATAATTTTATGCAAATTTGATAAATTTTGATAAAGGCATTCAAACTCTACAACAGCTTTTCACGTGAGGAAACTCTTTCCTCGTGCGAGATAGGACTTACTCTTGTGTGAGAAGGAGAAATTTCACGTGGGACCAGCTTTCAGTTCACGTGAACTTCCAGACAGAGCCCGCATGAAGAAATCCTAATTGATGCAAGGAAACTACTTGTTTACGTTAAGGGAGATCTAGGATGGCGCGAGGAAACTACTTCCTCATGCGAGATTGGAAGAACATGTCCTAAAACTTGCTAGATCTATCCTAAATTGACCTAGAAAGCAGTATGAATTGAAATACAAAGAGGTTTATTGACTACTTACAGGTGCATCATACTCCAGTGGCTAGGCATGTCGTCAGGAGCACTCAAATCGATGCATATACAGTGGAAAACCCTCCATTTCTCTCTCAGAGCTCAAATTCACAAGAAGACAAAGGTGAATAATGAATTGAAAGTGACCCCTTCAGGCCTTATATAGCTTTTGACCTAATTTTCAAAAGTGCTCCATTTTACGTGAAAATTGCACCCTTGGCTAAATCGACTGCTCTAAATGTATTTTTGGGATCAAAATCAAAATCTAACATCTCTAGATAGCTCGAAATCACATTTTAAATTTTGGGACCCTTTGGGATCGGATGCTTGTGTAGTCAGCCTTCTGGCATCATCTTCCTGCCAGACCCTCATCTTTGCATCATGTTCTTGAGATCTTTGCTCTTTTCATCAAAGTCAACTCTGGTCAACCATGGTCAACCATGGTCAAAATTGGTCAACAGGTCCTCTGCATTGCTTTGATTTTCTTTTGCAGCTTCTTGAATCTAGTCTAATTTCTTCTATTTGCAATCTCTTATTGTTTATCATCCTTCTGCATGTCATCTTTCGATTTCACTCCCGAGGGGGCAGGATGATTGCATCATTTGAATCTTGTCGAATCAATTCTTGAATTAGTCTGATCTGAATCATCAGTTCTCATTGCTAGGGGTATCTCATGCCTCACATCTTGCTATTTGGTCATCTATCTTTTAGGTATCTGAGAAATCTAACTCAAATCCTTGAGGATCAAGCTTGGTTCTGGAGATGGTTCTCAAAATCTTTTAGGTATTGGGGAAATCTAACCCTAATTCCTGGGAGTCAAGCTTTGTTCTAGATGGCTCTTGAAATCTCTTTTAGACCGTTATCTGGGCAATCTAACCTGGGTCTTGGAGGGCTAAGCTTTGTATTGGGGCAATCTAACCCTGATTCTAGAGATAGTCCTAAGTTTGCATCTCTCATCAATTGGTATTGGGGAAATCTAACCCTGATTCTGGTTCTCTCAAGACCGTTGTCTTCACAATCTAACTTGCACTTCAGAAAATCATGCTTTGATCTATTCGGTGTCTTGGCAACCTAACCTAGACTTCCAAATTTCTTGTCACTTCAAACTATTCTTTGAATCAATGAGCTGTTTGCACATTAATTCAAAGAGGGGAAAATGTAATACCCCAAATTGGCACCTAATAAATTCAATCAATTTTAGTGCATTTTCATCAATTTTACATCTCCAAAGTCCTAGTTTCCTAGGCAATTTTCTCTCTCCTACCTGACTTAATTTGACTTGATGTCAATTGTAAAAACCCTAAATTGCATTAATCAAATATTAAAATTAATTCCTAAAGTCTTCAACTTTTATTAGTTAAATTACCCCTATGATAAATTAATTTAATTCTAAAGTCCTAAGTACTTTAAATTAAATTAAAATCTACCCCCGTTAGCTAATACCCATAAAAGGAATTAATATTACTTGTTATTTGAATGGACACCTTTATTTGAATTAATAATTCAAATTATTCAAACGGTCACCCTATGTGGCAATAAACATTCTTTTAATTAAGTAATTCATGCCTTTTTGTCTCAATTGGGATTGAAGAGTCAACCGTTTCGAATCAAGAAACTCTTCATTCCTCTTCTAGGTTTGTCTATTTAATGAACCTCATTCTTCATTCAAAGAGAGAGCAATTTTTGAGTAACTAAACTATAGCGCTTTTTTGTCTCAATTAATTCAAAGCTTTCATTGCATATTAGTGTAATTTTCTCTTTTTAGTTTAATATTGCATCTCATATTAGAATTAGTTTTCTTAATTGCTCTTAGTTTAATCTCATCTTTATTTCAAGTTCTTTAGAATAAATTTGCACTTCATATTTCTTTCAAAGATTTTTAGATTAATATCATATTTCCTTCAAAGCATTTTAGATTAAATTGCACTCATTCTAGATTAATTTCAATTGTTTATCTTCATAGCTTTCAAATCCTCCATTGTAGTACTGGTCTTATGGTTGTTGGCTCTTGTTCTAAGAGTAATTAAACACCCCGTCTACATAGGAGGCAACAAGTCACTTCACAATAGATTTTGAATTGAGTGATCAATACTCTCTTTCGTAATTCAATCATGTGAGTAATGACTATGTTGCATGTGTAGTTGGATTAGAGGTCCACATTCAATCACATACAGTAGATAACTAATTCATCCCCCCCCCCCCCTCAGTTATCTCTTGGGACTATTCCTAACAATTGGTATTGGAGCCAAGTGCCTCGGAGAGAAATTTTAACAGCTTGAGGTTGATCAGATGGCGTTCTTTAGAAAATAAAGTCCTAAGTTTGATGGAGAGAACTATCTTGATTGGAAGAACAAGATGATGACACATTTGCAATGCATTGCCTTTGAGATTTTTGAAATTGCTACTAAGGAAGTTGAGATTCCTTCTTTATTAGATCTTGCTAAGGAAGATGCTACTCTTAAGAAAAAGGAGCTATTCACTTCAAATGCTATTGCCAAAGAAGCCCTCATCAGTGCCTTGACTGACAGCGAGTTTTCAGAAGTCAAGAAGCTAGACAAAGCCTTCAAGATATGGAAGTATCTTGAAAACATGTTTGAAGGAGACATCCAAGCCAAGAATGCATGCAGAAAGACATGGAAGAAAAATTACAATTCATTGATGATGCTACCTGAAGAAAGCATTAGAGCCTACAATTAAAGGATTACTGAAGCAGTCTCAGGAATCAGAAACAATGGTGGAGAGATTTTCGAAGAAGACATCATGGATAAGTTGATGACTACTTTAACACCAGAATATGAGAGCAAGATAAACATCTTGGAAGAGACTATACCATTCTCAAAAGAATTCAGAAGAGAGAGCTTAATTAGTAAGATTTCAGCCTTTGAGATATCAAGTTTGAAGACTGAACCTAAAAGTGAGATAACCTTCAAAGCTTCAGTGCATGGTAAGAAATCCTTGAATACTTTTGGTAACTTTGATGATGATGATGAAGATAAAGCTCTAGATGATTCCATTGCTATGTTTGCTAAAAGAGAAAAGAAAGGAAAAGGAAAATATGAAGGTTAGTTACCATTCAAATTCTTTTCATGTAATAAGATTGGTCACTTTGCATCTAAGTGTCCTACTAGAGTTAAGAAGTTTAGTAAGGACAACAAGCCTAAGTATAAGAAAGAATGTTACTATGCTGGAGGAGTATCAGATGAAGAATCAGGTGAAGAGGAGATTGGATTCATTTCTATTGAAGATTGGGAGAAGTTATTTGATAAAATGGATCTTGAAGATGAAAAGGAAGCACAAGAGTTGGCACTAATTTCACATGTTAACATCAGAATAGATTGGATCATTGATAGTGGTTGCTCACATCACATGACTAGAGATAAAGATAGATTTGTACATCTAGATAGGTATAAAGGTGGCATGGTTAGATTTGGTGACAACACTCCTAAACCTATCATAGGTAGAGGATCCATCACCCTGGATGGAAAGAACAACACTGATGATGTTCTTTATGTTGATGGTTTGAAGCATAACGTATTGAGTGTTGGATAGTTGCTTGACAAGGGATATCAGTTAGAATTCAAAGACAACAAGTGCATCATTAATATCAAGGAAGGAGAAATGATTGCATCAGGCTCAAAGACTAAAGGTAATGTTTTTCAGCTTAATCCGGAAGCAAGTTATTTTGTTGCTAAAGTAGATGACAGTTGGCTTTGGCACAAAAGACTATGTCATATCAGTTTTGATAACATAGTAAAGATAAGTAATGTAAAAGCTGTAAGAGATCTTCCTAGCATTGCAAAACTAGTTGACACAATATGCAGGGAATGTGTGATGGGAAAGCATGTAAGGAATTCATTCAAAAGAAAGTAGAATTCGGTAGAGAACAAGTTGGATCTGATTCATACAGACCTATGTGGACCAACTCAAACAAGATCATAATATGGTGAAAGGTATTTCATTTTATTTGTTGATGATTATTCTAGAATGATGTGGGTTGCGTTCTTAAAGGATAAATCAGAAGCATTTGAAAAATTCAAAATATTCAAAGCTAAGGTTGAAAATGAGTCTGGATTAAAAATGAAATGTCTGAGATCAAATAAAGGAGGATAATTCACCTCTGACAGATTTTATAAGTATTGTGAAGAACAGGGGATAAAGAGACAACTAAGTGCTCCTAGAACCCCTCAGCAGAATGAATTTGCAAAAAGAAGAAATAGGATCATCCTTGACACAGCGCACACCATCATGATTGAAGGAAAGGTTGCACACACTTATTAGAGAGATGCGGTCAATACAATAGTCTACACTATCAATACAATTCAATTGAGGCTAGGCGCAGACAAGACACCCTATGAGATATGGTTTGGGAATCTACCTATAGTGAAATACTTTAGAATCTTTGGAAGCAAGTGCTACATCAAGAGAGATGAAGCAATTAGCAAGTTTGATGCAAGAAGTGATGAAGGTATTTTTCTTGGTTACTCTACTAAAAAAAAAGCTTATAGATGTTTTAACTTAAGATTGAAGAATATTATTGAAAGTGCTCATGTTAAGATTGATGAGAAGTTTATGATTCAAGAAAGATATCATGATTATGCACCTATGATTGAAGAAGCACGTAGACCTACCACTAGAGAAACAATTGTTGATGAAATGTTTTGACATCATTGATGTATTATTCAATGACCCTGAAACTAGTGAAGAAGAATCACATAAGTCAAATGAGAAAGTCACTCCTAATGTTCCAAAATTGACATCTAGATATCATTCAAAGAGAGACATCATTGGAGATTAGAATAGTAATGTTTTGACATGATCAAAAGCAAAGAGTTCTACATCAAATGAAGAGGTATGTTTACTATCACACATTGAACCTCCTAGTGTTGAAGATGCATGTAATAATTCAGATTGACATGAAGCAATGAAAGAGGAGATAGATCAGATAATTAAGAATGATACTTGGGAACTAGTCCCCAGGCCTAGTAATAAGAATGTAATTGGAACCAAGTGGATTTTCATAAACAAGATGAATGAAGATGGAACAATAGTAAGAAACAAAGCCAAATTAGTAAGTAAAGGATATGTGCAAAGAGAAGGAATTGATTATTCAGATACATTTGCCCCTATAAGAAGATTAGAAGCCATAAAGTTATTATTAGCCTATGCTACATTCAAGAACTTTAAGGTTTAGTAGATGGATGTTAAGACAAAATTCCTAAATGGAGAGTTGAAGGAAGAAGTATACATAGAACAACCTGAAGGATTCAACTTATTAGATAGACCTGATATAGTATGCATATTGAAGAAAGCCCTCTATGGACTTATGCAAGCCCCTAGAGCATGGTATGAAAGACTTGATGGTTACTTGACTAAGATTGGATTTAAGAAAGGTGTAGCAGATTGTAACTTATTCATAAGAGAGACATCTGATGGATTACTGTTAGTTGCTATATTTGTTGATGATATTATCTTTGGTGGCAATGATAAGCTTAGTGCAGAATTTGCTAAAGAGATACAAAGCGAATTTGAAATGAGCATGATTGGTCCTATCAAATACTTTTTGGGACTGAATGTGCAGCAGATAGATAAAGGTATATTCATAAATCAGACCAAGTATGCGAAAGAGATCTTGAAGAAATTCAAGATGGATGATTCCAAGCCAGTAAGTACCCCTATGATAACAGGATGCAAGCTTACAAAAGAAGATGATTCACCAGAAGTAGACATCACCTTGTATAAGTCTATGATTGGTAAACTTATATATCTTACTCAAACCAGACCAGACATTTCCAATGCAGTTGGAATTGTTGGAAGATTTGCAGCAAAACCTAAGCAAAGTCATCTCATGGCAGTTAAAAGAATATTCAGATATTTGAAAGGAACCTTGGACTATGGTCTATGGTATCCTAATTCAAAGAATGTAGAGCTTTATGTGTATACAGATGCTGGTTGGACATGCAATGTTGATGATAGAAAGAGTACTTCTGGAGGAGCAATATTCCTTGGTGATAGACTTGTTACTTGGACAAGTAAAAAGTAGAATTGTATCTCTCAGTCAACAACATAAGCAGAATATGTTGCAACAACATTGAATTGTTCTACAATTATGTGGATCAAGAAAATGATAAAATATTTTGGTATTCAGATTGATTATCCTATTGTTATTCATTGTGATAACACTAGCACTATCAATATGTCAAAGAACCCTGTGATGCATGCAAAGACAAGACACATTGAGATAAAGTATCACTTCCTACAAGAGAAAGTAGCAGAGAAAGAAGTAAAGGTGGACTATGTGAGTATAAAAGATCAGCTAGCAGACATATTCACAAAGCATTTACTTAAGGATACTTTTGATTATCTCAGGGAGAAGCTAGGAGTAATTCCCTTCCCTGAATTTGATTAGAAATAGTAGGAGTGCATCAATCCTCAGTGACTGATGAAGGGTTGACTACTCTACCTTAGGAGTAGTACCGGTGCTTAAATATTTTTGGCACCCTTTGTCATTGATGTCAAAGGGGGAGTAGTATATAGTCATGAAAAAAAATATTAAAGGGGAAGTACATACAGAATTAAGGAGGAGTAATATATAACAACAAGGGGGAGTATTATTCAGTCATAGAAGCAGTTCAGTTGAGGAAATAGAGAATATTAAAGAATATTTCAGTAGTTGGAGGATACTTCCTTGGGGGAGTTTTGTTGAGGAAATGGAGAATGTTATAAAAGAATTGGACATTTGGATTGATTGTGTTTTTCATTCCATATGTTTCCATCAATGCCAAAGGGGGAGATTGTTGGAGATTTTCCAGCAAGCCAGTGTGTTGACTATATGTTTGTCACTGATGACAACATCTGGTAAGTAGCATTTATGGAAGACTTATGTAGTAAGCTTTAAATATATGTTTCATGGACATGTTATCAGCATGATATCATGGATCCAGAGATTAATTGTTAGTACAGACAATTATGTAGTAGCTTGTGTCAGCACTATTCCTGACAAAGTTACATGCAGTGTTCTATGAGTGATTGTTCATACAGTTATCATGGTTCCTTGCACATTTGGATATGTGATGGAGACATGTTAGTGTTGTTACATTCATGGACACAGAGTCTAATGTGTAGTAGAAGTAAAGTTATGGAGTCACTATTCACCATTTGCAGTTTCCTATGTTTATCCAGAAGAGTTGACAAAGATTATATTGGTACAGGAGTTGCGCCTATCATTTTGGTATGCATGCTTGGATTAGTGATTGGAGAAGAGTTAAGAATGTTTGGTTAAGAGTGCATGATGTAATTCAGGTTGAGGAGAAAGTATCAGTTAATTTGGTAGAGTCAACAGTCTGTAGTGTGCGTCTACACTTATTGATTTGGACAGGTCCCAGTTTGTGTTGCGTGCTTAGTAGAGCCAACCAAGATTTTATTGGAGAGTGTTATTATTTCTCTAATATGATTTCAAGGTGGTTCTAATAGGCCAACTTGATTATATCATTTAGAGGAAAGATACTTATAGCCGGTCATTTGTGATCACTAGGAGTATGGCATGAAGATGAAAGATTAGAGCAGAGTAGAGAGTGCAAAGTATTGTGCCATCAAGAAGAGGTATATGTGACAGAGAAGATAGAGTGTTCTATTCATTGGAACTGATCAAGACACCATGTCTACCTTGTAGTTCACCAAGATCCAGATATAGTGTGTATATGTTATTTAGAAGGTTGCAGCCTTCACCCCTTTGAGTAGTGAGCTCTCAGAAAATGCGTCCTCACCCCTAATAGGGTCAATCATAAAAGACTCCTAATAGGATCTAACCCTTGACTAGGTCACTGTACATATTGCATTGTAAAGATCAACTCCTAACAGGGTTGTAAGATCTTCTAACATGGATCATAATACACTAGTGCAGTTCTTAGTGGGTGTCAATTCCCACCGGGGTTTTTACCTATTTGGGTTTCCCCATAACCAAAATTGTTGTGTTGTGTTAAGTGCTCTCTTATTGTGTTTATGATTAATGTTCTTATATACTTAATTGGATAAAGAATTGAATCTTGTAGATAACTAATTCACCCCCCTCTTAGTTATCTCTTGGGACTATTTGTAATAGTGACGATGAAAAAGATAAAGCTCGTTGGACAATGGCAATGCAATAAATGGATAGGATGCTTCCAATGGTAGTTTGTGGTTTTTTTAACTTTAAACCATCGATCTACAAAATTAGTTTGTTCTTCTCAGATCATAAACACCTTCAGCATAATAAATAGAGGGATATATAGAAAGATAAAGATAGTGAAATGAAGTGATATATATAGAAAGGGAGAGATATAGTGGTAGAGAGAGATGGAGAGGTAAATTTGTAGTAATATTTGATTAGATGTAGCATGGACATGTTATCATCATGATATCATGGATCTAGAGGTTAATTGTTAGTACAGATAGTTATGTAGTAGCTTGTGTTAGTAGTGTTCCTGACAGAGTTACAAGCAATGTTCTGTGAGTGATTGTCCGTAAAGTTATCATGGAGCCTTGCGCATTTGGATATGTGATGGAGACATGTTAGTGTTGTTACATTCATGGACGTAGAGTCTGATGTATAGTAGAAGCAAATTTATGTAGTCACTATTCACCAGTTGCAGTTTCCTGTGTTTATCTAGAAGAGTCGATAGAGATTATATTGGTACAAGAGTTGCACCTATCATTTTGGTATGCGTGCTTGGATTAGTGATTGG
Organism: Chamaecyparis obtusa; assembly: GCA_027943335.1. Lineage (NCBI taxonomy): Eukaryota > Viridiplantae > Streptophyta > Pinopsida > Cupressales > Cupressaceae > Chamaecyparis > Chamaecyparis obtusa. The sequence continues at coordinate 658,969 of BSBK01007528.1, forward strand.
AGAAGAGTTAATAATGTTTGGTTAAGAGTGCATGATGTAATTTAGGTTGAGGAGAAAGTATTAGTTAATTTGGTAGAGCTGACAGTGTGTAGTGTGTGTCTACACTTATTGATTTGGACAAGTCCCAGTTTGTATTGCGTGCTTAGTAGAGCCGACCGAGATGTTATTGGAGAGTGTTATTGTTTGTCTAATATGATTTCAATGTGGTTCTAATAGGCCAACTTGATTATATCATTTAAAGGAAAGATACTTATAGTCGGTCATTTGTGATCGCTAGGAGTATGGCATGGAGATGAAAGATTAGAGCAGAGCAGGGAGTGCGAAGTATTGTGCCATTAAGAAGAGGTCTATGTGACAGAGAAGATAGAGTGTGCTATTCATTGGAACTAATCAAGACAACAGGTCTACCTCATAGTTCACCAAGATCTAGATATAGTGTGTATATGGTATTTAGAAGGTTGCAACCTTCACCCCTTTGAGTACTGAGCTCTCGGACAATGTGTCCTCACCCCTAACAGGGTCAATCATAAAAGAATCCTAATAGGTTCTGACCCTTGACCAGGTCACTGTACTTATTGCATTGTAAATATCAACTCCTAACAGGGTTGTAAGATCTTCTAACAGGGATCATAATACATTAGTGCAGTTCTTAGTGGGTGTCAATTCCCACTGGGGTTTTTACCTATTTGGGTTTCCCTGTAACCAAAATTATTGTGTTGTGTTAAGTGCTCTCTTATTGTGTTTATGGCTAATGTTATTATATACTTAATTGTATAAAGAATTGAATCTTGTAGATAAATGATTCACCTCCCTCCCCTCTCAGTTATCTCTTGGGACTATTCCTAACAATGACGACGAAAAAGACAAAGCTCATTAGATGATGGAAATGTAATGAATGGATAGGATGCTTCCAATGGTAGTCTGTGGTTTTTTTAACTTTAAACCATTGATCTAAAAAATTAGTTTGTTCTTCTCAGATCGTAAACACCTTTGGTGTAATAAATAGAGGGATATATAGAAAGATAAAGATAGTGATATGAAGTGATATATAGAAAGGGAGAGATATAGTGGTAGAGAGAGATGGAGAGGTAACTAGATAGAGACAAGGATAGATGAAAGTGTTGAGATTAAGATGTCTAACCTTAGGAGTCTCAAGTGGATTTAATTTAATTATTTTATTGTATTTTTGTGCATAGTTTTGAAAAGATTCTTAGCAGGACCAAATCTTTCACTTGGATAGGCTTGTAGTAAAATAGAGAGTTCTATTTTGGAAAAGGACTTTCTTATCTCATTTTTTGTATGTGTGCAATAAATAATATTTGTATTAAATATTATTTATGCAAGAGCAATGCACATAAGAAGTTTTTAATTAAATGTTAAGAATATTAGTTTTTTACAATCCATCGTAGGTATTACTGTTGTTTCTAGTTTAGATTGTGAATAATTTTTTTGCATCAACATTTTGGATCACACTTTGTGATCCACCATCGGGATGATGGGAAACTCAAAGAGAGAAAATGGGCATATATGCAAATTTTATTAGGATAAAAAGAGCTAGCCTGAGGATGAGAGGGAGGTCTTGTCTTTTCTTGGTTGGTGTGCAACCTCTTCCCTCTCCTCCTTTGGTTGGCTCTTTTTATCCTAGAGAGATATTCATCTACCATTTTTTTTTTCTCTTTGATCTTCTTATCATCCTGATGATGAATCACAGAGTGTGATCTGAAATATTTATGTAAAAAAATTAGACACAATCTAAACCACAAGAAATCACAAAATTTAGTAAGTTTTGATTTCGAACTGGAAAAATAGAAGATAAAAATTGAAGATATTTTCAATTTTTTGGAGAGAAAGTTTCTAAAAACTAAAAATAGAAAGCTTAAGATATTTTTTATATTTTGGATTTTTCAGAAAATTATTTTTTCAATTTATGAGGATTATTAATTTTTAGAAATTATAATTACCTCATAATTTTGATTTTTTAGATTTTTGAGGATTTAATTGAATTAAAAATTCAATTAAATGAGAAATATGGAAATAAATTGAAATTAGATGAAATTAAACAAAATTAATTAGAAATTTAAATTAGAAGAAATTGAGATGAAATTAAATTAAACTAATTTTGGAAATTAATTTAATTAAGAGGAATAAATTAGCTAATTTAAATAGTTAATAATTATTATTTAAACTATAGGAGTTTAGAAATTGAGTTTAATTAATTGATAAAGATCAATTAATTAAAGGTGATTAATTAAATCATATTAGTTATTTAATTAATATTTTAAGAATGATTAAATGATGTAAATATTAGATTATAAAAGAAATAGATGATTAATAAATGATTTAAAAACCATTAATTAATAGAGGAAAGATTAGCACTCTAAATGTTAGTTTGCAAGATGTCCCTTTTTGGGTGTATACACATGACTAAATTTGTTATCCTTGGTGGGTTGTAGGGTGTTTTGTGCAAATCTTTTTTAGTGGGATTTTTGTAGGAAAAGTTTCTTAACCTTATTGCAGATCTAAGATGGCAACCACATTCATCAAAATAAAGATGGATAAATTTAATGGCAATAACTATGAGTTGTGGAAACCCAAAATGGAGGATGTGTTCATAGATAGAGATCTATGGGCTATGGTTTCTTTGAAGAAACCCCAAACTACAAGGAAAGATGAATGGGATGAAATGGATCATAAAGCCAAGGGTTTGGTAAGACTTTGTCTAGCTAATTCAATACTCTTAAATGTCCAGGAGGAGAAGGTCGTACAACTAAACTTTGGAAAAATCTTGGTGATATTTATGAAGGGAAACCCCTAGTAAACAAGTTATTCTTGAGAAAGAAATTGTATTCATTGAGAATGGAGGAAGGAGGGTCCATTGCAAATCACATGAATGTGTTCATGTAATGCCCTACCAAGGAACCCAGGAGAAATTAATCTAAACCTGTTACTAAGTTTACCGAATAATTTTTTTCTTAAGAGTTTTCAATCAATAATGAATAAAAATACGGAAGTAATATAACACAAGACAATACATACTCCTAAATGTAAATCATTTACAGATTACAACTCTAAAGGGTTCCATGATGTAGAACCATGTAAATATAAATTAATCTATTAAGAACAATTCATAATGATATATCTTAGGTTCATTTTAAAACCCATATTAAAGTATTCCTAATCCTTTACTTAATCATAATGAAAATAAAACAAATTATAAAGTACACTAACATATTCATCTCAACTGAATAATAAGATACATCCTTTACGTCAATATAACCAAGATACAATCTGTAGATTACAACTGATACATCAAGGAATACATAATAATATAACTTCCACTGCACATGTTGCAGGGGTAACAATAATACAATACAAGTACATATTGTAATCACCCAAAATTGGGCTAATAGAACCTTAGGCCCTATTTTCCCTAATTCGGGATAAAATCCTAGTTAGGTTAATTTGATCCCTGATTATTAACATAATTTTTTAAAGTCAATAAAATCAATAAATATCCTAATTCAAGCATTTATCATCAAGAATTGAGTAAAAGTCACCTTGATTATCTCTAAGCCTAATTATTTAAATCAAACTCATTAAATGCATGGCTAGAGTAATTAATTAAAAGAAATGAATAAAAAATTCCAAAATGGCATGTCACCCTTAAGGAGACAACAAAGACACTTTGAACCAATAAGAGTTAATCACATGGATCACTCACATGGATCAAGCAAGGAAATATCTCAACCACTCCTCATGGATGCATCCTAACCATTCAAAATCTCAAGATTCTATAAAAGAGGAATTTTCAAATCTCCAATGCCTCCTAATTTTCTAAATTTGCTAATAGATAATTTAAATTCATGCTTTCTATGCTCATTTTGATTTCATAGCTAATTAGATCATATTCACACTTCAATTTTCTTAAAGGATAATGAATCAATGGATAGTTTGGATGAATTTTATAGTTTAATTGCATATTTCTTTGAATCTCTCATTCTAACATGCATTGTCATGTTGTTTAGGATCCTAATCTGAGAGAAATCTTAAATCCTTTTCATACTTGTGTTAGTTAGAGAGAAATAATTCGGTTTTAATTGTTGTTTTCTTTGATTGATTTTATCATACTAAAAATTGATATAACGAAGTATTGAAGTGTTGTGTTGCAGCTTTGTAGGTCCATAATTCACACACACATTTATGGTGCCCACCATGGGGCTTGGCCCCAGATTTCTACCTTTTTAACTAACTTTCTATCATGTTTCTATCAATAGAGGATCGCATCTGGATAATTGAATCACATCTGGGAAGAAGGCTCGCACCCAAAATTTCCTAGATTGCATCCGAGATTTCCTGGATCACATCCAGGCAAGTATCACCTTTGGTTATTTCAGGATCGCATCTAAGATCCTTAATCGTATTCGGGAAACTGGGTCGCATTCAGTCAAATTTAGGATCGCATCTGGGGATATTTGATTGAAATTTGGTTTTTCTTACGCCTAATGGATTGATTTTATGTTTTATGTGGATTTTAATAGCCTAACAGTGGTTTATATGATGAAATGTCAGAAACATAATCATATCAAACTACTAATGATTGTTTGTAGGTTGCCTTGGAGAAATCAACAAGACTTTATGCTTTCATTTCTAGGAATATAATTACAATTTTAAATCAATTTGCAAATTAATCATAGGATTATGCTCTTTTCCCTTGAGGAAAATTAGAAAATCAAAAGTTAATTTGCAATTTGGGGTTAAATTGGAGTAATTGAACTTAATGTTTGCATGATGTGTCTTGGAAAGGTGATTTGAGATAGTAAATTATGCTCTTCTCCTTCATGGAGAATCAAAAATCCAAACCTCATAATCATTGATCCCATTTCTTTATTGCATACCTTTAGAGGGCCTACTAGTTGAGGAAAAAAGCTCCTAGGAACGACCCAAGTGGGGACAAGTCTTAAGCCGACTCTTCCACCCCACTATAAAATTTGACGCTTCCTTGAGGTGAAAACTTCGGAAGACATAATTCATTTTGGCATTGGAATATATTGATGATCTTTTCTAATGGCATGCTTGGAATTTTTGTAGAGTGGAGTCTCTTAAATCTTGCTTGTGAGACTACCCAATTTCAAGTACTCATAGGGCTATAGGCCTCAATCCTACTTGCGGGACTATGGGAGATGGTTATGAATATATGCCTTTATTAAAATCCTTAGGTTAGATGCTACTCGGTTCACCTCCGAAAGGTTGGTACCACTTGTGTGAGGCAAATAGTAATTGCCCCAAGACATTCACCATATCGAGCCCTCATTGACATTACTGCTCAGCTAATATGGGCTCCAATATCCATTGCGTGTTATTGGACTGCCATATTCTGAGGAGTCTTTGAGTGTGTTCCTAAGTCGGTGAACAAGTTTTATCAATATCTACCTAGCATAAGGAAGGTTAGGTGTGTTTGCATAAATATGATTGCTTGATGTGTTCTAATTACAAACTCCAAATAAATCCCTCAAATGAACAAACACCAAGCACTTACAAACACCTACAAGTCACTAGAAATAGACAAAGAAGAAACATTTTCCTGAAATTGATTAAAACTTACATCAGACTATCTGTCATAATGTCACATATGGTATCTTGGATCGCACCCCATATTCCAAGTCACATCTAGTTATTTTAGAATTGCATCTAGTAGACCCCAAATTTCCTAAGTCACATCTGGGACCAAAGATGATTTTGGGGTCACATCTTGTATTTCCTGGGTCACATCTGGGGACATTTCACTATCAGTCGCATTCAGAGTGTCACATTTGGGGCAGAGAACATTTCTGTACCTGTTAGAACCTAGATTTTCACATTTTTGGATACCCTTTTTGGTCTTTAGTCAAATTTTGTTGTCAAAACAAGTCTACTTGCAAGCTAGAAAGAGTTATTATTGAGCCTATCTTGTCATCTTATTTGGTTTATCCCACATTGTTCAAAATCATGGAGTCTCCTTGTCACCATCAGATTCAAACCAAGTTCCCAGCTCACTATCAGGGTACTTGAACACCCTTTGACATTGGAGCTTTCAAACAAATCACATAAACCCACTTGCATTTGGTTCCCAAGTCACTATCAGGGCACTTTAACACCCTTTGACGTTGGATCCATAAGACATATTCAAACCCACTTTTGCATCCTTGGAGCTCGCAATTGGACATTTGCAAACTTTCAGACCCACTTTAATACAAGACACTCAAAATTCCTTAATCTAAGCTTTCATGGTTAATACAAGACACAAATCTTACAAATTTGAAATCCATTTTTGAATGAGGTACCATTAATTACATTTGAAAGAGGAGAAAATTCCAGACTTAATCCTCTATTTGGAGAAATACCTAGCACTACTCATACAACAACACCTAACGCTACAAGCATGAATAACCAAGATGACTTTCATTGGGATGAAAGACAAGAAGAACAAAATGAACAAGAAGAACAAAAAAACCAAGAAGAAGCAAGACACTATGGAGCGCGTTATGACAATGATGATGATGAAGACCCTACATAACTTGAATATCAAAGGGCCTTGAAAAGAAAATGATTTAACAAAATCCTTGAGAGAACTTTGGAAGAAAACAAGGAAAAATATTTCCTAGAACTCACCTCTCAAGGAGTAAAACTACCAAAGGACTATGACGTAAACCAACTCAAACAAAAAGAATATCTTAGTCCTATGTTTGTCTTAACAAGATAACTACTTGCTATGCAAGCAGAAATACACGAACTCAAGAAAGAAAAGGACAAACCAAAAAAGCAATACTCATTGGAACACATATGTCATTTCCCCTTTGATAAGGGATTGAAGATGATTCCATTTCCTCAACATGTTACAATTCCCAAATATGACAAGTACACTAGAAATTCTGATCCAAAAGACCATGTAAGGGAATTTTGCACATCTAGTATGGAATTCATGCATGAACAAACGTATCTAATGAGATTATTTTCATGAAGCTTAGGTGGACAAGCAATGGACTAGTTCTTGAAACTACCTATGGGAATCAAAACATTTGAAGAACTAGTGGAAAATTTCATACAACAATACTCCTATAACATCCAACACATGATGACAATGTTGGATTTATGCAATACCAAACAGAAAACTAGAGAAGCATTCTTGACTTTCTTGCAAAGATGGGGGAATATATTTGTGCGATATGCTAGGCAGATACCTGAAAACAAAAATATGGACATATTCATTAATAACTTGGTACCAAAAATGAATTTCCCTATACAATTACAATGTCCACCAATTTTTGATAAGATGATAGATAGTGCCATCAAGATTGAAGAGGTCTTGATCAAGAAAGGGGAGATCACCATCAACAATGAAAATAAGGACAAATATTATCCCTCCAAAGATAATTACAAATATGAAAACAAGAACAAGAGTGTGGTTAACGATGGAGTGGTGGATACTCCTAATCCAAAACAAAAGTCAAATGTCTTCAATCTCACGATGAGTCTCCAAGAAAATAAGAATTCTAATTCTACAATGACCCCAATGGCTAACAAGACTATCAACAAACCTACTACTCGAACAGAGCCTTGGGCAGCAAGACTTTAAAGAATATTCACACCATTGGGAGATACATTGGAAGTGGTCTTGAAGTCACTATTGGACAATAAAATCTTTACGATTCTTGACTCCAAACCTTGGGAACCAGAAGTAAAACCAAGGTGGTGGAACAACAATGATTACTGTGATTTTCATCACAATAAAGAACATAAGACCAACAATCGTATGAAATTAAGACATGTTATTCAAGACCTAATTGAAGAAGGTAATGCTAAGGTAGTTGGACATCATACTAATAATGATCACAAAGTGTTCCAAACTCCATTGCCTAGCTATGAAAAAGGAGAATCTTCTAAGAATAACAAGATCAATTATGCATACACTGATAATGATAGTGTAATTGATATGGTGGAACCATGTAAACCATCCATTCATATGATTACTCTAAAAGGATTAAAAAACAAAACTGAGTCCTCTAATGTAGTAACAAGGAATCAAGCTAAGCTCACTCTCAAAGGAGCTTCAACATAAAACACGCCAGCTACAACAACAACATCTAAGCAATTGGTATTACCTCAAAAGTTCAATCTTGTAGACCAGTTGCAACGTACACCGACTCAAATCTCTATTCTAGAGCTGCTAAGAATTTCTCCTAGTCATAAGGAGGTCCTTGATCAAGCTTTGCTTAATAATAATGTACCTAAGGGCCTAGATGTGGAAAAATTCCAAACTATGGTTGGTCATATTAATTCACCACATTACCTATCTTTCTCCGAGGAAGATGAAAAATCATTAAACCAACCACATAACCAACCTCTTCATTTAGAAGTCCTTATTCATAAGCACTGAGTCAAGCATGTCTTGATAGATGGAGGTGCTGGTTTGAATATTTGTACCTACAACTTGGTAAAACAATTGGGCTTTTTTGAGCATGCCATTGATCCAAGAAGAAAGATAGACATCAAGGCATATGATGAAGAAGAAAGATCCTCCAAGGGATTAGTTGTCTTTCCCATCAGAGTTGGACCCATAGAAAGAGATGTGATATGTCAGGTTCTTGATTTACCACTTGCTTACAACATTCTTCTTGGAAGGTTATGGATCCACGCAATGCAAGTTGTGCCTTCTACTTACCACCAGTGCATAAAATTTCCTCATAATGGAGTGGAGGTGACTATACCAGATGACACGATATATCCTTGAAATAGTCTCAAGAAAATAGAGAGCATGGTTCCACATAACAAAGAAAGATCTAGTAAACCATAAACATCAAAGGAGATGGTCCTACAAAGCTTTGCTAAGAAGGTCAATATTCAAGAAACAAGCATGGGAGAATACAAGATAGGCTCTGCAATGTCCCTGATAGATCTCCCCATATCTCCAAGGTCTCAAGCATGACCTTCATCAACATTTACACCTTCTAATGGTAGTACTCTAACAATTCATGAGGGAATGAGAATGGTCAAGGTAAAGGTGTCCTTAGAAGAAGAAAATGAAGAGAAAGCGGTCTTACAATGGCTCTATAAGGAAAATGAAGAAGATGGAAATATCAAACATGTTGAGATAGCTACAAAAAAATATGGAAAAGGATATGAGATCATGAAACAAATGGGTTACAAAGGTAAAGGACCCTTGGGAAAAAACAAACAAGGACTTGTGGAACTGATACATATGGATTTCAGAAACCCAAAAGACAAAACTGGACTAGGCTTCAGAGAAGCATCATCTCATCCCTTGGTAGAAATAGGTCCTGTATTTGATAAATCAGGAGATGTAGATGATGAAGAAGAAGTGGAAGGAAAACCTATTTCCTATGAAAGGTTGCTTCTCTTACAAGGAGACCCATTGTCATAAATTGGTACCAATCTTGAACAAGAACCACAAGAAGAATAAGAAGAGGAACCTAAAAGAGCACAAGAACAAGAGAATCATATTCTTGATGCACCTCATTTTGATGAAGATCCAGATATGACACCTTCACAAACACCTTTTCAAGAAGAAGAGAACAATGAAGAAGCTGAAATGCCAATGACTATTGCCTGCTTCTTGGGGGTTTTAGATGATAGTCAGGTGGACTCACATGAATATGAATGGGATACTCTTTCTGATGCTATGATGGATATAGAGGTGGATGTGATACATAAATATGCTCCTAAAGTCTTAATTGAAGAGGGAGAGAGTTATAATGCTAGGTCGCTAGAGTTAGACTTACATAACAATAACATGAGCTCTAATAATAACAATAATGACTCTAATAATCCTAACATCATAGAAGAAAACTTAATGGATAACATCTTACAAGTTAATAATGTTGATAATAATGCAGTGATGTCTCTTGAACCCAATGAATCTCTATCCTTAATACATCCTGAACTAATAGACTAGAATGAGCCTATAAACACAAGCTTGTTATCTTTTAACAATGACTATTCCCTAGCTTGTTATCTAAACGCTTGTGAATCTTTCCTTTCTTCCACTAGTGTAAAGAGAGAAACCATGACTGAGGAGGATATCAAGTTTCTCAGTCTCAAAATGAAAAATAAAAAGAACAAGAAATCTGATGGTGAAAACCACCTAGTGGCAATGTCAAATTCTAAAAGAGAAAAAGAAAAAGATGTATCCAATGGTGAAAACCTCTTAGAGGTGCCTAATGATGGGATTCTTGATATCCTCCCAGATCATTTTTAGGAAAGATCCTTAGTGCTGATTGAACCAACACAACCTGTCAACTTGGGAATGACAAAAGCTCCTCAACTCATTCACATTGCTCAGTCATTGATAAAGGAAGAAAAGATCCAATTCACCAGTTTCTTCAAAGAAAAGAAGATCAATTTTGCTTGGTCTTATTTAGACATGCTTGGATTGGATACATATTTTATTATGCATCACTTGTCCATTTCACCTGATGTGAAACCAGTGAAACAAAAGCTAAGGAAATTGAACCCACATGTGGCACTGCTAGTCAAGGAAGAACTAGAAAAACTATTTAAAGCTAGATTCATTAGAGCCATTGACTACGTGGAATGGATTTCAAACATAGTTCCTATTTCTAAGGTATATAAATCCATAAGAGTTTGCTCAGACTTCAGAGATTTAAACAAGGCTTTCCCAAAGGATGACTTTCCACTCCCCAATATAGACGTGATTGTAGATTTGACGACAGGCTATGAGATGTACTCATTAATGGATGGATTTTCTGGGTACAATCAAATCAAAATTGCCCCTGAAGATCAAGACAAGACCACATTCAGATGTGCATGCAGAATATACTATTAGAATGTGATGCCATTGGGTCTTAAAAATGTGGGTGCAACTTATCAAAGAGCAATGATCACAATATTTCATGACATGATGCATAGAAACATGGAGGACTATGTAGATGATACATTGGAAAAATCAAAGATAAGAACAACACATATATAAGATCTAAGGAAAATCTTTGATAGAATGGAACAGTTTCAATTAAGGCTTCATCCCAAAAAGTGTGCATTTGGGTATCATCTGGAAAGCTACTAGGATTCATAGTCTCAAAAAAAGGAATTGAGGTGGATCCAACAAAGGTGAAAGCTATTCTTGAAATGCAACCACCTAGAAACATTAGTCAAATAAAGATGCTTCAAGGAAAGCTACAATCCATAAGAAGGTTTATCTCTCAATTAGCGGATAAGGCACAACCTTTCACGAAGCTAATGCGCAAAGGAACTACATTCGCTTAGGACGAACAATGTGAAGAAATTTTTGCACAAGTCAAGAAATATTTGATGAATCCTCCAATCCTAATGGCTCCAATCTATGGAAAGCCTTTATTTATCTACATATCAGTGACATATCCATCATTAGGAGTATTGCTTGCACAAGAGGATGAGGCTAAAAAGGAGAGAGCTATATACTACATTAGTAGAACATTGGTCACATCTGAGTTGAATTATTCTATGATTGAGAAAGCATGCTTAGCGGTTGTGTTTTCATCCCAAAAGCTCAGGCATTACGTGTTGGCACATAAGGTGAAACTAGTGGCTAAGATTGATCCACTCAAATATCTGTTAAGTAAAGCAACATTGACATGAAGACTGACAAAGTGGGTCTTGGTCCTAAGTGAAATTGAAATTGAATATGTTGACAAAAAATCCATTAAAGGACAAGTGATTGGTGATAAACTTGTAGAAACACCATTAACAAATGATACACCATTACATGTTGAACTCCCCGATGAAGCAATTATGCACTTGACAGAACACCTATGGAAAATGTATTTTGATGGCTCCTTCACATAGCAAGGATCAAGAGCTAGATGCTTATTCATCATACCACAAGGATATAAAATTCCAAAAGCTTATAAGATTATTTTTCCATGTACCAATAACATAGTAGAGTATGAAGCTCTAGTGAATGGACTAAAACTTGCAATAGAGTGGAAAATCATTGAATTATACATCTATGGAGATTCACAACTCATTATCAACCAGGTCAATGGTGACTATCAGATGAAAGATGACAAGCTCATGCCTTACAAAATAATGGTGGATGACTTCAAGAAATACTTTGTCTTCATCACATTTGAGAAAATTCCAAGATTTGAAAATAGAGTAGCTGATGCGATGGCAACTTTAGCATCCATGTTACAACTTGAAGAACAAAAATTTCACTATGATTTCCTAGTGGAAGAACTCCCATTTCCCACCTATGACTCACTCAAATCCCAGATTGTTTGTGCCATTGAAACCCAAGTTTTATCCTGATATGCACATATCTATTCTTACCTAAAGGACCAAACAATCTCTTAAAGCTATTCCAAAAATGAAAAGAGATGCCTTATAAGAGCGGCATCATATTATATAATCATCTCTAATGAATTGTATATACATGGTCTAGATGGTACACTTCTTAGGTTTTTAGAAAATGAAGATTCTAATCATCCATTAAAGGAATTTCATGAAGGTGTGTGTAGGTCGCACTCAAATGACTTTTCATTAGCCAAGAAACTCTTAAGGGTTGGATACTATTGGCCCACAATAGAAAAAGATATTGTCCAGTATTCAAAAACATGTAAAAAATGCCAAATCCATGGTAATCTAATCCATGCTCTAGCTAGGGAATTAATTCCTTTTATAACACATTGGCCATTTCAGCAATGGGCCTTTGATCTAGTTGGACAAATCTACCCAAATTCATAAAATGGTCACAAATACATCATCCTTGCTATTGAGTATTTTAAAAAGTGGGTAGAAGTTGTGTCACTGTCTAATGCAACTAGAAAACAAATTTCAATGTTTATCTTGAACTATATCATCTGTTGATATGGAATAACCTTGTCAATTGTGACTAACAATGGGGGCCAATTTAAAAACAAAGACATGGATGACCTATGTTTTCAGTTCAAAATCACTCAGCATTATTCCTCAATCTATTACCCTCAAGGTAACGGATGGGATGAAGCATCAAACAAAACTATCTTGAAAATCTTGCATAGGACAGTGAGTAAATCAGGAAGGGATTGGCATTTTCAAATCAATCCAGCATTATGGGCTTACAAAACTAGTATCAGAACACCAACTGGCGCAACTCCTTTTGCACTAGTTTATGGATTGGAAGAAGTATTACTAGTTGAAGCATAGATTCCATCATTGAGGGTATCATTGAAACATCTAGTCATTGATGAGGACTACAAAATCTCTAGATTACAAGAGCTAGAATTGCTAGATGAGTGCAGGAAATAGGTGATTGATCATTTGAAAGTCCATCAAAAGAGAATGTCAAGAGGATATAACAAGAAGGTAAAACCAATAAGTTTTTAGGTAGGAGATCTAGTCCTAAGAGAAAATCCTAAGAATCAGAAAAACCAAGAACAAAAGGGGAAGTTTGAACCCAACTAGCTAGGTCCCTTTGTTATTACAACATCATTTGGATTAGAAGCCTATCAATTGGCTACACCCAAAGGAGATATTTTACTACATCCAATCAATACTCTACACCTGAAAAGGTTTTATGCCTGACATACTTGAGATAGAACCTGTACAGTGAAAAGAGTTCCTGAAAAAAGTATCAAAAATAACAAATATGGATCCTGAAAAAAAAAAAAAAACAATGGAAAAAGTCCTGAAAAAATGACCATCTTGGTGAAAACCTGGCAAACAGGCGCCTTGATGAGTCCAAAAAAATAGAAAAGAGAAAAAGTATAAAAAAATTGGAAAAGAGAAAAAGTGTCTTGGTGAAAACCTGGTAAACAGGCGCCATGATAACAAAAATAGAAAAAGTTTTGCCAAGTGGTGAAAACCTGGTAAACATGCACTACTTGTAATCAACACTCTATCTATCAAGACAATGCTTGAATGCTTGGCTGATGTAAATTTCAGTTTGTATATATCTTCCAGTCGCTTTCGTGACAAACCAAATTCCAAGAGCCTATTATCGAAAAATCGTATCTTCCTAAGGATGGAATCCGTCTACATTGAGGTCCTAGGTAAACTATTTTCCCTAGGGGGAAATGATCAAGGTCACGCATGTTGCTAGGTAATTGTTAGGACTTCTTGCTAGGGTGTGTATTATCCCTAGTCCGCAATAGACGTTAAACTATGAAAACGAAGGTATTTCTCAATACTACCAACACTAGTATTTCTTAATACTTAGACCTAAAAAGTGTTCCTAAACACTATGTCATGATGATAAGAGTGTTTTTAAACACTAAATAGGTGATCTATTCATTTGATTAAAGAAAATTTGATAATCGATAATGATATCTATGCATTTTTGTAAATGAATCAACAATGTTCCTAAACACTATAATCACAACTATCTGTTCTTAAAAGCAAACACATTGATAAAGGAATAATGAACTTTTTCTTATTATCAATTTTTGATTCTTAGGTTTCCTTGAGCGACTCGATGATGTCTAAAATGGACTAGAGAAATAAGGATTGGGGGAATAACATTTTCTTTGTATTCTATTTATGGTGGTAAATCTGATGATCTAAGGTGATCGTAGGAAATGGGTGTCTATGATAAGTGCCTCCATCATGAATGGAATGCCACGTATACCTCAACATGTTTCCTATGAAAGCTTTAGTGAGGTTGGATTTATTTCCTTGCTTGTTTTAAACTACAATGAAAACTACTTCCTAGTAAGGTGCATAATAAATCAGAAAAATACCCAAGGATATAAATATAAAATAAAAGGTCATTGCAAGTATACTTATACATTATTGCATCTGAACATAAAAAGGCTTATATCAACAAGAAGTAACTGACAGAGCATTATAGCCTATATGCTTTAATGTTTAGGTTATCTTTCAACATGACAAATGAGATGGAAGTATTCATATTTTCATGATTGCTAAATCTATCAGTGAAAATTGTACTATCTTATGAGGTCCCAATTACAAATGCTCTATGATGATAATTGATCACGTTGAATAAACAATGATCTTCCTAGGTGTCTTAGTCTAGGTGCATTTCATTGGTTAATTGCATTAGATTCATTTTAGTTGCATATCATATTAAATTGCATTAGGTTCATTTTAGATGCATTTCATGTGTCTAGCTGCATTGAAGTTCATTTTTAATTGCATTCATTTTAATTTAGTTGCATTCATTTTAGGCTTGCATCAGTATGAATGTGTGAATTCAATGAACTAATCCATCCAAGATTGAAAATTCTAAAGACATTAACCATTTCTCATGTTTGACCAAGTACATCATATAATCATAAAGAACTTAAAATAAATGACTGAGTATGTATCACTAATATCCATTTTCATAAATCATCTTATATCATAAATACGTCTGCATCCATAATCATCCATACATAAATAAAAGTGAGATGTCCATACATTGCATCATATTACATCTCATACATCCATGTACATAAATAAGAATAAAATTGCATACATGATCATAAACCATCACATAAAGTTTGCATCCATACATCCATAAAGATTTAAAAATACAAAAAGATAAGCACATATCAGTGAAACATATCATGATGTCATTATCTCATCAATATCTAACCTAATCATCATGACCAAGTATGAACATCATATCAATATTCAAAGCATGAAAACATGTCAATATATATCACATGTGCAGAAATTAGAAAACATCATATGAAGCAACGTGAATCAGATAAGATATCTATATCAGAATCATCAATGTATCAGAAACATCACAATATCAGTGTATCGAAGTAAAAAGTGTATCAGATGAAATAGAGTGTATTAGAATATCAATAATGAATAGTATCAGTGTATCAAGAATAAAGAGTCCATGGGACATCAAAGTGTACATCAATAAAAAATGGTATAAAGTACAAGATATATCAATGGTACATCATATAAGTCTATGATACAAAAAAATCAGTGTACAAAATATCAGATCTAGCTGGTACCCTCATCCTCTTGTCGAGGATAAGGAGGTGGTGCATTTTCTCTGCCTGGGATTAGTGGTGGCATTGCACCCTTTGACTGCTGAGCTATAAATGAATATAACGATGCTCTATGGACAACAGGAATAGCAACATAGTATAATGCAAAGTATTATGTGGCCCTCTATCCCTGGTGGGTGGTCGTATGTGTGTGTGGATCTCACTCTTCTCCCATCTCAGCCAGCTGTGAGTCCCAATTTGCAAGTCATACCCTAAGTGTGGCAACCTCCAACCATAATAATGCCTTGTCCTTCTCACACTGAGATAGGGGATCTCCATCCCTACCTCCTGGTGGATCCCTGAGAGGCTACTGATCACCTCCGTCATTGCCACCTCCTATTGTTGCCCTTTGCTACTGCACATGCTAATCCCTATGAAGAAGCGGACCTATATTCATCTACGAGGCATGAACTCTCAATCTATGCTACCGAATCTGCTGGCCGACATATCCAACAGAGGCCCATCACCTACTGCCACCTCCTCCGACATCTCCACCAGAGGCCTGTCACTTGCTACCATCTCCTCCACCCCCACTATGCCTCCTCATCTCTAATCTGGGTGTAAATAACACTCTCATGGGATATGCCCTGTACTCTACCAAACTACCTCAGGACATGTGTGATCAGGAATCACTCAACAATGTACTGTGTCCTACCAATCAGATATCTAGACTGAAAGAAATAAGGCATTTGTCAGACATCAGATGGTGACTCCTCACAATCAAGGTATGACCTCCATACAACATCAGTGACATCATCTAATACTTGACACCAGTACTCTAGCTTGCCTAGATGGGGTTACTGAAGCATACTAGAATACATGTATATGTATGGCAACTCTACATCGTGTTGCCAAGAAACAATAGGCCATGTGACGGGGATGTGGTCCCACGTCCAGACCTGAAGCACTCGAATACCTATAGTCATCGTCTAAGAATGCTGGTATATAATCTCATGGAGCTCTCTATACATGTGAGCCAAAATGAAGCTCCATCAAGCAAAACATTAAGGTGAATGAATCATGTCCTCAATAACCCTAGACCATCCACACATGAAGTCATGCTATCCTTGGTCAGGCATCATCAACCCTCCTACTAGTCTAGCCAGATATATAGGTAGTCGCTTATAGTTGTCCACTATGTGGTCCCAACTAATATAACGCTTGGTGATTATGTCATCATGGAACGACCTCTGAGCATCCACCATCACCACCGTAGTAGTAGCCTCATAATCCACCTGAGACCCCATCACATGAATGTGGAGTATCGACTAGACATCCTCAAGTGTCACCGTCATCTCACCAGTGGGTAAATGAAATGTATTATGCTTTGAGTGCCAGTGCTCATCAAGGGCTGTCAATAACCCATGATTTACTCGAATGTCAAGTAAATTGGTCAAGCTCCACAGGCCACATCGAGCAATAACAGGTTGGTCACCAACAGAAAGATGCTCATGCAACTCTAAGACCTATGTCAGTCTCGGGGATCGAAAAGATACAACACTAAAGAGAGTATGCATAATAGAAAATAAGGGGCACTATGTTAGCATTAGACAAGGGAAATTGATGAGAAATTGCCTAAAAAGTTCAAACAGACAAATAAAATTGACTAAAAAATCAAGACAAACTAAATGCGATCATGTTTCTTGGAGGTGATCCACGAAACCTGGGATGTGACACCCGAACGGAATACGAGCCAAGAAATCCCAAATATGACACACGAAATCTGGGAAGCGATTTGGGGTGCAACCCTGTTTTGACCAAATGCAAAGAAGAGGATAAAATGCTATGAATTTGACCAAAAAAGACTAGATGCGACCCGATAGGGTGCGTTCCAGGAAACATGGGATGTGACCTAGAATTTTGTGAAAAATTGGGTACAACACGGGATTGACCGGGTGCGATCCCGCATACGTGATGTGATCCTAGATGGAATTGACTCTAAAAGGCATGAAAATGCACAAAATTAAAATTTTCAAAATGAAATGGAATCGTTATAGGGTACTCATAGGTGCTACGTAGTGTGGTGGTTGGTTGTGGCATTGAGATAGCTCAAATCGATGCTTCTCTACTAGGAACACCATTTCATCTCAGAGCTCAAGAAATTAACTATGGTAAAAAGTGAAAATGAATAGTAAAATCACTCTTTTTGACCTATTTAAGTCTCCCGAGGACCCCAATGACCTAGGGAACTTTGATGGTAAGATGCCACAAAAGCTTCATATCGGGACCGAAATTGAAACAGGTGATCTAGATCACTTAAATGCAGTAAAAATGAAGTTATAATGTAAAGTCAATCTTCCAAATGTAGAAGTCAACTATGGTCAAATTACAGTGAAATAGGGGCAAAATGACGAGAAAAGATGTTGTAAACATGGTAAATATATTTAGTGATGCTTGTTACTCAAATTAATGGTCAACAAAGAGTTAAAGTTCAATCAAACACACTTTACGAAAGCTGCTTAGAGTTTCATTAATGCACACAAAGCTTACTAGAAGTCGTGAAAAGTGATTTTCTCACTCATGCATCAAAGTTCTAAATTAGGATATCACTCAAACATCAGTCAAACTTGGTCAACTCTCATAATTTCTTTGTCAAACTTGGTCAAACAGTGTTTCTTTGACACTAAAATTGATCCTAATTGATTTCTAACACTTCCTAAACAATTTTTGCTTGATCCAGATTCATTTCAATTGCTGTAATTCTTCCTAAATGCTTGAAAACATTGATTTTATTCTGATTTCGGTCACGCGAGGGCATCATAATAGCTAAAATCTCAAAATTTTCAAATAAAATTCTCGAACACCAGGGAAATGACAGTTTTCTTCAATCAAGTTGAGGCTATTGATCTTTCTGACATTGATCAATTTCATCACTTCAAATCAAATTGGTGATTTGTCATCATGTTTAGTTACTGCAAATCAAATTTAACTGAAAGCTTCTATCCAAATCTCTTATCAATTTTTGTTCAATCCAGCTCAGAATTGGTATGGTCAATTCTTGTTCAATCAAGTTCAGAATTGATGACCTATCTAATCATGTATGATTTTGTTCGATCAAGTTTGGAATTCTCAAATTCAGAGTAGTTCTCTTTACTGCTCTCTAAATATTTCAGAGTGGATTCACTGCTCTCTAAATCTCCTTATAATCAAATGGTCCTCACTGCTCTCTAAATCACTTGAGTTTAGAGTGGTTCTCGCTGCTCTCTAAATCTCCTTGAATCTATCAGTTCCACTGAATCTCGTGCTAAATTAGATTCTCTTTGAATCCCTGTACTGTTCGCAAAGAAATTCAAAGAGGGGCAAATGTAATCACTTAAAATTGGTTTAATAGAACCTAAGGCCCTATTTTCCCTAATTCGGGATAAAATGCTAGTTATGTTAATTTGATCCTTGATTATTAACATAATTTGTTAAAGTCAATAAAATCAATAAATATCCTAATTCAAGAATTTATCATTGAGAATTGAGTAAAAGTCACCTTGATTATCTCTAAGCCTAATTGATTAAATCAAACTCATTAAATGCATGGCTATAATAATTAATTAGAAGAAATGAATAAAACATTCCAAAATGACATTTGACCCTTAAGGGGACAACAAAGACACTTTGAACCAATAAGAGTTAATCACATGGATCACTCACATGGTTCAAGCAAGGAAGCATCTCAATCACTCCTCATGGATGCATCCTGACCATTCAAAATCTCAAGATTCTATAAAAGAGGAATTTTCAAATCTCCAATGCCTCCTAATTTTCTAAATTTGCTAATAGATAATTTGAATTCATGCTTTCATATGCTCATTTTAATTTCATAACTAATTAGATCATAGTCACACTTCAAATTGCTTAAAGGATAATGAATCAATGGCTAATTTAGATGAATTTGATAGTTTAATTGCATATTTCTTTGAATCTCTCATTCTAACATGCATTGCCACTGTTTAGGATCCTAATCTAAGAGCAATCTTAAATCCTTTTCATACTTGTGTTAGTTAGAGAGCAATAATTTGGTTTCAATCGTTGTTTTCTTTGATTGATTTTATCATACTAACATTGATATAATGAATTATTGAAGTGTTGTGTTGCAGCTTTGCATGTCCATAATTCACACACAAACACACATTTCTTGAAATCAATGTCACTAACCAATACATAAAATAGAAAACAAGATATACATCTCATGAGAAAGTCTCCAAGAAAGAACAAGAAGATAGAAGCAACATCAAGGATCATCTAAGCACAAAGTCACGAATGTCGGATCTCAATGGTAATAGAATCACTACCACCAGACCACTTGGAACCAAGAAGTCCACTCCCACCTTGCTAAGGAGATAGCACCAGGCCTCACTCAAGGAAACAACCAAACAAGCAAGAATAATGAAATGGTACACTTGATAAATTGGTAATAAGTGGTTACAAGGTTATCGAGTATAAATGACCAAGACACAAAATAGGTGTACCAAATACAACGTAGGAACCTAGAACACACATAGGGAAGTGTCATCACATATGTCTAGCCCTTGTAATTTGTCTTGGTAGGCTCTCTGGACCCTTGCGCCCAAGTGCACCATATGTGGCATTAGTAAACCTCTCATGTAGACAAGGCTACTAACTATGCCAGAACACACACCCCACTAGGCGGCAAGCATCATCTCACACATCCTAGCCTATACTAGCGCTCAATGCATGGTGAGGTACACAATTATCTTATTAATATTTTTTCTTAATAATTTATTAAGTTATCACTTTATTAAGGTACTTACAAAGGATACCCAGGAAACCACTTTAGGGCTCCAACACCTCCAAAGTAATCCACTTCCCCTCTATGCTCCTAGATAACCTACCCTGATGCTCCCAACAAAATAACCAAAGAGAAAGTAAATCAAAACCATACAAGATCTTCATAAATCAGTTAACCATAAATGTCATCAAAGACAAGTGTTGGAGCATAATAAATAATATCTCATGCTATACAAGGATCCAAATTGTCCATCCCATAATGGACATCTCAATAATCGAATACCAAATTCTCATAATCGCATTTCACAAAATCAATGGTCATTGCTAGCATCAAGAACATCTCTCTCCAAACATGGAGTAAATCATAAATCAACAATAACATCTTTCATATCACAATACAAGAAATAAGGTGACCAAGTAAAATCACATCACAATAATGGTCATCACCTCATGTGGTCAAATAGAATAATGATTGAGACTCATTAGAAAATACATGACATCACTCACATATGCACCCACATAATACATGAATCATTTATGACATAAAAAGGTTATGAAATTTCCAGAATATAGCCCAAAGTGTAAAAGTATAAAACTATTAAAACAATTCAAGTCTCAAAGACAAAAATCCTCTCATAGGGTGTTTCTCTACCCGTGACAAACAATCAATCACTAACAAAACAAAACCCCCATTATAAACACATCAATATAAAAAATTTCAATTGACCACTTAACACAGTTAACATTAATTATGATTAAATTAATTATTATTCAAATCATATTGAATTATAAATTAATCAATTCATAAATCAATCCCATTTAATCACAATCTAACTTTACATTAAATTATAAATTCAATTAACATAACATGAAATAAATTAAATTATCAATTAATTAAGATAATTTTTTTAAAAAAAATTATATTATAAATAAACTAACCTAATAATAAATTAAATTTTAACTTAAATATGCTAATTTAAAACAAACTAATTCATAAATTAACCAAAATAAATTCATAAATTAAATCAATAATAAAAATTATTAAAATAACCTTTTTTAAAGAAAAGTTATGTTTTGTATTGCATTTACTTGTGCATTTATTTTTTCCCTATTGTTCGACATTAGCTGTATCCATTTCTCTGATAGTCAGTTTAAGGCAGGCTTCGATGGAACCTGAAACTATTGTTAATACGCCCATTAATGGTGCCATTGGCACCACTGCAAACTCGATGCTCCTGTCTTAATCCTTCTCCAAGGCTATAGCTAGCCTGTTACCTGCCATTGCCTCGAGTGTGAATTTTGAGCTTTTTGGTTCACAGGCTAAAAATGAACCCGGTAAGGGATCTAGAACCGTTTCAATTTCTCTCTCCATTTCACCTAATTCTGAAATGCTTGAAGAAATTACTAAAGAAAGGAATAGACTTAGAGATTTTTCAATCTTTTTTGTTGTGGTTGATGTTGATAAGTGTCCTGCAAGGAAATTCTTAGATGATTGGTTTCACAATTTTTGGAAATTAAAAAGTAGGTTATCATATCTCCTTTTGCAGCCAAATCTAGAAGTGTTTATTTGTTGTTTTCTTTGCTAACTCTGATGCCCAGGAAGCGGTACTTAAAAAAAAATACTGGGCAGTGGGAAATACCACCTTCTATGCCATTGCTTGGACCCCTGAAGCTATCCATGAGGAAATTCTAGCCCTATCCGCTCCTAGATGGTTGCTCCTAAAGCAAGTGCCTCCGTTCCTATGGTGCTTCCTCCCCTAGCTGCTGGAACCCATGGGAAAAGTGATTAAGTTGGATGAGACCAACAAATTGGTCCCACACATGGATTCTAGGGTTCTCATCTCCTTGAAGCCAGGTTGTGACATCCCTGCCTCCTTGGAAGTTAATATATTTAATGAAACCTTTTTATGCCCTATAGAGATTCTTAGCAGGCTTAATGCATGTTTTCTTTGTAGGAAAGAAGGCCATCTTTGCAAGGATTGTCCCATTATAAAAAAAAATCCTCCGCTGCCAAAAAATCCACTCAATCTACTACTCATTCCGTTGAAAATCCTATGTTAGAACCCATAAAAAGCACCAATGCCTCTCAGGCTCCTCTTCCTGAAACTACTTTTTCTACATCACAATCCTCACCTGTTTCTTCAGAAGGTAAGACTCTGACCCCATGTGTTGCTTCCACTCCTCTTGACTTAGTTTCGGGCCCTGGAGATGGGTTTCAAATGGTTACCAAGAAGAGGTGAAGGAAGACTTCTCAAAAAATGGTATAAAACCACTCTGATTGTCTTGTTGTTCCTTCCCCGACCCTGTTGTCTTCATCCCATATGGCTAACATGCCTAAAATCCCAACTATATTCCCCCTAAAGAGTCTCGCACTATTAACTCTCCTAAGTCAACCCTAGAAAATACCTTATCCCTCGGCTTCGTTGTGAAAACTTTTAGAGAGTTGAATGAAGGCGGTATGTTTGAAATCATTCTGGCTATTTCCAACCTCTCCCAAGAACCCACTTCTAATAAAATCCAACCTAATGATATTAATGATTCTATGTGCCCCATTAACTAGGCCACAAACATGGAGGTTTCTTTACCTATCTCTGATGGGGATGATTCTGATTACAAAAATGATATCCCTAAATCCAAAAGGAGGGGAAGACCATTGGGATCCAAAAATAAGAACTCTTCAGTAAAAAAAGATGAGACCCCCAATCATGTGACTCTATTTCCCTCCTATGGAACTAAGAACCCTATGCGTGCCTCTCCTTCAACCAGTTCATCATGAATTGCATTTCTTGGAACATTAGGGGTCTTGAATCTCCAGATAGAAAATCAATTATTAAACAAAGTTTTAATTCTATTAGCAACTTTGATATTATTATGCTGCAAGAAATTAAAGAAATTGGATTTATGCTTGATGTTAACTTAAAATACATTTGGAAAGATGCTGTTAAACTCTACACCAATCATCCTCGGGGTAGGGGTGGGGTTTCTATACTGATCAATTGCAAATGGTCTAATGTAATAACAGGCCATGGCATCTCCCCCTGTAATAGAGCCCTTTTGGTCTCCTTCAATATCAATGGCTCTTCCATTGGTGTCTATTCTATTTATGCTTCTAATGATTATCAGGAAAGATATGACCTTTGGGCTTGGCTAGCTGCCCTTCTTGACATCCCATGGCTAATTGGTGGAGCTTTTAACATGGTTGAATCTCAAGATGAAAAATATGGTGGCCTTCCCTTTTCTTGGAAGGATCTGGAAAAAATTCAATGGAATAGACTTAAACATTGTAAATAATTGTTTGATCCTCTGGCTGGTAGTAAAGATGGCAATCCTGACTTATGGTATACCTGGTGCAACTACCAAGATGGGCCCTCTAGGATATACTCTAGATAGGACCATTTTTATGCTAACAAGAATTATTGCTCTTTCATCCCTAACATGAAAGGAAACCTGGTGACTGTTACCCTGACCTCTCTCTCTAACCACCACCCTATCTCCGCGTTTATTGAGTTCAACAGCTGCCATGCTCAGGGTAATATTAGAAACCCAAAATTTATCCTCAATACTAGTCTGCTGCTTGATGAAGACATCATGTCTGCTATCAACATTATAAGAGTCATCAATAAAAATAGTTTCCATTCTTCCTCCCATATTGCTAAATGACACCACAATGTTCTGGCTTGGAAAAACCTCCTTCAAACCATTGGGAAAAAGAAAGCTAAAGACCATAGATTCACTGAAAAAAAGCTCTCCTCGGATGTCCATTTTGCTGAGCAAGCCAATCCGTCAGATGAAAATATTATTTATAATATTACTAAAGCTAGAGATGCCCTTAGAAAACACCAACATGTCAAAACCAAAGGGGCCTGGATTAGGTCTCAGGCTCATTGGCTCCAATTTGGGGATCGTGGTTCTAAATTTTTCTTCAACCTTCTTAAGAAAAAACAAATGAATGATTCTATTGCTAGAGTTGTTATTGATAACAAGGAAATCAATGACCTTGATAACATTAAAGGGGCCTTCTCTTAATTTTACCAAAATCTCTTTACTTCTGAGGATAATGAAGAAGATGAGAATCTTAGAAACAAGTGTAGATCTCTCATCCCCAATAGGATATTGACCGATGATGCAACCACTCTTAGTAAAGACATCTCTATTGATGAGATTGAAAAATCCATTAACTCCCTTAATAATGACAAGGCTCCTGGACCAGATGGCCTTCTTGTTAAATTTTACAAAGCCAACATTAGCTGGATCTACAATGATCTTTATAAAATTTATTTTGAAGCTCTCAAAAATGGCACTTTTGGAGATCACATTAATAGAGGTATCATTAAATCATCCCCAAAGATGGGGACAAGGCTCTCATTAAGAATTGGAGGGCCATTACGCTCCTCAATGGCTCTTATAAAATTCTTGGTAAAATTCTTGCTCGTAGACTAGAAACTATTCTTCCTAAGTTCATCTACTCCACTCAAACTGGCTTTATTAAATGTAGATATATCTTAGAAAATCTTATAACCAGCTGGGAAGCCATGAGTTGGGCTAAAAATTCTCATCAGGATGTTGCCATGTTTCTTCTAGACTTCGAGAAGGCCTATGATAGGGTTGAATGGGGATTTATCTACATGATGCTTGAGGCCTTTGGTTTCCCTGAAGTCTTCTGCAACTTTGTTAAAATGCTTCTTGAAGATTCTTCTACTCAAGTAGATGTGAATGGATCTTTATCTCATTCCTTTCCCTTGGGAAGATCTATTAGGAAGGGATGCCCTCTTGCCCCTACTCTTTTTGTTATTGCTTCAGATGCTCTTTTTTACATCCTCAAAGATAATAGTCTTTCTCCTTCTATCAAAGGTATCTCCCTCCCGGATAATTCTAAGCTTATCAATTGCCAATTTGCTAATGACACAGCCTTGTTCTTTGAAGCTACCAAAGAGAACTTTGAAGTTCTTAATTATAAACTTAGGTTTTTCTATTCTATATTTGGCACCATATTATCACATTCCAAATCTATTTTGCTTGGCTGGGAGGATAAACCTTTGGATTGGCTTAGTAACTATGGATATCAATGGGGAGGCCCTAAGCACATAGTGAAATATCTTGGCATACCCTTCTCTATTGATCCTTCTCTTAACGAAATGTGGTTTTGGATTAAGGATAAAATCACCAAAAAACTTGGTAAGTGGCATAATAGACACCTTTCCTTAGTTGGTAGAGTTCAGGTGTGCCAAAAAATCCTTTCATCCTATAACATCTACTATTCCTTTGCTTGGATGTTCAATAATTACCAGATTCTTGAATTTCAGAAATCCATTAGAAATTACCCGTGGTCTAATGGTAAAGACAACAATAAGCTTCATGATGTTAAATGGGATTGGTGTTGTACTGATAAGCTCCTTTGGGGGTTGGGTCTTAAGGACCTCATAATTCAAGGGATTGCCCTTGCGGCCAAATGGATCTTCCACTCCCTTGAAGGTGATGAGCCATGGAAAATCCTCATTAGGAATAATATTGAAAGAGGATTCCCTAAGCATGCCAAATCTTGGAAAAACCTTCCCTTTTGTGATCTTATTGGTGGGAATTTTCCTATCACTATTCAAGGTTTTGCTATTTTTAAGTCCATTTGGGGGGCTTGGGAGCATGTTAGGGAATTCTTTCTTAATAAGGACTTGCATGATTCCAGCCACCTTCATGGTGAAATATCGATTTGGTGGAATCTCCACCTTTTTGGTAAACCCCTTGCCCTCTCCCAAGGTTGCTCAGCTAGATCCTGGTCAATTTTGGGTCACTCCCAACTCATTAACTTGTATAAGCATAACTGCCTCATCAATTGGGAGGACCTCATCTCTAAACATGACATTCCTATATCTCAAAAAAAATACTTATAACATGATAGCTAAAGTTTGCAGGGCTCTCCATACTGAGTGTCATGTGGACTCCCACATATTTATTAATTTCAAGTGGCTTGATGGTACTATTGTGACTAAAATTAAATCTAAGAACATCTATGATATTATTGCTTATGTTGATGTTTTGTAGCTTCAGTCGGATAAACACTATGAGTCAATACTAGTGAAGATATGTATATATATATATATATATATATATATATATATATATATATATATATATATAATGTAAATATTAGAGAAATTAATACTCAAGATATTATATATATATGTATATATAATATAATCATAATTGTCATTATATTAATTACATAATAATGAATAGATATGTCCCATGAAGGGATATGCCTCTTCTTAGCTCATTCTCAATATAAATGCAAGAGATTGTTGCATTTGGAAAACATGTACAATTAGATAGTGCTATTACATTTGTAATGATCCTAATAACATTAACATGGTATCAAAGCCAAGTTGCAAGTGTAAGAGAGTAGTTTGTTGATGGTGAATGTGTGATTGTCTTAGAAAAGACAGTCTCAGTACAAGGATCATATCTCACAAATACACCATTGGATTTTTCTAAATTTTGGATATGTTGGTGAAAAACAAATTTAGAAGAATCCTACTAGAGTGATTGGTGAGAAACTGTCAGATTCAAAAGTTATGACCAACTATGTACAGGTCTATGTGAAATCTGTAAAAGAGTGAGGTTCCTTCTTTAAAAACCTAACCTCTTGAAGGGAGATCTGATAAGATTGAAGGTTGTCATACTTTAAATAACCTTTTGATATTCAAGATAGGTCATGTGAAGAATTTTGGTAATTGACACAGAGCCCTCCCCTATTTAGGTAGCTCGGTAAATGGTGAGACCTTCAGTGTTACTCTGAACCTAGAGTGGGCTTAGGAGAGTTCTCTACACCTTTAGAAGATCCTATAAAAAACACAATTACACTATCCTCAATAGAGGATTTAGTGTCTCCAACTAGCTTGTACTCCCTCGAGTTCTACTAGTGCTCGGTTAATACTCTGTCGGTGCTCGGTGCCTATGTTAACCGAGTGGGCTCAGTAGCTTTACCGAGTAGTTTCCTAATGCTTGGTAATGCTTACCACAAAGTGCCTTAATAAATTTTCTTTCAAATGGGAACCTAAAAATTTGATAAGGGTATGGAAAGGTTCCATACACAAATAAAATGTCTACTATGGGAGTGACTTCCACAAACATAACATGATTTAAATAACAAGTTCAAGAGGTTAGACCTTGCCGAGCTTGTAGCCTTCCGAGTAAGCTTCTAAGATTCTCATTCTAGGTTCTTAAAAGAAGTCTATGGAAACAAAGTATATTTAGACACCCCTTTTGGACTTGTAACAAACCTCTAGATCCTAAGATCCTAAACAAAAAGAACAACACTTAACAATTTCCTGGTCTACTAGTCCTAACAGGGCTAATTGACTCAGTAGCTAAATGAAAACTTTACCAGTTGGTTGTTCTAGGTTAATTTCCAATTGCAATGGTGTTGGGAATCCCAAAAAGATAAAAATATATCTTTAGATTTCTTTTATCCACCCCCAAAGTGCTTCTGTCACTTCACTTGTTCATTTCCTGAACCAAGCACATAGAGATGCTTGGTCTAGAATCTGCAAATAGACTTCTCCAAACAATCCCCCTTCTTCTGTGCTTTTGAGGAACTAAAGTACATTGCCCCTACTTGCATTTACCAACTTTACATGGGAGTCCCAGAAAGGAAACCCAAGTTAGGGCATTTTTGACGAAAACCCTGGTCTAGGAGGGTTCCTTGAAAATTTGGAACTTACCCCTCCTACTTCTCGACTCTGATCTTCAAACTATTTCAAAACTAAGAGAAATGGATTCCTACTTCATGATATGTGTTAGATCGATCAATGTTCTTCCTCACACTTTTTTACAACTCCGTACACGCAATGTTTCAATCCATAATTAGAGAAAAACAGGGATCTTTTATTGATTGAATGCAAAATTTACATAGAGTTTCCTTACTGTTCAACATTCATTTTTCCACTTGTCTTCCACCCACCTAAAAGGGCTATATGAAGACTTTCCTCAATGGATCCAACCATTTTTCAAATGGTTGTGACCATTAGGTGGTTGTTTCACAAGTTGGTAGCAACTTTTCAAAGAAGTTGCCAACAACATTTGAATTTTGCAACTTTTACAAAATGTTGCATTCTTTCTCTTAATTGAGCCTATAGGCCTAAGCCTTGGATCCTAGTGATCCTAAAAATTATTGAAATAACTTGAAAAGACACCTAGGAAACCTAACATCCTAAATGTGCCTTTGGACCATAGAAAAAAACCCATGGTTTATAACCACACCGAGGGTGACTAGGTCTTACAAGTTGGCTTATTAAAAATTAACCTATCAATCTAAAATTTGTGAAGAGTAAAGAGTGCTCCAACACCATACTCTCATGTTTTAAAAACTCAAGTCCCACTTGAGAGCAATTTCTGAACCGAAGTTCCATGCTTGTTGATACACTCTTCACTCATCCATGTGGCATCAATGTCTGGCAACCCCTGCTATTTGACCAAGTAATCTTTGTAGGTCTTCTTCCTGGTTTGTTTGACAACTTTAGAGTCTAGAATATTTTCCAACTATAAGGGTTGGATCGGTGGCAAGTCCTTTATCCATTCGGCCTATTTATCTTTAGTGCCCTACAAAGTGTCATTAGATCCTGCATCACCCTTAAAAGGAGTGAGATCACAAATGTTAAAGATAGGAGAAATAGAAATAGTAGGGGGTAAAGAAATTTCATAAATATTATCCCCAAATCTGTGAAGTATTTGATAGGGACTGATCTTCCTCATCTGAAGTTTGGTATGTCCCCTAGGTAGCCTTGCCTTATTCAGGTATGTCCATACTTGATCTCCTACTTTGAAAGTAACCTATGTCTTCTTCTTATCTACCTATTCTTTGTACTTTGCAGTATTCTAAATCAATGTATCTCAGACTTGATCATGAATCTGTTTGATCCATGCAGACAATTCTTCTCCCTATGCACTAACTTTAAAGTCAGTTGGTAACTCTCTTAGTTCCATAACTCCTCTTGGATGGAGTCCACAATTCACTTGGAATGGTGTCTTCCCTGTTAATCAGTTTCCTGAATCATTGAAAGAAAATTCTGCTTGAGGAAGGATAGCATCCCAAGTTTGTCCATATTGTTTTGTTAGACACCTTAAAAGGTTACCTAATGATCTATTTACAACTTCAGTCTGCCCATCGGTTTGTGGATGGTAAGCAGAACTGAATGATAAATTTGTCCCCAACTTTTTCCAAAGGGTTCTCCAAAAGTGCCCTTGGAATTTCACATCTCTATCAGAGATAATGGATGTTGGTAATCCATGAATTCTGACCACTTCTTTAAAAAATAAGTTATCAATATGTGAAGGATCATTAGAAACTTTACAAGAAACAAAGTGTGCCATTTTGCTAAATCTGTCAACTATAACAAAGATACTATCAAATCCTTGTTTAGTTCTCAGAAGTCCTAAGACAAAATCCATACTCACATCGTCCCATGGTTTTGTTGGAATAGAAATTGGTTGATAGAGACCTTTATTAGTCCTAACTCTTTTATCCCTTTGACAAATAGTGCATGATTCAATAAACTTCCTGACATCTGTCGGTAACCGAGGCCAATGATAGTTTATCCTTACAAGTTCAAGTGTCTTATCTATGCTAAAGTGACCTCCTAGTGTACCAAAATGTTTCTCTCTAATCATATTTTTTTTTATCATGGAGCATTTAGGAATACAAAGTTGACCTCCTTTGAACAAAAGACCATTCTACAATAAACATTCAGAATAAGTAGTATTATATGCATTTGATAGAGTAGAGAAAACCTGATAGATATCACCAAAATCTGAATCATCCTTGTATAGGTGTTTGAGGGCATCAATCCCTATGCTTTGTACTTGCACTTCTTCAACCAAAATTACTCTTCTGCTGAGAGCATCTACTACTTTGTTTGAAGTTCCTTTCTTATGTTTTATGGAAAATGTGAATGCTTGGAGTTGTTCAACCCATTTCATGTGCCTGTAGCTTAGCTTGTCCTGACTATTCAGAAAACTCAAGGCATGATTATCTGTAAAGACAATAAATTCCTTAGGAAGCAAGTAGTGCCTCCATTTCTTAAGGGCTTGAACCATCACATACAATTCCAAGTCATATGTGCTATACTTCTTCTTTGCTTCATTCAACTTTTTAGAGAATAAAGCTACTGGTCTTCCATCCTGACTGAGGATTGCGCCTATGGCTAGATTGCTAGCATCGGTTTCTACTGTGGACAATTTTTTGAAGGTCAGTAGTGCCAAAATGGGATATTGTGCTACTTTTTCCTTCAAGTATTTAAAAGCTTCATCTTCTTGTGTTGTCCATTGGAACTTTGTTTTTCTACCATCCTTGATGGTATCAAGTAAAGGTGCACAAATGTGACTAAATTTTTTGATAAATTTCCTATAAAAGGTAGCCAATCCATGAAAGCTCCTGAATTCTCTTGGAGTCTTTGGTGTGGGCCAATTAATGATATCCTCTACCTTTTCAAGATCCATTTTTAATGTGCCCGTTGAGATTAGAAAATCCAAAAATATCAACTCTTGTTGCATGAATGTACACTTTTCCAAGTTGATAGACAATTTCATGTAGTTTTTGGAGAACCTGCTCCAAATGTCGCATGTGTTCTTTTAGAGACCCACTAAAGATTAATATGTCATCTAAATAGACCACCACAAACTTTCCTATGAAATCTTGAAGGACTTCATTCATTAATCTCATGAAGGTTCTAGGAGCATTGCTAAGGCCAAATGGCATCACAAGCCATTCATACAATCCTTTTGTGGTTTTTAATGTAGTTTTCCACTCATCACCGGGCCTTATCCTAATCTGATGGTAACCAAATTTAAGGTCAATTTTTGAGAAGTAACATGCTCCTCCAAGTTGGTCTAGAAGATCTTCAATCCTGGGTATAGGGAATCTGTATCTGATTGTAATTTTGTTTATTGCCCTAGAGTTAGTGCATATTCTCCATTTACCATCCTTTTTAGGGGCCAAAACACTCAGAACTACACAAGGGCTAAGAATCTTTTGTATGAGTCCTTTAGAAAATAATTCACCAGCTTGTCTGGTGACTTCGACATTCTGATCAAGAGTGAGTTTATAAGTAGATTTTTTGGTTAGGGAAGAACTTGGGATAAAATCTATTTGGTGACAGATATCCCTCAATGGTGGGAATTCATCTGGTGTGTCTCCTGCAACTATTCCTTTGTACTTCTATAGTAGACTATCTACTTCCTTTGATACTTCATTGTGCACTATCTTGTCTTTTGGCTTAAGGACTAGGGCATATCCTACCTTAGAATCTTGGATAGAACTTATCATATCTTGTTCTCCTGCAAGCATGACTAGCTATTCTTTTGGTTTTTCTTGTTGAGGATCAGGGAGAGGGAGCAGATTGTATTTGTGACCATTTTGAATAATTTGGTATCGGTTTGTGACTCCATCATGTTTAGCCTGCAGATCATACTACCATGGGTGTCCTAAAAAAGGTGACATACATCCATATCTACAACATCACAAAGGACTGTATCCTTATAGTCTTTAATAGAGAAATCTACCCAAGCTTGTTCATTTATGAGGGTCTGCTGCCCTTTTTTCAACCAAGCTACATGGGATGGGTTTGGGTGGGGTATCTTTTCCAATTTTAATTTATCTACCATCTCTCTAGATACAAGATTTTTAGTAGAACCAAAATCTATTACTAACTTGCATACCTTTCCATGGATCTTGCAGTTAGTTCTGAAAAGACTTTTTCTTTGAGGAGGTTCCACCAGTACTAGTGCTTGGATCAAAGTCCTCTTCATCATGAGGCTCACTCCATCTTCTCCCATACACTCTCTTACATTGTCAACATCATCTTCTTGTACTGGGTTGGCTCTTCTTTCACCTTGGTTATTCTGCTTGTCTCTGTCCAGACACCTATTGGTGTAGTGCCCTATCTGATTGCAGTTATAACATCTTATTGTCCATTGTTTCTTCCTCCATTTCTACCCCTACCATTTCCTCTTCTACCTTGGTATCCACCTCTTGAACTACTTTCTCCTTGGGTGTTCTCCTTATTAGATTCTCCTTGTGGTCTATTGTTTTGTCCTCTTCCTCCAAAGTTTCCTCTGCCTCTTTCATTCTTAGCTTTTCCTCTACCACTCTGTTCATTCCTCCTTTTGAAATTTTCTTCAACTTTTAATGCCAATTGATAGCATTCGTTCACTGTGGTAGGGCTTGTCAAACTAAGTTCATCTTGAACTGAGACCCTTAGGCCTTGCATATACTGAGCAAGCTTTACACATTCTGGTTCAGCAAGCTTGGATTTCATCACCAATCTTTGAAATTCTTCGGTATAGCTAGAGTTGTCCATCTCTTTCTGTCTTAGACTCGTTCTCCTTTTATGAAGTTGGACTTCATAATCTTTAGGGACATAAGTTTCCCTAAGGAGGGTCACCATCTTCTTCCAAGTGGTGACTAGATTCTTTCCATTCTTTACCCTATCATCTTGAGTGAAGTTCCACCATGTGAGTGTAGAGCCTTTGAGCTTTGACTTAGCAATCTTCACCCTCTGATTCTCTGGGATGTATTCACAATCAAAGAAACTATTTAGGGCATCCACCCAATCCATTGTAGCATCTGAGTCCATCTTCCCATTGTATGTAGGCAACTCAAGCTTGGCATCCATGGTCCTCCTCTCCATAGATTTTTGAGTCTTCATAAGTAGCCTCAGGTCTGCAGGACATTCTTCTTCCTCCTACTCAAGGGGTTCTTCATCACTCCTTAATTCGACATTATCAGAGTTTCCACTACTTCTCTTATGAAGCTCTTCCCTTAG